>CM050517.1:4638500-5238500 GCA_027563665.1 Antrozous pallidus | reverse complement strand
GTGCCAGATAATCCAGTAGTTCCTCATATGTCTCTGATTCTCCCAAAACCACCCAGCACTGGAGCTCAGAGGGAGTGGGACTGTGTAAGTTTGTTGACCGGCCCTTTAAGAGGAACTGCCTGAGACTCCAGTAGCCTCTGTGTCACTCACCCACAATCTCCGCTGGTTTTTACAGCCCGAAGTTACGGGTACTTCTCTTCCCAGCACTGGAACCCTGGGCTGAGGGGTCTGGTGTGGGGTTGGCACCCGTTGCTTCACACTGGAGGCCTCTGCAGCTGAGATAACCCTCCTGATTAAAAAACGCCAAATGTGAGTAATGGACCAAGTGGTTCTGTGCCTCTGCCCCTCCTACCAGTCTCAGTATGCCTTCTTCTTTACTTCTCTAGTTGTAAGGTTTCCATTCAGCCAGATTTCAGGTGGTTCTGAGTGATGGTTGTTCTGTATTTGTTTATAATTTTGATTTGATTGTGGGAGGTGGCAAGTACCAGCTTCTATCTACGCCACCATCTTGGTTCTTTCTGCTCTGTTATATTTTTAAAGTGAGTTGTACTTTAGCATTTATGACAGGCAAATACAGGTAATACTTCTAGATTTTTAGAGGATATTAGCTTAGGAGTTAGTACTGGCCTTATTTCTCAGTATAAGTAAAATATCTCTCACTAGAATATAGACATTGACTGTTTCTCTCCCTCCTAGTTATTAGGCTAGGCTAGGGGGTTTTGCAGTTTGAGTGTTGCAGTATCTTAGGTTGCCTCCAGGTATCTTTAGGAAGCAGTGTATATTTTGTGGATACTGTATATCTGTGCCGGTCATGGATGGAACAAGTATTTTCTAGAAAACTAACTTGGGAAAAAATTTTTGTAAAACTGACCAATACAACATTGTCAAAGGCAAGAAAATAAATAAAAGAAAGTTAAATCAGAATCTAGATGTGAAAATGTAGTGTATCATCTCACAGTGCCTTCCCTGCTTGGTCTTAATCCATTTCTCAGTCTCCTGCAATGCTAAATGAGTTTCTGATTTACTCTCTGGGTTACATGTGTGAATCTAGGAAAAGTCCCTTTATGACAAACAAAACTTGATATTAATAGTTTTTTAAAAAATGTGTGCCAAAGCTGATTGATATTTCTCTCTCATCAATGTTTCTGACTATTCCTTTCCCTTCCTCTCTTTAAAAATCAATGAAATCCTATCTAATAAAAGAGGAATATGCAAATTGACCATACCTTCACTACACCCACCAGCCACGCCCACCAGCCAATCAGGAGCTGGGGCGGGGCCAAGGCGGCCAGAGACATGGGGGGTGGGGCTGAGGTGGGTGGGGCCGAAGTGACCTAGGCCCTGGGGGGTGTGGCTGAGGCATGCTGGGCTGTGAGGAGCAGGACCGAGGCGGCCTGGGCCCTGGAAGGGTGCAGTCGAGGTGGGCTGGGCTGCAGTGAATGGGGTCAAGGTGGGCCAGGCCATGGGGGGCGGGGCCTAGGCAGCCAGGGCTTTGTGGGGGCGGAGTCAAGGTGGCCAGCATGCGCTAACCAGGGAGAAGGCCTGGGCTGGGGCGGGGGAGGCCCTGGCTGAGACGGAGTCAGCCATTGACCCCATTGCAGGGCGATGGCTTGGTGCCCAAGGCCTAAAACCTTGGCCAGAGGCTTAGGCAGGCTAGGGGTGAGTGGTCTGCAGGACATCCCCTGAGGGCTCCCAATGTGTGTGAGGGTGAGGTTGGGCTGAGGGATCACCCACCCCCAGTGCACGAATTTTGTGCACCAGGCCTCTAGTATGTATTAAAAAAAAAGTGTGCCAAGCAGCAGTTTCAGGATTGTATGATATTCAGTGATAGAGTGTTGTACATCCTATTACAATGTTAAGGTTTGAAGTTCTTTCTTTGAACATTCTTTTTTTTTTTTTAATCCTCACCCAAGGATATTTTTCCATTGGTTTTCAGAGACAGTGGGAGAGAGGGAAAGACAGAGAGAAACATCGATGAGAGAAACACATTGATTGGTTGCCTTCTGCATATGCCCCTACCAGGGCCTGGGCCAGGGAGGATTCTGCAACCATTGCCCTTGATCAGCTGCCTCTTGCACGCCCTCTACTGGGGATGTGCCCGCAGCCAAGGTACATGCCCTTGACTGGAATCGAACCCGGGACCCTTCAGTCCGCAGTCTGATGCTCTATCCATTGAGCCAAACCAGTCTCGGCACTTGTCTTTTTCTAATGATTTGCTAAAGTTAATGTATATTTTGGGGTCAGGGGTGACAGTTTTTTCCAACTATGGAATGCATCCCCACTGAATTTACTAAAAGACTCATTTTAAAATTGAACAGTTGTGTTTTCTTACGATGTTTGAGCTGGAGGTCTATAAAGTGTTTCTGAGGGTTCACACTTGAATTATTATGCTTGGTCAGTGATTCTCAGCCTATTGTGGAGCAAGAACCTATTAATGATTGATTGAATGATATAAGATGTCCTTCTAAAGTGCTTTGTCACTAGCATTTATTTTGTAAAGTAGATTTTGCTTTTTAATTTTTTTAAAATACTTTAATAATAGGCTTTGAAAGAATGGGAATATGACTGGGTGAATGATAGGGTTTGCATATAACTATAATTGGGAATGAGTGCATTTTTACAAATTTAAAAATATCTTTAAAAGGATTTATGTTATAATAAAAGTGGTCATAATAAAAGTGCCAATAAGCAAAAAGAAAACAAAAATAAGTCATACCCACAGGACTGAGAGATAAACAACTGTAACTTTTTGATCTATATCTTAAACTAGTGTGTGTGTGTGTGTGTGTGTGTGTGTGTGTGTTTTGCACTGGTTTCTAGGGCTGCCATAACAAATTCCAACAAACTGGGTGACGTGAAACAAGTTAATTTCCTTAGCGTTCTGGAGGCTAGAAATTTGAAATCAAGGCATCAGCAGGTCATGCTCCCTCTGAAGGACCTAGGGAAAAAACCTTTATGGCTCCTTCTCTGGCTCCTGGCATTTCTTGGTGTCCTGTGACCTGTAGCTGCATGTCTCAGAATCTCTGCCTTAGTAGCCACGTGGCCTTTTTCCTTTGTGTGTCTCCAGATCTCTGTTCCTTCGAAGGACAGCAGTCAGTTGGACTTAGGGTCCAGCCCAATCTAGTGTGACCTTGTTACTAATTACATCTGTAAAGACTGTTTCCAAATAAGGTTATGTTCTGGAGGTTTGGGTGGATGTGAGTTTTGGGGGACACTCTTCAGTATAGTAGTACACACTGTTAATAATCTGTTTTAATTTCTTTATGATCATTTTCTCTTTCTTAATAGATTTTATACCCTTAAAGGCTTTACACTATTCCATTACAGGCATATAGAAAAAATTAATAACCCCTTTTTGTCGGTCTAGGTTGTTTTTAGTATTTTGTTAAGAGAAACTCAGTACTGAACATCATTGTAGCTAAATCTTTGCTTGCATCATTAATTTTTTCTTTAGGATTTATTCCTAGAATTAAGATTGCTGGGCTAAATATAACCATGACTTGATGCTCTTAATACTTAATTGCCAAATTGTCTCCTCCATAAATGTGAACTAATTTGTATTGCTGCCACTACTGTATGAGTGACTAATTATTTAATACCTCATTGGTGCATCATATTATAATTTAAAAGATTTTAGTTTGCAGGTAAAAAAATGTGATCTTATTTTAAATGATATTTTATTATTCTCATGAGTAATTGTATTTATTTTTTAATTTTATTTTTACTGTTGAAAGTGTTAGAGATGTCCCATTTTTTCTTCCATTGACCGCCTTCTCCGTACTTCTTCTTCTTCAGGCCTTCACCACACTATAGTCTGTGTTCATGTTTTTTTATTTCTTTATTTTTTAAAATTTTATTGATTTTAGAGAGAAGGGAGAGGGAGAGATAGAAACATCAATGATGAGAGAGAATCATTAATTGGCTGCCTCTTGTATGCCCCACACTGGGGATTGAGCCTGCAACCTGGGCATGCTCAACCACTGAGCCATGCTGGCCAGCCCAAGGGTTTTGAATATATGCATATAAGTTATTTGGTTAATCCTTTCCACCCCTGCTCTTCTTCCCTGTGAGAATCTTCCTTCTGCTACATACTTCCATGTCTCTGGATCTATTTTGTCAGTTTATTTTGTTCATTAGATTCCACATATAAGGGCAACCATGTGATATTTGTCTTTCTCTGATGGACTTATTTCGTTTAGCATATTTTCCAGGTTCCTTTATGTTGTTTCTTTTTTCTAAATCTATTTTTATTGATTTCAGAGAGGCAGGGGGAGGGAGAGAGAAACGGTGATGAGAGAGAAATCATTGATCCACAGCCTCTGCACATCCTCTACTGGCATTGAGCCCGCCACCCAGGCATGTGCCCTTGCCTGGAGTCGAACCTGGCACCTTTCATTCTGCAGTCTGATGCTTCTATCCACTGAGCCAGACTAGCTAGGGACATGTTATTTCAAAGAGTAAGATATCTTTCTTTTTTATAGCTGTATAGTAGTCCATGTGTAATGTACCATAACCTTTAAAAAATATCTTTTTATTGATTTCAGAGGAAGGAAGAGCGTGCATACAAGAGAGATAGAGAGAGAAACATCAATGACAGCATCATTCATCAGCTGTCTCCTGCATGCCCCACACTGGGTTTTGAGTCCACAACCTGGGCATGTGCCTTGACTGGAAATCAAGTCATGGCGTACTACAGCTTTTTTATTGACTCATTTACTGATTGGAACCTGGGCTGTTTCCAGATCTTAACTATCCTATCTAATAAAAGAGTAATATGTAAATTGACTGTACCTCTGATAGAGCCACACCCAAAGCCATGCCCACCAGCCAATCAGGGGCAAATTATGCAAATGAACTCCAACCAAGATGGCTGCCACCACTGAGAGCAAGAGCGAGGCTTTGGTTTCCCCGGCAATGGAGAAGGCCAAGCTTTCCACCTGCTGTTGCCTAGGCCTGCACTCCATGCTACAAAGTATCAATTATAGAAGATACATAATGCCAACAGAAATGGCGGCAGCTACGGAGCTGGAGAGAGAAGAGGCTAGGGTTGCTGGGGCGATGGATGAAGCCAAACTTCTGCAGCCCCAGCCGAGGCCTCCATTCTAGGCAACAAAGTTTCAAATAGAAATGGCTGTCACACAGAGCGAGCAGGCTTGGCTCCACTCCAGGTTACAAAGTTTCAATTTTAGAACATAAATTAATCCCAGGACCTCTGCTTGGGTCACTGAGGGGTGTGGCCAGCCTGCAAACTACCATAGGCCCCTCGCCCAGGCCACCCCACACCCCAAGGGAACCCCCACCCTGATCCAGGACACTCTTCAGGGCAAACCAGCCTGTCCCTACCCATGCACCAGGCCTCTATCCTATCTAATAAAAAGAGTAATATGCAGATTGACCATTACTCCAACTTGCAAGAGGGCTGCCCCCATGTGGTTAAAGATCCTGCCCCCATGTGGACACAAGATGGCCACCACAAGATGGCCAGCCGGAGAGGACAGTGAGAGGTTCCAGGCCTGCAAGGGAGGGTAGTTGGGGGCGATCAAGCCTGCAGGAAAGGGCAGTTAGGGGTGACCAGGTTGGCAGAGGAGGGAAGTTGGGGGCAAACAGGCTGGCAGGGGAGCAATTAGACATCAATTAGGCTGGCAGGGGAGTGTTTAGGGGGTGATCAGGCTGGCCAGTAGAAGCAGTTAGGGGCAATCAGGGAGGCAGGCAGGCGAGCGGTTAGTAGCCAGTAGTCCTGGATTGTGAGAGGAATGTCCAACCACAGGGATTGGGCCTAAACCGGCAGTCGGACATCCCTCGAGGGGTCCTAGATTGGAGAGGGTTCAGGCTGGGCTGAGGGACACCCCTCCACCCGTGCACGAATTTCATGGGAAGTATTATGCTAATATAATGCTTTCTGATTAGTGTTGCATTCTTAGGATATAATTCTAAAAGTGGGATCACTGGGTCAAATGGCATTATTAATTTTTTGAGGAAACTCCACACTGTTTTCCATAGTGGTTGTACCAGTCTACATTCCCACCAACAGTGTACTAGGGTTTCTTTTTTTCTACATCCTTGCCAGCACCTATTTGTTAATTTATTGATGGTAACCATTCCGGCAGGTGTGAGGTGGTATTTCATTGTAGTTTTAATTTGTATCTCTATGATGATTAGATCTCTTGGGCATTTGTATATCCTCTTTGGAAAAGTGTCTATTCAGCTCCTCTGCCCATTTTTTTTTTTTTTAAATTTTTTTAATTGATTTTTTGCAGTATAATAGTAGTACGTTTTCCTTTCCCCCTCCCCCTTATCCTCCCCCCAGCCTCCCCCACCCCCCAGCACATATCCCCAGCTTCCCCCCTCCCCGCCCCAGTGTCTTTCATTCATTGGTTATGTTCATATGCATGCATACAAGTCCTTCCGTTGATCTCGCCCCGCATCTGCCTCCCATCCACCCTAGCCTCCCCCTGTAGCTTGACAGCCTGTTCAAGGCCATCCTGCCTCTATATCAATCACTCTCCCCTGTTTCTTTTCTTCAAAAATATCTTGCCTCTGCATACTAGAAATAAATGTATAAGAACAAAAGGTGTTTCAGTCTCGGTTTCAATGTCCAACTTTTCTGAGTCCCAGTTTCAGTGTCAAATAATTCATTATGTGTATAAGTCAGCAATGGTATCCAGATGGTGGACATATCGTGTCAATGCATGATCCATCCTCTCTGGTTTGGTCCTGGGCTGCCTGCAGACATGCACAGCTGCTGACTGCTAGTATGGCAAGGTGTCGTCAGTGTCCCCCATCTCTGGACCGTCCTCATGACTGGAACAGATCCATCAGTTCCTCACCGTCACAGGAACCCACATGGTCTTGGAGTTGTTCTCTGAAAACACACAAACACATTCTCGACCAAAAGTTAACAAAGGGATCCTCTATGCAAAATAGACTTGGGATTCTTTTTAATTTTTGCCTAAATGATTTTCCTTTGGCTTATTTTGACACCATGTGTGTTTTTTCATGGGTGTCCTGCTATTGTTTTTACAAATGGAATTTACTTTACTGGAGTAAGAATTTTCTAGATGTATTTTACTTACTCGATATTTTTTTTTTTGTCCCTTACATGATATTACCCCGCTGTCCCCTCCCCTTTTTTGATTAATGGGGACTTTTGGAAATTTTCTATTACAGTCTTGATAATTTTAAATTTTAATTTTTGCACACAAAGTGACTGCTTTAGGTTCTTTGGATGTTAAGCAATTTTAAAGTGAGATGAACTACTAATAGATTTTTCAGTTAATGATTTAGGAAAAGCTTTTTGTCCAGTACACTATAATTTTCTTGAGTATTCTCGTATTTCACTTGGCCAATTTAAATTAATCTGAAAACTTGATTGCTATTTTCCTGTCAATTTTAATACTCAAGCAGAAATCTTAGTTTACCCTGTGAATACTAGTGGAAAGGAATATTTGCAATTTTGAGTAGGTCCCGAGCATTCCTGGTAATAGACTGAATTTAGATATAGAGCAGCTATTGCTGGCCGAGTCTCTGTCTGCCGCCTGGGTCCCCGTATGAGTTGTGTGTGGGAGGCGAAGCAGCCGTGGGGGTAGGAGACCTCCCTTAGGAGGGTTGAGAATTCAAACCCCTGCAAGGTTTGTGGATGAGGGTCTGTGCCCCACCTCTGTTGACCTTTTAGTTCTCTCCTGTTGGCCCCTCTGTGACTGTGCCTGTCTTAGGTTGTTCCTTCCCTGAGGAATCTTACCCGTCTCTGGCTAACCAGCCATCCTCCGGGGCCAAACAGGGTGATGTGAGGTTCAGTTCTGTCTCCTTTGTAGTCTATGCCCCCCCGTGGCCTCCACGTCCAGTACCTGCCTTGGGGTCCCCTCGCCTGCTGGCGGGGTCCCGGTACTGATCACATATCTCGGGGGACCCAGGTTTCTTCTCCAGAGAGGGCCCAGCTCACACCATTGGTCGAGATACAGATCCATGGTGCCAGCTGCCCAAAGGCTTCAGCCACAGCTCGAACTGAAAACTCTGGCATCAGCTGTGTGTATTTGGATAGTAACAAGAAGGTCCCTCTTGGCAGAAAGGGCAAGAAGGGCCAATATAGAATGCTCGGATGCCTTCCCAGTGCCTTAATTCCTTCTGAAAGGGATTAATTTCTTTCCTATTCTTTTTTAAGTTGCTGCTCAACATTCAAAGAATTAGTTTGTAAGTTTATTTGGGATAATTGTATAATATGCTGTTGTCAAATATCAAATATTATAATGACATTGTAGAATAATATCATGTAAGGGTATTATGGTGTCACGGGAGGTTAAGGAGGGCCTAGCCTAAGGACTGGTCTCCATAGGATATGACAAGCTCTAGGCCATGTCAATTCAATGTCAGAATAGCTGCCATTTTTTTATAACTTTATATAAACTTTGTCAGGGATGTAAAAACACAAATCACTTACCTCAGTTCACGAGTTCAAATATATTGACTTTTCCACTTACTCCCACCACCTGCCACTTACCCTGAGGTTTGACATTCTGATGGACTTTTCTCAGTCTCTGGATCTATTCTTGTTCATCAGTCTATGTCATTGATTGTATTCCTCAAATGAGTGAGATCATGTGATATTTGTCTTTCTCTGCCTGGCTAATTTCACTTAGCATAATGCTCTCCAAATCCATCCATGTTGTTACAAATGGTAGGAGCTCCTTCTTTTTTTCCGCGGCGTAGTATTCCATTGTGTAAATGTACCATAGTTTTTTGATCCACTCATCTGCTGATGGGCACTTCGGCTGTTTCCAAATCTTAGCTATGGTAAATTGTGCTGCTATGAACATAGGGGTACATATATCCTTTCTAATTCGCCTTTCTAATTTCTTGGGGTATATTCCTAGAAGTGGGATCACTGGGTCGAATGGGAGCTCCATTTTTAGTTTTTTGAGGAATCTCCATACTGTTCTCCACAGTGGCTGTACTAGTCTACAATCCCACCAGCAGTGCACGAGAGTTCCTTTTTCTCCGCATCCTCGCCAGCACTTGTCGTTTGTTGATTTGTTGATGTAAGCCATTCTGATAGGTGTGAGATGGTACCGCATAGTCGTTTTGATTTGCATCTCTCGGATAATTAGTGACTTTGAGCAAGATTTCATGTGTCTCTGGGCCTTCCTTTTGTCTTCTTTCGTGAAGATTCTATTTAGGTCTGTTGCCCATTTTTTTATTGGATCATTTGTCCTCCTTTTATTGAGTTGGGTGAGTTGCCTGTAGATGCTTGAGATTAAACCTTTATCACTAATAACATTTGCAAATATGTTCTCCCATACAGTGGGTTTTCTTGTTGTTTTGTTGATGGTTTCTTTAGCTGTGCAAAAGCTTTTGATTTTGATGTAGTCCCATTTGTTTATTTTCTCTTTAGCTTCCATTGCCCTCGGAGCGGTATCATCAAAGAAGTTCTTTTGGCATATGTCTGAGATTTTTCTTCCTGTAGATTCCTCTAATATTTTTATGGTTTCCTGTCGTACGTTTAAGTCCTGTATCCATTTTGAGTTTATTTTTGTGTATGGTGTAAGTTGGTGCTCTAGTTTCATTTTTTTGCATGTATCTGTCCAATTTTCCCAACACCATTTATTGAAGAGACTGTCTTGACTCCATTTTATGTTCCTGCCTCCTTTGTCAAATATTAATTGAGCATAGTGGATTGGGTTGATATCCGGATTCTCTATTCTATTCCATTGATCTATATGTCTGTTCTTGTGCCAGTACCAGGCTGTTTTAAGAACAGTAGCCTTGTAATACAGCTTGAAATCTGGTATGGAAATCCCACCGACTTTGTGCTTCTTTCTCAGGATTGCTGTGGCTATTCGGGGCCTTTTTTTGTTCCAGATGAATTTTTGGAGAGTTCTTTCTAGGTCTGTGAAATATGCCATTGGTATTTTAATGGGGAGTGCATTAAATTTATAGATTGCTTTGGGTAGTATGGACATTTTAATTATGTTGATTCTCCCAATCCATGAACATGGGATGTTCTTCCACCTGTTTACATCTTCCTCTATCTCTTTTTTCAGTGTCCTGTAGTTTTCCACAAATAGATCTTTTACCTCCTTAGTTAAGTTTATTCCTAGGTATCTTAATTTTTTTGGTGTGATGGTAAATGGGATTGCTTTTTTAGTCTCTCTTTCTGTAAGTTCACTATTAGTGTATAGAAATGCCATAGATTTCTTGGCATTAATTTTGTAGCCTGCTACATTGCTGAACTCATTTATTAAGTCTACTAACTTTTTTATGGAGTCTTTCGGGTTTTTTATGTACAATATCATGTCATCTGCAAATAAGGATAGCTTAACTTCTTCTTTTCCAATTTGGATGCCTTTTATTTCTTCTTCTTGTCTAATTGCAATGGCTAATACTTCCAGTACTATGTTGAACAGGAGTGGTGAAAGTGGGCAACCCTGTCTTGTTCCTGTTCTTAGGGGAAATGGTTGTAGTTTTTGCCCATTGAGTATGATGTATGCTGTGGGTTTATCGTATATGGCTTTTATTATGTTGAGGTATGATCCTTCTATTCCTACCTTATTGAGAGTTTTTATTAAGAAAGGATGTTGGATTTTGTCAAATGCTTTTTCTGCATCAATTGATATGACTATGTGATTTTTATCTCTCAATTTGTTTATGTGATGTATCACATTTATTGATTTGCGGATATTGTACCATCCTTGCATTCCTGGGATAAATCCTACTTGGTCGTGGTGTATGATCTTTCTGATGTACTGCTGGATCCGATTTGCTAGAATTTTATTGAGGATTTTGGCATCTATATTCATGAGGGATATTGGCCTGTAATTCTCTTTCATTGTGTCGTCTTTATCTGGTTTTGGTATTAGGGTGATGCTACTCTGCCCATTTTTTAATTGGGTTGTTTTTCAGTGCTCAACCTCTGAGCCACACCAGCCAGGCCTTTTGTATTGTTTTCTTTTAGTCTCTGTCATTTATTTCCACTCTGATCTTTTCTTTTAAAATATTTTTATTGATTTCAGAGATCAGAGAGGAATGCAGAGGGAGAGAAATAGAAACATCAATGATGAGAGAGAATCATTGATTGGCTGCCTCTTGCACACCCCCCACTGGAGATTGAGCATGCTACCTGGGCATGTACCTCAACTGGAAATTGAACCATGATCTTCTGGTTCCTAGGTTGAATGCTCAACCACGGAGCCACAGAGGTCGGTCTCTGATCTGATATTTATTATATTCTTCCTTCTACTTACTGTGGGCTTTACTTGTTCTCAAATTCTTTTTTTTAAATCTTTACCCAAGGATATTTTTTCTGTTGAACTTTAGAGATTGTGTAGACGGGAGGGAGAAGGGAAGAGAGAAATAAAAACATTGATGTGAAAGGGACACATAGATTGGCTGCCTCCTGCACATAGTCCTGCTGAGGGCGGGGAGCAAACTTGCAACTCAGGTAAGTGCCATTGATTGGGAATCGAACCTGCAATCTTTTGGTCCATGGGCCAATACTAACTAACCACTGAGCAAAACAGGCCAAGGCTCTTTCTAATTCTTTAAGTTGTAGGGTTAGATAGTTGATGAGAAACTTTTCTACTTTTTTTGAGGTAGGCCTGTAGTGCTATGAACTTTCCTCTCAGGTCTACTTTTGTTGTGTCCCATAGGTTTTGGGTTGTTGTGTTCATTTTCATTGGTTTCTAGAAAGTTTTTGATTTCTTCCTTGATCTCATTGGTAACTCATTCATTGTTTAAAAATATGATCTTTAGCCTCCATGTGTTTGAATGTTTTTGAGTTTTTTTTATTGTATTTGATTTCTAATTTTATGCCATTGTGATTTGAGAAGATGCTTAATGTGGTTTCAGTCTTCTTGAGACTTGTAGAGACCTAATTTATGGTCTATCTTTGAGAATGTTCTGTGTGCACTTGAGAAGAATATAAATCCTGCACCTTTAGGGTGAAATGTTTTTTTTTTTTTTAAATATATTTTATTGATTTCTTACAGAGCGGAAGGGAGAGGGATAGAAAGTCAGAAACATCGATGAGAGAGAGACATCGATCAGCTGCCTCTTGCACTCCCCCTACTGGGGATGTGCCCGCAGCCAAGGTACATGCCCTTGCCGGAATCGAACCCGGGACCCTTCAGTCCTCAGTCCGACGCTCTATCCACTGAGCCAAACCGGTCTCGGCTGGGGTGAAATGTTCTTTAAATGTCAATTAAATCCATCTGATCTATTGTGTCATTTACTAGTAGGTTTGCTGTTTCCTTGTTGATTTTTTTTTCCTTGTTGACTTTTTTGTCTGGAAGATATATGTAGTGATATCAGTGGGGTGTTAAAAGTCTCCTACTATGATTGTATTGCTGTCAATCTCTCCCTTTAGGTCCTCCAGAAATACACACACACACACACACACAAACAAACACACACTAGTGGTCCGGTGCACGAAATTCGTGCATGGGGGCAGGGGCAGGGAAGGGATATCCCTTAGCCCAGCGTACACCCTCTCCAATCTGGGACCCCTCGAAGGATGTCCTACTGCTGGTTTACAGCGATTGGGCCTATACCTGCAGTCAGACATCCTTCTCGCAATCCAGGACTGCTGGCTCTTAACCACTCGCCTGCCTACCCGCTTGCCCCTAACCACTCTGCCTGTTGGCCTGCTTGCTGCCAAATGCCCCCCCTCCTCACCAGCCTGATCACCCCAACTGCCCCCCAGTGCCAGGGTGCTCGCCCTCAACTGCCCCCAACTTTTCCCCCTGCTGGCCTGATTGCCCCCACCTGCCCTCCCTACTGGCCTGCGTGCCCCCAACTGCCCCCCTGCTGGCTTACTCACCCCAAACTGCCCCCCCCCCCCCGCTGTCCTGATCTCTGCCAATTGACCCCTACTTATAGCCTGCTAACCCCCAATTGGTCCCCCTGATGATCTCACCCCCAATGGCCTCCACACTCGCCTGATTACCCACAACTGCTGTCTCATCCTGGCCTGATGACCCACAACTACCCTCCCCTTTTGGCCTCTCACCGCCTCTACCTCGGCCCCGCCACCATGGCTTTGTCGAGAAGAATGTCCGGAAGGTCCCCTGGAAGGTCTCCCAGTCTAATTAGTTATACTACCCTTTCATTAGTATACATAGAGGCCTGGTGCATGGGTAGGGACTGGCTGGTTTGCCCTAAAGGGTGTCCTAGATCAGGGTGGGGGTTTCCTTGGGGTGTGGGGCAGCCTGGGTGAGTGGCCTGTGGTGGTTTTCGGGCCGGCCATGCCCCCATGGGATGAGGATCCTCGCTGGGGGGTGGGGGGGTGGGGAATGGCCAGTCTGGATATGGGCTGTTTTCAAGCTGGCCACACCTCCTTCAGGTTGAGGGTTCCTGCTGGGGGGCTTGGCTAGCCTGGGTGAGTGGCTGATGGCTGTTTGCAGGCTGGCCATGCCCCCCAGCAGGGACCCTCACCTGATGGGAGCGTCGCAAGCCTGGGTAAGAGGCTGAGGGCTGTTTTCAGTTTGGCCATACCCCCTTCAGGTCGGGGGCTCCCGCTGGGGTGCCTGGCCAGCCTGGGTGAGTGGCTGTTTGCAGGCTGGCCAAGCCCCCCAGTGGGGACTCTCACCCCATGGGGGTGTGGTCAGCCTGGGTAAGGGGCTGAGGGCTGTTTTCAGGCTGGCCATGCCCCACCAGTGACCCAGGCTCCCAGCCCCTACTTGAGCAGAGGCCAGGGCAGGCAGGAAGCTTGGCTTCCTCCATCGCCAGGTGCCACCCAAGCTCCATGGCCGGCCATCTTTGTTGAGTTAATTTGCGTATTCACTCCTGATTGGCTGGTGGGAATAGCGGAGTGGTGGTCAACTTGCATGTTTCTCATTTGTTAGTGTAGATACATATATACATATTTATATTTGGGTGCTCCTATATTGGGTGCATATATGTTTATCAGGGATATATCCTTTTGTTGGATTGATGCCTTTAGTGTTATGAAGTGGCCTTTATTGTTTCTTTTTTTAAACCTTTATTGTTCAGTTTATTAATTACATTGTTTCCCCTTTTTATCCCCCTATATCTCCCCTCCACCCTGTACCTATCCCACCCTCCACTCTTACCACCCCCTCCCCAATGTCCTCTCCCATTGTTGCAAGATTTTTGTCCAAACTCTTGCTGTACTTCCCACAACCCTTTTCTCCCCAAGAATTGTCAGTCCATTCCCTCTCTATGTCCATGTTTCTGTTATATTCACCAGTTTATCCTGTTCATCAGCCTATCAGTTCACTTGATTTTTATGTTCATTTGTTGATAGATGTGTATTTGTTGTTCATAATTTATATTTTTACCGTTTCCTTCTTCCTCTTCTTAAAGAATATCTTTCAGCATTTCATATAATACTGGTTTGGTGGTGATGAACTCCTTTAGCTTTTTCTTATCTGTGAAGCACTTTATCTGATCTTCAATTCTGAATGATAGCTTTGCTGGATACAGTAATCTTGGTTGTAGATTCTTGCTATTCACTATTTTGAATATTTCTTGCCACTCGCGTCTGGCCTGCATCGTTTCTGTTGAGAAATCCGCTGACAATCGTATGGGTGCTCCCCGGTAGGTAACCAACTGTTTTTCTCTTGCTGCTTTTAATATTCTCTCTTTATCTTTTGCTCTTGGCATTTTAATTATGATATGTCTTGGTGTGGTCCTCTTTAGATTCCTATCTTTTGGGGTTCTGTGTACTTCTTGGGCTTTTAAGTCAGTTTCTTTCACCAGGTGGGGGAAGTTTTCAGTCACTATTTCTTCAAGTAGGTTTTCATTAACTTGCTCTCTCTCTTTTTCTGGCACCCCAATAATTCTGATGTTGGCATGCTTGAGGTTGTCCCAGAGGCTCCTTATGCTGTCTTCAATTATCTGAATTCTTTTTGTTTCTTGCTTTTCCAGCCGAGTGGATTTTGCTTCTTTGTATTTCAAATCTTTGACTTGGTTCTTGTGGTCCTCTGGACTGCTTTTAGGACTTTGTGTAATATTTTTTATTTCAGTCTGTGTATGCTTGATTTCTAGTTGGTCCTTTTTCATATCCATGAGGGTCTGGTTCATATCCTCAGAGGTCTTGTTCATTTCCTTGAGGGTCTCATTCATTTCCTTGAGGGTCTCATTCATTTCCTTGTAAGTCTCATTCATTTCCTGGTTGGTATTGTTTATTTCCTCATAATTCTCATTAAGTTCATCGGCCTTTTGTAGGAGCCTCTTGAAAAGCCTTATAACCGTGGTTTTGAACTCTATGTCTTGTCGTCTTTTCTCCTCCATTTCTTTCACACCTGATTTGTTTCCATATCTCTGCATGGTGGCTGCTTTATGTGGTAGATATCCTCAAAGGGACAGTGGCTCAGCCTCCCCAGTTACCTGAGGTGGGTACTCTTACTGCAGTCCTTTATGGGTTGTACAGTATTTTTGAATTTAAACCCAGCTTGTTGTTGTTAGCCCTAGGAGGGTTTGACCTCCAGGCCAATTGGCTGTGAAGGGAGACTGTGTTCAGGTTGGATGGGCGGAGTCTCTGAGCTGCGCAGGCAGCCTCAGTGTCAGCTATGTCCTATGCGGCGCGCGCAAATCTCTGTTGGATGGGGATGGCTGCAGGCACCTCCAAGAGAAAGCCGCTAGTCTCTTCCCCTTGCCAGACAACTCTGCCTCTCCCCAAATGTGTCTGCACACCCAAAGTCTAGCCCAGGTTTGTAAAATAGATGGTTTCTGGGACCAGGAGACAAGTTTCCAGGGGGCAAGTCGCGGGTTTGTGTGACACTTGCGCGCAAACTTCTTTTCCCAGCCTCTGGGTTTCTCCTCAGACTAGAAGACCTCTGCCGTGCCCCGCTTCCAGGGTGCGTCCCCCGGACCTCGGACCTCGCCTGGCACTGGGGAATCTGTGCAGTGGGACATCTCCATGTACCCCGGATCTCAGACCTCGCCTGGCGCTGGGGAATCCGTGTAGTGGGACGTCTCTGCCCTCTCCGTTGGCGAAATCCAGCCGGGGTTGCTGCTCCAGCCCTACAGCCGTGCGCGCGACCTGGACAGCTCCTAACCTGTTTCCGTCTTCAAGGCTGCGCTCCCGCTGCTCCTCTGAGTCTCAGTGTTCCACCTTTACTTTTATTTGTGGAGTTTTCACTCGGCCAGCTTTCTGGTGATTCTGGGTGATGTCTGTTCTGCTGTTATGTTGTAGTTCTTAAATCGTTGCGCAGGGCAGAACAATAGGTGTTTACCTATGCCGCCATCTTGGTTCTCCTCTTGTTTCTTTTATGGCTTTCATTTTGAAGTCTGTTTTCTCATAAATGGGTATTACTACCTTACCCCAGCTTTTTTTCATTTCTATTTGCATGGGAAAATTTTCTCCATCCTGTCACTTTCATCCTACGTGAGTCTTTTTCCTGACTTTGGTTTCTTGTAGGCAACATATGTATGGGTCATGTTTTCTTACCCATTCAGTTACTCTATCTCTTTTGATTGGAGCATTAAAACCATTTACATTTAAGGTTATTACTGATAGTTACTTGTTTGTTGCAATTTTTATTATTTATTTATTTATTTACTTATTTTTAGTTAATCCTTCCCTGAGAATGTTTTTCTATTGATTTTTAGAGAGAGTGGGGTTTGTGGAGGGGGGTAGAGGGAAGGACAGAGAAACATTGATGTGAGGGAAACATAGATTTCTTGCCTCCTGCATGAGCCCTAACCAAGGCCCAGGCCATAGAGGATCCTGCAACCAAGGTATGTGCCCTTGACTGGAATCAAACCTGGAACTCTGTGGTTTGCAGGCTGATGCTCTGTCTGCCGAGCCAAACCAGCTTGGATGCCATTTTTATTCTTTATGTCCATGTTCCCTCTTTCTCTATTTAAAATACGTTTGCTGTTTTTTTTTTTTTTTAATATATTTTATTGATTTTACAGAGGAAGGGAGAGGGATAGAGAGTTGGAAACATCAATGAGAGAGAAACATCAATCAGCTACCTCCTTCACAACCACTACTGAGGTTTTGAGCCTGCAACCAAGGTACATGCCCTTGACCAGAATCAGACTTGGGACCCTTTAGTCCTCTGACCATCCTCTACTTTGAGCCAAACCAGTTAGGGCTGAAAATTAAAAAACAAACATTTTTTTGAGAGGGATAGAGAAATAGAAACACTGGTGAGAGAGGAACATTGATCAGCTGCCTCCTCCATGCCTCCTGCTGGGGATTGAGCCTGTAACCCAGGCATGTGTCCTGACATGGTATCTAACCAGTGACCTCTTGTTCATGGCTTGACAGTCAACCATTGAGCCACATCCCCTGGGCGCTCACGATAACCTTGTTGGATAGAGTAGTCTTGGATTCAGTCCCTTGCTCTTTATCACTTTGTATACTTCATGCCATTTCTTTCTGGCCTGAAGTGTTTCTGTTGAGAAATCAGACAGTCTAATGGGGGCACCCTTTCAGGTAACGTTCAGTCTCTCTTTTATTTCTGCTTGATTCTTATTCATTGCTTCTGCCTTTTTTTCATGCTGGTGTAATTCTTGTTACATTTCTTACAGTCCTCATTAAGTTTCCTGTAGTACTCACTAAGTTGTTTGAGCATCCTTATAACCATTACTTTGAATTCTGTATCTGACAAATAGCATCAATTTCATTTAGTTTCTTTTCTGGTGGTTCCTTCTTTACTTTCATTTCAGGGTTGTTTCTTTTGTCTGGTGGTCAGGGTGCTGGTCAAGGGGAGATGGGCACTCCAGTGATGGAGGGGTCGGGTGGGCTGGGCATTCTGCTGGTCAAGGAGGTGGGGAAGGCCCTGTATCGCACCCCACTGGTCAAGTGAATGAGTATTTTTATGTGCTAAGTGTACTTTGTATTTCTTTATGAATTGACTGAATATGCCCTTTGTCCATTTTTTCATAGGGAGGTTTGCCTTTTTGAGAAATGGAAATATTTTTCTCAACACTCTCTGTAAAAGTAATAATCCTGTATAATAAACCCTAATATGCAAGTCGACTGAATGGTGGAACAACCAGTCGCTATGATGCGCATTGACCACCACGGGGCAGACACTCAATGCTGGAGCTGCCCCCTGGTGGTCAGTGCACTCCCATGGGGGAGTGCTGCTCAGGATCACAGTTGGTGAGCACAGTGAAGGTGGTGGAGCCTTTCCTGCCTCTTTGGCAGCGCTAAGGAACAGTGAGCCAGCGGTAGGGAGCAGCAAGGAGTTCAGGACTGTAAGAGGGATGTCTGACTGCCAGCTGAGGCCTGATTGATTGGGCCAAACCTGGCAGTTGGACATTCCCCGTGGGGTCCTGGACTACGAGAGGTTGCAGACCCGGCTGAGGGGACCCTGCACTGGGCCTCTAGTACTGAATATACAAAATCCCAGCAAATGAAAAAATGTCAAAGGAAAGCAATAAAGCTACTTGAAAATACAACTTAAAACTGATCACTGGTGTCAGTTTGTGTTCATATATGTGCATATATAGACATTTATGTGCATATTATGTATTTCAAGTTAGTATATTATACATATTACTTTATAGGCTACTTTAAAAAATATATTTTTATTGTTTTCAGAGAGGAAGGGGGGAGAGAGAGAGAGAGAGAGAGAGAGAGAGAGAGAGAAAGAAACATCAATGATGAGAGAGAATCATTGATTGCCTTCTGCACACCCCACACCAGGAATCAAGCCCGCAACCTGGGCGTTTGCCGTGGCTGGGAATGGAACCATGCACTTCTGGTTCATAGATCAGTGCTTAGACACTGATCCACACTGGCTGGGCGTACAGGCTACTTTTCGGTAAACACATTAGAGCTATATTTGCATGTCTGTTTTTCATGGTTGCTAATAATTCCATCACTTGAGTATATTCTGTAGCTTATTTAAGCAGCCATTTATTGATTTTTATTTTTCACTATTAGAAATATCTGCACACTTGCCTAATTATTTTTTTCTTTTTCTTTTTTTAATGTGACATATAGGTCATGTTTTTACTTAGGACAAATTCTTAGAAGTGGAACTGCCAGGTGAAAGTATGCCTTTAGGAAGGTTCTTGATAAACATTGCCAGGCTGTCTCCATGAAGGATGCAACTAATTAATAACCTTAACAGTTATGCATTAGAAAGCCTGCTTTATGGGAATTTTTCATTTTTGTTGGCTAGGTTTATCTGATAATAAATGTGTTACTACTTGTTTTAGTTTGCATTTCCTTGATGACTGGAGAAGTCTTATGTTTTGAGGATTTTTTTATAGACATGTTTTTATTTTGATTTAAAAAAAGTATAATGAAACCCATGTCCCCGTTACCTTGGTTTCACGATCATTAATATTTGGCTTTTTCCCCCCCATTTGGAGGTTTTTTGTTTTTATTTATTTTATACTAATATATTTTATTGATTTCAAAGAGGAAGGGAGAGGGAGAGAGAGAAACATCAGTGATAAGAATCACTGATTGGTTGTCTCCTGCACTGAGGACTGAGCCCACAATATGTGCACTTGACAAGCACTTAGGATAGCCGAAACTGGTTTGATTCAATGGACAGAGCATCGGGTCCCAGGTTTGATTCTGGTCGGGGGCATGTACCTTAATTGCAGGCAAGTCCCCAGTGGGGGGTGTGCAGGAGGCAGCTGATGCTTCTCTCTCATCAGCCTTCTCTCATCAGCGTTTCTGACTTTCTATCCCTCTCCTTTCCTCTCTGTAAAAAAACAAAACAAAAACAACAACAACAACCTCTTCAGTCTGTAGTCCTACACTCCATTGAGTCAAACCAGCTAGGGCAGTTTTTTTGGCTTTTTAAAAAAAATAAATCTTTATTGTTCAGATTATTACATTTGTTCCCCTCTCCCGCTCCCCCATAATGCCCCTTCACCCGGTTCCCACCCCATTCCAGGCCCTTATCCCCCACCACCCACTGTCCTCATCCATATGTGTATGATTTTTGTCCAGTCTTTTTCTGCACTCCCCACACCCCTTTCCCCCTGAGGATTGTCAGTCCACTCCCTTTCTATGCCCCTGATTTTATTATATTCACTAGTTTATTCTGTTCATCAGATTTTTTATTCACTTGATTTTTAGATTCACTTGTTGATGTATTTGTTGTTCATAATTTTTATCTTTACTGTTTTCTTCTTCTTCATCTTTTTAAAGAGTACCTTTCATGCAATTCATATAATACTGGTTTGGTGATGATGAGCTCCTTAAGCTTTTTCTTATCTGTGAAGCTCTTTTATCTGACCTTCAATTCTGAATGGTAGCTTTGCTGGGTAGGGTAATCTTGGTTATAGGTTCTTGCTATTCATCACTTTGAATATTTCTTGCCACTCCTGTCTGGCCTGCATAGTTTCTGTTGAGAAATTAGCTGACAATCATGTGGTTACTCCCTTATAGGTAACTGTTTTTCTCTTGCTGCTTTTAATATTCTCTTTTTGTCTTTTGCTCTTGGCATTTTAATTATGATGTCTTGGTGTGATCCTCTTTGGATTCCTTTTGTTTGGCGTTCTCTGTGCTTCCTGGACTCATAAGTTTATTTCTTTCACCAGGTGGGGGAAGTTTTCTATCATTATTTCTTCAAATAGGTTTTCAGTATCTTGCTCTCTCTCTTCTTCCGGCACCCCCATATTTGGGTGTTGGTATGTTTGAAGTTGTCCCAGAGGTTTCTTACACTGTCTTCATGTATTTGGATTTGTTTTTCTTTTTGCTTTTCTGTTTGGGTGTTTTTTTTTTTTTTTTTTTTTTTTTTTTTGGTGTGTGTGTGTGTGTTTTTTTTTGCTGCTTTGTATTTCAAAACTTTGTACATCCCCTAAGGGCTCCCAGTATGTGAGAGGGGGCAGGTTGGGTTAAGGGACCACCCACCCCCTGTGCACAAATTTCGTGCACTGGGCCCTTAGTTGTTATATAATTATTAACCTCAGTTATCTTTATGATTGCATAATTTACATATAAATCTTTTATATAACAAATGGATTTGGCAGTGTGGTTGGAGGTAATATGTAACATGTTTTTTAGGTGATTAGTCACTTTTTCCTCATTTATTGAGAAATTTAGATTTCCCATTGATTTGATATTGTTCTCTTTATCATGTATCAATTACAGTATACCAGGTATAAAGATTTAGAGCTGACCTAGCACATAGTAATTGTTAGTTTCACTCACCCATATCTAATTTTAATTATTTGTAATTTGGTTAAGTCAGCTTTCAGTGTTTATGTTGTTTTAACTATTTAAATGTTTATTGAACCTTGAGCTATTATTGTACTTGGATTCATTTTCCTTTTCTGCACAAATTTTTGCTGCCCCAAGGGTAATCATTATTTTGATTTTTGGTTTACTGTGTGTATAAACACACACACATTTTGGTTTCTTTTAAAAAATATATATTTTATTGATTTTTCACAAAGAGGAAAGGAGAGGGATAGAAAGTCAGAAACATCGATGAGAGAGAAACATCGATCAGCTGCCTCCTGCACACCCCATACTGGGGATGTACCCGCAGCCAAGGCACACGCCCTTGACCGGAATCGAACCTGGGACCCCTCAGTACGCAGGCCGACACTCTATCCACTGAGCCAAACCGGTTTCGGCCATTTGGGTTTCTTTTTGCACATTTTCCTCTGTTGTATTGGTATGTATGTTTGGTTTTCTGTACTTGAAATAAGAGTTTTAATATTTACTGAAAAAGTGATTTTAAAGTGAAGTATGTTTTCCTCTTATTTAATTTTCATTTTACTTATACGTGTACATAGTTTAAAGAGTAGAGTAGTACTATAGGCTTGTTAAAAGGAAAAGGAATTCTAATTCCCCTTTTCCTTATCTCACTGTCCAGAGGCAGTATATTTCAGTTCTTTTCACTGACTTGAGTTTTTACCTCTCTATTGGTCCCCCCCCCCCCCCCCCCCCCCCCCCGTTTTAATTATTATCTGTTGACTTTCCACAGGGCAATGAGGATTTTGTTCTTAGTGAGCAAATGTAGTGGTCAAGAGCAAAGTTCAGAGCTTTTTTGTTATTACTATTTGAGAGACCTTTGGCAACTTATTTACCCTTTCCATGCCTTGGTTTTCTCATATATAAGGACAGTGTCAGTGTTTATCTCAGGATTAGCCAAATTAACATATGTAAAAGATTTAGTTTCACTCACCCATCTCCCATTTTAATTATTTGTAACGTGGTTAAGTCAGTTTTCAATGTTTATATTGTTCTGTCTGTCTGTCTGTCTGTGCCTGCCTGCCTGCCTATTTCCTCACCTGAGGATATTTTCCATTAATTTTTAGGGAGAGTGGAAGGGAGAGGGAAAGAGAGAGAAACAAATTGATTGGTTGCTTCTTGCACGAGCCCTGACCAGGGAGGGGCCTGCAACTGAGGAACTTGCCCTTGACTGGAGTGTAACTCCGAGGACCTTTAGTCCGTAGGCCAATGCTCTGTTCATTGAGCCAAACTGGCCTTGGCTGTTTTTACTACTTAAATGTTTAAAAACACTTGAGCCATTAGTGTACTTGGATTCATTTTCCTTTTATGCACAGTCTTTTGCTGCCCCAGCATAATTATCTTGATTTTTGGTTTGCTCAGTCTCTTATGTAACTTTTTACTAGTAATTCTCAAACTCCTTACCAGTTCTGAATCTCTTAACAAGGTGCGGATACTTTAGGTGTTCTCTCAGTTTCATCTTTGTGAACAAGTTTCCAGAGAGAGCATTTGACCTCCTCTGATCTGGACAGGTTGTGGACACACCTGGGATTTTTTTTTCACACTCACTCCCCTTTGCTGGAACCTCTGTTTCTTGGACCCTACTTTTAAAATTTTCATGATAGTACAGAGGAGATAAAATTTGAGACTTTTGTATCCTGAAACTATATTTTATTCTAATGCTTAGTTGATACACAAGGTTTGATTAGGTAGCAATTTCAATGGTTGGAAATAGTTTTTCAGGATTTTGAAGGTACTGATTCTTTGTCTTTTTTTCCCTCCTAGTGGAAATGTTGAAATATGATGCTGTTCTCATTCTTTGTTCTTTAAATAAATCCTGTTTTTCCCCTCTGAAAGCTTTTGGTGACATTACTGTGCCCCTAGAGTCCTTAAATTTGATGCTGATGCATTTAAACCTATATTTTCAACATTGTGCTCAGCTTTGGGGAGCCCTTTCAGTCTGGAAATTGTCCTCTTGTTCTTGAAAATTTTCTCAAATTAATCCTTTGGTTTCCTCCCCTTCATTGTCTGTTTTCTTTTCTTAGATCTCCCATTTTTTCAGATATTGGACCTTCTGGACTGGTCCTCTCTCTTTTCATCTTTTGATAAATTTTTTGCTCAGTTTTCAGTGAGATCTCTTCAGTATTCTTTTCTTCAAGTTGCATTTCTGTTTGCTTGATTGGTCTGTTTCTTTCATGTTAGATGCTTTACCTTAAATATATGGTGGTTCTTTGCTACCTACTCCTATTTTAACAGGAGGACACAGAAGTGGATTGGAAGCTGTGAGCCTGACTATAGGGTTTGTTAACTGAGGGTTTAACAGCCCCCCTCGTTTCCTCCCGGGTGGGGCAGTTACCAGACCCTGCAGTGTTTAAATTATATTAGGGGATCTGCAGTCTAACTGTTGGGGAAGGCAAATGCATAACCTCTCCCATTTTTTTCTATATCTTCCCCTTCACTTGAAGGATAACCTGGTGTTGTTAATTCCTGAACATTTTGGAGATCCTCATTTTAATTTAGGTTATCTCTCTACATTTCTCCACTGTTGGCCGAGGAAGATTCAGCTTGTTCAGGTTGGCTAAGTTATCACTTGTCTTCTTTCTAGAGCTCCAAATTTTGCTTCTTCACTTGTTTACTTTGTCCTTGTGAATTTATAAATTTAAAATTTTTTTATTTTAGCTCATTTAAGCTGCTTTAACAAAAAATGCCATAGATTGTATGGCTTACAAACAATAGAACTACTTTTCACAGACCTGGAGGCCGAGAAGCCCAAAATTAAGGTCCTAGCAGATTTGATGTCTGGTGAGGGTTCAATTCTTGATTAATAATAGATGGCCTACTTCTCCTTGTAACCCTGCTGGTGAAGGGTTGAGGGAGCTCTCTGTCATATCCTTTGTAAGGACACTGATCCCATTCATGAGGGCTCCACTCTCATGACCTAATCACTTCCAAAGGCCCTATCTCTTAATACTGTCAATTGGGGCTTAGGATTTCAACAACTTCTGGGGGGACACAAACATTCATTTAGCCACTAACACAGTTTTAGGAGTGTTTGGGGAGAGACCTGAGACCAATGTGCAGTTTTAAATTTGAAGCTGGAAGCATTAGATTTGCATAAAAAATTTTTTATTCTGCCTTTGTATTCTTAGTATGATTTATGTGATTGTTTTGATATTTTAACTTTTTTTTTAGAGAGAGGGGAAGGAGGAGAGATAAGGTGGGATGGGCACATTGACCTTGTTCCACTTATTTATTCATTCATAGGTTGCTTTTTTAAAAATATATTTTGACTTTTTACAGAGAAGAAGGGAGAGGGATAGAAAGTCAGAAACATCGATCAGAGAGAAACATCGATCAGCTGCCTCTTGCACACCCCTACTGGGGATGAGCCCACAGCCAAGGTACATGCCTTTGACCAGAATCGAACCTGGGACCTTTTAGTCCACAGGTCAACACTCTATCCACTGAGCCAAATGGGTTTCGGCCATGAGTTGCTTCTTGTATGTGCCATGACTGGGGATCAAACTCCCAACCTTGGCCTTTTGCAGTGGTCGGCAGAGTGTGGCTCTTCCACAAAATACCACGGCCTGGGGGAGTCTATTTTGAAGAATTGGCATTAGAAGAAGTTTAAGTTTAAAAAACTTGGCTCTCAAAAGAAATTTCAATCGTTGTGCTGTTGATATTTGGCTCTGTTGACTAATGAGTTTGCTGACCACTGGTCTATTGGGATGACGTTCTAGTCTAATTGTGCTTTGCTACCTGTTAATTAGAAAAATATAATACCATGCCGAGACCGGTTTGGCTCAGTGGATAGAGCGTCGGACTGTGGACTGAAGGGTCCCAGGTTCGATTCCGGCAGGGGCATGTACCTTGGCTGCGGGCACATCCCCAGTAGGGGGCGTGCAAGAGGCAGCTGATCGATGTTTCTCTCTCATCGATGTTTCTGACTTTCTATCCCTCTCCCTTCTGCTCTGTAATAATTAATAAAATATATTAAAAAAAAAGAAAAATATAATACCTAAATAAAGAAAAAATTGTTAATCATATCCTTGGATAAAAATTGGCTCTAGGTGTTTTTTTATTTTATTCTAAATATGTCAGAGTTGTTCTATGTCCTCTGCCTTTTTTAGGTAATCCTAAACTAGAAACACTAATATTGGAGTTGGGAGGGGAGTTTTAGCGTTCATTCTGATCTATTCCCCAACTTAATTTATTTTTTAAATTGGAATGCTTCACAAATTTGCATGTTATCCCTCCAGAGCCATGCTAATCTTCTTTGTATCGTTTCAATTTTAGTATTTATGCTGCTGAAGTGAGCGCCCAGCTTTTTATTTTTATTTATTTTAATTTTAATTTTTTAAAAGGTCTCACACATTTATTACTGAATCATCCTACTATTATAGGAGGAAAAAATCAACAGAACAAAATCACAAATTCATTAATTCCCCAATTAAAACACCCCAGCTGTCCAGACAGTAGCATCTTTTCAATCATTTAAAGGTGTAGGCAACTTGGATACAGCATAAATGTGTGAGTCATCTCTCATGTAATTTCTCATAGGCCGAGTTTGGTTCTTCTCCAATGTCTCCTCTTCGAATTGTACCTGATTTTATTACTAGTTTTCATCCGAATCCATTGGGGAATGGGCCGATTCTGCTTTTGTTTCTTGGCCAGAAACCTCTTGATCCTGAAAGTCTTATGGGAAGACATGGTGAAGGAGAAGCAAACGTACGCACCTCGATGGCAGAGAAAGAGAGAGCCCAGTTTTTAAAAAAAATATTGTTTTTATCGATTTCAGAGAGAGAAAGGGAGAGGGAGAGAGAGAGGGAAATAACTATCGGCTACTACCTGCACAGCCCTTGCTCTGGGGACGAAGCCTGCAATCAGCATATGTCTTGGCCTGGAGTCGAACAGATAAGATGACACTTAACCAGCTGAGCCATACTGGCTGGGATATCCCCACCTTTTTGTTTTGAAGAATTTCAAACCATAGAAGAGTTGGGAGACTAGTACAATGAGTACCTGTATAAGTGACATTTTACCATATTTGCTTTATTTTTAAAGCACCTTTATTTATAAAATTATAATTGACATAATAAATTAACTCATTTTAAATGGGTAATTGAGTGATTTTCTTTTAGTTTACAGAACTGAATGACCCTCACTACACTCCAGTTATATATTTTCATCACTCTAGTAAGATTTCTTCTGCCTGTTGATGGTTAATCCCCATTCTCACCTCCAACCTCAGGCAACCACTCATCTTTTTTCTGTTTCTAAATAGTTTCCTTTTGTCTACTTTTTATGTCAGTGGAGTCATATATGTGGTCTTTTGTGTCTGGCTTGCAACATTTAGTATAGTGACGGGCAACCTGTTGAGCTTGGCGTGTCAAAATTCACCAAAAAACCGAGCATAAATCGGGTGGTGTGTCACTTCGAGAAAAAAACCATAATGTCGCGATATTTATAGTTTAAGTAACAAAAATGTATAATTGTAATACATAAATATTTAATAAACCAAAAGTTAATTATTTAATTTACCTACTTAGTGACTTCTTTGTTCATCTGTCAGTCGGTTTCTTTTGTTGGTCTTGATATTATTTAACTTGTGTGGGGTTCCGTGAACTAAGATAAGTGAGGGGGAGGGGGAATTCTTTAACCTGCCTACTAGTGACTTTTGTTGCTGAATTTCATTGGCTAAACCTTCAATTGAAGTTTGGTATTTTGTACACTTCAAGCCCCAGCAAGCGCTACTAACTTCATCTGTCAATTTCTTTCTTTTGTTGGTTTTGATATTATTTAACCCTGAGAATAAGGTCTCACAAAAGTACATAGAGGGAAAAATTGTGAGTAAAGCCATTGCTATATTTTTCAGGGCGCTAAAAGTGTCTGGTAATCAGTATCAGACACTCCAGATTTCCTGTTCGTAGTGGCACTCCTCTTGATTCTCCAAGCGGCACCTTTCCAGATTCTCAAGCTTTGCCCTTAAGTCGACAAGCACCTGAGCCCAGATGCTGTCTTGAAATTCTGCAAGTTGCATCTCCAAATCATTTTTCATCCATTGGAAACCATTTAATTCCAAACTACTGTAGACTACTACATCAGGATACTTAATTATTTTTATGGTCTGCTCTACGTTTCTAAATTGATTAAATCTATTACTGAACTGGTCAAGTAACAAGTCTAAAACATGCTGGTACTTTATATGCAAGGGTTCCATTTCATTTTGTACAGCTGCACTGGCCTTCTCAAAATACTTTATTATTCAAGGAAAATACTTATAAATTTTAATTTCTACATCTTGCTTAAAATTTTAAGTTTACTTTCAAAAGCTTTTATGTATCCAAACATAACGTCAATACTTTTGCCAAAACCTTGTAACTTTAAGTTCAGTTCATTAATATGAACAGAGAGATCTGTTAAAAAAAATATCAGGATGTTGACCCACTTATCAATATTGAATTGAGAAAAGTTTCCCAGATCCTTATCCTCAAGAAATACCTTAATTTCTTCAAAGCACTCCACAAAGCACTCAAGAACTTTGCCTCGGCTCAGCCATCTTACATTACTGTACATCAGCAGTCCACTGTAGGTGGAATCAACTTCCAGTAAAAGTGCAGAAAATTCTCGCTTGTGAAGGGGGTGAGCAGCTATTAAATTAACTGTTTTTGTAACAACTGACATTAAGTCGTGTAAGTCTGTGAATCCTGCCTTGGCACATAAAACCTCCTGATGGATAATACAATGAAAAGGCACAATTGGATGTCCAATAGTTTCCGTAAACAATTCGACATTTCCCCCCACCATGTTTGGTGCCCCATCTGTCGTCACTGACACAACTTTAGAAATATCAATGCTTAGGTCACAGAATGTTTGTGTAAGAGCCAATCTAATTCCATCCTTAAATTTATAAAAGACTCTACAAATTTAACATCTGCCAGTTTGAGCATTGCTTACTCCATAGCTCAGCATGGAAAAGCACTCAGTGAAGGGGAATTTACTAAAGAAACTCTAAGATGTGCACCAGTTCTATTTCACGATATGCAGAATAAAGATGCAATTATTAAGAGAATATCTGAGTTACCACTCAGTAGAAATATCATAAAAGATCGAATAATGAGACAACCTTATATATTTCACTTCCTGATGTACTTGTTGGCACTGATACTAACTTTATCAACTCTTCTCTCATTGTGAGTCCATCAGAATATCGACCAATAATGGCCAACTGAGCATGTGATGTGACATCAGTAGTTTCATCAAGAGAGATCGAAAAATATTTACAATTACTTATGTCTCTCTTTAATTGATGTTGTATGTTTGTGTTCAGTCTCATTATCCGATCTTTTATGATATTTCTACTGAGTGGTAACTCAGATATTCTCTTAATAATTGCATCTTTATTCTGCATATCGTGAAATAGAACTGGTGCACATCTTAGAGTTTCTTTAGTAAATTCCCCTTCACTGAGTGCTTTTCCATGCTGAGCTATGGAGTAAGCAATGCTCAAACTGGCAGATGTTAAATTTGTAGAGTCTTTTATAAATTTAAGGATGGAATTAGATTGGCTCTTATAAAGGTTTAGCTGCCTGGAAATGTATTTTTTCCCCTTCATCCTCACTTTTTTTTCAAGAGCTGGGAGTGATTAGTTTCAAAATGTCTATTTATATTCCACATTCTGCTTATTATCATTTCAGTACATAGAACGCAAAAATGATCTGCCATTTTTTTCTATAATCCCATACATGTCTCTTGAAAGGGTCAGCTACTGCTACTACCACTGCCTTTACTTAACCTTGTTTTTTTATTTTTTGGGTTCTCCACGGGGCGGCGCGGCAGTGACAGAAGATAGAATTATAGGTAGCTTGTTAGTTTTGCATCAGTTAGGGGTTAATTAGCCTAACTGACCACAAGACGGCACATGTAACTGTCTTTTAGAAAAGGGCAGGGTTAATAAGCAGAAATAGGGGTTAATGAGGATGCACAAGAGTAATAGTGGTAAAATGGAGTCTGTACTATGCTGCAAAATGATGTTCCTTATATAAATTAAGATGGCTGCCACTATTTCTAATGGTGGGAAATGGACCCATAGCACAGGCCCTCGCCTCTCCCAGCCTCCCCCTCACTTATCTCAGTAATGACAGTCAATTAGAAATCTATGACACCCCAGAACAGTAGATTGGATGATGGTTACTGTGGTCATGTCGTTGCTGGTAATGGCGATCACAGAGCCCCCAGAAATGCGTTCCCCATGGCATTCTGCTGCTCCCTGCTCTGCCGTCCGGAAGTGAGGTCAAAGATCCCCTAACAGTCTAACCAGAAATCCCAGAACTAGATGCTCTATGCCATAGTTCTGTTGGTTTGGCCTACAGACCTCCTGCACAGAGTGTCCACACCACACTACACTACACCAAATATTTCATCCTCACCTACTGCCCCTGGCCGTGCAGTAGCCGAGTATGAAACGTTCTTCTCGGCATGCGGCCCCATACTTCTCTGTATGCGACCGCATGCAGCAGTGTGTTATTGATAATGGCTATACATGTCATTGCTGACACACGTGTCATAGGTTCGCCACCACGGATTTAGTATAAATGTGTTGTTTGTACTTTTTTTCTATTATGAATAAAACTGCTGTGAACATTGTCTTGCAAGACTCTGTGTCCATGTGTGTTTTAATTTTTTGGGGTAGATAACTAGGAATGGGTGGCTATTTTGCATAGTAATGTTTTGTTTAATTTTTAAGGAAACCTGCCAAACTGTTTTCCAAAGTAAATTACATTTTATATTCTCACCAATAATGTAGGAGAGAGCTCTCTATGGATTTACTACACGTGCTCGCCCCCCTCCCCGCTCCCAACTGTTTGAATTAAATTGCAAAAATCAGGACATTCAACCCTTGGCCCTCAAGCAAAGGGCATCATCCTACATAACTGCAGTATCATTGTCGCTCCCAAGGAATTTAGCATGTAAACAATAGGATTATATATTATACAGACTAGATCTAGATTTCCTATTTCCAAAATGCACTTTATAATCCCCCCTCCCCGAGTCCCGCATCTTAACTATTTAATGTTACATTTGGTTGTCATGTCTTTTTATAGTCTTGACTAGAACCAGTTCCCTTATGTCATTGACATTTTTTGAATCCAGGCCACTTGTACTCTAGAGTCTCCCATATTGTTATTTTCTCACATTTAGATTCAGGTTTAACTTTTTTTTTTTTTTGCTAGAAATAATACATAAATGATTCTGTGTCTTCCATTGTATCACATCAGGAGGCATGTGCTAAATTAGAGTATTTGCTTAAGATGATGGCCACCTGTTTTTCTCCTTTGTAATTAATAAGTAATTTGTAGAGACTGTGGGGATATCATTTTCCCCCAGCAATATTTCTTCCATCTTTTAAAAATATCCACTTTTCATCGTTTACTTTATTGCATAAGTGGTTGCAAAAAGGTAATTTCCTAATTCTATTGTTTATTTATTAGTTGGTGGTCTCCTGTAAAGATATTACTGATTATTTTTTATTAATTTAAAATATTATTATTATTATTGCCTATTTTTAAAATGGAACTTATCAAGTTAGAGCCATGAAGGATTTCATGGTGAAAGAAGCAAAATTTTGGTTATTTTTTGGTATATCATAATAGTGTGGACTGAAGTGTATTTGCGTTACTCTTTGAAGAGAATGATTTCCTTGAATTTGTGAAGCTTGGAATACAGAAACTCCCTTATTTGGGATGTTTGCTGCTTTTCTCTGAGACATTTTTTTTTTTCCAGCAAGAATCTGAAAAGACTACATGTAATTTTTTTTCTCTTTAGTTTTTATTAGTTTTTCTTTGTAAACCAAGATGAATAGTCTCCCCTTCCCCCATGTTTCTTTGGATGGCTTTTTGATTGATTTTTTGGTAGTAATTAAATGGTGTTAATTATGCAGTGTCATGAAAAGTAGTCTATTTTTAAGAATCCTTTTCTTGTGTAATGTATAAGAAATATCATAATTGGATGAGGTGTGTAAACCTGACTACTTGTCATCTGAATAGCTCTTTGTCCAGAACATTAAAACATTAACAGAGTATGAGAATGTTTGCAAGTATCACAGGACTTTTAGAGGAAATCTTTAAAAAATATTGTCTCTCTTGTTTTCTCAATGATTACTTCTACTAAAAATGTCAACAGTCTCTGATGTATTTATACTGTAATTTTATTAGTTTTTAAAGGTAAAAGAGGCCTAGCTGGTTTGATTCTGGTCAGTTGCAGGTGTGTGCAGGAGGCGACTGATTGACGTGTCTCTCTCTTAACTAATGTCTCTCCCCCTCCCTTCCACTGTCTCTGAAAATCAGTGGGGAAAAAATACCCTATGGTGAGGATTAACAGCAAAATAATAATAATAAAGGAAAAGGTGATCTGGTCCCCTCAGGTTTTTGGACTATCATAAAGTTTGACTTTATCATATTCTTTCTCCAAGTTAATTCTAGTTTAATTTAGTCCTCTAGCTCTAAGTGTGTAGCTTCTAAAGGTATCTATCTTACAGATACCTGAGAGCAGCCAAATATACCTACAAGGTATTGGAGATGGGTTGGCTGGAGTATGAATAGAGTTGACATTAAATGCCATTGTGACATTTTTGGTAGTGATGGTAGTATTGTTTTGGTTTTATCATATTAAGTAGGACTTAGCTAAGGTTTATTTACCTTTGGGTTCCTGGAGAATAAGATGGATAACATAGATGTGTGTACCCTATTGTGTAATTTTGGAGGTGAAGTATGCTTAGGTATACTTTTGTATTACCTTCAAAGATGGTATTGTCATTGTTGTTCTATAGAGGAGATGAAACTGAAGAGGCTTTGAAGCTGGGCCCCTGTAGCACACCATCAGTAAATCTCAAATGCAAAGCATATTAGACAGGTGTGGAACATTTTATTCAAAGGTATATGTAAAATATGTGTGATATTTCTTTCAAAGCCCATGGTTTTTTCTCTGTATGTAGAAACAACAGCTACATTTATGAATGGAATGTTGCTCCATAGCTTAGCATTTTGGCACTTAATATCTTTTTTTAAAAATCGAAAGTTTCTGTCTGGTTGGCTTGGTTCAGTGATTGAGTGTTAACATAAGAACCAGGCGGTCATGGTTGGATTCCCAATTGGCACATGCTTGGATTGTGGGCTCGATCCCCAGTGTGGGGTGTACAGGAGGCAGCCAATTAATACTTCTCTCTCATCATTGATGTTTTTAGTTTCTCCCTCTCCCTTCCTCTCTGAAATCAATAGCAAAAATGTATATTTTTTAAAACTCAAAAGTGTTTAAATAAATAAATAAAAATAAACATCTGTTTTAAAAAATATATTTTTAGCCCTGACTGGTTTGGCTCAGTGGATAGAGCATCGGCCTGCAGATTGAGAGGTCCCAGGTTCGATTCCAGTCAAGGGCATGTACCTTGGTTGCAGGCATATCCCCAGTAGGAGGTGTGCAGGAGGCAGCTGGTTGATGTTTTTAACTGTATCTCTCTCTCTTCCTCTTGGTAAAAAATCAATAAAATGTATTAAAAATATTTTTATTGATTTCAGAGAGAAAGGGAAAGGGAGAGATGAAAACATCAATCATGAGAGAATCATTGATTGGCTGCTTCCCCACAACTTGTATTTGTGCCCCTGACCGGAATTGAACCCTGGATTCTTCAGTCTGCTCACTGATGTTCTATCCACTGAGCCAAACCAGCTAGGGAAAAATAAACATATCTTTAATGGATATTTGAGTTCTTGAAAGCAGAATTATGAGGAAGGAAATGACAGCAGAAAACAGCACCTTTTAAAATTGTAATCTTTCTTTACCCTGCCTTAATATTCATAGTTTTTTTCTTTGATGATGTACATTATCAAATATATAATAAATAGAATAATACAATGGATAACCATTGTATTAGGGTTTTTTTTGACATTTTTTTTATTGTTCAGTTTATTAATTACACTGTTTCCCCTTTTTTCCCCTCTATAGCTCCCTTCCAACCGATACCCATCCCACCCTCCGCCCTCACTCCCCCCCCACTGTCCTCTCCCAAAGGCGCATGATTTTTGTCCAGTCTCTTGCTGCACTCCCCACACTCCTTTTCTTCCCAAGAATTGTCAGTCCATTCCTTCTCTGTGTCCATGATTCTGTTATATTCACCAGTTTATCTTGTTCATCAGATTACTAATTCACTTGATTTTTATATTCATTTGTTGATAGATGTGTATTTGTTGTTCATAATTTATATTATTACCTTTTTATTCTTACTCTTCTTATAGAATATCTTTCAGCAATTCATATAATATTGGTTTGGCGATGATGAACTCCTTAGCTTTTTCTTGTCTACGAAGCACTTTATCTGACCTTCAATTCTGAATGATAGCTTTGCTGGGTAGAGTAATCTTGCTTGTAGATTCTTGCTATTCATCACTTTGAATATATCTTGCCACTCCCATCTGGCCTGCATCATTTCTGTTGAGAAATCCGCTGAAAATCGTATGGGTGCTCCCTTATAGATAACTGTTTTTCTCTTGCTGCTTTTAATATTCTCTCTTTATCTTTTGCTCTTGGCATTTTAATTATGATATGCCTTGGTGTGGTCCTCTTTAGATTCCTATATTTTGGGGTTCTGTGAACTTCTTGGGCTTTTAAGTCAATTTCTTTCACTAGGTGGGGAAAGTTTTCGGTCACTATTTCTTCAAGTAGGTTTCATTACCTTGCTCTCTCTCTTTTTCTGGCACCCCAATAATTCGGATGTTGGTATGCTTGAGGTTGTCCCAGAGGCCCCTTAAACTATCTTTAATTTTTTGGATTCTTTTGGATTCTTGCTTTTCCGGCTGAGTGGATTTTGCCTCTTTGTATTTCAAATCTTTGACTTGGTTCTTGTGGCCCTCTGGACTGCTTTTAGGTCTTTGTGTAATATTTTTTATTTCAGTCAGTGCATGCTTAATTTCTAATTGGTCCTTTTTCATATCCTCGTAGGTCTTGTTCATTTCCTCGTAGTTCTTATTAAGTTCATCTGCTTTGTCTATTACTGTGGTTTTGACCTCTATGTCTAGTCGTCTTTTTTCCTCCATTTCTTTCACACCTTATTTCTTTCCATTTCTCTGCATTGTGGCTGCTTTCATGAGTTGGTCCATTAGCTTGTGTGGTAGATGTCCTCTAAGGGACGATGGCTCAGCCTCCCCAGTTACCTGAGGTGGATACTCTTACTGCAATCCTTTATGCGTTGTACAATATTGTGGAAGTTAAGTCCAGCTTATTGTTGTTAGCACTAGGAGTGTTTGACCTCCAGGCCAATTGGCTGTGAAGGTAAGCTGTATTCAGGTTGGATGGGCGGAGTCTCCAGGCTGAGCAGGCAGCGTCAGTTCTGCCCTATATGGCACCTGGGTTTCTGTGCCGGGTGGTAATGGCTGCACGCACCTCCAAGAGAAAGCCGTTGCCGATCTCCACCCTCTAACAGACAACTCAGCCTCTCCCCAAATGAGTCTGCACACCCAAAGTGTCGCTCATGGTTGTAAAACAAAGCAGTCTGGTGGTCTCCCGAACGAGGGAGCAAGTCACGAGTCCTCTCTGCGTGGTCTCACACTTCTGTCCCCAAGTTTATAGGCAAACTGCTTTTCCAAGTTTACGTGCACTCTCCTCAAACTCGCAGACCTCTGCTGCGCCCGGATTTAGCGTGCCTTCCCTGGACCTCGGACCTCGCCTGGAACTGGGGAATCAGTGCAGTGTGACGCCTCCGCCCTCCTCGTTGGAGAAAACCAGCCAGGTTTGCTTCTGCCTGCCCTTTACAGCTGGCGTGCACACGGCTCCGAACCTCTCTCCCCACGTATCTTCAACGCTGCACTCCGCCGCTCCTCTGAGTCACAGTGTCCTATCTTTACTTTTATTTGTGGAATTTTCACTCAACCAGCTTTCTGGTGATTCTGGATGATGTTTGTTTTGTTGTTAAGTTGTAGTTTTGGAATTGTGTGGGGCAGCAAAATAGGTGTTTACCTATGCCACCATCTTGGTTCCTCCTAAAAGTAGGTTTTTCTCATTAGATGTCTTGTTCATTTACTTTTATCTTTAATTTTAGTTTTTATAGATATGTATTTATTGCGATTTTACTGTTCATATTTTATATATATATATTTCTTTTTCTCCCTCTTCTTAAGAATACACTTCAACATTTCATGTAATACTGGTTTGGTGGTAATGAACTTTTAGCTTTTTCTTGTCCGTGGAGCTCTTTATCTGACCTTCAATTCTAAATGGTAGCTTTTTGGGTGGAATAATCTTGGTTGTAGGTCCTTGCTATTCATTCTTTTGAGTATTTATTGCCATTTCCTTCTGACCTGCAAAGTTTCTGTTGAGAAATCTGCTGACAGTCATATGAGCACTCTCTTGCTGATAACTGCTTTTCTCTTGCTGCTTTTATGATTCTTTTTCTTTAACTCTTGGCATTTTAATTATGATGTGTCTTGGTGTGGGCCTTTTTGTGTTCTTCTTGTTTGGGCATCTCTGCACTTCCTGGACTTTTAAGTATATTTCTTTTACCAAGTAATAAACATTTTCTATCATTATTTCTTCAAATAGGTTTTTGATATCTTGCTCTTTCTCTTCTTCTGGTATCCCCATAATGCGAATGTTGGTACTCTTGAAGTTGTCCCAGAGGCTCCTTACACTATCTTCATGTTTTTTTATTCTTTTTTTCTCTCTTCTAATTAGGTGTTTTTTGTTTCCTTATATTCCAAATCGTTGATTTGATTCTCAAATTCTCTACTGTTGAACCCCTGTAAATTATTCATTTTAGTTAGTGTATGCTTAATTTCTGCCGCTTCTTTTTCATGTCTTTGACATTTTCAATAATATTCTTGTAAGTCTCACTAAGTCCCTTGAAACTCTCATTAAGATCCTTGAGCAATCTTGAACTTTGTATTGAGTAGCTTGCTTGCTTCCATTTCATTTCGTTTTTTCCCCCTAGAGATTTCTTTATCTCTGTATTTTGACGGCTTCCCTGTAGGGCCCCAGGGAATCATTAGGACGGAGTGAACAGTGTCAGATATGCTGATGGAAACTCAGATATGGCTGCCTGTGAGTTCTGTGATGGGTTAGATTCCAGCATAGGAATAATGACCCCTGAGAATACCCATGTTAGGGAGAAAGCTTCCCCCTAGTTCCTGCCCTGGTGCCAGCCAGTGTAGTTCCTCCCTGTATGTCCCTGGATTTCCCCAAAGCCGCTTCCTGGTGCTGAAGCCAGGTCGTGTAAGTTTGTGCACTCTTAAGAGGAACACCTGGCCCTCCTGCAGACTCTGTCACTTGGCCACAGTCCCTGCTGGTTTTTACAGCTTGAAGTTACGGGAACTTCTTTTCCAAGTGCTGGAGCCCTGGGCCGGGGGTCTGGTGTGGGGCTGGAACCTTCTTCTTTTGCAAGGCCTTGGAGATATTCCTCCCGATTAAAAAAAAATTCTGTACATAAGTTCCAGACAAGCCTGTTCCACACCTCCGCCCCTCCTACCAGTCTCAGTGTACTTTTTCTTTACTTCTCTAGCTGAGGGACTTCCCTTTAGTAAGATTTCAGGCAGTTCTGAATGATGGTTGTTCTATATTTTAGTTGTAATATTCATGTTGTGGGAGGCAGCTTTAACTATGCTGCCATCTTGGTTCTTTGCAAAGTCCTTATTGCTGTCCCTCTGGTTCTGTCTTTTTTTTTTCTCTCACACTCTTTTTAAAAAAATATATTTTATTGATTTTTTTTAGAGAAAGGAAGGGTGGGGGATAGAGAGTTAGAAACATCAATGAGAGAGAAACATCAATCAGCCGCCTCTTGCACACCCTCCACTGGGGATGCGCCTGCAACCAAGGCACATGCCTTTGACTGGGATCAAACTCGGGACCCCTCAGTCCGCAGGCCAACGCTCTATCCACTGAGCCAAATCAGTCAGGACTCACACTTTTTTTTTGTCTTTATTGTTCAGTTTATTAATTACATTGTTTCCCCTTTTTATCCCCCTATAGTTCCCCTCCACCCTGTACCTATCCCACCCTCCACCCTCACCTCCCCCTCCCCACTGTCCTGTCCCATTGTTGCAAGATTTTTGTCCAGTCTCTTGCTGCACTTCCCACAACCCTTTTCTCCCCAAGAATTGTCAGTCCATTCCCTCTCTATGTCCATGTCTCTGTTATATTCACCAGTCTATCCTGTTCAACAGCCTATCGATTCACTTGATTTTTATGTTCATTTGTTGATAGATGTGTATTTGTTGTTCATAATTTTTATCTTTACCGTTTTCTTCTTCCTCTTCTTAAAGAATATCTTTCAGCATTTCATATAATGTTGGTTTGGTGGTGATGAACTCCTTTAGCTTTTTCTTATCTGTGAAGCTCTTTATCTGACCTTCAATTCTGAATGATAGCTTTGCTGGATAGAGTAATCTTGGTTGTAGATTCTTGCTGTTCATCACTTTGAATGTTTCTTGCCACTCGCGTCTGGCCTGCATCGTTTCTGTTGAGAAATCCGCTGACAATTGTATGGGTGCTCCCCTGTAGGTAACCAACTGTTTCTCTCTTCCTGTTTTTATTATTCTCTCTTTGTCTTTTGCTCTTGGCATTTTAATTATGATATGCCTTGGTGTGGTCCTCTTAGGGTTCCTATATATTGGGGTTCGGTGCACTTCTTGGACTCCTATGTCAGTTTCTTTCACCAGGTGGGGGAAGTTTTCAGTCACTATTTCTTCAAATAGGTTTTCATTGTCTTGGCCTCTCTCTTTTTCTGGCACCCCTATAATTCGGATGTTGGTATGCTTGAGGTTGTCCCAGAGGCCCCTTACACTATCTTCAATTTTTTGGATTCTTTTGGTTTCTTGCTTTTTCAGCTGAGTGGATTTTACCTCTTTGTATTTCACATCTTTAACTTGGTTCTTGGGATGCTCCAGAGCACTTTCAGGTCTTTGTATAATATTTTTTGTTTCAGTCAGTGTATGCTTAATTTCTGGTTGGTCCTTTTTCATATCCTTGAGATCTCCACAGGAGATCCTTGAGGGTCTCCTTCATTTCCTTGTAGGACTCATTCATTTCCACGTTGGTCTTGATCATTTCCTTGCAGGTCTCGTTTATATCCTTGAGGGTCTTGTTCATTTCCTTGTAGGACTCATTCATTTCCTTTGTGGTCTTGCTTATTTCCTTATAGGCCTCGACCTTTTGTTGGAGCTTTTTGAAAAACCCTATAACCGTGGTTTTGAATTCCATGTCCAGTCGTTTTTTTTCCTCCATTTCTTTCACATCTGATTTCTTTCCATGTCGCTGCATGGTGGCTGCTTCCCTGAGTTGGTCAATTAGCTTTGTGTGGTAGACTTCCTTCTAGGGACAGTGGCTCAGCCTCCCCGGTTACCTGAGGTGGATATGGGCTGCACAGTCTTGCTGAAGTTAAGCTCAGTTAATCGTTGTTAGCACTTGGAGGGTTGACCTCCAGACCAATTGTCTGTGAAGCTCAGCTGTGCTCAGGTTGGATCGGCGGAGTCTCCGGGTCAAGCAGACAGCGTTAGCTCCGCCCTATGTGGCCCTGGGGACTCTGTGCTGGGGGTAATGGCTGCCAGCACCTTTGAGAGAGAGCCGCTGTGGAGCTCCACCGGCTGCCGGGGAATTCAGACTCTCCCCAAATGACTTTGCATGTGCAATGTCTCACCCAGGGTCGTAAAACAAAGCAGTCTGACAGTTTTCCGAATGAGAGACAAGTCGCAGAGCGCTCTCTGCGCCGTCACGCAGCTGAGCTGTTCGTGCGCAAGCTGCCTTCTCCACAAGCCGGGAGACCCCTGTAGCGCCCAAGTTTCGGCGTGCCCTCCCACTGTCCAGTTTTCACCCCGTATGATAGTGGGTTCTCTGGACTTCGCCCAGAGCTGGAGAATCAGTCCAGTGGGACGTCTTTGTCTCCCCGTTTGAGAAAACTGGCCGGTTTTCAGCCGCCTGCCCACTCCGCGGCGCGCGCTCCAAACCTCTCTCCGGGCGAATCTTTCAACGCCGTCCGCCGCCGCTCCTCCGAGTCACAGTGTCTTATCTTCACTTTTATTTGTGGAATTTTCACTCGGCCAGCTTTCTGGTGATTCTGGAAGGTGTTTGTTCTTTCGTTAAGTTGTAGTATTAAAATTGCTGAGTATGACGACAAGATAGGTGTTTTACCTTTGCCGCCATCTTAGTTCTCCCCAGGACTCACACTTTTAAGGAAGTGAAAACATGGAAGTGATCCTATTTTCAGGTCAGCTGACTAGCAAATATAATTTCCTCTTGACATGTAGCATAGCATGTTTACACATTATAGGGATTAGGACATTATTGAAATGATGACAGTGTTCTAAAACATAGCGTGGTTTTACAGTTTTTTACTAAAATCATTGAAATGTACAGTTGAAATAGGTGAATTTTCTGCTACGTAATTTTTTTTCTTTATTAAGTTATTACATGTGTGTCTTCATCTCCCCAGAAGTCCCCCAAACCCGTATGCTACATAAATTTTACTTCAGTGAAATTGAGTGTTTTTTGTTTGTTTTTTAAAACATTTAGATGTTCTCCTTTGCTTTTAGTAGTAAGTCCAGATTTCTTAATGAAGCCATCAAGTACATGAAAAGGTATTTAAGATCATTGCTAAATGCAGATCAAAACCGCAGTTAGATATCACTTTACATTCACGAGGATGGCTGTAATGAAAAATAAAAAATAAATCTTGGTGAAGCTGTGGAGAAATAGGGAAAATTCATATATTGTTTGTAGAAATGTAAATAAAATGGTTCAGCTACTGTGGTCAGTTTGTCAGTTCTTCAAAAAATTAAACATAGAATTACCATATGACCCAGCAGTTCTACTCCTAGGTATATATCCAAAGAAATAGTACAAATATATACCCACACAGGCACTTGTATATGAATGTTTTTAGTGGCATTATTCATAATAGTAAAAAGGTATAGCCCAGCTGGTATGGCTCAGTGGTTGAGCATCACCCATGAAGCAGGAGGTTATTGGCTCAAGTCCCAGTTAGGGCACATGTCCAGGTTTCGGCTTGATCCTTGGTGGGTTATGCAGGAGGTGGCCAATTGATGTTCCTCTCTCATCATTGTTTCTATCTCTCCTTCTCCCTCCCTCTCTCTTAAAAAAATAAAAAACATATATATATATATTTTTTACAAAAAGGAGAAATACACAGATGCTCATCATCAGATGAATGGATAAACAAAATGTGGTATCCTACTATTTAATAAAAGAGTAATATGTAAGTTGACCATACCTCTGCTACATCCACAAGCCATGCCCACAAGCCATGCCCACCGGCCAATCAAGAACAAATGAACCCCCAACCAAGATAGCTGCAGCTACTGAGAGCAGGAGGGAGGCTTGGGTTTCCCTGGCAATGGAGGAAGCCACGTTTTCTCCTGCCCTTGCCGACCTATGCCTCCACTCAATGCTACAAATTTCAATTATAGGAGATACATAATCCCAATAGAAATGGTGGCAGCCACAGAGTTGGAGAGAGCAGAGGCTAGGGTTGCCCTAGCAATGGAGGAAGCCAAGCTTCTGCAGCCCTAGCGCCTAGGCCTCCATTCTAGGCTACAAAGTTTCAATTACAGAATTTAAATAAATCCAAACAGAAATGACTGTTGCCACGAAGTGAGCAGAAGGCTTGGCTCTGCTACAGGCTACAAAGTTTCAATTGTAGAACATAAATTAATCCCAGATCCCAGGGCCTCCGCTTGAGGTGCTGGGGGGTGTGGCCGGCCTGCAAACCACCATAGGCCACTCGCCCAGGCCTCCCCACACCACAAGGGACACCCACCCTGATCTTGGACACCCTTCAGGGCAAACCAGCTGGCCCCACCCATGCAACCAGGCTCTGTCCTATCTAATAAAAGAGTAATATGCAGATTGGCCATCACTCCAACACAGAAGATAGCTGCCCCCATGTGGTCAAAGATCTTGTCCTCCATGTGGACACAAGATGATCAACAGGGAGGGTCGTTGGGAGGTTTCAGGCTTGTAAGGGAGGGCAGTTGTGGGACAATCAGGCCAGTAGGGGAGGGCAGTTGGGAGTGAGCAGGCCTGCAAGGGAGGGCATTTGGGGGTGATCAAGCCTGCAGGGGAGGGCAATTAGGGGTGACCAAGCCTGCAGTGGAGGGCAGTTACAGGTGACCAAGTCTGCAGTGGAGGGCAGTTAGGAGTGACCAGGCCAGTAGAGGAGGGAAGTTGGGGGCAAACAGGCTGGCAGGAGAGCAGTTAGACATCAATTAGGCTGGCAGGGTAGTGGTTAGGGGGTGATCAGGCTGGCAGGCAGAAGCAGTTAGGGACAATCAGGAAGGCAGGCAGGTGAGCTGTTTGGAGCCAGCAGTCCTGGATTTTGAGAAGGATGTCTGCCTGCCCTTTTAGGCAGGCAATTGGACATCGCTTGAGGGGTCCCAGATTGAAGAGGGTGCAGGCTGGGCTGAGGGACACCCTCTGCCCCCTCCACCTGTGCACGAATTTTGTGTACTGGGCTTCTAGTATACATATAATAGAATATTATTCAGCCATATGCTTTCATTTTTGATGAATCTTGAAAACATTTTAAGTGAAAGAAGCCAGACACAGAAGGTTGCATATTGATTTTATGATTCCTTTTATATAAATTATCCAAAAATAGGCAAATTTATAGAGACAGAAAGCAGATTAGTGGTTGCCAGGGGAGGAAAAATGAGGAATGAGTACTTGGTGGGTATAGGGTGTTCTTAATGGTATAAGGTGATGATGTAACTAGAGAGAGATGGTGTTTGCACAGCATTGTGAATGGACTGAATGCCACTAAATTATATACTTTTTAAAGTAATAGTGTGTTATGTATCTTTTACACCAGCAATGTTTTTTTTTTTAGAGGAAAAATAGTTTGATCCTGACATATGATCAAAGTCACTTAGAAACTAAACTTCTGCCCTGCCAGTTGTGGCTCGGTGGTTGAGCATCAACCTGTCAACCAGGAAGTTATGGTTCAATTTCCAGTCAGGGAACCTGTCTGGATTTTGGACTTGATCCCCAGGAGGGAGGTGCAGGAGACAGCCAATCAATGATTCTCATTAATTGGTGCTTCTATCTCTCTGTCCTTCTCCCTTCCTCTCTGAAATTAATAATTTACATATACATATGTATGAAACTAAACTTCCGTAATGCTAGTGTTAATTTGTGTCCTCAGCCTGCTTTTTAAAAATAAACAAACAAAATACAGGAGAAGCCAATTTTATTATCTCAGATTACCCAATGTTAGATGGCCCTGGGGTTGCCTAATTTAGTGGTTCAATTATAGCATCGTAGACATAGCAGTAATTTCCCTCTGTTTGATCTATCAGCCTCAGTATATCAACCTCATCCTTGGGTCTCCTGAGGTTCCCAGTAGATTCTTTCATGTTCCCAAGATGGTTGTAGTAATTCTGTGCACTTTTTACATTTACCTTCTTATTATAAACTTTTCAAGCCTATAGGAAAAATGTAAAGAATCATAGTGTGTGTACCCTTTCGTTTACCATCTAGATTCACATGGTTAACATTTTTGGCCTAATTTATTTTTCTATATATAATTTTTTTTTTTTGTCATTTGAGGGTGGTAAACATCATGATTCTTCACTGTTAATTATTTCAACATGCTTCTCCTAAAATAAGGATATCTTCTTATAGAACCACATACTAAGATGTTGAGGTACTGTACAAAAATCCTATACTAATAAAAATATCCAGTTCATATTTAAAGTTACTCGGTTGCTCCCAAATGCATATTTTATAACCTTTAAAAAAATCAGAATCCAATTAATGACTTAAAGGAAAAATAGTTTGATGCTGACATATTAGCCAAAGACAATTAGAAACTAAGCTCCTACAATGCCAGTATTAAATTTCTGTGTTCCATGTTGCATTTGGTTGTTATGTCTTTTTAAATCCAGAACAGTGTCACCACCTTGCCTTTTCATGCTTGTTTTTTACTTTCTATTTGGAAAAGTTTTAATTGCTGTGATAGAAGGATCAGTTCTGAATGTAGAAAGATTAGTGGGTCAATAAATAGCCAGGAAAAGAAGAGAGAAGAAATAATCTTGGACTTGGTAGGTCTTTAAGAAATGTATAAATGCTGCTATGGCCCTGGCTGGGTAGCTTAGTTCAAGCATATCAAATTCGGTGACCCACAATGAATATTTTTGCAGCCCAGCCAATATAACTATATAAGAAACATTTTAATAAAATTGCATAACTTGATTTTTACAGTATCTTGTTATATGTTATAAATCAATGTTTGCAGTACTATAATTGTGTTGCATTCATTTCCCTTAAGTGCCTTATGTGCACCATTTCTCTTCACTAATACTAGCAGCGAGTATTTTAGCAGCAGATTGCCATGCCATTAGTCTTGTATTGACTTGTTTGGTGTGTGCAACAGAAATATTTCAGTTTCTGAGAACAGGAAAATGGTTTATTTGTGTTACACTTATTTGTGCAGTTATTCAGTGGTAAGTTAATGTTCAAGAAAAACATTAATTTTTATTAAAACGTTCTATTTATATTAACGATTACTCATTTATTTTAGTCTTTTATATTCAGCATGTCTCTATCAAAATCGAAGTTCTATGAAAATTGAAGCTTTTTTTTTTTTTTTTTTGCGGCCCGCATAAACTTACACCTTGTTTATTTGGTCTGTGTTAGCCTTCGAGTTTGACATGCTTGGCTTAGTTGGTTAGAGCATCGTCCTGATAGGCCAAGGTAAAAAACCAATGAGTGAATGCATAAATAAGTGGAATGACAAATTGATGACCGTGTCCCACTCCCTCTCCCCCTCCTACATCCTCTGCCTTCTTTTCTCTTTAAAGTCAATTTTTTAAAAATGCTGGTTGTTCCTCTTATTGGAGTTTTCCACAAATTCTTTTTTCTTACTGTCTTCACATACTAAATAATATCCATGTGTTAATTTTTAGGTTTTAAAATAGTGAGGGTTTTCTTTAGCCCATTTCCTATTTTCGACCTGCAGTCATCTTTCTGTTTTAATGAAATTCTCATTTTCTTTTCAGATCATAAAAGTCACGATAGTCTTAAATGCCTATTTTTGGGCCCCTCTTTTTGGCCTTCCACGTTAGATTCCAATTGAGTTGATGTTGGAAAGCCCTAATAAGAACCACCATCTGTTTTTTTTTTTTTTTTAATTAAAAAAATATATATTTTATTGATTTTTTTTACAGAGTGGAAGGGAGAGGGATAGAAAGTCAGAAACATCTATCAGCTGCCTCTTGCACGCCCCCTACTGGGAATGTGCCCGCAGCAAAGGTACATGCCCTTGCCGGAATCGAACCCGGGACCCTTCAGTCCACAGTCCGACGCTCTATCCACTGAGCCAAACCGGTCTCGGCAGAACCACCATCTGTTTTGCTGATCCTTTTTTTAGTCAGGTTTTTCTTCCTCCTGATCCTGGGGAGGGAAACTGGGATGAGTATTTCTTTATGCCCAAAGATGTTACTGTCCATCCTTCTTGGATTGGTTCATTATTCTGATTTTCCATTTTAATTTGTGACCAGACAGATGGGTTGTTTTCTCTTTCTCATTATTTGTATCATTTTGAATTTTCTAATCAGAGAATGGAAATAGAAGGTATCTAATTATAGTCCTTTTTAAATTCTGATTTCCTGACTTGAACTGTTTTTTTACCTCTATATTTTTGGGTGATGTTCCTGACTGTATATTTAATATATAGATTACTTTTCTTTTTATTTTTTTATTTTATTGATTTTTTACAGAGTGGAAGGGAGAGGGATAGAAAGTCAGAATCATTGATGAGAGAGAGACATTGATCAGCTGCCTCTTGCATGCCCCCTACTGGGGATGTGCCTGCAGCCAAGGTACATGCCCTTGCCGGAATCGAACCCGGGACCCTTCAGTCCGCAGTCCGACGCTCTATCCACTGAGCCAAACCGGTCTCGGCTATAGATTACTTTTCTTTATAAGACCAATAATCCGACTTATGTATGTATATAGAGTACAAAAATAAATATTCTCTTTGTAAGTATATGCAACGTTACTTGACCACTTTCAAGAATTCAGCTTAACAAGAAGGTTAAAACTATTGTGTTTATAGAATTCATGGTGAAAATTAATATGTTCTTAAGAAAATCAGATATTCAGAATGTCACTAGATAATGAGAAAATTCCAAGTAAGTTAAAAAGTGTTATGGTTTTGAATATATATGGTTCAAAATTATATTAATAACTGATTCTATAATAAAATTACAAAAGTAAGTTTTATTAATAGCCAAGAGCAAGTTATTTGCCTGTCAGTTCATCTGTGTCTTCATAAAATGAAGGTTGGGCAATATTGCTTCTGAGTTACAAAATTGCATTTCATCAGGGAACACATATCAACATCACCAAATTCTTTTACTCTGAATTGTATTAAGCTGATAATCAGTGCAGATGAAACTGTATTGTGCACCAAGCCCATTTTTTCAGCCCAAGTAGAAAAAGTTGCCTTGGGCTGATAGCCTCAGCGTGAGAGGCAGTTGATAGTTGGAGTTTTCCTTGTTTGTGTGTCCCTGGTTTGCTACAGAATTGTTTCTTAGAGGCAGGGGCTTCTCTGTATTGCTATCTGTTATATCGCTGGTTCTAAGAACAGTGCCTAGCACATTGAATAAATGCTCATTAATTAAATATTTGTTGAATGAATGAAATACAACCGGTACATTTACACACATTGTCTGATGCAGCCTTCACAGCCGACCTTATAATACCAACCTTGTAATATAATAAAATATAAGCCACCTTATAATACAAAAAACTCAGGTTTGCGGTTGAATAAACTGACATAGATGCTTACCCACTTGTTTAAAGCCCAGAGGTAGGAGCTGCCTCTTCAACAATGTCACTTGTAAAATTTTTACCATTTAAAAATATATGTTCCTATTGATTTTAGAGCGAGAAGAAAAGGAGAGAGAGAGACATCGATGTGAGAGAAACATTGATCAGTTGCTTTCCTGGATCAGTGCAACTAGGCTTGTGCCCTGACTTAAAGCGGAAACCCTGGGGTGCTCTGGACAACACTCAGCCAACCGAGCCGCACTGGCCGGGGCCATTTAATCATCTTTCAGTGTCTGGTTCTGTGGCATTAAGGACATTCACAGTGTTGTGCAGCTGTCACCATCACCATCGTTTATTTTAGCCTGTGCCTCTTTCCTCTACTGTTACACAGGCCCCTTTACCTTTAACCATCTGAAATTAGATTAAAACCTCTTTTATTTTATTTATTTAAGCCAAAAAGAAAGGAAGTTTCAACTTTGGGGCTGGGCTGAATACTGAGTCAGTGTTTTTCCTTTCTCATCTCAGCTCAGTTTCATGTAGAATTCCTTATCCTATCTAATAAAAGGCTAATGTGCAAACTGGCCCCTCCACTGGGAGTTCGACCTGAAGTTTGACCAGGGGGCGGGGCTGGCTGGCCAACCCACTGCCTGTGGCCCCTCTCCCTGCCCAGGCTTGTGCACCAGGCCTCTAGGTAGTTAATAATAGCTGAGTATGTTGTTTTAAATGGGAATACATGCTATCATGTCTACTTGATCTTACACTGAATAGGGGCTGTTTGGGTCTGTTCGTGCTGTGTTTTGACCCAGTGAGTCAGTGATCAAAATGGTCCAGGCGGAAAGGAGCCATCCGCCCACATTTCTGAGCGATGTACCTCAGAGCGCCACTGGGCTGAAGTCCACTCTGCTGTGTACTTGGGAAATGAATTTGCTTTGTCATCTTCCCTCCTGCTTTCTGCCAGAAGTCCAGTTCACTAATTTCAGTTTCACTTTGGGCTTTAAAAATCTTTCTCTGGCTGAATTACCTATATAATATAAGTACAAATAAGGAGTTTGTTGGCTTTGCTGTTGGATGAATTGGAATGTGTGCAAGATTTGAGAAGGGGAATGAATCTGCCTATGGAGAGTTGCTAGACTTTTCAATTTGTGTTTCTGCTGCAGTGGTCTCTGTCTGATGCCAGGCAGAGCCAGAGATGAAATATGACACAGACGGGATAAGAATTGGCAGTTGGTCCTGAGTGCACAGTTTCTTCTCTCCCAAGTGTACTTTACAGCCAACTGAATAGCAAACGAGTCAGCAGGCTACTTACTTGCTGGAGACTTGAAGGAGAAAAATGATCTTTAAAAAAAAAAAATCCTTATCCAAGAACATGCTTAGAGAGAGGAGGGGAGAGTGAGGAAGGGAGCGAGAGAAAGAAAACATCAATATGAGAAACATTGGTCCGTTATCGTTTGCCTTACGTAGTTGCCTTCTGTATGCTTCCCTGACTGGGAAGCAACCTTTCAGTGCATGGGAGGATGCTGAATCAACTGAACCACTCTGGCCAGGCAGTAAAAATGATTTCTGTAAAAAGTTTTCAGAAGAACAAAATGAAACGGCTTATCTTTATAGCCCGCCAGTCCCCATTGTGGGAAGGAGAGGTGGGGCTTCCTCAAGATTGACCAATCATACATTCTTCACTTTGGATCACAGTCATCTGGATCAGAAGTTGCAGGGTGACTAAAGTACAAGCCTTCCCATTGAATATCAAGCAAATAGACACAGTTTGGCCCCAGGCCCAGCTCTGCTCCATGTAAATTTTATCTAGCACACAAAGAACTGGCTCACAGCTGGTGGTGGTGTAATTCCAGGCATTACTGACTAATGTAGCAGGCCACATTGCATGACCTGAGGTGGCTGCTCTAAATATAGCCAGTCTTTCTGGCTGATGCAAACACCTGGAGGAGCAGGCAGGCTCCCCAGCAGAAAAAGTATTTGTCATTGATAGCATGTCTGTGGAACGTCAGACTGCATATACTGTCAGACCTTATTTCATGCTATGTTTATGTGTAATTAAAGACAATTCACTGGACCCATTGGCTTATGGTAGGGTTATGCTTAGAAAAAATGCAATTTATATTGTTGCCTACTGTGGGGAATAGAAATGATGTCATTAGTTTGTGTAAGACCATGGAAAAAGCAGTTAATGTGATTACTGGTAATTTCTTTTATCTCTAATGAACAGGGCTTATTTAAACCACTGTAGTGGCCTTTGTTTTCTGGCGCTGATATACCAAGCTTTCAGTCATGTGATTCTGTTCAGTAAGGAACTCTGGTTTGTGTGCTTGGTAGTTCCTTGTGACATAAGGGGGTTTGTGAGTAATTAAAAAGAACACCAACATTTACAAAATGGTGCTTCTAAAAAAGAAACTACAAATGTCTCATAAATATGTAAAAGATACCCTCTCTCACAGGAAGAGAAAACCATTTTAAGACCTCATTGAGATCTTATTTTTACCTATCAGATTGACAAAAATTCAAAATATTAGAGAAATACTGTTGATGAGCAAGTAGGGAAATAGACACTCATACATTCTTGGTGAGAGCATTCATTCAATGAATAACTTTTTTTGAGAGAAGTTTAGATATATGTTAAAACCATAAATACATACCCTTTGACCCACAGTATCACTTAGAGCAGTAGTCAGCAAACTCATTAGTCAACAGAGCCAAATATCAACAGTACAATGATTGAAATTTCTTTTGAGAGCCAAATTTTTAAAACTTAAACTTCTTCTAATGCCACTTCTTTAAAATAGACTCTCCCAGGCCGTGGTATTTTGTGGAAGAGCCACACTCGAGAGGCCAAAGAGCCGCATGTGGCTCACGAGCCGCAGTTTGCCGACCTCTGATTTAGAGGAATTTATCCTATAGATGCACTTGCTGAGTGCATAAGCTTAATTATGGAAGAATTAAAACTTGGAAACAGCCTCAGAAGTGGACTGGTTATATAAATAATGATGTATAAAATGGACACAGATATAAAAAACAAAATACTCATTATGTACTGACATAGAAATGTCTTCATGGTACAGTGTTGAGGGAATAAAGCAAAGAGCAGTGTCTAATATCTTGTTACTTGTGTAAAAAGGGGTGAAATAATATATATTATTTGTGCATAAGGAAGCTCTGGAAAGATAAGAAAGTTATATGAATGATATGTGTGTAGGAAAGAAGAGATAAGATGGGTATTTTTCACTGTATGAAACTTCTTAAACTATGTGCATATATTGCTTTTTTTAAAAAAAATTTAGAATGTTTTAAAAAGTGGAGCTGCTTTGAATTTCAGTCATAGTTGCCAGAGGAGTTCTCTTTTGATTGACTTGCTGTACCCATACTTGCTACCCTTGTGGATTAGAGGGAAATTTCTTCATATTGTAGCTGATGGTGATAATATTTGTTGCATCTTAAAATGTAACTGTTTTTTGGGTTTTTTTTTTGTTTTTTTAGAGAGAGGAGGAGAGGGAGACAGAGAGAGAGAGAAAGGGAGAGAGACATCAATGTGAGAGAGCAATGTCGATCAGTTGCTTCCTGCAGCGCCCCAACTGGGGATTGAACCTGCAACCCTGGTATGTGCCCTACTGGGAATTGAACGGCCACTTCTTGGTGTACGAGACTACATTTGACCAACTGAGCTACAATCGTTAGGGCAGTGTTTGTTGCTTTTCCTCCGGGCACCTTGGGAAGAAAGCGATGCACAAGTTCGTTGGTCCTGGTGTTTTTCTGTTGTTCCTCAGCCCAAATCAAGGCTATTACAAACCCTAAGAAACTGGCTTATTTCTTTTGTTTGACAATTAGGATGATATGCTGTGGATAGGAGTGAATCTTTATCTTTTTTCTTTATTTATAGGAACCTACAAGCAGCAATTGGCGCCTATTATGACTTCGAGAGCCCAAATATCAGTATGCCCTCTATGTCTTTTGTTGAAGATGTCACCATAGGAGAAGGGGAGTCGATACCTCCTGATACTCAGTTTATAAAAACATGGCGGATCCAGAATTCTGGTAAATGTATAATCGGCAATTCTCCTTGTCCAGTTTTCTTTTTCTTAGTAGTTAAAAGAAATGAAATAAATGTTTTTAGAAATATGATTGTGTTACTCAGATTTTTCTTATACATGATGTAGCATTTCTTATACTGGTATGATGACCTAACATCAATGAAATATTCCTTTCCTCTAGATTAGGAAGAATAATTTTGGTCTTGATGGCATCTAAAGAATTCAGTACTCATTTGACCCCAGGACCTAGGCCTGTGTGTGTGGTGGTTCTACTCCATCACTTTAATTCTGCTCTAGTTAATCTCCAGTTCTTTCCAGCAGGCTACAGTAGGAACTATAGCCATGAATAGAACAAGGTAGGTAGAAAGAGCTGTGAGCATCTGCTCTTTGAAAGCTCATTTCTTTACAACCACAGGATGATTCTGTTTGAAATTTCATTGAGTTATCTGAAACATTAATACCACTTTGAAAAGCAGAGTAAGAGTATGGGGATTTGATCATTTGGGACAGATGGAAAGATTGAGAAAATTTTTTTTTAAACATTATTTTGGCATATTGCCTACTTCAATAAAATTAAGTTAACCATAGTTCTTTGAAAATAGTATCTGAATATATATCTGGTAACTGTTAATTATTACCTTTTAATTGTTACATTATTTTCTAATGACTTTAAAATTGAGTGGGTTTAGTTAATATTCCTTGTCCCACCTAATAACAATTTATGCTGACTGGATGAGAATGCTTTAACATCCTTGTTATTATTGAGGCAGAGAAATTCTGAGGGATAGAAATGTAGGCAAAAGGATATTTAGTTAAAAATTTGTGGCTGTGGGGAAACCCTAGCTAGCAAGGTAATTGATAGGAGATGATATAAAATTCTGGGGGCACAAACCGCTATAAAAGTGAGTTTTTATTGACTATTTACTTTTCAGTTCTTTTTATTTCTTTTATGATTGGAAAAGATTGGCTAAGCTATACTTTTATATGATAACTAATGTACCAAGTTGTTAATCTTAGTTTTTCTGGCTTATTTAGAAGTAACTTTTCCTTGGATGCAAATTCATTGTGTCATGGAGCAAACACACATAATTTGGATTGACCTATTGTTGTAGATGACTGAGACATCTGTGGCTATGTGAAATTTTCATTGACTTCTTTTTTTTTCCCTTTTGGTTGTAACAATATGGTACATAGTTTGAGAGACATGGATAATATAAGAAAATACCCATGTTTTCTATTTTTTTGAAATTCTTACTTGTTTGAAGTTTGGTTATCTTTACTTTTCCTAATTTCTCCCTCCCTCCCTCCCTCCTTCCTTCCCTGTCTCCCTCCCTCCCTTCCTTCCTTGTCTAGTTTGTTTTTAAAAATATATATTTTATTGATTTTTTTTTATAGAAAGTAAGAAACATCGATGAGAGAGAAACATCTATCAGCTGCCTCCTGCACACCCCCCACTGGGGATGTGCCCGCGGCCAAGGTACATGCCCCCGACCGGAATCGAACCCGGGACCCTTCAGTCCACAGGTCAATGCTCTATCCACTGAGCCAAACTGGTTTCGGCCTAAATCTTTCTTAATATCTCATGCTTTTTAAATATTTTTGTTGGTTTCAGAGAGGGAGAGAATCATTGACCAACTGCCTTCTGCACGCACCCTACTGGGGATTGAGCCCGCAACCCTGGCATGAATCCGGAAACCTTCAGTCTGTAGGCTGGCACTCTATCCACTGAACAAAACCAGCTAAGGCTTGGATGCTTTTAGTAATATGAAAACAGTCTCTGTAGTCGGCTTCTATTCATTTCCCCATAGGAAAAATCATTGTAATATTACTAAAACCTGTTGTTACTTATCAAAAAATGCTTTGAAAATTACTCATGAAATTTTTAAATGAGTGATGCTTGTTTAGAAATTATGAATGATTCAAAAGTTTAAAAAATTAATCTAAGACCTTGTTTACTTATAGTAAAAATGGCTTGACTTTCAATGAGTTTGTTTGAGCTTTTAAGTATTAAAAGTTGTTAGAGTACTGTTGAAATAATTTAAATGCTGCCTTGTTGCAGAATAACCATTTTATATTTTAGAAAACCTCTTGATATATCTGCTCATTCACTAGACAGTCACTTGGATTAATTGGAGGGTTTGGGGGGATTGACATAAAATAGCTAGAATGTAAAATCAGAACCCAGAGCGCCTGCCTTTCACTTTGATTTAGAGAAAATCTGTATTGGCAAGCCTGACTGCCTTTTCCTCCTGTTTTTATATTGTAACTCCAGTTCAAAACAGCCTTTGGGTCTGTAGCCTTTTTTCTGTAAAAGGCATTTTTGTTCTTTTTTTAAAAATTTAATTTAATTTTATTGATTTTCCACAGAGAGGAAGGGACAGAAAGTCAGAAACATCGATGAGAGAGAAACATCAATCAGCTGCCTCTTGCACACCCCCTACTGGGGATGTGCCTGCAACCAAGGTACATGCCCTTGATCGGAATCGAACCTGGGACCTTTCAGTCTGCAGGCAAAGGCTCTATCCACTGAGCAAAACTGGTTTTGGCAGCATTTTTGTTCTTGAACACCTCTTGAAAAGTTGGGCAACAATTGCTAGAGATTTTACCCTTCAAGGTACTTTGAACAAATATTTTTTTAAAACTCTTCTACAATTTGTTCAGTCAGTCGTAAAATAGTTTTCTATCTATAAGCTAAATGCTTTCCATCTGATTAAGGAGAGTCCGGCCTCTTATAACCGACAGGTGTGTTAGTAAAGAGAGGGAAAGTGCTCAGGTGCACTGGTTCTTTGGCATCATCCTCATCTGGCCCGAGTTCTCTCTGGGGCTAGAGTAGCCACACAGAAGTAGGGCAGGCCTTGCTGTTTCTCCTCTGGCTCTCTTTACTCTCATTCACAATCTAACCTAAGAGGTAGTGCTCACTGAAAGTTTCATAAATAATTTTCATGATTCCTGTCTGCTGTCATGTTTTAGGCATGCCAGACATGAAAAATATACAATAGAAGAGATTAATAGGAATTGCACATAGTTGTCTCAGCAGCTTCCTCAAAGGAGATGTCACACATTGTTTAAAATTAAACTAATACTGTTTAAATTCTTTTATTTAGAACACAGAAAAATAGAAGTGAGACTTTTAATGACAGATACAGAATTTCACAATCCAAATTTTGTCACTATTTACATGTTGGAAGCTTGGAAAACTTGAGCAGGAAAATACATTGGAGTTTAAAGTGAAAGTTTAAAACTGTCCCTTAAAGATGAATGTAGACAATACTCTTTACCAACACATACAGGTAGCTTTCAGTTGTTGCAACCATGCTCTGTTGTCCAAGTGTAGTGAATGTTAAACTGAGCATGTAGTGATAGCTCTGGTATTTCTCTGACTTTGTGAAGTAGATATGATTGTCATAATGAGAGTGCCATTAGACGCATCTTTATTTTTTGAACTACATAGAAGTGAATATAAAAGACTTGGGAGAAGAACTTGAGAAAGAATAAATATTCCTGCATTTTCCTTTTGGCTCCTTAAAATAGTAAGTTTTCTACCTTTCTCTTCAGCATGATTATAGATATCATTCTGCTCCATTAATTCAACAAATTTTCATGTTTTAGTCAGTTTATCAGGTAGAGGGGGAAAATGGTAACAAAATTAATGAAAGTTCCTGTTTTTATTTCACTTAATTTGAAATGTAGTCTTTAAATTATAGGGGTTAAAAGAATAGGTGATCTTTACTGAGATTTGTTAACTTCTGCATTGCTCTTTGAATGTTCCTTACGGACTCCAAACACTTTCTATAACCACATACCGAGTAAGTCCCAGGCTTTCTATAACTGATAGACTTTTACTTCATTTTTGCTATGCTCTTCGTCATCTAAAAATTGCAATATAATATAGGTTTTTTTTTTTTTTAATTTAATTCCATGACAGCTAAAGAAGCACAGTCTTAATCATGTGCATGCTTGTGACACTTATCTTGGAAAGTCATAAAACAGATTAATCTTCCTTATAAATACATTCATCTCCCATTAAGCCAGTTTGTAACAGGCTTAATTTGAAACCTACTGTATTATGCTACTCAAATCCTGGTTTCAGTTATACCAGGTGGCTCACCCTTCCTTCTGTATAAAGAATCAATATCTTTGACTTTTTCAGAGTCACCTGACCTAATGGTTGGGGCTATAAGAATTGTATGTCATAGTGTCTTACTGGTAACTCTCAGAAAGCAGATGATGGTTCTTCAGTCTATAATAAATTAACATTTTATAATGAATTAACACTTTCGAGTTGATGGTAGAGGCTCTTCTAACTACATTATCAATAGGATATCCAGCGTACTAAAAAGACCAGGACTGTAGCTCATAAATTAACATTCATCATTTAACGTTTACCAACTTAGTCTCCCTGGAATGCAGCAGCATTCCCTCTCTTGCAGCGCTGAGAGGTCTGAGTATCTCAGCTTCTTGTGGTTGTCTGCTCCGGACAGCTTCGTATTTCCCATATCCAGATGATCTTGGTTTTCCTTATTTTCTTAGAGGTTCAAAAACAGACACATTCTTGGATTTTCATATAAACAGACATTGTCTTGTTACAGGGGTGTGTGTGTATGTAAAAGAATAATTGTGAATTCAGCTTTATAACAGTAGTTTAATTTCCCATTTGGATCTTGGTCTTTAAAGAAATCAACGTTTTCCAAGATGCTTCATGTCACCTGCTACTACTCCTGACATAAGACAGATACACTTTTGCCAGGACATAGGCCCAGAAATGAAAAACAGAATTTGCATGTATTACCAGTGAATCACAACCTTTGCACCAGCCACAGTTGCTTTCTGTAGTGTACACTTAAGAGGATACTTTGCTAGCAGGTTTTGTGTGTGTGTGTGTGTGTGTGTGTGTGTGTGTGTGTGTGTTTTAAGAAGTTGGGACAAAACATAATGCCACTGTTTCATTTGTTACCCCTTCAGAGCCAAGAGCCACAGAGTTATTGGGCTAAGATCTCAGCAGGAGAGTGCTGGTTGCTTTTCTCTCCAGTTCTCTTTTTCAATAGTAAGCCATCATGTATATTAAAAACACCCTGACAATTCTAAAACAAGGTAGTGAGGCACCTAGAATACTGTTAGGAAATATCGCAAGTATGATGTGTCCTGAGAGCCCTGCCATATTCACCTCTTCATAGTGATTTATTTGTATAATGAATGTGTGGATTCCTCTAAAAGGATATATAGGGATTTCTATCTACAGTAAAAAGGAATATATTGGAGAGACTTCACAGGAAAAATCTAGTCACTAGTTAGATTAAGCCAATATATAGATTTCTCATTTATATCAGTTTACATGAAAATAGGTACACAGAAGTAGGTACCAAATAAGATCTTTGCCACTTTCAAAAGAGGAAAGACATTCCTGCAAAACCATTTCTCTGTATTGGTATTCGGCCCTCTGGCTGGTGTCATTACACACACTTCATTGAGTTGTCGTCAGGGAAATTTATCGCACTGTTCATATTTCCCCACTACTACAGTTTGAGCCTGCACATGAGACTTTCACTTGACACCTCCTTTAAAAAATTATTTCTGTTTTAGTCCTCTTACTAGGATATGTTTTTAATTGATTTTAGAGAGAGAAGAGGGGGGAGGGTTAGAGAAACATCGGTGTGAAAGACATTGATTTGTTGCCTCCTGTATGAGCCCCAACCAGGGATTGAACCCACAACCCAGGTGTGTGCCCTGACTGGAATCGAACCTACAACCTTTCAGGTGCACAGGATGAATGATGTTCGACCACTTGAGCCACTCGGACTGGGCAAAAAAGCAGTTTTGAAGTGTAAACAGTGTTGGAAATTACTTCTTATGTGTTTCATCCTCTTTCCTGGGTGAAAAAACTGGGATCAGACATATTTTTACTATGAATTTCAACTGAAAATGTTAGAGTGAAAATTGGCCGTGTGTTACCTATTAGTAGAGAGAGCGTCCAAAGGTGTGGCCCAGTGCTTGTTTTAATGGCTCTTTACATAAATCATTATGTGTTAATTCTTACCTGAGGATATTTTTCTATTGACTTTTAAAATATATATATATTTTATTGATTTTTTTACAGAGAGGAAGGGAGAGGGATAGACAGTCAGAAACATCGATGAGAGAGAAACATCGATCAGCTGCCTCTTGCACACCCCCTACTGGGGATGTGCCCGCAGCCAAGGTACATGCCCTTGACTGTGATTGAACCTGGGACCTTTCAGTCTGAAGGCCGACACTCTACCATTGAGCCAAACCGGTTTCGGCTTTTCTATTGATTTTTAAAAAATATATTTTTATTGATTTCAAATAGGAAGGGAGAGAGAGATAGAAACATGAATGATGAGAGAGAATCATTGATTGGCTACCTTCTGTAAGCCTCCTACTGGGGATCGACCCTGCAACTTGGACATGTGCCCTTAACTGGAATCGAAACTGGGACCCTTCAGTTTATAGGCCGACGCTCTATTCACTGAGCCAAACCGGTTAGGGTTCCATTGCTTTTTAGAGAGAATGGAAAGGGTGTGGGGGAGACAGACAGACAAACAGACAGACACTGATGTGAGAGAGACACATGGGTTAATTGCCTTGCATGGCTGGGGATTGAACCTGCAACCCAGGAATTCAAACTACGACCCTTCAGTGCACACTCTGAGGCTCTAATCATTGAGCAACACTGGCACATATATTATTCTTAGATTCTACAGATTTAGTCTGATGTGTGGCCTCCCTTGGGGTCACTTGAAACACATCTTAAGGAATTGCCTTGCTTTTGCTGTATGTACCTTCTCTTAGGGGTAGACTGTTGATCAGAGGTTGTTTACTTTGATAATTCCCTCTGAAAGATGTTCTATAGCTTAGACTTATGTCGGTAGAATTACATGTCTGAGAGACAAAGAGGCTTCTTCTATGGCTTTGTACCCACTGATTGCCTAACATTTTTTTCTTTTGCTTGAACTCAGGGGCAGAGGCCTGGCCTCCAGGGGTTTGTCTTAAATATGTCGGGGGAGACCAATTCGGACATGTGAACATGGTGATGGTGAGATCACTAGAGCCCCAAGAGATTGCAGACGTCAGCGTCCAGATGTGCAGCCCCAGCAGAGCAGGCATGTATCAGGGCCAGTGGCGGATGTGCACTGCTACAGGACTTTATTATGGAGGTGAGTATGTCCTTGTGTGACCCAGGGTGAAGGAATTAATGTTATATCTTAGTGCATCCCCAGTGTTGCACATAGACCCTGTAAATTACATAATAGGGCGTGGCCTCTTTTAAACAGTCTGTGCAGGTGAATAACTTGAATTTAATGGCTATCTGGTTCAATCTAGTGCTTTCCCTTTTACACTAGGATTTTACTTAAAATTTAGTGAATTATATGAGATATATTTTGCATTATAAACAATGATTTAGTAATGTTGCTGTTTTTATTATATAATCTAGTAGGTACTATAAGAACACTGAGGGCAGTCTTTGCTTACAGAATATCTAGACACAGGTCATATAAAGAAAGATAATGTACAAAATATGCATACTTCCACCCTGGCTGGTGTGGCACAGTGGTTGGAATGACGACCCATGGACTGAAAGGTCACAGGTTTGATTGCCAGTCAAGGACATGTACCTTGGTTATGGGTTTGCTCAATGCCCCAAGTAGGACACGTGCGGAAGGCACTGATCCATGTGTCTCTCATGTCAATGTTTCTTTCTTCTCCTCCTCCCACATCCACTCTAAAACATCAGTGGAAAAGTATCCTTGGGTGAGGATTAACAACAACAACAAAAAAATGTGCATATTTCCTTCAACCTGATGACTTGTCAAGCTACTAATGCCTCTCACACCTTCTCTTTATTGCCAAATTTTCTGAACAAAGTGATCTATACTCACTATCTTATCTTTCTTTTTTTCTTCAACCCAATCTATTCCTTTTATAAAAGGAAATTTTCTTGTAAAAAACTTTTTTTTTTTTTTTTTTTACTGATTTTTAGAGAGAAAGAAGAGAGGAAGGGGGAGAGAGAGAGAAACATCAATGTAACAGTGAACATTGAACAGCTGCCTCTTACATGCACCCTACTGGGGATCAAGCTCAAGACCCCATGCATATACCTTGACCAGGGATCGACAGCGTTTCAGTGCATGGGATAATGCCCAACCAACTGAGCTTCACTGGCCTGGGCTCAACCCAATCTGTTATTTTCCCGCTCCAGTTAAATGTTTATCAGTGATAACCCAGTTACCAGATTTAGTAGTCTTCATACTAACTAACCTTCTATCATTTGGCACCATACTTCAAAGTTTTTTTGAAATGTGTACCTTCCTAGAGTCACATAATACCTCTCATTTCTTTTTCACCTCTGAATGTGTTTGCTCTGACTCCGAGGCCCATCTTTGCCTTAGGATTACTAGATTGTGAGCTGGGCTCCGATCATGCTCAGTGACCTCATCTATCCTTATGGTTTCAGCTCTCACCAATACAGCATAATGGTGATGCTCAAATTCATATCTGCGGCCGCAAACTCTTTTTGGAGCACCAAACCTGTGTTTTAACTGTTTAAAATATCCAGAACACCTGGATATTTTGTAGATTTCTGAATTTTAACATCTCCCAGGCAAAGTTACATTCTTCTCATCGGCACCTCAAGATGATCAGGCCTGAAACCTTTGAGTCACCTTTTTTTCCCCTGTGTAATTATACTTAATCACAGATCAATCCCTATTGGTTCCACTATATCCCATGTCCTGGAAATCCAAAGAAAAATAAATAAGAAACAGTTCTTCCTCTCAGGGAGCTGAGTTAGAAACATCAGTGATGAGAGAGAATCATTGATTGGTTGCCTCCTGTACGCCCCTGACTAGGGTGTAGTGAACCCCTTTCATGTCCCAAGTGGTTCAGTGTTCAAGCTGCACACAAATGAAAGAGACTAGAAAATATTAATTTAGAAATAATGGGGGCCAGGGGAGAGCCCAACTCAAGGGGAAGGACTCGGGTTTGCTCCACCCTAGCAATCCCTTTTATTAAGACTACTAGTGACCCGGTGCACAAAATTCGTGCACATTAAAAGGGTATTAATTAGAGGAAATATTTTAATAGTGCTATTTGCCCTTTCTCTATAATAAAAGTGTGAGAGATAAAAGGTAATGAGTACAATGTATATGAAAATAATACATAATTTCATCAATAAATAAATAACAAAATGATATAACAACAAACTCATGATATAAAAGCAACATTGATGCAAATAATGACTGATAAAGTGATTAAACTTATTCTAATATATCCCCGTATACCACATTAACAGTGAAAACACTTTCAGAGTGCTTGACTAATTTCCCTTGGGATAAAGTATTTACAACTTTAACTTTAACATCACATGCTCTTCGAACTTGAAAGAAAGCAACATAATAACTGACCATGTGTGAAAACGGGTTCAGGTAGGAATATTCCTACTCTGCCTAGAGTTTGTTCTTGTGATTTATTAATAGTCATTGCAAATGCTAGCATCATGGGAAACTGTCATCGAATTAATTTAAATGGGAGGCCAGTGTCAGATGGGGACAAATCAGTTCTTGGAATCAGAACAACCTCTCCCTCTGCAGATCCTGTTAATAATTCAGCTTCAATAATGTTAGGTAGTAATCTTTTGAGAATAAATCTGGTACCATTACAAAGACCCCATTTACTATTAAGAATTTCTCAATAGCATGATGATTGCACCCACTTTCAATTTTAATTTATGACATGGCATTCCTGAAGGAGTAATACTATTAAGAAATTCAATGGGAAATTTTTCCTTTTCAGCATCATCTGTTGAGTCAATAGAATCACCACTCAAATATGTGTGAAAATCTCCATCAAGTATATCCAAAATTTCTTCATTTAATTTTTGAACATGCTCATTTTTTGGACAAAGAATTGCATGTTTAGATATATTTTTAATATTATCTATAGAGGATATACTATTTTCAAAGGTGGCTTCAATAACAGATCCATTACAAATCATTTCATGGAGAATTTCAATTATATCCATTCCTAAATGAAAACTGCTATCAAGTTTGCCATCTCCAAGTTTTATTAACCATTCTCTATAAGCAGAATCCTGATCTCATTTTTGTTTTAAGAGACAACTTTCTGAAACATCTCCAAACATCACAGAACTTTAAACTCATTTGTAGTATGGCTGATCGCATAGCATGTGGCACGATACTGACACATTGTCGAAAATCCCCTCTGAGAAGAACTTTTCCACCAAATGCAACATTTAAATTCATAGTTTCACTTAGTAATTTGTCTATGGCGTTTATAGCATGACTGGATGCCATGGTGCATTCATCAATAATAGTAAGATGGGCTTTTTTAATGGTTTTAGCAACTTCGTCACACATGGCAGCAGCCACCATGGGTCCCTCAGCCTGCCCTGCACCCTCTCTAACCTGGGAACTCTCAGGGGAGCCCTCTCCAATCTGGGAGTTTTTGTCTGTCTTTGCAGTCAGCCGAGCAAATTGTCTGAGACCCCCAACCCAGTTTGGATTGGTGCTCAGAATAATAGAGGTCTTTTTTTTTTTTTTTTCCCCTCCATTGGTGGAGATTTTCTAGAAGTTGCAGGATATCTTGCCTTTAATTTTCCCTCGACACTCTGATTTTACTTATGTCTCTCACCTTTCCTTTCCCTCCGTCCCCCACCCGCAACAGTAACTTCTTCCAGGTCATTTTGTTATAGTGTCTGGGAGATCCCGCAGTGCGTCTGCCACCAGAACTACATTTCCCAGCAATGTCTGCTTCTGGTTCAGTTACTGCACGAACCAAGAGGACTGTGAACTTCCTCCACCCCATGGTGGCCGCCAGGGTCTCCACACACCCCAGAGACTGGCAGCCAGCCCCCTCTCATCCCCATCGTAGATGCTGGGCTGGGGGCGTGGACCCAAACTGCCGCTTGGCTTCAGAGCTCGCCACCCAGCACCTGGGCCTGACGACTCACGCTCATTACCCATGCGAGAGGTAAACCCCACAGCTCAGTCGCAGCCTAACTATCAAGAGCAACCAACATGTGAGCCTTGTGAGGGGATCCCATGGCATCAAATTCCCCTAAACTGTCCTGAGGTCACTGCGAAAGGACGCGGCTCAGTCACAGTAACTGAAAGGAGGGATCTCGCCGGCCCTTCAGTACCGTGCGGGCAGAGCTTATAGCGTGCTTGCTTCCACAGCACTGCAGCCACGCCCCCACCTGCCACACCTCCATCCTACTGGCCACGCCCATGCTCCTGATTAGCTGTTAGCGTAGCGGAGGTATGGTCACATTAGCATATTATTCTTTTATTATATAAGATAAGATGGGATCTACCTATAGCTCTAGGCAGGCATTCCAGTAATAGCCAATCAGCAAGGATTTACATAAGATTAAAAGTTGGAGGTTGCTTTAGCTATCATTGTCTAAACTAGACTGTGGGCAGTTGGCTCTGACCTTTCAGAACTTCAAGGTTGACCAGCTTTCCAGATTCCTTGTCCACACCTCTGCTAGTTGGTTCCATGATTTTCCAGGTTTTTTCTTAAATCAGTGGAGTCCTTTTCTTGATAGTAGCATTTATGAATGCCCCCTTCAAATAAGGGGAAAAGATAAAAATGAAACTGCTTTTGTTGAATTGAAAGCTTCCTTAGCCTGCCCTGCTCCCTGTCTGAGATGGCCGACCGTCAGAGCTCTGTGGTGTGGTGTATAATTTGCAAACTCTTTATCTGTTTTAGCAAAGAATTTCATTTCATTTTATAAACTTACTGTATTTCATTGAATTTAGATTACTGCCGGTAAAACATCATGATAGCAGAGGTGTTAAGTAACTGGCAGAAAGTACATATAATATACATAAAAAACACAACTAAGAACATATGAAAAAACACAAAACATCTGCCATGTTATCCATGGTTGGCTCTTCATAGTATTTCCTGCTGATTCTGCTTAACTTGTTAGCCCATTGAGCATATTGTGATGCTAAGAATTCAGAATGTAGAGCCAGGCTGCCTGTGCATAAACTTGGACAAGTTAGGTAATTCTCTGTACCTCATCTTTCTGTTTTAAGAACAAAGCTTGTTGTTTTTATTTGTTTTGTTTTTGGTGGGGTGGTCTCTATAGTCTTTAGATGGTCTTCTCTAGAAAAAATCCATTCTTATTTTTTATAATAATATTTAGGGTGTTTTAGCTAATTTCCTCAAAAGGAATTTTTGTTATCTATACTAATAAAAGAGAAAGAAGCAAATTGACCATACTTTATTGATGCCCGCCATCCAATCAGGAGTGAGTATGCAAGTTAAACCCCCCCAAAATGGTGGGCTAATTTGAATACACATGCATTTCACAATAACCCAGCTACTCTGGGCCTCTCGGCATTGTGGGAAGGCAGACAGGCGGCTCTGGCCAGAGTGAAGGCAGTGCCAGCAGCCAGGGGAAGGAAGGCCCGTTCTTGCACGAATCTTTGTGTATCGGGCCTCTAGTATTAAATAATTTACAAATGGGTTCCCTTTTCCCGTTTAAGGTTGATTGTGCTCTCAGAGTTTCTCAATAGGGGTGCAGTTGGCACATTATGTGGATAGTTTTTCATGATGTCGACATATTTATAAGACCTTGGCCCCCTCTCACTAAATCCTGTAATTTCACATGTTCATCTTTACAACTGACTCCCTCTTCCCCCCGCCACACACACACACACACACACACACACACACACACACACACACACATCTAACTCCTTTGATTGAGTAGCTCTAAGTATTTGATTCCTAATAGATAGATTTTCAAACCTGAACATTTTATTTTATCTTCTTTTTATGCACTTTTGTTTCTTTGATAAAAGCAGTGTTATCTAGTACCTACTGTATATCAGGCATTGTACTGGGTTTTTTGCATATAAATTACCATATAAAGGAAATACTAACTGCATTTTATGGAGTTATCATGGAAACTTTGCCTCCAGGTTGTTGATGCTTGTTAGGGTTTAGAGAGGGAGTCCTCTCTCCTCTTCCAGAGTGAGTGGGACTGAAGGTGGGGTTGAGTTTGACAGGGCATCTCGTAGGTAGTGGGGTAAATATGATTTTTCTCCCAAGAAGTTTCTGTCTGTTAGGAGATACACAATACCCATAGGACACTCGGCTCTTGGGAAGAAGTAAGAGCATGAGTGGTTATCTCTATTTTAGCCTTGGTGCCAGCAGTAATATGCTTCCCCTATTCCTAGTAGAGTGCCTGTTTCCAAAATTCTACAAGAGAGATTTACCCCTGTACTGTGATACTTTCCTACAAATCATAGGGGCCCTAGCTGTGAAGTAAGATAAGGTCATAGTCTTTTTTTTTTTTTAATACATTTTTACTAGAAGCCCGGTGCATGAATTAATGTACCAGTGGAGTGCGTTGGCCTGGCCTATGGGCATGCAGGATGAGGGCTTCTTCCACTTGAAGTAGATCTTTTTGTTATATCCTTCACATGAATCCCCAAAACCAGCTCTCCAACATCCCCTGAGGAGTCCTGGATTGTGAGAGGGCACAGGTCGGGCTGAGGGTCCCCACTGGTGTATGATCAGGGCTGGGGAGGTACACGGGAGGTCGGCCAGCCAGGGAGGCTGCCATGGTAGGGCTCCATGGCATGCCTGGCCCGTGTGCTCAGTTCTGATCAGCTGGACCTCCGCAGCAAGCTAGCCTACTGGTTGGAGCGTCTTCTCCCGGTGGTCAGTGAGCGTCATAGCAACTGGTTGGCTGTCTGCCCCCTGGTGGTCAGTGCATATCATAGTGAGTGGTTGAGCGGCCTTAGCATGTCAGCATATTATGCTTTGATTGGTTGAATGGCCGACTGGAGGACCGAACACTTGGCATATTAGGCTTTTATTATGTAAGATTGATTTCAGGGAGGAAGGGTGAGGGAGAGGGAGATAGAAACATCAATAATGAAGGAGAACCATTGGTCGGCTGCCTCCTGCTTGCCCCTACTGGGGATCAAGCCCACAACCCTGGGCATGTGCTCTGACCCGGAACTAAACCATTGCCTCCTGGTTCTTAGGTCGGTTCTTAACCACGTCGGCCGGGCTAAGGTCAGACTCTTGTTATCATATGCGGATGAGGGCTTCTTGCACTTGATCTTTTTAAAAAAATATATATTTTATTGATTTTTTACAGAGCAGAAGGGAGAGGGATAGAAAGCCAGAAACAGCGATGAGAGAGAAACATCGATCAGCTGCCTCTTGCATGCCCCCTTACTGGGCATGTGCCCGCAGCCAAGGCACATGCCCTTGACCAGAATCGAACCCGGGACCCTTCAGTCCACAGTCCGATGCTCTACCACTGAGCCAAACCGGTCTCGGCTGAAGTAGATCTTTTTGTTAAATCCTTCACTTGAGTCCCTAAGGGACATTTCATGTGTCCATTGAATACTTATACATTATAGTTTCCCAGAGGTTAGGAATGAAACTTCACTTACTAAGCTTCCAGACTGTAACATGTTCACATATTAGGAGAGTTATTGGGTACTCTAAATAAACCAACTGTTTATTTCCTAAAAACTTTGTTAAGTTCTTACTCTAACTTCCCCAGTTTACAGAATGTCCTCCCTAGCCTGTAATTTCAGTACTGTCCCATCTCATTCATCTGTATTTTAACTGTCATCTTATAAAAGCTCTGGTTTCATACAGACTTCCTCCAGACATGAGTCTTCTATTTAGATGCTGTTCTATTTGGCATTTCTGCCAGTTCTTTACCTATTAACCCCAACTTTTGAATGTCTCTCTTTTATGTTGTACTGAAAAAGGCTGCCTCATTTACTTATAGAAGATCCTTAATAAGGTATTCTCTGTTTTATTTCTGATCTCTAGAATTCTCTGATATCAGAAATATTAGTAGCCCTTGAAAACAGCAGATTTCTTTTTTAACAGAAGAAATGCTAACCTAAGCTGATTGTTACATGTATGGGAAATGTTTTTAGAAGAGATATTTCAAAATGTAAATGAGATTTGAAATCCTAAATTATTTTATGTTATGAGGTCTATAATAGCTGTATAGGGTGACAGGCTATTTCAACTTCAGAGAAGGAAGCCTGCCTTTGGTTGTACTACCTACCACCAGGGGATGGTGTCTGATTGGTGGTTGTGTCCAGGTAGTTCTTCATGAGTCAGAGTCAATGTGAAATGGCTATACTGTTCAGATTAACCTCTAAAATGCAATATTTGGGTCCTTAACCTCTGTGGAGCATAGACAATCAGGAAGTCAGGTGAGCCTAGTGGGCATGGCTCACTGGTGACTGTCGACCTGGTTCATACCAGAAGACCACGGTTTGATTCACGGTCAGGGCAGGTGCCTAGCTTGTAGGCTTGATCCCAGTGTGGGGCATGCAGGAGGCAGCTGATCAATGATTCTCTTTCATTATTGATGTTTTTATCTCCCTCTCCCTCTCCCCTCCTCTCTGAAATCAATAAAAATATATTTTTAAAAATCAAATGAAACAGTTATACATCTATAAAGTATAGTAAAAACAAATATTTGCATGTCCTAGTATGAAGCATCAAATTTTTTAACTTTTGAAATTCAACTGTGAGTTATTTCAATGTGTGCTCTTAGTGCTAACACTGTTTATTTTATCAAATAGTGTTATAATTTTGCAGTCAACAAATAACTACATAAGGATTTGGGCAAAGGGCAGTCATATAACTTGGAAGCAGCATGTTTTTTTCTTATGGTAGCTACAGTCCTTTTAACAGAAATTTCTTTGATCTGGAATATTAGGTTCCAAGGATACAGAATTTTGGAATTGATTGTTCCTTTAAAAATCTTAAAAGAAAATATAATTTTTTATTAAAATATTAATATGCAAATTGTTTTTTGGGGTACTTTACTTTTTTTCATATGGTATGTTTATTTTAAATCTTCATTGTTGAAAGTATTACGTATGTCTACTTTTCCCCCCAGTTAACTCTGTCTAGCCTTTCCCTGTGCCCTGCTCCCCCCTCTGCCCCAGGCCTTCATCACCCTCTTGTATTTGTCCTTGGGTTATTCATATATGCATACAAGCTGTTTGGTTGATCACTTCCTACCTACCCTCTTTCCCTGCTGAGATTCCAGGACTGTTCTATGCTTCTGTCTCTGAATCTATTTTGTTCATCAATTTATTTTGTTCATTAGATTCCACATATGAGTGGGATCATGTGATACTTGTGTTTTTCTGACTGGCTTATTTTCTTAGCATAACACTCTCCAGACCACTCCATGCTGTCTCAGAGGAAGAGATTCTGTTTTTTCACTGCTGCATGGTGTAGATGTCCACAGCCTTTTCATCCACTCATCTGCTGATGAGCACTTGGCCTGTTTCCAGGTCTGAGCTATTGTAAACTATGCTGCTATGAACATAGGGGTGTATACATTCATTTTGATTAGTGTTTCGGGATTCTTAAGGTATATTTCTAGAAGTGGGATCACTGGGTCAAATGGCAGTTCCATAGCTGAAACTGGTTTGGCTCAGTGTATAGAGCGTCGGCCTACAGGTTCGATTCCGGTCAAGGGCATGTATGTTTGTTGTGGGCACATACCCAGTAGGGGGTGTGCAGGAGGCAGCTGATCGATGTTTCTCTCTCATTGATGTTTCTGACTTTCTATCCCTCTCCCTTCCTCTCTGTAAAAAATCAATAAAATATATTTTTTAAGAAATGGCAGTTCCATATTTAATATTTTGAGGAAACTCCATACTGTTTTCCATAATGGCTGCACAAGTCTGCATTTCTTCCAGCAGTGAATTAGGTAGGGTTCCCTTTTCTCTACATCCTTGCCAGCATTTGTCATTTGTTGATGGTAGCCATTCCGACAGATGTGAGATGATATCTCGTTGTTTTAATTTGTATCTGATGATCAGTACCTTTCAGCATCTTTTTATTTTGAAAATTAAAAAAAATTAATGAATCTTTATTGTTCAGATTATTACAATTGTTTCTCTTCCTCCTTCCCCCTAAAGCTCCCCTCCAACTGGTTTCCACCCCACTCTCTGCCCTTACCTCCCCACCACTGTCTTCATCCATAGGTATACGATTTTTATCCAGTCTCTTCCCAAACCCCACCACACCCTTTCCCCCTGAGAATTGTCAGTCCACTCCCTTTCTATGCACCTGATTCTATTATATTCACCAGTTTATTCTGTTCATCAGATTTTTAATTCACTTGATTTTTAGATTCACTTGTTGATAGATATGTATTTGTTGTTCATAATTTTTATCTTTACCTTTTTCTTCTTCCTCCTCTTCTTAAAGAATACCTTTCAGCATTTCATATAATACTAGTTTGGTGTTGATGAACTGCTTTAGCTTTTTCTTATCTGTGAAGCTCTTTATCTGACCTTCAATTCTGAATGATAGCTTTTCTGGCTAGAGTAATCTTGGTTAGGTTCTTGTTGTTCATCACTTTGAATATTTCTTGCCACTTCCTTCTGGCCTGCATAGTTCTGTTGAGAAATGAGCTGACATTTGTATGGGTACTCCCGTGTAAGTAACTGTTTTTCTCTTGCAGCATTTAAGATTCTTTCTTTGTCTTTTGCCCTTGGCCTTTGATGTGTCTTGGTGTGCTCCTCTTTGGATTCCTTTTGTTTGGGGTTCTCTGCGATTCCTGGACTTGTAAGTCTACTTCTTTCACCAGTTAGGGGAAGTTTTTGGTCAATATTTCTTTAAATAGGTTTTCACTATCTTGCTTTCTCTCTTCTTCTGGTATCCCCATAATTCAGATGTTGTTACGTTTGAAGTTGTCCCAGAGGCTCTTTGCACTATCTTTATATTTTTGGATTCTTTTTGCTTTTTGCTTTTCCGGTTGGGTGTTTTTTGCTTCTTCATATTTCAAATCTTTGGCTTGATTCTTGGGATCCTCTAGTCTGTTGTTGGATTTCTGTATATTATTCTTTATTTCAGTCAGTGTATGCTTAATTTCTAGTTGGTTCTTTTTTATATCCTCAAGGGTCTCACTAAATTTATCAGAGGTTTCTAGAAGATTCTTGAGAAACCTTATAACCGTGGTTTTGAACTCTATATCCAGTATTTTGCTTTCATCCATTTCTTTCATTTGTGACTTGTTTCTTTGTCTCTGCATTTTGGCTACTTCCCTGTGTTTGTTTTTATGTATTAGGTAGCTGCTAAGTCTCCTTGAGTTGGTAGAGTGGTTTTGTGTGGTAGGTGTCCTGTAGGGCCCAATGGCTCAGCTTCCCCAGACACCTGAGGTGGACGCTCTTATTGCACTTCTTTGTGGGCTTTTTGCATAGTCTTGTTGTAGTTAACCCTTGATTGCTGTTGGCATCACTGGGAGGAATTGACCTCCAGGCGAATTGGCTGTGGTGACCAGCTGTGTCTACAATGGACGATCTGTTTGTTGCGCAGGAGACACTCTTACGGGGCAGGACTTGCTTCAGTGGGGCTTTGTGCTCACTGAGTCTGCCCCTTGAGTGTGTCTCTTATGGATGTGAAGATTTGTATTCCAGTATGTCTCACCCTGACCACTGGATACACGGGTTCTTGGATCTCCAAGGAGGTGCAAGATCAGCCACTATCTGGGGCCGCCCAGCAGGATCTACAGAGAGATCTGCAGATTCCTCCTCTTTGTATGGGGTTTGGAAGTGCCCAGGCGAGGCCCAGATCTGAAGCAAGGCTGCTGCTGCTGCCAGGCAGTGGGCCCTCTTTTTGAATGTCTGGGGCTCTCTGACCCAATTGCAGTTTATTTTAGGTGAAAGAACAGGCCATTCATACGCAAAAGCCAGATGTGCACAGCTTGGGTGGGGTTGTAAATTGGGTGGGCGGGGTCTCTGGGAATCACCAGGGCGGACCAAACAGGCATGGCTGCCCTGAACTGGAGAAGTCCCTGGTTCTCTGCTTCTGTCGCCCTCACGCAGGAACAGTGGTTGCTGCAAGTACTTCTATGAGTAAGCCGCCCTCACGTTCCTGTCCCATTGCCCGACAGTCCATTTTCTCTCCATATGTGCCTGGGTCCCCCAGAGTCTAACAGGGAACTGGAGTTCAGAGCAAGCAGGAGCTTGTATCACTCCCACTTTAGAAGCAGCACATTCAGGTGCCAGCACTTTCCGTGCCTCTGTACCTTCTTACCAGTCTTGCTGTGCTTTCTTCACCTCTCAAGGTGTGTGCTTCTTTTCAGCCAGCTTTTCCACAGTTCTGGGTAATAGTTGTCCTGCTGTTTAGTTTGGTTTTGATGTGGTTGTGAGAGGCAGCAAGTATAGGTGATTACCTATGCTGCCATCTTAGTTTCTCTCCTTTGTCCATTTTTTACTTGTGTTTTTTATCTTCCTTTTATTAAGTTGTGTGATTTCCTTCTATATTTTGGGTATTAACCCTTTATCTGATGTATTGTTGCCAAATATCTTCTCCCATACAGTGGGCCCCTTTTTTGTTTTGTTGATGATTTCTTTTGCTGTGCAGAAGCTTTTTAGTTTAGTGTAGTCCCATTTATTTATTTTTTCCTTAGTTGCCTTTCTCCTTGGAGATGTATCTGTAAACATAGTGCTATGAGAGATGTCTGAGATTTTGCTGCCTGTGGTTTCTTCTAGGATTTTTCCGACTTACATTTAAGTCTTTTGTCCCTTTTGAGTTTATTCTTGTGTATGGTGTAAGTTGGTGGTCTAGTTTAATTTTTTTGCATGTATCTAATTTTCCCAACACCTTTTATTGAAGAGACTGTCTTGATTCTATTTTATGTTCTTGCCTCCTTTATCAAATATTAATTAAGCATATTATTTTGGGTCGATTTCTGGGATCTCTGTTCAGTTCCATTGATTGATACACCTGTTCTTGTGCCATCACCAGGCTGTTTTGATTATGGTGGTTTTGTAGTATAACTCGATATCCGGTATTGTGATTCTTCCAACTTTATTCTTCTTTCTCAAGATTGTTGCAGCTATTTGTGGTCTTTTTTTTGGGGGGGGGGGGGTTCCATATAAGTTTTTGGAGTATTTGTTCTAGATCTGCAAAATATGCTGTTGGTATTTTAATACGGATTGCGTTGAATCTGTAGATTGCCTTGGGTAGTATGGACATTTTAATGATGTTGATTCTACCAATTAATGAACATGGTATATTCTTTCACTTGTTTATATCTTCTTCTGTCTCTATTTTTCAATGTCCTGTAGTTTTCCGAGTACAGGTCTTTTGCCACCTTGGTTAAGTGTATTTCTAAATATGTTAATTTTTTTGTTGCTTTGGTAATGCGATTGTTTGTTTAGTTTCTCTTTCTGAAAATTCATTATTGGTATATCAAAAAGCCATCAATATTTGGATGTTAATTTTGTATCCTGCTACATTGCCAAACTTATTCCATCTGGTGTTTTTTGGTGGAATCTGTAGGATTTTCTGTGTACAATATCATGTGATCTGTGAATAATGAGAGTTTTACTTCTTCATTTCCAATTTGGATAACTGTTATTTCTTCTTGTCTGATCGCTGGGGCGAGGACTTCCAGTAGTATCTATACTAATAAAAGGGTAATATGCTAATTAGACCTGATAGACCAGACGTCTTCCAGATGTCTTTCCAGACAAGCCATGGTGGTGGGGGCTGAGGCAGAGGTGGTTAGGGACAATCAGTCTGGCAGGGGAGAGTGGTTAGGAGTGATCAGACTGGTAGAGGAGAACAGTTAGAGGCAATCAGGCCAGCAGGGGAATGGTTAGGGGCATTAGGCAGGCAGGCAGAGTGGTTAGGGGCTACATAACAGGCAGAGCAGAGTGGTTAGGGGCTATCAGGCATGCAGGCAGATGAGTGGTTAGGAGCCAGCAGTCCCGAATTGTGAGAGGGATGTCCAATTGCCAGTTTACCACTCTATCTTCTTCCATCCCCAAAGGAAACGTCCTCATAGTTCCTTTTTTATTTTTATTTTTATTTATTTATTTTTTTAATAGTGGAAAGAGCACATTGTACTCTTTTTAAAAAATATATATTTATTGATTTTTTACAGAGCAGAAGGGAGAGGGATAGAAAGTCAGAAACATCGATGAGAGAGAGACATCAATCAGCTGCCTCTTGCACGCCCCCTACAGGGGATGTGCCCATAGCCAAGGTACATGCCCTTGCCGGAATCGAACCCGGGACCCTTCAGTCCGCAGTCCGACACTCTATCCACTGAGCCAAACCGGTCTCGGCCATAGTTCCTTTTTTAAATATACTATACATGTTTGGAGAACAGTTAAAATATAAAGGGACTCATCATATCTATTATTCTTGCTTTTAACTTAATATATACATTTGTCTGAGATTTTTCATATTAGTATAGTTAGGTTTTTGTTTTTGGTGTGTTGTTTTCTTTTTAGTGTATTGTATGTTATAGTTATTCAAAATAAAACATTTGTGTAGAGTCTGTTTTATGGAGGGTATTGTTCAGCTAGTACATAGGGATCAGGCCTACTCCAGCAGTTGGACATCCCCTAAGGGGTCCTGGATTGGAGAGAGTGCAGGCTGGGCTGAGGGGTCACCTCTCTCCCCCATGCACAAGTGCACCAGGTCTTGAGTGGTGAAAGCGTACATCCTTGTTTTGTTCCTGTTCTTAAGGCGAATGGTTTTAGTTTTTGCCCATTGAGTATGATGTTGGCTATAGGTTTGTCATATATGGTCTTTATCCTGTTGAGATATGATCCCTCTATTTCCACTGTGCTGAGAGTTTTTATCAAAAATGGCTGTTGGATTTTGTTGAATGCGTTTTCTGCATTGTGATTTTTGTCTTTCAATCTGTTTATGTGATGTATCATATTTACTGATTTGTGAATATTGTACCATCCTTGCATCCTTGGAACAAATCCCACTTGATCATGGGGGTATAATCCTATATAATAAAAGAGTAATAGGCAAATTGACTATACCTTTGCTATACCCACAAGCCATGCCCAAAAGCCACACCTACCAGCCCATCAGGAGTGAATATGCAAATAAACCCCAACCAAGATGGCTGCAGCCACTGAGAGCAGGAGATAGGCTTGGGTTTCCCTGGAAGTAGAGGAAGCTAAGCTTTCCACCTGCCCTTGCCAGGTTAGGCCTCCACTCAATGCACAGAGTTTCAATTATAGAAAATACATAAATCCCAAGAGAAATGGCAGCAGCCACGGAGCTGGAGAGAGCAGAAGCTAGGGTTGCCTCTGGCGATGGAGGAGGCCTCCACTCCAGGCTACAAAGTTTCAATTATAGAAGGTAAATAAATTCCAACAGAAATGGCTGTCGCCATGGAGTGAGCAGAAGGCTTGGCTCCACTCCAGGCTACAAAGTTTCAATTGTAGAAGATAAATAAATCTCAGATACCAGGGCATATGCTTGGGTCACCCGGGGTATGGCCTGCCTGCAAACCACCACAGACCCCTCTCCCAGGCTGTCACACATGCTAAGAGAACCCCCACCCTGATCTGGAACACACTTCAGGGCAAACCAGCTGTCCCCCACCCATGCACCAGGCCTCTATCCTATCTAATAAAAGAGTAATATGCAGATTGACCATCACTTTAACACACACAGACAGCTGCACCCATGTGGTCAAAGATCCTGCCCCCATGTGGACACAAGATGGCCACCACAAGATGGCCAGCAGGGGAAGACAGTTGGGAGGGACCAGGCCTGCAAGGGAGGGCAGTTAGGAGGGACCAGGCCTGCAAGGGAGAGCAGTTGGGGGTGATCAATCCTGCAGGGGAGGGTAGTTAGGGGTGACCAGGCTGGCAGAGGAGGGAAGTTGTGGGTGGCCAGGCCTGCAGGGAAGGGCAGTTGGGTGGGGCGGGGGGGGGGGGGAACCCAGACCTACAGGGAAGGGCAGTTAGGGGTGACCAGGCCTGCAGGGGAGGGTAGTTGGGGGCGATCAAGCCTGCAAAGGAGGGCATTTAGGGGTGTCCAGACCAGCAGAGAAGGGAAGTTGGGGGCAAACAGGCTGGCAGGGGAGCAGTTAGACATCAATCAGGCTGGCAGGCTGAAGCAGTTAAGGGCAGTCAGTTAAGGGCAGGCAGGTGAGCAGTTGGAGCCAGCAGTCTGGATTGTGAGAGGGATGTTCAGCTGCCCAGATAGGTTCAGGCCTAAACGGGCAGTCGGACATTCCTTGAAGGGTCCCAGATTGGAGAGGGTGCAGGCCAGGCTGAGGGACACCTCCCCCTTCCCCCGTGCATGAATTTCATGCACCGGGCCACTAGTCTTTTTAATAAATTGCTGGATTTGATTTGCTAATATTGTGTTGAGGATTTTAGCATGTGTGTTCATCAGGGATATTGGCCTCTAGTTCTCTTCCTTTTTAGTGTCTATCTGGTTTTGGAATTACGATAATGCTGGCCTCAAAAAAGCTTGGAAGTGTTCCTTGCTCTGGAATTTTTTGGAATAATTTGAGGAGGATAGAGTAGTTCTTTGAATTTGGTAAAACACTCCTGTGAAGCCATCTGGACCCAGGCTTCTGTTTGCTGGGAGTTTTTAAAAATTTTTTAAAATTTTTTTTATTACTGCTTCTATTTCATCAGTTGTTATTGACTTATTCATGTTTTCTGATTCTTCCTGACTCATTTTAGGAGTTTGTATTTTTCTAGGAATTTGTCTGTTTCATCCTCGTCCAGCTTGTTGGTATATAGTTATTCATAGTATTTTCTTACAGTCCTCTGCTTTTCTGTTACTGCTCTGCTTTTGTTTCTGATTTTATTTATTTGGGTCCTCTCTCTTTGTTTCTTGATAAGTGTGGCTAATAGTTCATTAATCTTGTTTATCTTTTCAAAGAACCAGCTCTTGGTTACATCGATTTTTTTTTGTATTATTTTTGTAGTCTCTCATGTATTTCTGCTCTAGTTTCTATTATTTCCTTCTTCCTACTTACTCTGAGCTTTTCTTGTTATTCTCTGTTTAGTTCTTTAAGTTGTAGGTTAAATAATCTGTTATTAATTTTTCTTGTTTTCTATGGTAGGCTCTGTAGTGCTATGAACTTTCCTCTCAGAACTGCTTTTTACTGGGTTGTTTTTTGCTCATTTTCATTTGTTTCTAGGATTTTTTTTTTAATATATTTTTCTTGATTTCAGAGAGGAAAGGAGAGGGAGAGTGAGAGAAACATCAATGATGAGGGAGAATATTGATCGGTTGCCTCCTGCACACCCCCTCCTGGGTACATGCCCGCAATCCAGGCATGTACCCATGACCAAAATCGAACCCAGGACCCTTAGTTCACATGCCTATGCTCTGTTCACTGAGCCAAACCAGCCAGGGCTCTAGGAAAGTTTTCTTATCTTTCTTGATCCTATTGGTAACCCACCCATTCATTGTTCAGTAACATATTATTTAACCTCCATGTGTTTGAGTGTTTTTGGGTGTTTTTACTGTAATTGATTTCTCATTTCATTCCATTGTGAATTGACAAGATGCTTGCTATCATTTCAGTCTTGAACTTACACATACTTGTTTTGTGTTCTAACGTGGTTTATATTTGTGAATGACCCGTGTGTAGTTGAGAAGAATGTATATTCTGTACCTTTAGAGTGAAATGTTCAATAATATAAATTAAATCCATCTGATCTAGTGTGTTCTTTAGAGTCACTGTTTCCTTTTTAATTTTTTTGTCTGGAAGACCTATCCAGAGAAGTCAGCATGGTGTTAAAGTCTCCTGCTATGACTGTATTGTTGTCAGTTTCTCCCTTAAAATCCTCTAGAAAATTGTTTATATATTAGGTGTACCTATATTGGGTGCATATATATTTAGCAGGGTTATGCCCTCTTATTGTATCACTAGAGGCCCAGTGCACAAAATTCGTGCATGGGGGTGGAGGGGTGGGATGTCCCTTATCCCAGCCTGTACCCTCTCCAATCTGGGACCCATAGAGGGATGTCCAAGTGCCCGTTTAGGCCTGATCCCGGTAGGATCGGGCCTAAACGGGCACTAGGACATCCTTCTCAAAATCCAGGACTACTGGCTCCAAACTGCTCACCTGCCTGCCTCCCTGATTGCCCCTAATTGCTTCTGCCTGCCAGCCTGATCACCCTCTAAACACTCCCCTGCCAGCCTAATTGATGTCTAACTGCTCCCCTTCCAGGCTGTTTGCCCCCAACTTCCCTCATCTGCTGGCCTGGTCACCCCCAACTGCCCTCCCCTGCTGGCCTGATCACCCACAACTGCCCTCTCTTGCAGGGCCTGGAACCTCCCAGTGGTCCTCCCCTGCTGGCCATCTTGTGGTGGCCATCTTGTGTCCACATGGGGGCAGGATCTTTGACCACATGGAAGCAGCCCTCTTGTGTGTTGGAGTGATGGTCAATCTGCAAATTACTCTTTTATTAAATAGGATAGAGACCTGGTGGGGGCCAGCTGGTTTGCCCTGAAGAGTGTCCCAGGTCAGGATGGGGGTTCCCTTGGGGTGAGGGGCGGCCTGGGCGAGGGGCCTGTGGAGGTTTGCAGGCCGGCCACGCCCCCCAGGAACCCAAGTGGAGGCCCTGGGATCTGGGATTAGTCTATGTCTACAATTGAAACTTTGTAGCCTGGAGCAGAGCCAAGCCTTCTGCTCTCTCCTTGGCAGCAGCCATTTCTGTTTGAAACATTGTAGCCTAGAATGGAGGCCTAGGCTGGCAATGGCAGACGGAAAGCTTGTCTTCCTCTGTTGCCAGGGAAACCCAAGCCTCTGTTCTCTCCAGCTCAGTGGCTGCTGCCATTTCTGTATCTTTTACAATTGAAACTTTGTAACATTGAGTGGAGGCTTAGGCAGGCAACGGCAGGAGGAAAGCTTGGCTTTGTCTGTTGCCAGGGAAACCCAAGCCTTCCTTCTGCTCTCAGTGGTGGCAGCCATCTTGGTTGGGGTTTATTTGCATAATCTGCTCCTGATTGGCTGGTGGGCGTTACTGTGGGCGTGGCTTGTGGGTGTGGTGAAGGTATGGTCAAATTTGCATATTACTCTTTTATTAGGATTGTTTTCTCTTGTGACAGCCTTCATTTTGAAGTCCATTGATGGGTACTTATTGCCATTTTAATTCTGCATTCCTATATTTCCCTTCTATTTCTTCTCATTATAGCAGTCCCTTTAGCATTTTTGCAATGCTGGTTTGGTGTGATAAATACCTTTAGTCTTTTTGGGAGTTTTTTTTTTTTTTTTTTTTTAGTCTGGGAAGCTCTTTATTTCACTATCTAATTTGAATGATAGACTTGCTGGATATGGTATCTTGGTTTCAGATCCTTGCTTTTCATTACCTTCCCTTCTGGCCTGTAGTTTTTGATGAGAAATTAGCTGACAGCCTTATGGGAGCTCCTTTGTAAGTAACAGTTTGCATTTCTCTTGCTGCCTTTTAAGATTATTTTCTTTGTCCTTAATTTTAATTATGATATGTCTGTGCATGAGCCTTTGGGGAATTTTCTTGTTTAGGACTCTCCATGTCTCCTGGACTTGTGTGACTTTTTCTTTCACCAGGTTAGGGAAGTTTTCTGCCATTCTTTTTTTTTTTTTTTTTTAATTGATTTCAAGTGAGGAAGGGAAAGGGAGAGAGAGAAACATCAGTGATAAAAGAAAACCATTAATTGGCTGTCTCTTGCACATCCCCTGCTGGGGATTGAGCCCACAACCTGGGAATGTGCCCTTGACAAGAATCAAACCTAGGACTCTTCATTCCGCAGGCTGATGCTCTATACACTGAGCCAAACCAGCTAGGGTTCTGCCATTATTTCTTCAGATAGATTCTCTGTCCCTTGCTCACTCTTCTTCTGGCACACCTATTGTGCAAATATTGTTACGTTTTATGTGTTGTACAACGTCTTCCTTTGTTAAAAGTTTTTTTTTTCTTCCTGGTTATCTGAGTGATTTTTTTCTACCCTGTCTTCTAATTCACTGGTCGAATCCTGGCTTCCTCTAGCCTGCTGTGTATTCCTCCCACTGTGTTCTTTGTTAGTGCTATCTCATTCTTCATAGTTACTATATCTTTTCTCATGCTTTTGAGCATCTTTGCCATCATTATTCTGAACTTTTCTTTCTGACAAATTTCTTATCTTTATTTCATTTTGCTCTTCTGTAGAACTCTTGTTCTTTTGTTTGGGTGTTGTTTTTTGTCTGCCTGTTAGGGTTTGTGACTGTGTATTATGTAGATCTGCTACATCTCCAAATCTCTAGTGCAGGACAGTGGCAGACACTGTTTCTGACTAATTAGATCAGACCAAAACTCAGAGTCTCCAGAGACCTTCCTCTGCCTTCAGATTGACTTTATTCAGTCTTGAGGAGCTTCAGGCAATCATCCATAGGTGTGGTGAGAGGTTTTCCAACAGGATGGGGCAATTGCTTCTGTCTGGGGGGCTAATTGTTATTCTCAGTCTCTTAATGCAGTGGTCGGCAAACCGCAGCTCGTGAGCCACATGCTGCTCTTTGGCCCCTTGAGTGTTCTAGCACCACTTCTTCAAAATAGACTCACCGAGGCTGAAAACCGGTTTCTGCGCATGGGCCATGAAGTTTGAATTGCACTGTATGTGTGTGCCCACACATGGTATTTTGTGTAAGAGCCACGCTCAAGAGGCCAAAGAGCCGCTTGTGCCTCTCAAACCGCGGTTTGCCAACCACAGTCTTAATGGATCTCAGAAACAGAGAGGGGGATGGATTTTCCAATAGGGTGGGGCAATTGCCTTCCTCCCTGGATGGCAAAAGTCTGCCTGAGAATGGTGTTCTTCACAGCATGAGGAAATGACTCAGCACAGGAAACCAAGCTCTAACCCCAAATCCCCCAACCCTGGCTTCTACTCACACAGCTCCAGTCCACTCTGCCCTCCCTCTGCCAGAGTCCAAGATAAGTGGCTGCACACGAATTTGGTGTTGGCCCTTTAAGAAGGTGTCTGCATTTCCAGCCATCTCTCCCTGACAGACAGCAACTCTGTTGCTTTTCATAGCCAGATGTTATGTGGCACCTTTATCAATTCTGATTCTCTGGGCTAGGAAGCCCAGTTTGGGGTTTAGACCTTACAGTCCTCATTGGCAGTATCCCACAGCTGATATATCTATCCAGAACTTCAGCTGCTCTGTGGGAGCCCAGTCAGCTGTTTCTAGCCTCAGATGTGAATGGGTGGTGAAGTTGACTTCCTTTAATAGGATTGAGAAGTCCAGAGGGCCTGAGTGAGCCCTAAGGTACCCTCTGTGTGGATGTTGCTGGACCTACTTCAGTCTAGGGATAAATAATCATTCATTTCCCCAAAACTCTATACTCAGATTCAAGCCTGGAAAATATTTTGTCCTATTAAGAGCCTACAGTAGAAATGAAGAGGAATGGATGCTTGGAAAAGTTGTGTCAGACCAAAGAAATGAAGAAAGTGAAAAACGGGGGTGGGGAAATAAGGAGAAAATGAAGAAATATTCCAGAAGTTTTGCTTTATCGCTGTCCTTGACTGTGATGTCAGTGAATGTGACATCTGATGGGTAGTTCTCCTTGGAGAGAATGTTGAGAGAAAGGGAGGGGTTACTGTTTTGTTTTGGTGATTCTTGCATTGGTCCAATTAGGATGATGATGTTAACTGGGAGCAGTTCCCTGAAGCCAGAAACAAAGCTGGTTGCTTCCGGAGGGAGATGGGAGAGCAGAGTTAGTGCAGTGTGCATGATTTGAAATCTCTAGGTCAAAGAGTTTCCCGTCAGTAATGCTATTTTATACTTTTGTCCCTAATTGTGTTAAAGTTAGGGTTTGAGTTGGTAAAAAAAGACAAAAGGGGCTTAATGTCTTATGCTGTTTAGTATTCAAAACATACATAGTAACTCTGCATGAAGGTCTCATAGAGTCCTTAGTTAAACCTTATATTAAAAGCATGTGTACCAAGAGAAGTGATTTTTTTTTTAATCCTCACCCAAGGGTATAGGTTTTTGTTGTTGTTTTTAATTTTACTTTAATTGACATTTGCTGAAAAGCACAGAACAGTCAACATTTGAATGCATCAATGTTAAGGTTACAAACAAAATCCTTAAGTCAGAGAGTTACAGGATCCCACATCAGTTATTTCACATTAAGTGCAGGTTTAAAAAATTAGTGCTGTGTTTGGAGCACAAGATATGCATTTCACTTTAACAATACAATTAAACTTAGCACCTTTAAAATAAAATAAGTACTTATGACAACGTTGTAAGTACAAAAGTATCATTTAAATAGGGGGGAAATCCAGTTCACCAACAGTGCAAACAAATGGCGTTTCCAAAGCTGAAATTAAATTTGTGTAAACACATATCCACTTGCCACTCTGCCTCGTACAGTAAGTCCTTCCCACCCAGGGCCAAAAAGAAAGAGTTCCTGCCCAGACCGGTTTGGCTCAGTGGATAGAGTGTCGGACTGCGGACTGAAGGGTCCCGGGTTCGATTCCGGCAAGGGCATGTACCTTGGCTGCGGGCACATCCCCAGTGGGGGGCGTGAAAGAGGCAGCTGATCGATGTCTCTCTCTCATCGATGTTTCTGACTTTCTATCCCTCTCCCTTCCGCTCTGTAAAAAAATCAATAAAATATATTAAAAAAAAAAAAAAAAGAGTTCCTGCTAAGTCTCTTAGATTCCAAATCTGAAAAGCTGCCACAAGTTTTAGGCCAAGGGCTGGAAAGATTTAAATACAGTACAAAGGTAATCCGAACATTTGAGCAGGAAGGAGTTCTTTTTCAGATGGGTCAACTAGAAACATTTTCAGTCCAATCCCAGAGCCTTCCAGCCCAAGCATACACATGATCAGAGCCTGCCTGATGTGACCCTGACTTGAGCGGGGGCATCTGAGTGCAGAGCTGATGCTGCAAGAGGAATGACGGCCCAAGTTCCCCACAGTGGACACTGCTTTGCAACCAGAGTACTTTAGGCCAGTTCAGTGTAATTACAAACATTTGTGGTTCTTAACCTATTGTCACCAAGTGGTTCTTAGGGAATGTCTGTCTATATGATAAATCTTCTTAATCTGTTCAGATATTAATGATTAGTCCTTTCCAATGTGGTTTTATATCATTCACAAGGTTACAGTGTTTTCTTATGAGCACGCCATTTTTACACAGAACTTTACGCTGAGCTTTAGGTCTTACTTTTAACAAATGTAGCCACATATAAAAGGAAATACTAGAAGCAGACTTGGTGGCCAGTTATTTGCATTACAGTGTTACAGAAAAACTGCTAGATGTTTTTTCTAAATCAGCATTTACCAATTGTCCAGACCAAAGGTCATTTCCAAGCACAAAAGTTCAGATTCCAACTTTTCCACTGATCTGTGTGCAACATAATTTTGTTCCCAAATACTCCTGGAAGTGCTTGCTCGGCTGTCATTGATGCCTAATGGGTTTGTGGACACACAATGCCATAAGGATCATGGTCACCAGCAGGATGCTGAAAATGGTTTTCATCAACACCAGGTTCTGTCCCTGCAGCACCGTGTATGGCCGGCTCTGCTCCAGGGGCTCCACCAGGCCTTCGTCTGCCTCATGAGGAAGCTACACGGGTCCAGGCACAGCCACCACCACACTGCACGCAGCATCTTCCTGAGCTCCCGAGGATATGTTTTATATTGAATTTTAGAGAAAGAGGAAGGAAGAGAGAAAGAAAAAGAAACGTAGATGTGAGAAACATCAATTGGTTGGTTGCCTCCCCTTCTCACCCGGACTGGAGATCAAGTCTGAAACCTAGGTATGTGCCCTGACCAGGCATTGGACCTGCAGCCACTGGAAAATGCTCCAACCAAGACACTTGGCTAGGGCAGGAGTGTTGTTGTTATTGTTGTTGTTATTATTATTATTAATGAAGATATTTAAGATTGATCAAATACGGTAAATTAGTTGTTAGACTAAAATTTGACTTTCTGGCCCAGCTGGTGTAGCTCAGTGGTTGAGCATCAACCCATGAAGCAAGAGAGAGTTGGTTTGATTCCAGGTCAGGGCACATGCCTAATTTGGGGGCTTGACCCCTGGTGGGAGCTTGCAGGAGGCAGCTGATGGTGTTTCTCATCATTGATGTTTCTATCACTCTATCCCTCTTCCTTCCTCTCTCTCTAAAATCAATAAAAACATTAAACATTTTAATTTCTTGTTGAACTAAATATTTATTTGGAAGTACTTATGTTTGAATATTTCTATTTTAATAACCCTTTAAATAGAATATTTCTATTTTAATAACCCTTTGGTGATAATACCACAGATATTAAGAAGCACCACATGTGTCCCAGTCACATTGGTTGAGAAATTCAATGGAAGCAGTGAAGGAATAAAAATACCAGCCATTTCTCTACCTGTTTGCATATAAAATAGACAGTATTTAAATGTTAAGCCATTTTACCCAACACCATGTTTAAGTGCTTTTCAGTGTTAATGCCAAAATTGATGGCTAAAAAAATCACAGTTTTGGGGGTTTTTTGTATACCATATTCTCCAGCGTATAAGACAACTAGAACTGATGAAAGGAGGAAGATAACAAACAATAGAGAGAGAGCAAGTGCTGGACAAGTCCCAGGCGAGTTAGTAACGCCCATCATAACTGCAAGCTACAGTATTTTTACACCCAACATATAAGATCACCCCCGACTTTTGAGAAGATTTTCCTGGGTTAAAAAGTCATCTTATACGCTGGAAAATATGGTATATATATTTTATTGTTTAAAGTATTAAAAATAGTACATATGTTTCCTTCTCCTCCCCCATTAACCTCCCCCATCCTCCCCTATCTCCCAGCACCTGCCCTCACCTGCCCTCCCCCCGCCCCAGTGTCTTGTATTCATTGGTTATGCTTATATGCATGCATACAAGTCCTTCGGTTGATCACTTACAGCCCCCTCCCCCCACCCTCCCCTGCCTTCCTACTGTAGTTTGACAGTCTGTTCAATGCTTCTTTGTATCTATTTTTTCTCCTGTTTCTTTTCTTTAGAAAATATTGCATCTGCATACTAGAAATAAACATATAAGAACAAAAAATGTTTGAGTCTCAGTTTCAATGTCCAACAGTTCTGAGTCCCAGTTTCAATGTCAAATAGTTCCTTATGTGTACATGGCAACAATGATATCTGGATGGTGGACAAATGGTGGCAATGCAGGTCCCACACTCTCTGGTTTGGTCCTGGGCAACTTGCAGCAATGCACCACTGCTGACTGCTAGCATGGCAAGGTGTCGTCAGCATCTTCCATCTCTGGACTGTCTTTGTGGTTGGAACAGACCTGTCAGTTCCTCTCTCTTGCAAGAATTCATATGCTCTTGGAGTTGTTTTCTGAAAATATACAAACATATTCTTGACCAAAAGTTAATCTTTTCTATAAATTAGGCTTGTGATTCTTTTTATTTTTGCCCAAATGATTTATCTTTGGCTTATTTTGACACCATGTGTGTTTTTCATGGGTGTTCTGCTGTTAGCATTACAAATGGAAATTAATTTTCTGAAGTAAGAATTTTCTAGATGTAATTTATTTACAGGATATTTCTCCTTACATGGTATTACCCCACTCCCCCCCCCCCCTTTTTTTTTTATTAATGGAGGCTTTTGGAAATTTTATATTGCAGTCTTAGTAGCTTTAAATTTTAGTTTTTGCACAAAAATATGACTGTTTAGGTTCTTTGCGTGTTAGGCAACTTTATGATGAGATGAACTACTAATAGAAAATTTAGTTAAGAGGGAACCAAGATGGCGGCATAGGGTAAACACCTATCTTGCTGCCATACACAGCAGTTTCAAAACTACAACTTAATGAAAGAACAAACATCATCCAGAATCACCGGAAGGCTGGCCAAGTGAAAATTCCACAAAAGTGAAGACAGGACACTGTAACTCAGAGGAGCGGCGGCGGACAGCGTTGAAGATTCGTGCGGAGATAGGTTTGGAGCCTGGCAGGCGGACAGGGCAGGCAGCTGCAATCCCAGCCGGTTTTCTCAAATGGGGGAGACAAAGACATCCCACTGCACTGATTCCCCAGCTCCAGGCAAAGTCCGAGGAACCCACACTCATACAAGGTAAAAATGGACAGTGGGGAGGCACGCCGAAGCTCAGGTGCTGCAAGGGTCTGCAAGCTTGTGGAGAGGGCAAGCTTGTGCAGAGCGCATGTGATCTTGGGAACAGCAGAGCTACGTGACCGCACAGAGGGAACTCGTGACTTACTCTCTCGGGAAACCACTGGACTGCATTGTTTTACAACCTTGGGTGAGATGTTGGGTGTAGAGGCTCATTTGCGGAGAGGCTGAATTGTCCGGCAGTGGATGGAGCTCGGCAGCAGCTCTCTCTCAGAAGTGCTGGCAGCCATTGCCACCTGCCATAGAGTCCCAGGTGCTGCATAGGGCGGAGCTGACGCTGCCTGCTAGGCCTGGAGACTTCGCCCATCCAACCTGAACACGGCTGAACCTCACAGCCAATTGGCCTGGAGGTCAAACCCTCCTAGTGCTAACAACAATAATCTAGGCTTAACTTCAACAAGACTGTGCAACCCATATCCACCTTAGGTAACTGGGGAGGCTGAGCCACTGTCCCTTAGAGGACATCTACCACACAAAGCTAATCGACCAACTCAGGAAAGTAGGCACCGTGCAGGGACATGGAAAGAAATCAGATGTGAAAGAAATGGAGGGAAAAAAACAACTGGACATAGAGTTCAAAACCACGGTTATAAGGCTTTTCAAGAGGCTCCTAGAAAAGGCCGAGACCTACAAGGAAATGAACAATACCTATGAGGATATGAAAAAGGGCCAACTAAAAATTAAGCATACACTGACTGAAATAAAAAAATTATACAAAGACCTAAAAGAAGTCCAGAGGACCGCAAGAACCAAGTCAAAGATTTGAAATACAAAGAAGCAAAATCCACTCAGCTGGAAAAGCAAGAAACCAAACGAATCCAAAAAATTGAAGATCGTGTAAGGGGCCTCTGGGACAACCTCAAGCATACCAACATCTGAATTATAAGGGTGCCGGAAAATGAGAGCGCAAGACAATGAAAACCTATTTGAAGAAATAGTGACCGAAAACTTCCCACACCTGGTGAAAGAAATTGACTTACGAGTCCAAGAAGCACACTGAACCCCAATATATAGGAACCCTAAGAGGACCACACCCAGGCACATCATAATTAAAATGCCAAGAGCAAAAGACAGAATATTAAACGCAGCAAGGGAAAAACAGTTGGTTACCTATAAGGGAGCACCCATACAATTGTCAGCGGATTTCTCAACAGAAACTTTGCAGGCCAGATGGGAGTGGCAAGAAATATTCAAAGTGATGAATAGCAAGAATCTACAACCAAGATTACTCTACCCAGCAAAGCTATCATTCAGAATTGAAGGTCAGACAAAGTGCTTCGCAGCTAAGAAAAAGCTAAAGGAATTCATCACCACCAAACTAATATATGAAATGCTGAAAGATATTCTTTAAGAAGAGGAAGAAGAAAAAGGTAAAAATAAAAGTTATGAACAACAAATACACATCTATCAACAAATGAATCTAAAAATCAAGTGAATTAAAAATCTGATGAACAGGATAAACTGGTGAATATAACAAAATCACGGACATAGAGAGGGAATGGATTGACAGTTCTTGGGGAGAAAAGGGGTGTGGGAGGTGCAGCAAGAGACTGGACAAAAATCATGCACCTATGGGAGAGGACAGTGGGGGGGGGGGGTGAGGGCAGAGGGTGGGATGGGTACCGGGTAGTGGGGAACTATAGGGAGAAAAAAAGGGGAACAATGTAATTAATAAACTGAACAATAAATATTAAAATATTTAGAAAAAAGAAAATTTAGTTAATATTTTAGGAACAGCTTTTTGTCCAGTACACTTAAATTTTCTTGAATATTCCCTTATTTCAATTGGCCAATTTAAATTAATCTGAAAGCTTGATTACTATTTTACTATCAAATTTAATACTCAATAATCTTAGTTTATCCGGTAAATATTAGTGGAAAGGATTATTTTCATTCTTGAGTAGGCCCTGAGAGTTCCTGGTGCTAGACTGAATTTAGATAAAGGGCAGTTGTCCTGATGTGGGCTGGGCGTGGGGGGCGAAGCAGCCATACGGTTAGGAGACCTCCCTCAGACGGGGTGAAAGTTCAGGCCTCTGCAAGGTTAATGGGGTTGAGGGTCTGTGCCCCACCTCTGTTGACCTTCAAGTTCTCTCCTGATGGCCCCTCTGCGACTGTGCCTTTCTTAAGTTGTACCTTCCCTGAGGAATCTTACCTGTCTCTGGCTAACCAGCCATCCTCCGAGCCAAGCAGGGTGATCTGAGGTTCGGTTCTGTCTCCTTGGTAGTCTATGCCCCTGTGGCCTCCACGCCTAGCACCTGCCTTGGGGTCTCCTCGCCTGCTGGCAGGATCCTGGTACTGATCACATATCTCGGAAAAAATCACGGTTTTATTCTGTTTATTTTATGCCTGTTGCATATGTTTGGCTCTTAATATTCTTGTAGCTATAGTTTTGATTCCCTGCATTATCCTTAAAAATTATACTTTAAAATTTAAAGTAGTAATTTAAGTTGCTTAATTGTACTTTCCTGCTATATTAATTGTCTGCGGTTGTGCCGTCACCCACTCAGATTGTGCTCTATTAATAGGCTATTGAAGTTTAAATGATTAGGATGTTAATATTTCCATCTTTTCTGCCAGGAAAAGAATTACCTATTTCCTGATTGAACTCTCAAAAGTGACTAGAGGATGGGAAAGAAGTACTGCATGGTATTGTAGCTAAGCACTAGACCAGGATTCAAAAGAACCAACTTGTGGTTTTGATTCTGCCACATAATATTACCCGTTAACCTTAAGCATAAAGGTTGTTTATGTGTGTGTGTGTTTTAAGTCAATTGTGGTGAAATACATACAACAAACTGTACCTTCTTAGCCATTTTAAAGTATACATCAGTGGCATTAAGTACATTCACATTATTATGCAACTAACCACCCTCTATTTTCAGAACTCTTTTTCTTTTCATCTTGTAAAACTGACACTCTGTAACCATTAAAAAATGACTTCTCATTTTCCTCTCCCTCCGACTCCAGACAACCACCATTCTACTTTCTGTCTTATGAATTCGACTACCCCAGGGATCTCAAATAAGAGATATCATACAGTATTTGTCCTTTTGTGACGGGCTTATTTCACTTAGCATACATCTCATCAAATTGTATCATGTCTCAGCATTTCCTTCCTTTCTAAGGCTTAGTTATTTCAATGTATGTGTAGACCATACTTTTAAAATTCATTCATTCATCAGTGTATATACTTGGATTATTTCTTTTGGTATTATGAATAATGCTGCTGTAGAAATGGATATACAAGTATTTGTTCAGAACCCTGCTTTTAGTTCTTTTAAGAATATATCTAAAAGTGGAATTGCTAGACCTATGGCAATTCTATTTTTAATTTTTTTTTTAGGAACTGCCATACTGTTTTCCATAGTGGCTATCTTATTTTACCCTCTCACCAGTAGTGCACAAAGGTTCCAATTTCTCTACATCCTCACAAACACTTATGTTCTGTTTTTTTTATAGTAGACATCGTAATGAGTGTGTGGTTTTGGTTTGCATTTCCCTAATGTTGAGGAGTTTTTCAGATACTTGTTGATCATTCAGTTCATCTATTTGAGTCCTTTGCCCATTTTTTAATCAAGGTTATTTGATTTTTTTAAGAGCTCTTTAATATATTCTGCGTATTAGCTCCTTATCAGATAGATGATTTGCAATTTTTTTTTCATTCCATGATTTTCTTTTTCACTCTGTTGATCATATCCTTTGATGTATAAAAAGTTTGAATTTTGATGTATTTCAAGTTATCTTTTTTCTGTGGTTACATGTGCTTTTTGGTATCATAACCAAAATCCAATATAATGAAACTTTCCTTTTGTGTTTTTTTCTAGAAGTTTTACAATTTTAGCTCTTAATGGTTAAGTCTTTGATCCATTTTTAGTTAGTTTTTATATATGGTGTAAGGTAAGATTCCAACTTCATTATTTTGCACATGAATATCCAGTCTTCCTAATATCATTTGTTGGGAAAAAAAACTACCCTTCTCCTTTGAAGTGGAATTGGCATTCTTTAAAAAAATTTTTTTTCTAATAAATTTTTATTCAGATTATTATAGTTGTTCCTCTTTCCCCTCCCCCATAGTTCCCCTCCACCAGTTCCCACTCCACCCATTGTCCTTACCCCCCCACTATCATCATCCATAGATGTACGACTTTTGTCCATTCTCTTTCCACACCCACCACACTCCTTTCTCCCTGAGAATTGTCAGACCACTCCCTGTCTATGTCCTGATCCTATTCACCAGTTTATTCTGTTCACTAGACTTTTTATTCACTTGATTTTTAGATTGACTTGTTGATAGATATCTATTTGCTGTCACTTTGTTCATAATTTTTATCTTTACCTTTTCTTCCTCTTCTTAAAGAATATACTTCAGCATACTATCTAATAGAAGAGTGATATGCAAATTTGACCGTACCTTTGCCACACCAACAAGCCACGCTCACAGCCACACCTACCAGCCAATCAGGAGCAAATTATGCAAATAAACCCCAACTAAGATGGCTGCCGCCACTGAGACCAGGAAGAAGGCTTGGGTTTCCCTGGCAACAGATGAAGCCAAGCTTTCCGCCTGCGTAGGCCTCCGCTCAATGTTACAAAGTTTCAATTGTAGAAGATACAGAAATGGCAGCAGCCACTGAGCTGCTATTGCTGGGTAGGCCTCCACTCTAGGCTACAAAGTTTCAAACAGAAATGGCTGCCACCCCAGAGCCAGCAGAAGGCTTGGCTCCGCTCCAGGCTACAAAGTTTCAATTATAGACATAGATTAATCCCAGATACCATGGCCTCCACTTGGGTCCCTGGGGGGTGTGGCCGGCCTGCAAACCTCCACAGGCCCCTTGCCCAGGCCGCCCCTCACCCCAAGGGAACCGCCACCCTGATCTGGGACACTTTTCAGGGCAAACCAGCTGGCCCCCACCCATGCACCAGGCCTCTATCCTATCTAATAAAAGAGTAATTTGCAGATTGACCATCACTCCAACACACAAGAGGGCTGCTTCCATGTGGTAAAAGATCCTGCCCCCATGTGGACACAAGATGGCCACCACAAGATGGCCAGCAGGGGAGGGCCGTTGGAGGTTTTATGCCCTGCAAGGGAGGGCAGTTGTGGGTGATCAGGCCAACAGGGGAGGGCAGTTAAGGGTGACCAGGCTGGCAGAGGAGGGAAGTTGGGGGCAAACAGGCTGGCAGGGGAGCAGTTAGACATGAATTAGTGTGGCAGGGGAGTGGTGAGGGGGTGATCTGGCTGGCAGTTAGAAGCGGGCATTCAGGGAGGCAGGCAGGTGAGCAATTTGGAGTCAGCAGTTCTGGATTGTGAGAATGATGTCCGATTGTCTGTTTAGACCCGACCCTCGAGGGGTCCCAGATTGGAGAGGTTGCAGGCTGGTTTGGTGGTGATGGATTGCTTTAGTTTTTTCTTATCTGTGAAGCTCTTTATCTGACCTTCAATTCTAAATGATAGCTTTGCTGGGTGGAGTAATCTTGGTTGTAGGTTCATGCTATTCATCACTTTGAATATTTCATGCCACTCCTGTCTGGCCTGCAAAGTTTCTGTTGAGAAATTACCTGACAGTCATATCGGTACACCTTTGTAAGTAACTGTTTTTCTCTTGCTGCTTTTAAGATTTTCTCTTTGTCTTTTGCCCTTAGCCTTTTAATTATGATGTGTCTTGGTGTGGTCCTCTTTGGCATTCTCTGTGCTTCCTGAACTTGTAAGTCTACTTTTTTCACCATGTAGGGGAAGTTTTCTGTCATTATTTCTTCAAATAGGTTTTCAATATCTTGCTCTTGCTCTCTCCTTCTGGCACCCCATTCGGATGTTGGTTATACTTGAAGTTGTCCCAGAGGCTCCTTACACTATCTTCATATTTTTGGATTCTTTGTGCTTTTCTGATTGGGTGTTTTTTGTTTCTTTGTACTTCAAATCTTTGACTTGATTCTTGTGATTCTCTAGTCTACTGATGGATCTCTGTATATTATTTTTTATTTCAGTCAGTATATGCTTAATTTCTAGTTGGTCCTTTTCCATGTTCTTGAGGGTCTCACTAAATTTATTGGCAGTTTCTAGAAGATTCTTGAGTAACCTGTAACAGTGGTTTTGAACTCTATATCCAGTATTTTGCTTTCATCCATTTCTTTCATTTGTGACTTGTTTTTTTTTTTTGTCTCCACATTTTGGCTGCTTCCCTGAGATGATAAGAGTGGTTTTGTGTGCTAGGTATTCTATAGGGCCCAGTGGTTCAGCCTCCTCAGTTACCTGAGGTGGACACTTTTGGTGCACCCCTTTGTGGGCTGTGTGCAGTCTTGTTGTAACTAAGCCTTGATTGTTGTTAGTATCACTGGGAGGAATTGACCTCCAGGCCAATTGGCTGTGAGATCAGTTGTGTCTCTGATGTGAGAACTTCTGTGTTGGAAACACCCTTATGGGGCAAGACTTGCTTCAGTGGGACTTTGCAGTTCACTGAGTCTGCCCCCTGAGTGTGTCTCTTATGGATCTGAAGAGTTGTAGTCTGGATGGTCTCTCTCTGACCACTGGGTACACTAGCTCTTGATTCTCTAAGGAGAGAGGCCACCCAGAAGGAGCTACAGAGAGATCTGCAGATTCCTTCTCTTTGTTTAGAGTTTGAAGTTGCCCAGATGAAGCCCAGTTGTGAAGCAGTGCAAGCTGCTGTCAAGGCTTGAGTCTTCTTTTAGAGGCTCTTTGACCCAACTGCAGTATGTTAGATTTCAGATTGCAAAGGACCAGGCCATTAATATGCAAAAGCCTCTGTGCACAGCTTGGGTGGGGTTGTAAATTGGGTGTGGCGGGGTCTCAGGGAATCACCAGGGTGGAGCAAACAGTAATGGCTGACCATCAGCCCTTTCGGGAAGAGGTCCCAAGACTCTGTGTCCCACTGCACTGTGCAGGAACAATGATTGCTGCAAGCACCTCTGAGAGAAAGCCGCCCTCAAGTTCCACCTGCTGCCAGACAGTCCAGTTTCTCCCCATATGAGTCTGGGTCCCCAGTGACTCGCCTCGAACTGGAGTTCAGAGTAGTTGGGAGCTTGTGTCTCCCTCCCGATTGAAAAAGACAACAGCCTACTCAGTTGCCAACCCTTTCCACGTGTGTGCCTCCATACCTCTGCACTTCATTTCAGCACCTCCGCGCCTCTTCCGAGTTTCGATATGCTTTTCTTTCCTTCTAGTTGTATAATTTCCACTCAGCTGGCCTTCCTGTCATTCTAGAGGTCCCATTTTGTCTTTTAGTTGTAGTTTTAAAGTGGTTGTGTGCGACAGCAAGTTCAGGTGTTTACCTATGCCATCATCTTGGTTTCTCCCCGAATTGGCATTCTTGTAAAAAGTCATTTGACCAATAAATATGAAGATTTATTTCTTATTTCTTCATTCTCTTCCATGGTATATATGTCTCTCCTTCTGCCAATACTACACTATTTTGTTGTTTTGTAATAAGTTTTGAATTCAGGAACTATGAGACCTCTTTGTTCTTCATTTTCAAAATTATTTCGCTATTAGTGATGCTAAGATGAATCAAAGGGTTCAGGTAGTGACAACCTACCTGATCCCTCCATTGCAATAAAGGGAAGGAGGGGAAAGACTTCTATAAGGTTTGGGTTTCTGCTGAACTATTCTGAAGAGGCTTTTAAACATGTGAGGATCAATTTTGGATTGGCTGCAGTTTCTGAGGCAAGGTTAGAAGAGAGGATTAATTAGGGTTTGGGTGCTGTCCTGAGACAAGGACAGTTTGGCAGTTGGGTGTCCACAGTAACAAAGCAGGTCTGAGGGCATCACTGGTAAGAAATGATGCCCTCAGAGAGAGCTATTAGAGCATTTTACATTTGCTGACCGACCTTGGGAGATATAATGTTTCCTGTTAACTTTGCACCTGCCTTTATATGTGTCTGCTCTCCCAGCCCAGTTAATGCCAGGGTTATTTTTTTTTCTTTCATTCTGAGCTGATTTTTATCTTTCATGTCTGACATGTTTTTACTGTTTTAATGGATTTGGGAACTAGGGAATCATTATATATTAAGACTTAAAGCTAATAAGTGATTAAAATCTCCCCCCTCACCCCCCGTTTAAGGTAAAAGTGCATAATTAGTAAGTAGAGCATGATTTGGAAAAATTGTGAAGTAGGAATAGTTTATTTGTTATTGCCATTTCCACTTGCTTTCTGAGCCCCTCTCCCTCCGATGGCTTCCAGTATTCTTTCTTGGGCTTTTCTTTCTTTTCCTCTATGTGAACTTGTGCCCATTGGTTGACCTGATGGTGAGGTTATGGTAGCTTAATATGTTCCTTTGAGGGGCATTGCATTTTAAAAGGAAATTTCTGAGAATAATACTGAAACTAAGGAACAAGTTTCTAATGCATATCTCAGGTGAGATGAGGTAGTGGGGAGTGAGGGTGGGAAGGGAAAGCAGTTGTCTGAGTAGAGGTTAGATCTTGCACAGTCACTCTGTCTAAATGGGGTCTCAGAAATCAGAAGTTGTCCTCTGAGAAGCTGATGACTGGTGGTGCTGCCTGCCTTCTTCTCCCTTAGGTGCTGAGGAGGACATAGTGAATGCCTGTTGGGCATGTGTCAGAAAAGCAAGGCTATTGTGTTAAGTAAATAATGTGGAAATGCATGCTGGAAGTTGAGACTTCAGGCAGATCAATGCAAGGACATTTGGAGATGCCCCCTACTTACAGTGGCACACACACTGTTACCTTGGTGGTTTCATGAGACAGACACCAAGATGTGGAGACCTGCTCAGTGTTGACCTATGCACTAACTATGGGGACTTGTTTTAGTCCAGAGATGGCCAGTGCTCAGACTTTCTCCTTTCGAGCCTTTCTCACTGAAGCTAGGCAATACATACCCAGTTTTCTGTCAAGAAGAAATGTGAGCCCATAGTTTGTGGCCCGACAACTGACTGGTACCTTTTATCTCTGCAGACCCAAGTTGTTTCTTTTTTTATGGGGTGGGGATGGGGGGGGGGAGCAGGGAAAGGGAGAGAGATATAAAAATATGAGTGATGAGTAAGAATCATTGATCATGCTGCATTGAGCCCACAACCTGGGCATGTGCCTTGACTGGGAATCAAACTGTGACCCCCTGATTCATATGTCAACACTCAACTACTGAGCCACGCCGGAAATGTGAGGTTCCTATTGTGCTTTGAAGATGAGTTGAGTTTTAGGAAGGATTTTAATCCCCATCCTCCAAATCTACAAGTGGCTTCCATGGTAATCTTCCATGTATATGCCAACTAAGCCAGGTTATGCCTACTGTTGCTATGGCATTCTTGACTCACAGCTCTTGGTGACAAGCCCAAGGCTATTATCCTAGACATCAGAAGCCTGCAACATTTTAATCCTAGCCATAGTTTGAACTACTTTGAAGCTTCCTGTAAACTGGATTTTTGAAAGTGGTGCTTTCCCAGGTACCCTGGCTTTTCGCCTTTGGGAGCTCAGGTCAGTGAAACCTAGTGATACACAATTCTTGCTTGCTTCACTGTGGCTTCTTAAAACCTCTTGCACAGGCAGAAATAGACTCTAGAATTAGGCAACCTCAGCCCAACATCCACATCAAGGTGAAGGTTCATTTGTACTGTTGCCCCTGTTTGAAGACTGTTAACTGGCCCTTTCCTTAAGCTCTGCTGAGGAGTTGCACTGGAAAGGAACTGTCTCCCTGTAGATAGATAGGAGTAACTCTTGTAGGGTTGAGAAGTTGGGCTTTTTGAGGCCTCTGAAGAACTTGACCATGTGATAGGCCCTGTCTCCCTGCCCTCCTACAACCTGTTCTGCCCACTGCTGGATGAGAACCCTCCTCTTTGTTCACTACAGAGTGGTTTGTGTTGGCTGTGTTGCAGCTTTCCCTCTTAATATCTGAAAATACTATTTTTAATGCTATACTAATTTATTTTTAGTGAGATTTTACTCTGAATTGATTTTAGACTTATAGGAAAGTTTCAGAGATGACAGAATTCCCATATATCCAATTTTTAGCATCTTACATAACCAGCACACACTTCTTAGAGTGAAGACATCAACATTGGAACATTACTGTTTTAGATTTTATCAGTTTTCCTCTCAGTACCTCTTTCTGTTCAAGAATCCAGTCTAGGTGCCACATTATATTTAGTTGTCCTGTCTCCCTGTATCCTCTGGTCTGTGACAGTTTCTCAATCTTTCCATGTTTTTCATAACCCGTGATTGTTTTGAGGAATACCATCTAGTGTCCTTTATAATACTTTTAGTCTGAGTTTGTCTGATATTTTCTTAGTGATTAGACTAATGTTTGGGTAAGAATACACAGTGGGGAAGTAAACGCCCTGTGGAGTACTTGAAATTTGTAGAACTTCATTAGAGATGTTAACGATGATCACTTGGTCAGGTACGTTGTCACCAAGTAGTTCTCCACCATAAAGTTACTGTGCTTCCTGCTCTGTTGTTTAGAAATGAATCACTAAGTTTAGCTTGCCCTCAAGGTAGGTTGGGGGATATATAGAATTAAGTCCCATCTCTTGGAAAGGGGAGCATCTGTATATATTTGTAATTCTTCTATAAGGAATTTTATCTCTTCTACCCTATTTAGTCATTTATTTATTTCTATAACTATGGAGTCATGTATGTTTATTTTATACTTTGAGTTATAATGCAGTACTTTGGTATTTGTTTTGTTTACCAGATTGTTCTAATTCTGTATTATTATTAAAGGTTTAATCATATGTAAAAGGGATGAGTTGAATGAAATAATATTATAGTACCTTCTAGCTCCAAAGTTCTGAACCAGGAGCTTTAAAAAACTCACCTTAAAATAAGATATTCTAAAATAAGTTTCTCCATTTGCTTACTAATCCCTGTTGTATAGCCTTGGACCTTGGTTCTACTTCCTTAACTACTTTTCTAGGACATCCTGATTGCTCATTTATTTTATACTAGAGGCCCAGTGCACGAAATTCATGCATGGGGGTGGGGATGGGGAAGGGGGATGTCCTTTAGCCCAGCCTGCACCCTCTCCAATCTGGGATCCCTCGAGGGATGTCTGACTGCCCGTTTAGGCCCGATCCTGGTAGGATCAGGTCTAAATGGGCAGACATTCTTCTCACAATCCAGGACTGCTGGCTCCAAACTACTCACCTGCGTGCCTCCCTGATTGCCCCTAACTACTTCTGCCTGCCAGCCTGATCACCCCCTAACCACTTCCCTGTCAGCCTGATTGATGCCTAATTGCTCCGCTGCAGGTCTAGTTCCCCCCCCCCCCCCCAACTACCCTCCCCTGCAGGCTTGATCACCTCCAACTATTCTCCCTTGCAGGCCTGGTCCTTCCCAACTGCCCTCCCCTGCTGGCCTGATCGCCCACAACTGCCCTCCCTTGCAAGTCTGGAACCTCCCAACAGCCCTCCCCTGCTGGCCATCTTGTGGTGGCCATCTTGTGTCCACGTGGGGACAGGATCTTTGACCACATGGGGGCAGTCCTCTTGTGTGTTGGAGTGATGGTCAATCTGCAAATTACTCTCTTATTAGATAGAATAGAGGCCTGGTGCATGGGTGGGAGCCAGCTGGTTTGCCCTGAAGAGTATCCCCGATCAGGGAGGGGTTCCCTTGGGGCTTGGAGGGGCCTGTTGTGGTTTGCAGGCTGACCACTCCCCCCAGCAACCCAAGCGGAGGCCCTGGGATCTGGGATTAATTTATGTTCTACAATTGAAATTTTGTAACCTGGAGCGGAGACAGCCTTCTGCTCGCTCCATGGCCACAGCCATTTCTTTTAGAATTATGTATCTTCTATAATTTTAACTTTGTAGCTTAGAGTGGAGGCCTAGGCACTAGGGCTGCAGAAGTTTGGCTTCCTCCATTGCCCAGGCAACCCTAGCCTCTTCTCTCTCCAGCTCTGTGGCTGCTGCCATTCTAGCTGGTAGTTCTCATCTCAGTAATCAAAGCAAGAGTTGGGAGTGGCCAACCTCTCTGAAACAAGCTTATTGAATCCATCTTTCTCATCCTTTTTATTTACTTGATTAAACACACACACACACAGTGTATGGGGTGAGCACATTCAAAAATGTGAGGTCTAGAGGTGCCTAGATGACTGACTCATTGTATAGTGGAGAAGGCATGTTTTGCTGTTCGTTAATGACCCTACAGTAAGAACTTTGGAGGTTCAGAACTGGAATGTTTATTATTAGTATTTATAAATCATTCTTTTTTTTTCAGATTAATTTTTTAAACTTTATTGTTCAGTTTATTAATTACATTGTTTCCCCTTTTTTATCCCCCCATAACTCCCCTCCACCCTGTACCTATCCCACCTTCCACCCTCACCTCCCCCTCCCCAATGTCCTCTCCCATTGTTGCAAGATTTTTGTCCAGTCTCTTGCTGTACTTCCCACAACCCTTTTCTCCCCAAGAATTGTCAGTCCATTCCCTCTCTATGTCCATGTTTCTGTTATATTCACCAGTTTATCTTGTTCATCAGCCTATCAATTCACTTGATTTTTATGTTCATTTGTTGATAGATGTGTATTTGTTGTTCATAATTTATATTTTTACCTTTTTCTTCTTCCTCTTCTTAAAGAATATCTTTCAGCATTTCATATAATATTGGTTTGGTGGTGATGAACTCCTTTACCTTTTTCTTATCTGCGAAGCACTTTATCTGATCTTCAATTCTGAATGATAGCTTTGCTGGATAGAGTAATCTTGGTTGTAGATTCTTGCTATTCATTATTTTGAATATTTCTTGCCACTCGCGTCTGGCCTGCATCGTTTCTGTTGAGAAATCCGCTGACAATCGTATGGGTGCTCCCCTGTAGGTAACCAACTGTTTTTCTCTTGCTGCTTTTAATATTCTCTCTTTATCTTTTGCTCTTGGCATTTTAATTATGATATGTCTTGGTGTGGTCCTCTTTAGATTCCTATCTTTTGGGGTTCTGTGTACTTCTTGGGCTTTTAAGTCAGTTTCTTTCACCAGGTGGGGGAAGTTTTCAGTCACTATTTCTTCAAGTAGGTTTTCATTAACTTGCTCTTTCTCTTTTTCTGGCACCCCAATAATTCGGATGTTGGCATGCTTGAGGTTGTCCCAGAGGCCCCTTACACTGTCTTCAATTATCTGAATTCTTTTTGTTTCTTGCTTTTCCAGCCGAGTGGATTTTGCTTCTTTGTATTTGAAATCTTTGACTTGGTTCTTGTGGCCCTCTGGACTGCTTTTAGGACTTTGTGTAATATTTTTTATTTCAGTCTGTGTATGCTTGATTTCTAGTTGGTCCTTTTTCATATCCATGAGGGTCTGGTTCGTATCCTCAGAGGTCTTGTTCATTTCCTTGAGGGTCTCATTCGTTTCCTTGTAAGTCTCATTCATTTCCTGGTTGGTATTGTTTATTTCCGCGTAATTCTCATTAAGTCCATCAGCCTTTTCTAGGAGCCTCTTGAAAAGCCTTATAACTGTGGTTTTGAACTCTATGTCTTGTCGTCTTTTCTCCTCCATTTCTTTCACACCTGATTTCTTTCCATATCTCTGCATGGTGGCTGCTTTATGTGGTAGATATCCTCAAAGGGACAGTGGCTCAGCCTCCCCAGTTACCTGAGGTGGGTACTCTTACTGCAGTCCTTTATGGGTTGTACAGTATTTTTGAATTTAAACCCAGCTTGTTGTTGTTAGCCCTAGGAGAGTTTGACCTCCAGGCCAATTGGCTGTGAAGGGAGACTGTGTTCAGGTTGGATGGGCGGAGTCTCTGAGCTGCGCAGGCAGCCTCAGTGTCAGCTATGTCCTATGCGGCGCGCGCAAATCTCTGTTGGATGGGGATGGCTGCAGGCACCTCCAAGAGAAAGCCGCTAGTCTCTTCCCCTTGCCAGACAACTCTGCCTCTCCCCAAATGTGTCTGCACACCCAAAGTCTAGCCCAGGTTTGTAAAATAGATGGTTTCTGGGACCAGGAGACAAGTTTCCAGGGGGCAAGTCGCGGGTTTGTGTGACACTTGCGCGCAAACTTCTTTTCCCAGCCTCTGGGTTTCTCCTCAGAATAGGAGACCTCTGCCGTGCCCCGCTTCCAGGGTGCGTCCCCCGGACCTCGGACCTCGCCTGGCACTGGGGAATCTGTGCAGTGGGACGTCTCCATGTACCCTGGATCTCGGACCTTGCCTGGAGCTGGGGAATCCATGTAGTGGGACGTCTCTGCCCTCTCCGTTGGCGAAATCCAGCCGGGGTTGCTGCTCCAGCCCTACAGCCCGCGCGCGCGACCAGGACGGCTCCTAACCTGTTTTCGTCTTCAAGGCTGCGCTCCCGCCGCTCCTCTGAGTCTCAGTGTCCCACCTTTACTCTTATTTGTGGAGTTTTCATTCAGCCAGCTTTCTGGCGATTCTGGGTGATGTCTGTTCTGCTGTTATGTTGTAGTTCTTAAATCGTTGCGCGGGGCAGAACAATGGGTGTTTACCTATGCTGCCATCTTGGTTCTCCCCCTATAAATCATTCTTAAATGACATTCCTTTTACAGCAACTATACGTATGTGAACAATCTAGCAAAGTAGCCAAGGTGAATAGAATATGGTGACTTAAGTATGATAAGGCCCAGTGAGTTACATTAAAGACTATTTAGTTCTCAAAGCTGGTGTGTGTGTGTGTGTGTAGCGGGGGGGGGGGGGGGGGATGTCATTAGTCTCATATATTGAAAGCAGATGGGTGGAGGACAACAAGGAGGAACTAATGTACTGTGAAACAAGGCATATTCCATTTGGCCTAAGAAACAGTAGAGTGAAGAAATGCTGCTTTTAGTAGAAGCTAGGATAGAAGAGCATGGAATCACTCCTCCTCAGGCTGCCTGCCATTGAGTTGTTCTTTAAGGCCCACGTCATACTGATGTAAGAGATTTACTTAGAGTTCTGAATGAAAGTCCTCTGAACTACCACACCTGTCACTGTCCCACATTTCTAAGTGAAGTGGCACACTGCATATCCTGGCTTACAGTGTTAAATCAACAGGTAGAACTTTCAGGGTACTAGTTGCATGAGGATTTACATTTGCTTTAATGACAAGTGTGTCTGGAGATGCCTGTTCCTGTGAGTCCTGCTAATGTTGCTAGTTGCTTTAGCTTCCTATTCTCAAGTGAATTGAGTTGCTATTTCTTGAAGTGAACAGCAGATGTCACTGCATCTTCACTTACCAGGGCTCTGGATCATAATTGTTTGGATGCAACCCAATTCTTAGTAGAGCTCTCAAACCACTGACCTCTAGTTGGTCCTTTTTTTTATCCGTGAGGGTCTGGTTCGTATCCTCAGAGGCCTTGTTCATTTCCTTGAGGGTCTCATTTATTTCCTTGTAATTCTCATTCATTTCCTTGTAATTCTCATTCATTTCCTGGTTGGTCTTGTTTATTTCCTCGTAGTTCTCATTAAGTTGATCAGCCTTTTGTAGGAGCCTCTTGAAAAGCCTTATAACTGTGGTTTTGAACTCTATGTCTTGTCGTCTTTTCTCCTCCATTTCTTTCACACCTGATTTCTTTCCATGTCTCTGCATGGTGGCTGCTTTATGTGGTGGATATCCTCAAAGGGACAGTGGCTCAGCCTCCCCAGTTACCTGAGGTGGGTGCTCTTACTACAATCCTTTATGGGTTGTATTCAGTATTTTTGAATTTAAACCCAGCTTTTTGTTGTTAGCCCTAGGAGGGTTTGACCTCCAGGCCAATTGGCTGTGAAGGGAGACTGTGTTCAGGTTGGATGGGCGGAGTCTCTGAGCTGCACAGGCAGCGTCAGCGTCAGCTGCGTCCTATGTGGTGCTCGTGCACGCGGGTCTCTGTTGGATGGGGATGGCTGCAGACACCTCCAAGAGAAAGCCGCTAGTCTCTTCCCCTTGCCAGACCACTCCGCCTTTCCCCAAATGTGCCTGCACACCAAAAGTCTAGCCCAGGATTGTAAAATAAATGGTTTCCGGAACCAGGAGACAAGTTTCCAGGGGGCAAGTCGCGGGTTTGCGCGACCCTTTCGCAGAAACTCGCAGTTCAGGAGCCTCTGCTGCGCCCCGCTTCCAGGGTGCGTCCCCTGGACCTCGGCGGACCTCGCCTGGCGCTGGGGGATCTGGGCAGTGGGACAGACCTTGCCTGGTGCTGGGGAATCCGGGCAGTGGGACGGACCTTGCCTGGCGCTGGGGAATCCAGGCAGTGGGACCGGGGGTGTTGCCCCAGCCCCAGCCCACGCGCGCGCGCGACCAGGACGGCTCCTAACCTGTTTCCGTCTGAAAGGCTGCGCTCCTGCCGCTCCTGAGTCTCAATGTCCCACCTCCACTCCAGTTAGTGGAGTTTTCATTCAGCCAGCTTTCTGGCGATTCTGGGTGCTGTCTGTTCTGCTGTTATGTTGTAGTTCCTAAATCGTTGCACGGGGCAGAACAATAGGTGTTCACCTATGCCGCCATCTTGGTGTTCTCTCAAACCACTGACCTCAAATTGAGTATTTATTGCTCTCTGGTACGCTAAGATCCTCTTCCTCAGATACAGAACCGAAATTGAAAATTGATAATAAAGACAACCCAAGAGGTTTTCCTCAATTCCTTCACTATCCTTTACTTCTATTTATCTGTATTTTCATGTAACTAACTGATGAGGTTTATTTGCCTTTTCCTATCAACCTTACAATTATTTAGGAACCTGGATAATTTTTTATATTTGTCTTCAGCAGGGTTCACACTGAAATGCTTCTTGGCCTTTCTGTTGCTTGTATTTTAAAAACCTTCCAGCAGTAAAGATAGTGCCACTGTTCTCTGAATTGAGAAGCTGAACAGAGGAAACTGCCACTTTCCTTTTTTATTCTTTTGAACCCTTAACTTTAGTAGTTGAGGAAATAAAAAACTAAATTGGGATAAAATTTCTGTGGTGCATCTTTTTTAAAACATTCTCTTACGGTTTCAGTGTAGATAGTAGAGTTCCCTATCTGACAGAAAGGTAATGTTGGTGTTAGATTATTTTAGGAAGTCTGAGACATATTAAAATTTTTGGTATCTTTTGCTCAGATATATTGTGGAATAGCCAGGGTGATATCTGTCCTGATATGCCAGGTTTATCCTATATAATAAAAGGCTAATATGCAAATTTTCCTGTCAGGCGTTCAACCAACTGGGAATTTGACTGCTCGCTATGACATGCGCTGACCACCAGGGGGCACCGCGGAATGAAGGAAGGCCCTGGCCCGTGGTCAGCAGCCAGGGAAAGGCCCCAATTAGCCCTGATCACTGGCCAGACCTAGGGACCTTACCCGTGCACAAATTTTGTGCACTGGGTCTCTAGTACTCATATACTGGTGCAATTATTACCAGTTTCCTCTTTCACTCTCAGTTGATCTAGCTTGAACAGTATGGTCTCTCTAAATTGCCGTGGTGGTGTGGGACAATCTATAATTTCCAATTTTAGTAATAAGCATTTTTTTTATTCAGTAATTATGTATGCCCTATGTTTTCTGAGTTAAACACATGTAAAATAAGCAAAAAACACCAAGAACTTGTAATTCTGAAAAAATAGATTTTAGGTTTCTATTGATAATTATCCTCTGGAGTAATGATTTCCAAAGATGGCTGTGCATCAGAATTACCCAGTAACCTTTTTACAAATAGTTCAGGGTTCTCATAGGCCTCTACTGAATTTGTTTCAAAACTTGAAATTGATATTACCAAAAATGTAGAACTTTATGCAATGCAAATGTACTGGACTATTTTGTGAGCAAGCTTCTAACCTAACATAAAGAAGAACACTTCTGTCTATGGTTTGGGTGGTGGATGAGGTTCTTGGTGGGTAGCTGCTTTGGCCTTGAGAGAGGGTGTATTTGGCGTTGACATGAGTTGTTTTCTTGTTTCAGATGTCATCTGGGTGATTCTCAGTGTGGAGGTGGGTGGACTTTTAGGAGTAACGCAGCAGCTGTCATCTTTCGAAACGGAGTTCAACACACAGCCACATCGCAAGGTAGAAGGAAACTTCAACCCGTTTGCCTCTCCCCAAAAGAACCGACAATCAGATGAAAACAACTTAAAAGACCCTGGGGGTTCCGAGTTCGACTCAATCAGCAAAAACACATGGGCTCCTGCTCCTGACCAAACCGAGCAAGATGAGAATAGACTCTCACAGAACTCTGTAAATCTGTCCCCCAGCAGTCACGCAAACAACTTATCAGTAGTGACTTACAGTAAGGTAGGTGCCCTTGGAGAAGAGGAGAAGGGGTAGGTGGTGGGCCTTGGGATCTGTGATACCCCTTCATGGCAAACTTTGAATCCTAGACTGTTCTTTAAGACTGCCTAGCTCTCCTGCCAACAGCAACGACACAAAACCTACCCCTTCTCCCCTCCCCCCTCCCCCTCTTCATGTCCTGTGGATATTATTTCATCCACATTTATAGTTTACTACTGTCTCTCTGCTCTGGTTTGGGTGTTGAAAGAACAAAGTTCTTTACCTTTACATTTTAAGAAAAGAAAGTCAAAATATCGCCAGCCATGCTTCCATTTTTAATGTATATTGAGCTTAGAGCAACAACAACACACCTTTGGAATTGGTTCCTACTTTGATTTTTTTGGGGGGGAGGGGGGTTGAGTGGGATTCTTGTTTTTGTTTGTTTGTTTTCTGAGGAAAAAGGCAAGCTCAATTATTTATCCTAACTACTGTTGGGCTTTTACTTTATTTACCTTGTTTGCATGTCTTCCTATTGATGTCTTTTCAGTCTGTGTAACCTGTCTACTCCCTCATCCACAGCCTGGAGTGGCCCAAGTGATATTTTTGACTTTTCACGTGTGGGGAATAAGAGATAATTTTTTAACCATGATTTAAAATTTATGATTGTTCTGAGACACTCTTCTAGGTGTTTGATTTCTTGATCTGTTTTTCTTTATGCTAGTTGATTGGCAGTGTTTTCCACACACTGCTGAGGTGATGATGGTTCCTGGTTGTTAGTTTTGGTTGGTTGAATAAAGCCCTATGCTAAGAGTTTACTGTTGTAGGTGGTTCATGTATTTGGGCCTGTGAGTATTCCTGTGCATTCTTCTGTGATTAATAATGCTACATGTTAGGCCCAGCATCCCATCTATATAATCATATAACTGTTAAGTCTCAAAATTTACCCTCAGAATTTTAAAAATAAAATTAATGTTTATTTGAGGGATACGTTGCGTTGTTGTAAGAATGGTATTTTTCTGACCAATGCTTTATTAAAATATGGTCTAGATTAAGAAAAGCAACTTGATGATGTGAATCCTCTTTTGTCACATGGTCTGGTAAGAGGGACTTCATTTAGCAATAGTGTAGCAAAGGGTTAATTTATTGGTTGGTTGAATAGTCACAAAGGGTTCTGTGTGGTCATGTTAGTTCTCCAGGAAATTAGAGAAGTAAATTGATAAATAGTAAATTGCCTGTATTTGAGGAAAGACTTCACATCTTAACAGTTAAAAGACTTTCCTCTGCGTTCCTGTTGCTCCTCATTTGTCTGTCTTAATTTTAACCCTTCAGAGCATGACTGTTCTAAAATACCTTGGTGGAACGGAAACTTGAAACAGTTAAGTTTAATGGGAAGGTAAGAATTGGAGGAGGCAAAACCAATTAGTTGCTCTATTATTTTCTATAATCGAAGCCCCTTCACCCAATATCGAACCACTTGGCTCAGCCATCATTGTAGTCTTAGGAGGGCTGGCATTCTTGGCCAGGGCCCTGTACTCATCTTAGTCATGAACCTGTTAGTTGTTTTCTTTTCCTTTTGGGCTTTAGGGACCGATGCTTTTAACCAACTCTTTTTGTCCTGGCTCTGGCGTGTTTGGGGGTGCCGTCAGAATAAATTACTTGTCAGCCTTAATTGAGGTCCCAGCATCCTGCTTTTTGGAAAGGCTGAGCTGTGGTGATGCTATTGAGATATTTCTTAAGGTTGATGAACTCATGGTATGTTACCTAAATTTTTTTCTTGTTTCATGAACGCTGCAGGGTCATATAGAAGCAGTACTTGTAAGAACCACAGAGTAAGGTTCTCATTGGGGTTGATGAGACTTTTGGCTATAATACATTGAGAATGTGACACTTAGGTCCCAAAGAGAAATTGGAGCCTCCCTTTGACCTTATTTTAAATAGAATACTATTCATAAAGCATCTGTGAACATCTGGAAGCAGTTCTGGCTGAAGTTGAGTCAGCTCTGCCTCTCAGGCTCCTAAGGAATGAGGTCAGGTGTAAATAGTCATCAGGAAGTACTTACAGATTTGTGAACTATTTAGAGCAGTGTACATTGTTCAGTAGAAGACTTGAAGAATAAAAGAAATGACCCTGCCAAGCAGCTTACAGTACAGTAGAAGTGACGAGACATTCATCCAGTTCAGTCAGGACAGTAATGAATTTGGTCATTAGAGAACAACAGTCAAAGGTATAAATTTTATATATTCTTGGAGATTAGAGTTGGAGAAGGCAGAGCTGGAGTTGGTGGAAAGAGCTTTTCAAAGAATGGGCAGTTGGAAAGACGGGAAGGACAGTGGTGTGGAGAACCGTTAAAGTGCTGAGGGCCAAACGTGGAAGGGTCGTGAGGTCCTGATGTGTGTAACAGACAGTGTTTGCTTCAGAATATTTATTTATTTTTAAAAGTAGCATGCTTTGGGTTCTTTTTTAGGAAACCACTTTGTTGGAATTTTGTAATATGAAAAATTTCAAATGCACAGAAAAGTGGAAAGAATTCTATCTAATAAAAGAGTAATATGCAAATTAACTAGCACTCTGTCACACCCACCAGCCGTGCCCACCGGCCAATCAGGAGCAAGCATGCAAATTAACCCAACCAAAAGATGGCTGCAGTCACTGAGCAAGAGAGCAGAAGGCTTGGGTTTCCCTGGCAATGGAGGAAGCCAACCTTTCTGCACACCCTGGCAGGCCCAGGCCTCCACTCAAGGCTACAAAGTTTCAATTATGGAAGATAAATAAATCCCAACAAAAATGGCTACAGCTATGGAGCAAGCAGGAGGCTTGGCTCTGCTCAAGGCTACAAAGTTTCAATTATAGAAGATAAATAAATCCCAGATACCAGGGCCTCCGCTTGGGTTGCTGGGGACATGGCTGGCCTGCAAACCACCACAGGCCCCTCATCCAGGCCACTCCACACCCCAAGGGACAACCTCCACCCTGATCTGGGACAACCTTTAGGGCAAACCAGCCGGCCCCCACCCATGTACCAGGTATCTAATAAAAGTAATATGCAAATTGACCATTACTCCAACACACAAGATGGCTGCCACAAAGTGGACAGTAGTGGAGGGCAGTTGGGAGGAGGGACCAGGCCTGCAAGGGAGGGCAGTTGGGGGCAATCAACTTTGCAGGGAGGGCAGTTAGGGGTGACCAGGCCTGCAGGGGAGTGCAGTTAGGCATCAGTCAGGATGGCAGGAGAGTGGTTAGGGGGTGATCAGGCTGGCAGGCAGAAGCGGTTATGGGCAATCAGGGAGGCAGGCAGGTGAGCAGTTGGGAGCCCAGAGGGGTCCCAGATTGGGGAGGGTTCAGGCTGGGCTGAGGGACATGCCCCCTCCCCCTCGTGCACAAATTTTGTGCACTGGGCCTCTAGTAGTATAATAAGCATTTGTATTCTGAAATATTTTTAAATGTTTAAAAGGAAATTATCACATTTTGACATTTTAATATGCATCTTTACGAAATAAGGATTTTCAAAAATACCATTAACTTACCTAATGATTAATAATAATTTCCCAATATTTTCTAATATCAGTTCACCTTCAGGTTTCTTTTGCCCCTAAGTGTCTCTTAGAATTTGTCTGTTCAAGCCAGGATCCAATCAAGACCACATTTTAAACTTGATTGTTGTATAAGAAAAGCCTTAAATTTTGAGATTCTGAATGATGCACTTGACAAAGTGTTGAGATCAGGTACACATCAGCACTATTTTTAACTGTTCCTGTATGCCGAGGTGTGCTGCCAGTACTTTACAAGCCTCATCTCATTTTCTGATCAGAAAGGCTCCTAGGGGCTAAGTAATTTGCCCAGTATCACACAGCTAGTAGAGATGCCACATTACTAAAATGTGTTGAGTGAAAGCATTAACTGAACTCCAGTTATTATCGAGCAAGGCACGAAGGAAGTACAGTCAAAATAAGCAGTCGATAAATGGTTCTAAGGTTGCCTTTGCCATCTTTTTTAAGAATTTCCCTGTTTGCTGAGTCTTTTAAAAGTAGTGACTTCTTTTCTTGTTTGATAAATATAAAATATTTTTATAATTCCAGGTACCTATACCATGTGATGTTTATAATAAATAGTGCCTTTTATTTATGAACTAGAGACCCAGTGCATGAAATTCATGCAGGGGTGTGTGTGTCTGTGTGTCCGTGACCCTCAGTCCAGCCTACATTCTATCCAATTTGGTACTCTTCGAGGGATGTTGGACATGCTTCTCACAATCCAGAACTACTGGCTCCCAACCACTTGCCTGCCTGATTGCCCCTAACTGCTTCTGCCTGCCAGCCTGATCACCCCTAACTACTCCTCTGCCGGCCTGCTTGCCCCTAACTGCCCTCCCCTGGTGGCCTGTTCCCCTCCCCCCCATCTGCCCTTCCCTGCTGGCCTGGTCTTCCCCAACTGCCATCCCATCTTGTGCCGGCCATCTTGTATCCACATGGGGGCAGCCATCTTTGACCACAGGAGGGCGGCCATCTTGTGTGCTGGAGTGATGGTCAATTTGCATATTACCTCTGTATTATATAGGATGAGTAGAAAGGATGAAAGACCTCTGAGGCTCTAGAGTTGTGGCAAGTGTTTTCAGTTCACGCCAGGTGCCATCTTTATTGGATGAGTAAGAGGAGTACTGGGATCACTAACTTGGCAATAGATTTGAGTTACTCTGAAGAAATTCCCTGCCTGCCATTAAGGCTGGGAGAGAACAAGATGCTCTTGGAAGCCCATGACCACAGTTTTAGTAGCAGCTACAGTTTCTGCTGCCTCCATCGTTACAGTTCAACTTGCTAAGGTTGGTAGGATTAAATGAAAAGATTGCTTCATGCACCTGTTCTGTGAGGGCTGGGTGGATGTGTCAACATAATGGCCCATCTGTCAGTGCTAGGAACTGGACACCTGTGGAGCCCTTCCCCAGCTGCCCTTAAATAACCATTAGCTTTCTGGACTCAGTGCTTCATGCCTGGGGGAAAGCTCTGGGTGGGAACACCAGCCCTAGCTCCATCCCACAACCCTGACCCCTTCCTGTGTGAGCTATCAGAGGGAGTCAGAAAAGTAAGTATACGCGGACTTGCTCCAAATATTCATAAATTGACTCTTCCCTTTTGTTAGAAATTGGCTGGCCTCATTGTCAGCTCAATTGTGGTTGACCTGTCCCAGGTGAACAGTCAGATTAAGTATTGGTGATGGTCAGGTGCTGTTTTAAAGAAACCATTTTTATGTGATTAGCTCAAGAATCTCAGAGGACAGACAGTCACAGTAGGATAGGTGCTCACTCTGTTGACTCAAGGATATTCTTGTCATGAATTCCAGCTCTCTGACTCATCTCTTAGGCCAAGATAGCTTCTGTTTGAATAGTATAAAAGTGGTGGAAAAATACCTCCTAGATGTGTGGAAGGAGAAAATAACTCCTGTTAAAATTAGATACCCCCTTTTCTTACTTGCCAGTAACTTTTTAAAATCTCTAAATGTTTCCTAAGAAGGCCTTAAAGAAGAATAAGACACCAATCGAATGATCTGATTCAGGACATCTGGGGATAAGAGGGTGGCTGGCAGAATCCAAGGGGCTGTTCTTCAGGACAGCAGATGCCTCATTTCCTTTATCTAAGAGGAATACTTTACTTTGGGGGTTTAGAAGAATCTCAAGTGTGTTTATGTTGTTACTTGGACTATAGCCCTTATTTTGTGTTTGTTCTTACTTTAAAAAATGTTTGGAGCTGGTGTATGTCATATACTCTTCTTTTAAACTGGATTACAGTCTGAGCAACTGTTATTACTTCCACCAAGTGTTGGTTCAGAAGGAGAAAGTTGTTATTATCTTTGTGGGGAGGTTCTCTCTCCTCCATTGTCCGTTACTGCCGGTTGCCATCTGCCCTGCCTGCCCACATTCCCACCTGCTCCTCTTCCCCTCTCTCTCTGGCAGCCACTCTTTAGTACATTTTGGATCTGAAGTTAGAGAAGTCAGCCTACTTTTATTACATCAGAAATCAGCTGACTTCTAACCTGCTGCTTATCTGTGTTGACTGAACCATAGAAGAGTTGTTTTCCCTCTGTTTTGGTGAGGGTTTAAAAGTTGTAGTAGAGGTTACTAGAAGGGAACGTTTGAAAAAAACAAGTTTTTTGCAGCATGGGCCTGAGGATGTAATTAATGGCTTGTGAATCTTATTATCTACTCTGAAGTAGCCGGTCAGTTTAACATAATAAGAGATAGGTTTAGGGGAGTGGTTGGCAGACCACGGCTCTTTGGCTCCTTGAGTGTGGCTCTTCCACAAAATACCACTGCCTGGGCGAGTCTATTTTGAAGAAGTGGCATTAGAAAAAGTTGAAGCTTAAAAAATTGGGCTCTCAAAAGAAATTTCAGTCATTGTACTGTTGATGTTTGGCTCTCTTGACTAATGAGTTTGCCGACCACTGGTTTAGGGTGACAGTGGAATTGGGCTCATCATTTGCCCAATTCATTTTTTAAAAACTATTTTTTATTGATTTCAGAGAGGAAAAGAGAGGGAGAGAGAGATATAAACATCCATGATAAGAATCATTGATGGGCTTCCTCCTGCAGGCCCCTCACTGGGGATCAATCCCGCAATCCAGGCATGTGCACTGACGGTTCATAGGTTGATGCTCAACCACTGAGCCATCCCAAATTCATTTGAATTTGACCACAGGGCAGGTGGTTGGTGTCCTTATCTGGGCTAATACTTATGTGAGGCAATAGAGGGCAGTGTAACTAACTTTTCACTGCCATGAATGAGTCTGTTCTAGGTTACAGACCCTTTTCACGAAAGGTTTAAAGATGGTTGAAGGAGAAGCTGGAAGAAGAGCTGTTTCACTTCATATTTTATCCAGCTTGTGTCCTCCTCTGACAAGAGACAGATAGCAAAGCATGCTACTCCCAGAGGCCATTGAAGGTACGATCATCAAAGCTGTGAAGCTACCATTTATTGAACACTATGTGCTAGGCACTGTGCTGGGGGCTTTTTAAATTTGATTTTCATTGTTAAAATCATCAATGCACATAGTCCTACAAAGCTTATTACAAAAAATACCTCCCTGCCTCCCAACCTCCAGTATTTGTTCCCCAGAGGTAGCAAGCAGGCCCAGTGTTTGATATGCATTACTTCATTTAGTCCCACAATAGTACCATGATACACAGGTACTGTTATTACCCCTACTTTACAGTTCTGAGACGTGGGGTACACAGATCCCATGAATTGCCCAAGGGCATGTAGCTAGAAAGTGTTGAAAACAGGATATGAACAAAAATAGTTGTCTTTCACTCTCAAGGCTACTCCCCTAACAGTGCACGCCATTGCTTCCCAGTATAAATAGTGTTCATGCGCACATTTTTGTCAGCTGAGCTGACAGTTGTGGGCTAGGGAGGACATGCTTTCTGTGGTCTACTGCTACATTTCAAATGAGGCGCAAGCCCATTATTGACAAGATATTATGTGACTTTTCTATACTAAACCCCCTATCCCCATAAGTACAGTGGAAGCTATAGAAATCAGCCTTTATCTGTAGCCTACAGAAGGGAAAAGATTCCCTAGAACCTCCCTAGTCACTTGCGTTTAGGTTTTTGTTGAGATTGAAATTTCCACTAGCTCACTCTTGTGACACCAACACCTATACCTCTTGCAGTCACAAAATCCATTGGTATTCCTTGATCGTTGCCAAAAGATAGTTTCTGGAGTTTTCTTTTTCTGGAACAAATGTAAAATCTCCCTTTTACATACTTAGCATTTCAGAACTAGAACATAGGTAGGGGCTACCTTACTCCCTTTAAGGTTGGAATTTTAATGGCTCTCTAGAAAAAGACTATTATAGGGGGAAAAAAGGACAGCCAGTACAAGTCCTGAAGTGTAAATTTACCTGGTTTGTTCAAAGAACAGAATGAGTGAGGAGGAAAGTAAAGGGAGATGAAGTTGGAGAACAGAAACCAGGTCATGGAAAGCTTTGTGGTCCCTTGCAAAGCTTTGGACCTTTGTTCTGAGGGACAGGAACATAAAAGGTGAGCGGAGCGGTGATGTGGTCTGTTCTAAGGTTGTAACAAGGATCACTTTGGCTCTCATGTGGAGAATGTAGGGTAAGCATAGAAGCAGAGGAAGTAGAGAAGTTAGCACAGTCATTTAAGGTATGTGGGAAGTAGTTTAGACCAGAGTGGTGGCAGTGGAAGTATAAGGTCCGAATCAGGATCCAGTCTATAGCCAACAGGATTTGCTAGTAGATTGGAATGGGGGGTGTAAGAGAGGGTTAAAGTTTACACCAAGGTTTTTGGCCTGAGCAACTAAAATTTGGGATGGAATGGCCATCAGTGGAGAAGGGAAAGGCTGGGGTGGAGAGTGATTAGGAGTTCCATTTTGGGCACATGGGCAGTTTCTCTAAACATCCAAATGGAGGTGTCAAGTGGGCTGTTGTATATCCAAGTTGGGTATAGAATTTAGGAGAGAGGTCTGGGTGGAGGTTAAATCTGAGAGTCATGTTGTGTGGATGGCATCTAATGCGGTGAGCCTGAGTGCCACATGCACAGCAGAAGAGTCTTGGGGGGGAGGGTGTTACGCATTATAAGATGTTTAGCATCATCTCTGGCCTTTACATCTCAACTTTGAGTTTAAATACCGAAAATGTCTTCGGACATTGCCAAATGTTCCTTGGGCAGAGTGGGGGGTGAGGGAGTGAGGGGAATCACCCTGCCAGAAGACCACTGGTAGATATAGAGAAGAGATCCAAGGACTGACATAATAACACTGTGTCTGATGTATAAACAAACCACTTCAAGTTATCCAGGCCACCTTTACTGCTTTTATTCTTAATTCACAACACTCTTGTGAGTTTTGTAGTTATACTGTTCATTTGACAAACTAATCATGAAGTTGTAAGTGATTTGCTCACATTCACAGAGCAAATTGGGGGTGAAATTGGGGGTGGGCCATGGGCTAGAACCCAGGGACCCAGGTTGAGGCTAATGTTCTTCTAGACCACACTGTGATGAGGTTTGCTGGCAGAAGCAAAGTCTGTTGGCTGTTTTGTAAAGGAGTTTATATACTAGTGTCAGGTTGTAGAGAGCTCCGTGTTCATCTTCAGGAGCTACAAACGGCTTTGTGTCCAAGCAGGGAGCCATGCAAAACAACTGAGGAACCTGCATCCCACCCCCACCCCTGCCTCAGGTTTGTGACAAATGAGCACATTCTGTACCAAAAGGGATTTGCCAGGAGCCTCTGGTTTGGTGATATTTCGATGAATCCCTTTTGAAAACTCTTAGGAGCCACTAAGCCCTGCCAGCCTTGTCGATGTTTGATCTGGCATGGGTCATGTGTACATTAAAAATAAGCAAACACCATGAACCTTAGAAAATGTCTTTTGTTGTTTGTAACATTACTATCTAACTGAGAATAAAAATTATCTCCAGGAACTCTCTCTTTTGTACCTCAACAGCTTCAGAGCTGCTTTGCTCCCTTTTATTTGATTTGGGGCTCTGAGCATTATTTTACACTGATGTGATGCTGGGCAGTCTTAGAGCTGAACCAGTTAGTGTTCCCAAGGTTGCCAGAATATTTTATTTTGATTGTAATGATACATTCTCTCCTATACTCTGAATTTAGCATTTTAATTTCTGATGAAAGTTCTCAAAGTAGGACTAGCAAAATTACGGTTCAAAGAGATAAGTGTAATTCACAAGTGTGACGATTTATCTCCTGGCCTACATGCTCAAGTTTCAAATGACTTGTCCTCAGCTAAGTCTGCTGTAACTGCATTTCTGGCAGGTTACAAGCTTGTCTACCGCGGAGGAAATATGTGGGCTTCCTTAGAGGCCAGCTAAAAGTGAGATCCTTTCCAAAGCTGTGGGCATTCACTGCAGAGGAAGATGGTCCTGAGTGTTTTGTTGTGATTTCACTGTTCAAGAGTCACTTAAGCTCGGCCACCGTGGCTCAGTGGTTGAGTGTCGACTTATGAACCAGGAGGTCATGGTTCAATTCCCCGTCAGGGCATGTACCTGGGTTGTGGGCTTCATCGCCAATGTGGGCCATACAGGAGGCAGTTAATCGTGATTCTCTCTCAGCATTGATGTTTCTCTCTCTCCCCCTCTCCCTTTCTGAAATCAATAGAAATACATATTTTTTTAAAAATTCACTTAAAACTTTGCTTTAGCCCTAGCCAGTTTGGCTCAATGGATAGACCATCAGCCTGCAGACTGAAGGGTCCCAGGTTCTGTTCTGGCCAAGGGCACATGCCTGGGTTACAGGCTCGATCCCCAGTAGGGGGTGTGCAGGAGGCAGCTCATCAATGATTTTCTCTCATCATCGATGTTTCTATCTCCCTCTCTCTTCCTCTCTAAAATCAATAAAAATATATTAGGAAAAAAACACTTTGCTTTACACAGAGTAGCTTCAATATTATTAGTTGATTAGTGAGGCCTCTTAGATGCTTAGCTGGTGCTAATCCTTTTCTTCCAAGAAATTGCTTTCTGGCCACAAAGATGAACCTAGCTCATAGGAAAGAATGAGAGCCAGTAAAGATAAAGTATATTGAGTCCCAGTTGACTTTTAAATGCTCATATGAGTTTGGAGGAAGGAGAAAGTAATGAGGTTTGGAGTAGCCAGAAAAATGATACTTCATAGATGGTAGATTTAAGCTGAATTGGAAGGAAGAAGTATCACATACAGGAAGACCCAGAGGCAACCACAGGCAAGGTGTGTTCATGGGATACTGGCCAGCCTGACATGGTGAGTGAGATGTGCTTAAAGAGGGTTGGGTGAGTTTTGGAGGAAGATCTTTGAAAGCCAAGTAAAGGAAAGTTTACTTTTAATGTAAAAAGAAGCAATGCCAACATTGCTTTGGAGCAGGGGAGTGGCAAGATGAAACCAAATATGGCTGCATAAGGCCAAGGAAAGACACAGTTTACTCTCACTTAGCCCGCCCCTTGGGTGATGGGGAACGGTGGTGTGAATTCATTGTAAGAGAGATGGGGAAGACCATGGCCTGGGAGGAAAATGTAGTTGACAGATGGCACCAGGAGTCCTAGTGGAAATTCTGAGAGGAGACAGGACCAGCAGCCTCACCCAGTGCCTCGGCAGGACTCCCACAGTGAAACACCAGTGGCCACGGGGCCAGGAACTTGGATAAGTTTCTCTCCTTTTGGGTGTCCTCCCCAGTGAGATTTTTTGCCAGTTTTCTTCCTTTTTGGGAATCTCCTCTATTGAGGACATGGCCAGGAGAGAGCTCTGTCTGCCAGAATTACCCTGTCTGCACTAGAATTACAGGTAGCAAACAGCTTTTCCAGAAGCCTTCCCTGAAAGGGAAAGTCAGACTCAGCAGTGTCCTCCTTCTCCCTGTAGAACTTTAAAGAATGTGTTCTCATTCACAGTTTTTGAGTTTTACTCTTCACAGTAATTTTCATGATTTGTCAGAGGGTAGGTGAAGGCTATAGGAGTTGCCCTTGGCCAGGGGGAGCTGTGGATGGATGGGAAGATGGAGGATGAAGGAAGGAAGACTGAAGGATGCATGATGAAGGATTAGGGGTGGCTAGGTAGAGGGAGAATGGATGGATGGATGGATAAATAAGAAGGTCCCCAATAGGGCTGTAGAAGTTAAGAGCAACAGAAAAACTGGTTACAGCAGTAAGTATAAAAATGACTTTTTTTTTTTTTAACGGGGCTTTTAAAAAATCAGTTCAGCATGCTTATAACTGAATCAAGCCTCTTAAACACAGTTTTGGCACAACCAAAAGGTTTTGAACTGATCTACCCACAATCAGACCTCGTGCTTAAAAGTAGGTTTATTTTATTTTTTTTGGCTTGTTCTCACAGTCATCCTCAGCCAGTGCATAAAATATATATTTGAAGTTTTAAGGACTGTCACATGAAGTGGCATGACCATCAGGGTTAAAGCATTTGCAGAAGTTCCCTTCATGTTGACGTGGAATGGTTGTCCCATTAGAAGCCTCCTCAGGCTGTTGGCATCCATCGGGGGAAGGGCCTGGTGTGAGTATTTCTGAGAGAGTCCTGCCCATTACTCCTGTTCAGACTGTTTTATTTCTAATTAACAAGAAGCTAATGAGTTTGATCAAGGCTTAGTCTCTGGCTCTTGCCAACCAAGATCCCGGTAGGATTGGGCCTAAACAGGCAGTCGGACATCCTTCTCACAATCCAGGACTGCTGGCTCCAAACTGCTCACCTGCCTGCCTCCCTCCCTGATTGCCCCTAACCGCTTCTGCCTGCCAGTCTGATCACCTGCTAACCACTACCCTGCCAGCCTAATTCATGTCTAACTGCTCCCCTGCCAGCCTGTTTGCCCCCAGCTTCCCTCCTCTGCCAGCCTGGTCACCCCTAACTGCTCTCCCCTGCAGGCTTGATCGCCCACAACTGCCCTCCCTTGCAGGCCTGGACCCTCCAAACTACTCTCCCCTGCAGGCCATCTTGTGGTGGCCATCTTGTGTCCACATGGGGGCAGGATCTTTGACCACATGGGGCAGCCCTCTTGTGTGTTGGAGTGATGGTCAGTCTGCAAATTACTCTCTTATTAGATAGAATAGAGGCCTGGTACATGGGTGGGAACTGGCTGGTTTGCCCTGAAGGTTGTCTTGGATCAGGGTGGAGGTTCCCTTGGGGTGTGGGGCAGCCTAGGCGAGTAGCCTGTGGTGGTTTGCAGGCTGGCCATACCCCCCCCCCCCGCCCCCTGTGATCCAAGCAGAGGCCCTGGGATCTAGGATTAATTTATGTTCTACAATTGAAACTTTGTAGCCTAGAGTGGAGTCTGAGCCTTCTGCTTGCTCTGTGGTGACAGCCATTTTTGTTTGAAAGTTTGTAGCTTAGAGTGGTGGCCTACGTGCTAGGGCTGCAGAAGTTTGGCTTCCTCCATCGCCCCGGCAACCCTAACCTCTGCTCTCTCAACTCCATGGCTGCTGCCATTTCTGTTGGGATTATCTGTCTTCTATAATTGAAACTTTGTAGCATTGAGTAGAGTCCTGCTGAGGGCAGGTGGAAAGCTTGGCTTCCTCCATTGCTGGGGAAACACAAGCCTCCCTCCTGCTCTCAGTGGCTGCAGCCATCCTGTTTGGGGTTTATTTGCATAATTTGCTCCTGATTGGCTGATGGGCGTGGCTGTGGCTTGATCAGAGGAATGGTAAGTTTGCATATTACTATTTTATTAGATAGGATTTTAGAGGCCTGGTGCATGAATTCATGAATGGGTAGGGTCTGGCCAGCCTGACCAGGGGGAGAGGACATGGATGGTTGGCTGGCCTGCGAGGGGACAATTTGCATATTAGCCTCTTATTATATAGGATATATACTGAGTGAACAGATTATTATGCGTTCAGAGATCATAATAATATGGCCACTCAGTGTAAATGTTCTTTTGTAAAAGTGTTTTTGAGAATTAGCCAAGTATAGCTTGCCGAAGTGATTCCATTGTGGAAGTGCAGTTCAGGACCTGGCTCTCCTACTGAAATCTTTCATCCTGATAGAGGCTCCTGCTCTTTAGCTGGTGAGGATGGGCTTCTGTGTTCTAAGAGAGCTCGCCTGTCCTATACCCAAGGGAAGGTGAGGTCCCAGGGCTCAGAGCTGTGACAGCTGTTGATGGAAAGCTTATGGAAGATTGAGGTAAACAAGCAACACTTCAATCCCTGTGGACATAAAGGCTGTCTCTCCTTCCCCAGAAACACTTTTATTGTCCCCTGACAGATGTGAAGCTGCCCCAAGAAATGGAGCTTTAGAAAACTCGTTTCTGTGGAAGTTGGGTAGGTACTGGGGAATTGGCCTCCAGACCTGGAGTCAGGTAAAGGAATTCTTTTCTGGGTCTGATTGTTCCTCCCCTGTTGGCCTGGATCAGTTCTGCTTTGCTGTAGTGCTGCATCTTTGGGGAGAAGTGGTTCCTCAGAGAGGTGGCTGGCCTTCTGTGTCAAACTCACTGTTTCGTAATCATGCTGATGACCTCAGTTTTTGCTTGAGTCAGAGTTTAATTCAGGGCTCGATAGTACCATCTAATGTCTGTCTCTTCATCTCTTTTCCTTATTGGTAGTAGTGCAACTGTGATAGGAAAGATGTTGGTGATGCCAGGTTAGTTAAAATATTTGGCATTTGCTTTTCCTATGGATAAAAGTAGAATTGCTAGGCCCCAGAAAAGAGTGAACATTATCTGTATTGCCAAACCCTGCTTTTAGGCTGGGGTTGAAGACATTAGCCCTGAGAACCTGTTACACCGGGTCTTAGAACTTCAGCAGAACCTGAAATGTGGAAGGGCTTCCTGTTTTGAATATACCTCCATCTCACTGTTAGAAAAGGCACGTCCCACTTGGCCTCCTTGCCATCAGACGCCCTGAACAAGCTGTTCTTTGGAATCTCCACCAGGCCTTTCCTTTATAACTGGTGTTGCATTACCTGTGCTCTGTGATCCACTTGTTACACCTATAATCCTGCATGTGGGGAGTCTGAATGATAAAGGGGTTTTGAAATAGAATTGGTTTTCTTTTCCTTTCTTGAAGGGGTGGTAGTTAATTTGGGGGGAAGGAAATACAGCTTGTTCTCAAGTCACCTTTCTATACCAATTATAGTTTCAATATGCCATTCTCTGGGTGAAAGGGAATGAGGTAGCATTTTTCTTTCCAAAAGGCGTGGGACCTCAGTCAGTGTATAGAGGACCAACGATAACTACGGAATCTAAGCTAGGCCAATAACACACCAGATGAATGGTCTGAGGGCCAGGGTACTCAAATGGAAATCTGAAAATGCCCATGCCTTTATTTCTCTGTCAATAGCACAGGACCTATTTTATTTACCTGTAAAATAAGAATGTACGACAGCTCTTTGGCAAAGGCATAATTTCCCTTCTCCAAGCATTTCAGACAAGTTTGAAGGCTAGTTTCTATAAAGGCCCATGTGAACTGTGTGGAACTTTGGTCTGGAAAGCAGTTACATTTAGGGTAAAGGGGAAATACTTCATAGAAAACAAATGCTCTTTGGTTTGGGATTTTCTTTCCTCTGTGCCACCCCCTTCACCCTGCCCCCCAGTACAGAGACCTTTGAGCATTGTATTGGCTTTAATCTTACGGGAATCTAAGCCTTTATTGCTTTCCTTGGATTGTTCCGAATGAATGAATGAATGAATGTTGGGAAGAACTGAGAGCAGCTTGTTTTAAGCTTCTTTACTTGCTACCTGTGGTGTGTATGACCCTTTGACCAGGCCCCACAAAATGGAGTCTGAGAGCCCTTTGCTACCCTGGCCTCACTGGGTTAGGTGGGTAGGTCGATGGCTATTGAGATGGTTACAGCCTTAGCCTACCTGCTAGATACTTGATGGGCTTAGAGGCTGGCAAGACATGGACATTTTGGCATTTTTAAACACCACTGCTCTACTTACCAGCTCTGTGCCCTTGATTAAGTTACCATACCTTTCTGAGCTTGGAGATCATACTTGTCTCAACGGATCTTTGTAAGAATTAAAAGAACAGCACCTGGGACATAGTTGATGCTCCATCACTGTTGGCCAAATGCACCTTAGGCTCATTTTTGTTCAATGATACTACTGAGCAAATATTTAGTTGGTTTTTTTTGTGACTTTATGTCAGGGGAGGGGATTTAGAAGCAAAAGTAATTTCAGTGCTTTTCACTGAGAACACACACACACACATGGACATTTGAATTTCATGTTTTCTATTCTTTTTAAATCTCCACCTGAGGATATGTTGTCACTGATTTTTGAGAGAGAGGGAGTGAAACATTGATCAGTTGCTTCCCTATGGGATGGAACCTGTTGGTACGGGACAGTACTCTCCAGCCAACTGAACCACCCAGCCAGGGCATGCTTCCTATTCTTGGCCGTTTTTGGCTGCTGGTGTAAACATGACCAAAGGGCGATTTTTCTTGGAATACTGTTTTTCAGACTCCAGAGCCAAGGCATTTTGTGTCAGCTCCTAGAACCTTAAATGTGGAAAAATTTAGGGAGGAACCTGAGATTCTGGGAGTGGGCATCTTACTCAAAGGCAGAACCCAGATCTCTCCTGTTTCTTTTCTTTTTAAAATATTTTTTATGAATTTCAGAGAGAAAAGGAGAGGGAGAGGGAGAGAGAAACATCAGTGATGAGAGAATGGCTGCCTCCTTCCTGCACACACACTAGGGATCGAACCTGCAACCACTGTGCCACACTGGCGGGGCTGCTCTCCTCTTTCTACATAACCTGGATCCCACTGCAGTGCAAGCTGTGCCGGACCAGCAGACTCCCTCCAGAGACCCAAGCCTCTCCTGGGACCTGGGGGCCTGTGACCAGATGGATGGATAACCCAGACTCCTGTGCCCCCAGGCCTCAGCAGCTGTTTAAAAACGGTTTGGAAGGATTAATATTCCTGTGACTTAGAGGGGTCTAACACTAGGTAATAGTCTTGAGAAATACCTCTTCTCTTTCAGTTATTAATTCAGCAAATACTTACTGGGTGCCTGCTAAGGGCCAGGTGGCATGCTAGGGAGATGGCAGCAGAAGTCATACTGAAAGGGGGATCCTAATCACTGGCAACCAAGCACCTTTATTTATTTTCAAAGAAATGTGTCTTTTTTTTTTTTTTTAAGACAATCAGGTGTTAAGTGCCCACATCCCATCAAGCTAATAGCAAATGTCATCTCACTAATTCTTGTACTTCCTCCCTCCAAGTGCCTGGATTCAGGATTCTTAAAGTGGTTGTCAAATCAGGAAGCCCCTCTCTGGTTATTTGTTGTGGCTGTGGCTGAAGTGCCTGTTTTCTGCTCCCACCTGGTCCCTTTGGTCCAGGGGCCCTGCTGCTTCTGCGCCAGTTTGGGGTGTAGGACAGGAGTGAAGGTGGTCACCTGTTATCTTTGCCCCCTTGGTCTTAGTATTGACCACATCTTTCCCAGGAGCACACCCAGGGAGGGGCATGGAGGTAGAGGAAAGCACAGGTCATCCTGCACCAAGTTCTTCATGCATCTGCTTTTGGTGTTGGCACATCTTTACCAAAGAAAAAAGTGAAACTGATGCCTTCTTCACCCAGCCAAGTGGGATAGAAAATGCCTTTGAGAAGTTGGATTAATCCTTATTATCATGTGGCAAGGGAGAGGCATTATGGGGAGAACAAAGATCAGACTTGGGTTTGAACCTTGGATCTACCTTTTGCTACCCATTGACTTTGAACAAGTCTCTTAGTCTCTTTAGTCATATGGGTGTAATAATACTCACCTGGATTTTGGGATGAGGGTTCAAAAAGATGTGGGCAAAGCTGCTAGTACCGGGCCTGGTAGTAGGTGCCAATAGATAGTTGCTTTTCTGCTGCAGTGTTTTTGTCGTTGATAAAAGTTTTGTCATTAGCCTGTAGTAACCTACATTTTAGAAGTTCAGGGGAAGCAAGTGGATCTTTAGCTGAGAGGTTGTGACATTGTCAAGAAACAAAGAAGGCTTTGTGAACTAAGTAGAGGAAAGGTGAAAGATGAGTCTCTCCCTGAGTCTCCCCTCTCTGGATGGTGTGATTGAATGAGAACCCTTAGCACCTTGAAATGTGCTCATGTTTGGCATGGCAAGGACAATCCTCAAGCCTGGTCTGTGCCTTGGAGTGTCCCTGTGGCTCACTGGGAACTGTGGGTTCTTTTACTTGGTTTCGGTTTTCAAACTGTACCTGCTGTGTCGACCATCACTGACTGTGTTCACTCTCTTCCAGGGGCTCCACGGGCCTTACCCCTTCGGCCAGTCTTAAACGGGTGTCAGCAAGAAGAAAATTAACAAAAGACAGAAGGTCTGACTTTGGTGGGGGGCGGGCAAGGGGTTCCTCAGGATTGCAGACCACATCGCACGGACCTCTGGCTCTGACCATCCATCCCGGAAGAAGAGGAAGAAGCAGAACAGAACAGACTAGTTTTGAGTAAACTCAGTGTGCATGTGTGAATGCTGAATCGCTGGAGTGGTGTTGAGGCTACCAAGAAGAAATCCATGCAGCCACCTTGGGTTTTGTTTATTAGGTGTCAGTCTAACAAGTCATTAGGTCACTCGGGAAGGGGAAAAAAAGCTTAAAAATGGGGGGAAAAAGCCATCTTTTTAAACAAAAATTATTTTGCCTACAGACAGGTTGTAGTTTTGAGCACATGTTAATTCCCCCTCTTTCCACACTTTTATTTATTTTTTTTTTAGCTAAGGGATAACATACTCTTTATAGAATAGCTGCTTGCTCTGGGAGCGATTCAGGTTCAAGCTGGTATGGTGTGTTTGGGGTTCTGTGGGCTGTATGCAGGAGGGCATCATCTGTGCCATGTGACCCAGGAGTCTGATAGCATTAGCCATTGAGCCTTCGCTCTTTTCCTCTTCTTTCTCTTTAGTCTTTTGTTGATTTATACTTTTGATATTTGTATTCATCAACCCTGTGGCTTGTTACCATCAGAACCTCTCTGAAAGACCAAACTTCCCTGTGTGCCCACAGAGGAAGCCTTGAGGACAGATCTCGGGTGGCATGGGAGTTTCTGAGGCTGAGAGGTCCTTCTGCCCACACTTGTAACAATTCAGATTGCTTTTTCCCGTGTTTCTCCTGGCACAGATGCCATCATACTTGCTGCTTTTGGGCTTCTTCATCCACAGTGGCTCCCCGTTCATTCTGTGTTGTGTTTATGCATGTGCCACGTGCACACACGGGTGTGGGTGAGCTCACCAGTGAGTGTGAAGCGAAGGTCCCATTCTTCTCTGTTGTCACACAACTCCCTTCCCTGTGTTTCCTCTCAGTTGTCTTTTGTGGTGTTCTTGCAGCCTATTGGTGGGGGCTGAGCCTTTAAGGTATGGAAATACAGTCACACGTGGGGAATTGCCATGGGGAAGCGCCAGAGTTGCTATGTGATCTTGGAGACCACATTTTGATGGAAATGAGAGGACCCCCATCCTGAGCAGGATGCCTGGTTGTTGAGAGGTGTTGGGACCGGGCCGCCCAGCCAGAGCAGAATGGCTGGCTGCTCCCTTGGGCAGGTGGCCCCACTGGCATCCTATGGATTCTGAGCAGGTTGAGATGTGGCTATCTCCATGGGAGGCTGGAACCAGGCCAGAACAGCTGTCTGCCAAAGATACAAGAATATGCAAAGTCCCTCTTCTCTTCTCACCCCCTCCTTTCCCTCGAGTGTTGGTTGGTTTGATAGCCAGGGGGTATGGGTCTAGGATCAAGGGTGCGGTTGCTTGCCTATTACCACACCCCAAGAGTGTGAGTCAAGGAAGGAGACCAGGTGATGAGTGGCTGCAAGGGGTCATATAGCCTTGATGTGGGTGAGGGTCTGCCTGCCTGTCTGTCTCTGTCTGGGTGTGTGAGTTCCAAAAATGTGTGTTGATGGTTCCTCCTCATCCTCTTCTGAGACTGTTTTTTAAAAGCTTGATTGTGGGAGATACGGTTGTATGAAATTACCCTTTTGCCTCCCCACTTCCCAAAAATTAAAGGCGGGGGCGGGGTGTAGGTTTTTGTCCACTGGAGAAGCCCTAAAGGAGAGTGGAGCCAGCCTGCTGAGCAGGGCAGTACAGCTGGGGTGGGGGCTGGGCTGGAGCACCAACCTGTTGTGCACACGAAGAATGCCCCGTTCCTGAGTGGAGAACCTGTCAGGTGCCTGAGCAAGGGGCTCACGGCAGCTTTTTGGCTGAGGGCCCTATTGGGCCAGACTACTGCTACTGTTGGTGCCAATCTCCTGGGACACCGCCACCCTGGAGCCCACCCATGCCCAGCATTCTCCTCGTTTGATAGCTCTCAAAGCAGCACATCTCCAGCTGCCCCTGGCAGGATCATGGGGCTTTCCATCTCTGGATTTCCTGGCTTCCTCATCTGCTACTGCAAGGTGCCCCTTCACCATTTCCCAGGAGGATCTGCCTGCTGTTATTCATCAGAAGCATCCTGCTCCTCTTGCTTGTAGGCAACCTGACCTGACAAGGAAACTGTCCCAAACACGCTGGCTTCTCTCCCAAAAACAAACCATTTCTGTACAAATCCTTGTAGAGGGCCAGAACAAGGGCAAGCCATGGAGTGGGGCAGGGCGTCCACTGCTCCCCAGCACCAGGGGCTAGCAGTGCCATTCATTCGGCCTCCTCCTACTGGTTTGAGGGCTGAGCAATGCCCAGAGCCCCTCCTCCCCTGCATAGCTTCTGCTCCTCCTCACCAAGCAACAGCTGCCAGTGGGCAGGACCACCAGTGTCATGCCCACAAGGTGAGACCGACACCATCCTTAGGAGCCTGAGTCCAGTGTGGGAGGCAGGAGGGGCTCAAGCTTGGGAAGAGCCTGTCTGTGTGCATGGTGTGAGGTATGTGTGTGGATGTGTGTGCACGTGTGCATGCTTGTTTTTTTCTTTTTGTCATGGGGACAGTTGAATTCGGGGCATTTTTTCTACAAGGAACAGACTTCTCTCCCTCCATAAGGATTGGCTATAAACTTGAAGCCTGTCAAAGGTACTTCCAACCTAGAAAAAAACCTAACTAAGACAGCTGGTGTAGTCTGAGGGTGGCCATGGTGCAAAATGGGCATGAGAATAAATACCTCCCCAAATTCAATCTGAGCCCCAACAGGAGAGCATGGTGGGGTTGACAGGGCTCAGAAAAGCAAGCTGATCCTCAACCCCACCCTGCCTTTTCTTTGTTTCTGTGGGTGAATGCTGAAGCAGCGATGGCTGCCCTCCACCTGAACAGTGGTGTGTAGTGAGCAAGCTGGGTGGGTGTTTGTAGTGGGGCTTCATGGTGCCTGAGAGGAGATGAAGATGAGGAGGTTTTTCCTTACTGTATAAATGAATATTTGTATGATTAAATTAACACACAAAAAAATGTCCATGTGTGTCAATGGGTTTTATTGTACCTTGAAACCCGCTGTACCTGCTAACCCCATGGTGGTTCTCTTTGGTCTCTGGGTCTGTCCCTTTTGCAAGTGGAAAAACCCTGAGGTTCATTATATGTTTGGGAAGTTAGTCCTGGGGTTATAATTAGGTCAGAGGCTCAGTGCACGATTTCATGCACAGGTGGGGTGCAGCTGGCCTGCCCCATTGGGTTGGGGGTGGGCAATCAGGGCAAGGATGTCCCGGGGGGAGAAGTGGCACCCCCTCCCGCCCCCCTGTTAGTCTTGAGCTCCCTGTTGAGGGGCAACTTGCATATTAGCCTTTTATTATATACTAGATGCCCAGTCCATGAAAATTCATGCACTGGGAGTGGGTGGTCCCTCAATCCAACCTGCCCTCCTCACATACTGGGAGCCCTCAGGGGATGTCCAACTGATAGCTCACCCTCAGCCTGCCCAAGGCCTAAAGCCTCACCAGAGGCTTTAGGCCTTGGGCATCCAGCCATTGCCCTGCTCAACTCAGCCCTGGCTGCCTGCAACCACCCAGCCCCGGGGGCTGGGCCATTGCTGCCACTTTTGCTCACAGCACCTGTGGGCCGGGGGCTCCCTGCCGCCGCTGCTGCCGCTGCTGCTTCCCTGCCCAGTACCTGAGGGCTGGGCGCTCGCCACCACCACCATTTCATCTCCACCCCAGGGCCCAGTGCTCATGCCACTTGGCCCCGCCCCTGCTCCTGATTGGCTGGTAGTATAGCCAATCAGGAGCTAAGGTATGGTCAAATTTGCATGTTTATTTTTATTATATAGGAAGATTAGCTGCCCTTTCTGGCCCCTAGGATCCCAGTCCCATGTGTCTCTTGAGCACTACTCTGTCCCAGCTTCATTGGGATCTCCAGGCTCTCCTGTCATACTGTGGGTTAGGGAAGTTTTTGCAGACTGGCCTGGGATCCTGAGAGTCAGGTAGGGACTGCACTCCAGGCAACTGGCAAACAAGTCTACATATTGAGACAGGCCTATGACCTTGGCCAAGAGATGGGGGGTGGGTTACATGGTTGTCAGCATGAAAGGAACTTAGTTGGCAGATATGGTGGTGAATGGGGGTTCACTGGATCCATTCCTTCCTGTCTGTAGCACTCTTTTAAAAAATATTTTTAATTTTATATTTTATTGATTTGAGAGAGAGGGATAGGGGGAGAGAGATAAAAAACATATATGAGAGAGAAACATCAATTGGCTGCCTCCTGTATGCCTCCTACTGGGGATAGAGCCTGTAACCTGAGCATGTGCCATCACCCAGAACTGACCCGGTGACTTCTTAGTTCATGGGTCAGTGCTCAGTCACTGAGCCACACGAGGGGGCATGTGGCACTATTTGTAGCCCAGAACTCAGGTTTGTCCTCATCACTCCTCTGCATTGACAGGAGAGTGAGATCAGAGGGGAAGGAGTTGCCTGGGTCTCCCAGGCTTGGACCCATGCCCTCAGCTTCCAGATGCTGGCATTGTTTTCACTGAAATTGCAGACCCCCAAGTTGGGTCCGCACCCTGGCTGGCAAAGCTGCATATCCTAAATGACGTGGGCCTGGATGTAAGCTGTGTCTCTCAGGATTAGGTGCCAGGGGTAGAGGATTCCCTGGCCAATTCCCCGTAGGCAGCTCAGTGAGAGGATCTGTGGCTACAGCTTGCATGAGAAAAAAGTAGGCTTCACAAAGGAACTGGCCCCTGCCCCAAGGGCCGAGGTGGAAGACTCCTGTTTCTCTGTGTAGCCTGATGCACAGCCCAGAGTGAGAGAGCGGGGAGACTGGCCCTGAAACCCCTGCCCCACTACTGTGTCAGGGCCCCTGCATCCTGCTTCCTTTCAGGTGCCCATGGCTGTGTGTTCTCTGCAGGACGGGCCCCCGCCCTGGCAGCTGGGTCTTCTGGCAACTCAGACAGGCCTTCCCCAACACCCCTGCCACTGGACAGTTATTTACTTGGCAGAATCTGTTTGTCTTTGGGGCTGTAACCTGTCAAGAAGTCACCAGGCCCTGGGAGAAGGGAGCAGGTTCAGTGGTAGCTCTTGGCCCAAGCCATTCCCACGGGGGCTGGGTGACAGGGAGGGGGCTCTAAGCTGAGCTTTCTTCTGGGAGGCGAGGGGTGGGGGGAGCAATGGCAGTGCTCCGGGCCCAGCCCTCCTAGCAAAGCAAACAGGTCCTCACAAGCCACCTCCCTGCCTCTGCTCAGGTTGTCCCTCGGTGCCTCCCACCCTGTTCTCAAGAAGGCCCCTCCTTAACTGCATGCTGTGACCCGGCCACTTTCCCAGACTCGATAAAACCTGGTGTCCGGCCCTGTCTGGCAGCCAAGAGGACAGGCATCAAAGGTGCCCATGGCAGCCCTTCATTTCACTGTGGGAATAGGGAGCAGGCAAGACTGAGATGGGAAAAATGTGAGTTTGAGGGTCAGTGTCCAGAGAACAGATTCTGGCAGGCTAGCGTGACTGGCTGGTGGGTTTCAGGTGACTTCTCTATGAAATAAATGGAGATATCCTGGTTTAGAAACCATGGCTTTTCTTAGTATCACTTATAGCTCTTAGTACTGAGACACTGTGATCTGGGAAAGTGCTTCTCCAACTTGATGTCATCTGTCATTAGTCTCAGAACTAGATGAGCTAGCTCATCAGAGGAGTATAAAGGGCTTTGACCTCATGAAGACCCTCCTCAGACTGAGCATCAATGGCTGCAGCTGACCTCTCCTGGCCTTCTGGAGACCTGTGCCCCAGTCCTCTCCCTGTGGAACATCTCTATAGATGGTATGGATCCGGCAGGGCTATGTGCTGGCCAGGCCAGAGTGGCCTCCACCCAGGAGGCAAATGAAGGGCATGGAGGAACAAGGCCAGAGCCCAGCGCAGTGTAACTTAGTTCCTGGGGTTCTTTCTCCCAAGGACAGGCTATGTCCTGGAGCCAAGTTCTAGGAATTCCTCCTAGACCGCTAAGAAAAGTGGGGCTGTGTCTAACTGGGGCCATGCTTGCCTGCACCAAGCCTCCGTCCCTGGTCAGCAACCAAGACGACCAAGATCCCTGCAAGGCTGGGCTGTCACTGCTCTGAGCCTCTGAGAAGCAACACGGGCACGCGCACATGCACACACGCTCGTGTGCCAGTGAGACAGCAGGGCCAGGAAGGGATTGTGGCTGCGCTGTGAGGAATGCCTTCTCAGTGTAGCTGTCCTGAGCCATTCTGGGTGGGAGGGGGAGGGAATGTGTGGACAGCCATAGTGGGGTGCAAGGGGCTAGGAGTCTGGCCATCTCAGAACTGGTGCAGGGTGGGCCCAAGGCCAACAGAGGGCATGATGTGGCCCATCTCTCTGGAAATGGGGGACACTGGCCTGGCCTCCCCCTGAAGTATGTTTTCCAAACCCCACCTTCCAGGCCGCGTTGCCTCTGTACTCCACCCCATGGAGGCAAGCGTGGGCTTGAATCTAGGCTCTGCTACTTGCCTCAGCCTCAGTGTCCTAATCTGAAAATCCAGTTTCTTTCTCCAGAGGCATGATAAGTAAAACTCATTACAAAAGTAGAGCATTGTATACCTGACATCTGGTAAGTGTCCAGTATGTGCTGACCATTGTTATATTTTTGTGACCTGCCACACCAGCAGGTCTGGGCTCCCGAGAAGAGGGGAATGGGACACTGGGCATTTGAGGGGCAGAGTCCACAAAATCCACAGCCTGCGTAGGAGTCTCCCTGGACTACAGTCCTAATTTCTGGCAAATGCTTGCCTGGTGGGTCTTTCTTGGTCTGGGGTGGGAGTTGAAATGCAGGGAAGGAACAGACTGCAAGAGTCTAGGTCTAGGTCTAGGTCTAGGAGATCCTAATTCCCTGAGGGAAGGCTTGGGGGAGGCTCTCTGCACAGTTGTGGATGGAGAAAGAACACACATGGCGGAGAGACTGGGAGATGCTGCCTGTGCTGGACTGGCCTGATTTCTGGAAGTGGACACTGCCCAGTTCAGTCCCCACACAGTGGCAGGCTCCTGGAGAGGTGGGCAGGGGGTGGCCCAGGTGTGCCCGAGGTTGAGTGACAGCCCAGAAACCTATGCCTGGCAATTGGTTCAGACACTTCCGGATTGGAGCACAGGCTGACATGTTTGCTTTACAAAGGCACCAGGGCCAGGCGTGGAGGCCAGGCCTCAGGGAGGCACCATCCTGGTGGCACTTGCTGGTGTCAGATGGCACCCGGATCCTCTGAGCACCTCCAGCTCTTGCTTTCATACTGATTCCTCCACTTACTCTCCCATGGCTTCCTGAACACACAGGAGCCATGTGCAGTTGGGGTGCCCACAGAGAGCTGGTAATTTGGGGGCAGTTTATGTTGAGGCCCTGCTGTCCCCGGGGCTGATGAAGACACTTGTTCCTGATGAGGAGATAGAACCTCGGGGAGGTGAAAAGTGGGCACTTAGGGACAGTAACCACTCAGAGCATCCCCAAACCTAAGGCCAGGAAGGGCCTTAGAGCCCAGGCAGAGAGGGCCGCTTCCTGTAGTCCCACCGCCAGTGTGGCCACTCCCAGCCCAGGCTCTGCAGGCGCCTGAGCCAGCAAGGAGAGCCAAAGCCCCCAGGGAAGAGAATCAGTCATTGGGAAACAGGAACAGACTCCAACTGGCTCCGGTCCCCAAGCCCAGCAGCAGGCGGGGGTCCAGTGGAGTCCAATCATAGTGGCAGTGGTTGGGCCTGAGGGGAGGCAGCCTTGGCTCTTAGGTCTCGTTTGCATGGAGGGAAGAGGAATTTGCATTTTTGAGAAGTTATAGCTGTGGGAAGAAGGGACAGGGCCCTGGGGCTGGTTAGCCATCTCTACAGTCTCCTGCCTCCCCCTGGGTGGGTTGAGGGCCAGGCCCATGCCAGCCAGCCCCAACCTTACCTGGTGCACAGAGCCCCTCTGAGTCCCTGTGCTATTGGTTAGCATTTGGGCTCTCGTGTGGAACATGCAGAGGGGTTGCCCTGCACATGTGCACACGTTCACAGCATGTGCTCAAATACATGTGCGGTTCCATGCACCCCTCACACCAGGTCATGTTAACACAACACACCTGCATCCACGTGCTGACATGGGTCCCCACTCATCACCTTAGTTCATCCACAGACACACCACCACACCTGAGGTTCACGTAACTTCATCCTGGCATGTGCCCACACATGCGCACATTAATACTTAATAGTTGATTTTTTTTTAACCAGCTTTTCAAAGTCAGGTATATTTGAAATTCTTTCTATTCCCACCTCACAACAACCTTCAGAAGGAAGTTGTGGCATTCCGTGAGCTCCGCTCTGGGGGCTCGGCAGCAGGGACTGTGCTCCCTGCCCCTCCTCGGCCCGTGCACCAAGCCCCTCTCGCCCTCCAACTGGAAACGTCAGTCTTTCCCCTTCAGGTCCACGGTCGTCAGCACTTGTGAAACCGCAGAGGCAGAAACACACCAGCAGCTGATAAGGAGCAAGGCTGACCCCACGGGAATGCAGTTGAATGTAGATGTTCCCTTCCGCGAGGAGGGAGAGAAGCAGTGCTGGACACTTGAATTAGCCATAGTGACTAGGAACGAGGACTAGTGAGTGGTAACAGTGACTGAACTCTGGATTCTGGACTACAGTAAGATGTTCTGAAAGTTTTTGGTCAACAACAAAAAACACGCAATGTGTTTCTTACTGATCTCTGCATTACACAGTAAAAACCCCAACACTTAGGGGTTTGGTTTGATACAACCTGCATAATCACCCAGGTCAAGATCTAGAACCGATTTTCAACCAGCGTGCTGGAACATGCAATACCTGACTATCCAGGGGCACTGACCTCTTTTCCCTTAGATTGTCCAAAAGATGACAGCAGCCAACACAGTCTGGTGCGAAAAATGAAAATTATACCTATTTTTTGGTCAGCTTGACAAATATATTTTTTGGTGTGCTGCAGAATGTCAGCAATGTATGTATGTGCCATGACATGAAAAAGGTTGCAGATCTGGACTAGAACATGCCCAGACCCCAACAGGCTCCCCGGTATGCCTTCCTGACCCACAGCTCACACAAGAGGAGCCCATGTTCTGTTATTCCCATTTAAGAGGTGGAAAAACAGGCTCAGGTTGACAGTCACATACCAACAAGTTACCAGACTGGGACCTCCCTGATTCCAGACCGCCACACTGCATAGGTACCCACTAATGTGCACTGTGCACCCTCACATTAGGAGAGGCCCAGTGGCAAAAGGGCTGGAAGGGCCTATTTTTGCTTTTCCTGTGAGGAAAGCAGGAGAGGCCATCTAACTATCTGCCCTTAAAACGATGTCTGTGATCTGGGGCTGCAGCTGCTGCCCTGGGGCATGGTGTGTCCATGGAGGGGGGCGCTTTTGAGGACACGTCTCACTGGAAGAAGCCATTCAAGCATTTTCATTGTGCCCTCCATCTTCAGAAACCCTATTGATGAAGCTTGGCATTCACCCATTCATTAATCATTTATTTTGTTCAAAATATGTAGTGAACACTTGCTAGTACCTGCCATGTTTCCAGTCCTGTCCTAAGTGCTGAGGATGTAACAGTGAAACAGACAAAACTTCCTGTGTCATGGAGCTAACATACAGTCAGAGATCTGGTTTCCGGGTGATCAAAAGGGGATATGGAGAAACAGAAGGGGATAGGGACAGGAGGGCGAAGTGGAACTTTAAATAGGAGTTGGGGGTGGGGAGTCCCACTGAAAAGGTAACATTTGAGGCGGAGATGTGGAGCAGCTGAGGGAGTGGTCATTGTGGGTATCTGGGAGAAGAGCATTCCAGGCAAGAAGAACAGCCAAAACAAAGGAAAAAGAAAAGAAAAATAGGTGCTTGTTGTGTTTAGATGCCAACTGTGGATTTTGTGAAATGCAGGTTGCAGCATCTGCCCCGTCCATAATGCTGTGTGTCTTGGATGGAGCCACTCCCCCTCTCTGAGCTGTTTTTTCACTCACATGAAGTGACGCTTAGATGAGCTGCCCTGCCCACCTGAGCTCTCTCCGTGTCCCCAAGTGCCTGCCCATAGCAGCAGAGGAACTTCTGAAGTCCCCCCTGGTCTGGGAACCAAGCCTGGCAGAGTTCTAGAGCAATGCCTTGGGCCTGGCCACCCTCACTCCAGGGCTGTCCACAGCCTCAGTTCAGGGCCCTGATGCCTTAGATGCAGTGGCCAGGGGTGGTAATAGGGGAGACCCTGGCACAGTTCCTGGATATTTGAGCATTGTCAAGTATTGGGAGAATGGGGTGGCGTTACCAGAGATTTGTATGCCATATGTTTCCCTGCAAGTTTATTGCTGAGGGAACAGTGGACTAGAGCTGAGTCTAGATCCCTTCAGACTCCACCCTCCCTGAGCACTCCTAGGCCTGGTGTTTTCAGAAGGCCTCGTAGCTGACCTCTTCCCAGGGATGGCTCCTGTTTCCCTCCCCTTCATCCCCTTTGATTCCCAGACCTCCTCAAGAGAGATAGTGACCATCTGCACAAAGAAGGAGCTGGCAAAGGAGAGATCGACAGACATTGGAATTGCTTAGAAATGGCATTCAGCTGCAAATGACATAGTCCTGAAAGACGGTGACTTAAACAAGACAGGGACTTATTTTGGGTCATTAAATGTAAAGTCTGAAGATCATTACAGTTCTGGCTTCCATCCCAAGGCCTCCTCACATTCACAATACCGCCACCGCGGCTCCAGCCATCACATCGCAGTGCCAGGGAGGTAGGAGGAGAGAACGAATTTGTCCCCTTTTAAGGAACTCTCCTGTGATCTCTACCCAACAACTTCTTGTATACGAAGGAAGGCTGGCGTTATTTCATCCAAGAAAATGGTAATTCCATTGGTAAGAAATAAGGAGAGAATGGATATTGAGGAGGCAACTTGGAATCTCTCCCCTATACTAGTACATGCCCTGCACTCTTCCATCTCTGTTTCTTAAAAAATTCATGCTGCTCCTTCCACCTGTGTGGCCTCTCCACCCTCATGCCCACCCATCTATTCTCTGGCAAGGAGCCCACAGCACATCTTCTGAATCTCTTGGGGCTGCCAGTAACAGACACCCCCAGGATTGCTCAAGTGAAAAGGGGGAGGGTGGAGTTCATTGTAAGAACACAATACCAGCCTGTGGGGTCCATCAGAGGAGCAGGGCAGGGCCTCCCACTGCCCTGCTCAGAGGGATGGGGCTGGAGACAGCAAGATCCAGACCTGCCTCCAGGGAGCTGATACCCATCACACTGACCAAAACCTAGATCCTTTCAGGCTCCTCTCAGTACCATGAAGATGTTAGTTGGTAGAGATAAACCAGGTGTCAGGGAGCAAGCAGGTATGCAGTGGCACTGGGTGACTGTCTTGGACGCAGCCCTCAGGAAAGTGGCCCAGAATCCAATAGCTGTAGACTGTGAGAGCCAGGTGATGGGACAGCGCTAGATGGAAGGCCCCAGAACAGGTGTCAGGCACAAGGGTCTTCAGTGCAGAGTTGGCCCAATCCTGGAGAAGGGACAAAAGGGAATCAGGGGTGTGGGTAGGGGGTGCCAGTGCTGAGGCTATTCAGAGGAGCCACTGGGTCCAGACACCCAGCAAGTGCAGAAGGTCCAAGCCTGGTCCCAGTGGGTCCCCTTAGTGGTCCTCTCTTGTGGGTTGTGTCCCAGGTTGCAGGTGAATGGTGGGCAAAGGAAGAAGACCTCTGGCAGCTCACCAGGTTGGAAGGGTAGCCAGTCCTATCCCCAAACTGGCCATATTAGGAAAGTAACTTTCACCCCAAGGAGCAGAGTTGCTAAGCCCTGAGCACCCCTCTCCATGGAGAAAGCTGCCTCAGGGGCTGAGGAAGGAAGGAGACCAGCTGACTCCCCAGGTGTCCCTTTCTCAAGTCCTGCTCCCCAGACCTGTTTCTCCATATCTCTGTGGCTTCTTGGGAAGCTCACTGAGTAGCTAAGGACTGATACTGCATAAGGTGTTAGTGCTGTTGTTATCTATCTATACTAATATGCTAATTAGACCGGGAGACCTTCCAGATGTCCTTCCGGACAAAGCTATGGTGGTGGGGGCCAAGGCAGAGGTGGTTAGAGGCGATCAGGCTAGGAGGGGAGGGCAGTTGGGGGCGAGTAGGCTGGCAGGTGGTGGCAGTTGGGGCCAAGCAGGACAGCAGGAGGGGCATTTGGGGGCAAGCAGGCTGGTTGGGGGGCAATTAGGAGCAAGCAGGTTGGCAGAGAGGGGCAGTTGGGGCTGAGCAGGCTAGCAGGAGGGGCAGTTGGGGGCAAGCAAGCCAGTAAGGGGGGGCAGGTGAGGATGAGAAGGCCGGTAGGGGGGGCAGTTGGGGGCAAGTTGGCTGATGGGGGGTAACATTTAAGGGTGAGCAAGCCAGCAGGGGGGGATAGCTGGGGGCAGGTGGGAGCGATCAGGTGGGCAGGGGAGGCAGTTTGGATGAGCAGGTCACGGCGGGGGGCAGTTGTAAGCAAGCAGGTCGGTGGGGGGAAGGGAAGTTGGGGGTGATCAGGCCCGCGGGGGGAGGCCAGTTGGGGTTGATCAGGCTGGCAGGCAGAGTGGTTAGGAGTGATCAGATAGACAGGCAGGTGAGCAGTTAGGAGCCAGCGGTCCTGGCTTGTGAAAGGGACATCTGACTGTAGGATTGGGCCTAAACTGGCAATCGGACATCCCCTGAGGGGTCCCAGATTAGAGAGAGTGCAGGCTAGGCTGAAGGACACCCCCCAACGCCCCGCACAAATTTTGTCCACCGGACCACTAGTCTATATATATAAAAGCCTAAGCAACCGTCACAACAAAAAACCAAACGGACAACTGAACAGGCTGCGTGGGGCGACAAGCCCTTCAGGGGGGTTAGTGAGGGCCAACCAAACAACTGAACAGCGAGCGGGCTGCATGGGGCAACCAGGGTGGCAGGTGCGACAGGGGTGACCAGGCCAGTTACGAGTGACCAGGCCGCCAGGGGGGAGCAGTGAGGGGCTACCGGGCCAGCAGAGGGGGGCAGTTTGGGTGACCAGGCTGGCAGGGTGGGCAGTTTCGGGTGATCAGGCCAGTGGTCCCGGATTGTGAAAGGGATGTCCGACTGCCAGTTTAGGCCCAATCCCTGTGGGGCAATCAGGCTGGCAGGGGGGTCAGTGAGGGACAACCAAATGACTAAACAGTGGACTGCATGAGGCGACCAGGCCAGCAGTGGGATCGGGCCTAAATGGGCAGTCAGACATCCCTTGAGGGGTCCCAGATTGAAGAAGGTGCAGGCTGGGCTGAGGAACACCCCCCCCCCCCTCCCATGCACGAATTTCATGCACTGGGCTTCTCGTTTTCTACCTGATAAAAGAGTAACATGCTAATTGACCATACCTTTGCAACGCCCACCAGTCAATCAAAGATGGTGGGTTAATTTGCATATGCAGGCACCAAGTGGCCGGGGATGGGGCTGGACGCCTACACCATGGCTATGATGCAAGCGTTCCACACCACCCCAGCTGGTGTGGGCCTCTAGGCAGTGTGGGAAGGTGGAAAGGTGGCTCCAGGCTGGAGCAGAAAGGCAGCTCTCTGGCCAGAGTGAAGGCAATGCTGGCAGCCAGGGGAAAGAAGGCCCACTCTGCGCGAATCTTCATGCATCGGGCTTCTAGTATATATATAAAAGCCTAAGCGGCCTTTATAACTGGAGGACCAGGTGACTGGTCAGTAGCTATGATGCACACTGACCACCAGGGGGCAGACGCTCAACACTGGAGCTGACCCCTGGTAGTCAGTGCACTCCCACAGCCAACTTCCTATGGTCCCGCCCCTCAGCTGGCCAAGCCAAGGGACCCCACCCACCTCTAGTGCACAGGGCCTCTAGTTAAGTAATAATACCTTATATGTGTATGTGATGCATTTTCTTTAAAATTTTTTAGGCAGAGGGTGGGAGGCATCAATTTGTTGTTTTACTTATTTATGCCTTCATTGGTTGAGTCCTGTTTGTGGGGATCAAACCCACAACCTTGGGGTATTGAGATCGTGCTTCAACCAACTGAGCTACCGCCAGGGCTGGGATGCGTTTTCTCATTCAGGGCTCCCTGGAGCCTCCCACAACCTGACATGTGAGAAGCCTGCAGGTCAGAGGAGATAAACTTGCTCCAGCTCCCAGGAGGGACAGGGGCTGGGGGCGGGGAATACTGGCTCCTGGGTCACAGGTCTTGGGTGCCAGGCTAGGACTTACCCAATGGCAGCAGTGAGCCCTGTGGGATTGTCAGTTTGAACCCTTCTGGTAAAAATGGGGATCTCTCTGGGTCTGCTGTCCTCTTCTCCCATTGCTCTTCCTGGAAGCTATCCAGGGTGGGGCAAAAGCAGGTTGCAGTTGTTCTATGGAAAATAATACAATAATTAATAAGTAATAATATAAGAATAAACTGTGTTTCACACAACGTAACCTGCTTTCCCCCACCCTGTATGTCACCCTCATTTTACTGTTCAGGAAGCTGAGCCCTGCAGAGGTGGCAATCCTTGCCCGAGCTCCGGCTGCCTGGTCAGGTCCTGCAGATCAAGGCCTGCTCTTGGTGCCCAGCACCCATGTGGCAGTGGAGAGGCCGGTAGGAAAATGTCACTCATACCTGGCCAAGTGTGACCTTGGGCATTTTCCTGATTGGCTGGGCCTCAGTGTCCCCACCCATGAAATGAGGCTAGTTTCCGATTCGCAGGGTTTTTGTCAGACTGCAATGGCTCATGCCCACCTGAGTCCCCGCCTCCTTTAGGGGCCAGGCAACAGCTGGGGGGCAGCTCCCCACTGTGACCTGGTGCCCCCGTCCCTGCCCTGGCCCTGTATCAGTTAGGCCCGCCCATGCACATCTTCCAGATGGCACCATAAAGCCATCCCCGAACCTGGGCCACCCACCCGGGAACAAACAGCCCCTCCCAGGAGGCCACACCCCACTGGAGCCCTCACCACCATGTACCCTCTGCAGGCAGGCTGCCTCGTCCCCGGGGCCAGATGTGAGGGGCAGCAGTTCAGGGTCAGACTGTGATCTGTCCTTTCTGAGAAGCGGGAGGGGAAGCCAACCGGAGACTGAGAAGTGGGCAGGGAGCTGGGAGAATGGGCTTCGGGAGGCCCCGCTGAAGGGCAGCCAGCTGGCCTCCTCTCTCCTCTGGGGGTAGGGAGGTAGAGTGGGCAGGAACAGGAAGCCTGGAGAGCTGAGGCCCCAGGCCACACAGCAGGACCCACATCCCCTTCTCCTGCCTCCTCGGGAGCTCATCCCTTCAGCCCCATACCTCCCACCCTTCTTCTCAGAGGGCCCTGCTGAATGGACCTCGGTTCTCAGTTTTCCCATCTGTGCAGTGGGAGTGGCAGGGTTGGTGTGGGGCTGGGTAAAGTGCCAGGAGACCCGTGCCTCAGCCTGGACCCGCCCCTTTCAACACCTCGGTCGCCAGGCTTTCTTCTCGGAAGCCTTGATCGGGGGCACGGACAGTGCGCCCCATGCAGCTCCGTGCTCAGGTACAGAGCGCCTGTCCGCTATTGTTCCCCTTTGTTTTATGTGTTGGGAGGGAGGAGAGGGCAGTAGTTCTCGGGCCAAGCTGCTAAGGTTCAAGTCCTCGCTCTGCACTTGCCAGTTGTGCTCCTGGGGGGCAGGGTTCTTTGTCTCAGTTTCCTCATCTGTGAAATGGGGTTGTTCATAGCGGTATCCTCTCAATAGTGTGGATGTGCAACTTAAACTGTTAAGGTGTGCAAAGCGCTGAGAATCGTGAGGGTCTGTGCGTGGTTTCATCGTTACTCCTCTACTCCTGGGAGGGAGAAAGGGACCCCTCAGATCGCAGGCTTGTGCCCCAGGGGGCGTCCTGAGAAGCTCGCTGCCGGAGCAAGGCACAAAGCAGAGGGACCAGGATGCATGGCGCCAGCCCCACGTGGGATAAGGCCCAGCCATGGGAGGGGCACGGCAGCAGCCGAGGACCCCAGCCCAGGCAGCGAGGAAAGGCACCCTGCCCTGAAATGCCTTGGTCTCCACTGGGCCAGGTGCTCACCCGCCCTGAGAGGAGACACAGGGCCCAGCTGTGTGCAGCTCACCTCGCCCCTCCCCTGCCTCAGTTTACCTCTGAAGTGGGAATAAGAACAGAACCTCACCCAAGGTTGTTGTGAGGATCCAGGGGTGAATCAAGACCCCACGTATCCCACCCCCTTCCTGTGTGTGCTCCCCTATGAGAAATGCCGAGCCCAGCGCCACTTCAGAAAGCACAGCCTGTGTTCCTTCCCCTCTGCCCACTGTCCAAACTCTAGGGGCCCCCACACCTGGCTCCTGCTGCCTCTGCCATGATGCTGTCCCAGCCTCTCAGAACCCCAAGACTGCCCCCTCCTGTTCCTGGAGTCCTTCCTGCCCACCCTGCTCTCGGCCGGGCACACAGTGAGGCCGAATGAAGTGGTGGCTGTGGAGTGAGGGAGCGCATGAGCCTGGAATTCGAGACGGTCTGAGTGACACCTGAGACGCTGGGCAGGATCTGCTTCCTGCAGCCGCTGCCAACTGCGTGGCAGACTGGGCTCAGAGATCCTGGCTTCCCCGATGTGACGCAGGAGTGGCGTCAGGCGGCAGAGGGGGCAAAGGTCATCACCGGGGGTGGGGCAGGTCCTGAGAGCCACCAGGCTGCTGGGTCAGTAAAGGGCACACGGAGCAAGAGGTATGCAAAGGTGGAAGGAGGGGCAGGACAGAACAATCGCCCTGGACGGACTGTCTACGACCCCTTATCCAGCCCGGCCATGTGCAGGCAGGACAGTCATGAGCAGAGCTTGGGCTTGGCTCACTTTGTATCCTGGCTGGTTTTTTTTTTTTTTTTTAATATATTTTATTGATTTTTTACAGAGAGGAAAGGAGAGGGAGAGAGAGCCAGAAACATCGATGAGAGAGAAATATCAATCAGCTGCCTCCTGCACACCCCCCACTGGGGATGTCCCCACAGCCAAGGCACATGCTCCTGACCAGAATCGAACCTGGGACCCTTAAGTCCACAGGCTGCAGGCAGACGCTCTCTCCACGGAGCCAAACCGGTTAGGGCTCCTGGCTGTTTTTTACTAGCTGTGTGTCCCTGGGCGAGTTAGTAACCCTCTGCGGGCCTGTTCCTCATCTGTAAATGAGTGCATCATAGGGTTATTATGAGAATTAAATGACATTCTGTAGAAAAGACACTTGTTTACAGTGCCTATATCATAGAAAGGCTTTGATAAATGCCAATAGTGATGTTATTATTATATTTATTAATATAAAGGCACAGAGATCAAGAGAGACTGACTTGAAGCCACACAGCAGGCAGAAGCCAAGGAGAGACCAAGACCCCTACTTGATAACTGCGACAAGAGGCAACACAGCCTGGGATGGTGCACCAGGGCCTGGAGCCAGGCTGCCTGGCACACAGATCACAGATCAGCTCGGCCACTCACAAGCTGTGTGACCTCAGGCAACTTCCTTAACCTCCCTGTGCCTCAGTCTCTTCATCTTGCAACAGAGATTATAATAGTGCACCTGCCTCACAGGTTGCTGGGAGGACTCAGGAGTTCATGTGTGTAAAGCACGTGGAAATGCGCCTTGAACCATAGAAAACACGCCATGAGCTCGCAGTTACAAGTAACCTTGAGCAAGCCGCTTCCCTCTGCAGGCCTCCTGCCTCCCTATGAGATGGGTAATTAGACAAGTTTAGCTGTCGGCGCCGGATAGCTCTGAGATCCATAGCTCTGGGGAGTGGAGGTCCTCGGGATTCACACACACTTTCTCCCACTTTCACAGCAGGTGCTGCTGGAGGTGAAGACAACAGAGGAGGAGGAGGCGCGGCCCCTGCTCTCTCAGGCGGCCCTGGGTCTGGGTACAGGGCAGGCAATGTCTCAGCCCCTCCTGGGTCACAAACCAGGAGGTGGGAGCTCAATGTCCTCAGCCCAGGGCCGGAGCAGGATGGTCTGCGGTGCCCACCTCTCCCACAGCTTCCCCAGGTGGCAGGCCTTTAGTCACGTCAGGGGAGGGGGTGCCACAGGGTGGAGTGGGAACGGCCTTCCCCAGATCAGGAAGCAAACCCCAGATCAGTCACCCGTCCCGGGCCCACACGCCTATGGCCATTGTTGTCCAATACAATTACATCTTTCCTGGGAACTGGTAAGAGGGAGCCCAGCCTGGTGCCTCTGACCTCCCAGGGACATTCCCAGGCCTGCCTCAGCCCAGCCCCCAGCCCAAATTCCACCCAACTTCCCATCCATCTGTTCGTTTCTTGGTCCATGCACCTGTCCATCCCTCGATTCCACGCACAGATATTTGCTAGGTGCTGCACTGGAGCCCAGGCCGGCCAGACAGCAGCCTCGTCCCCGTGCCCGGGCCAGGCTCTTGGAGCTGCTGTGTGACACGAGCTGGTCCTGAGAGCGGCGCAGGGGACGCTTCTTAGAGGAGACGCCGTGCGGGTGCTGAAGACGAGGCCCGAGGGGTGTGGGAAGGTCTGCCACTGAAGACGAGGCCCGAGGGCGTGTGGGAAGGTCTGCACGCTAAGCCTTGCCGGTGCTCAGGGAATGCTGGGGAGTGCTGTCGGGACTGGGGGCCTCCAGCAGCTCCCAGGCCTGAACCGCTGGAGCTGAAGCAAAACGGGCGGCAGATGTGAAGAATCCCCCACGTGCCAGGTGTTCTGCTGTGAGCCAGCGGGGAAGCCTGTAGTCCTGCTCACACGTCACCCACGATTCAAGACAGGGACTCTTAATCTAGGGCTCATTGTGGTTTCAGGGTCTGTGAGCCCCTGGAATCGTGTGTGGGGTGTGCATTCTGAGGTAGGGCTTAGCAGATTCTCAAGCGCGACCCCTCCCCACGCAGGGCAAGACCCACGTGTGTGGGAAAGCGGTGGCTTCCCTCGACATTGCATCGGACACTGCTGAGGACTGCAGGGTCTCCCCATCGCAGCCTCACGCCCACACCGCGGACCCCGAGCCCTCACCAGCTCCCTATCCGCAGACCCCGGACCCCGAGCCCTCGCTAGCACGGAGGGAGAATGGGATTTGAACTCCAGACCCAGGGCCCCTCCCTAGCAGCCCAGGGACCTGATGGACATGCCCCATAGCCCGCCCGGAGGGGCTGCCCCCCAGCAGCCTGCCAGCAGAAGCACCCCTCAGCACCCCTTTCTCACCTGCCTCCTCAGAGCTCCTCTGACCTGAGTTGGGCCTTAGAATCTGCCCATCCCACCCCAGGACCCCACACAGCAGCAGGCTGCCTCCTCCCTGGCAGGCCGCTCACTGCAAGGCCCTGGCAGTGCCCAGGCGGGGGCAGCGGGAATAGGGGAAGGGTCCTGGCTGGGCTCTACTTCCTACTCCACTCTGCTGCCATGATGCTGTGTGACCTTGGGCATTTCACTGCCCTCTCTGAACCTTGGGACAAAGGAAGCTTGTGGACTTGTCGATCGCCAGCCTCCTCTCGGCTCTCCCTTGTGTCCGTGACTCTGACCCCATAGTGGGAGAGCCGTGGATCCTTCAGGACTTGATTTCAGTATCTCCTTGGGGCAGGTTCCTTGGACCCTCACACACACTTTCTACCCCACGTCCCTGCTGCATTCTTGCCCGCTAGCTGCAGCTGTCATCGCCGACATGCGCTGTGTCCTGCCCACTTGTGGCTGTTTGTCGGGCTCTGCCGCTCCACGGGGGGTCGAGGTCGGTCTGTGCTGCTCGCCGCTGTGCCCAGTGCCTGGCGTGGAGTAGCTGCTCCATAAACATTTGCTGAAGGTGTGACTGGAGGTCAGGCCTGGAACAGGCCTGGGTAGGAGGGAAGGGGTCGGAGGCTGCGCCGAGGAGGAAAGGGGGCTGAGAGAAGTCTGCAGGAAGGGATGAGAGGTGGGGGAGGGGTGGCCTGCAGGCTCAATGCAAGGGTGTGGGGCGAGGGCAGGGAAGGGGGGGGGCACCTGGGCAGAGCACGCCACAGAACTGTGTGAGAGGAGGGGCCCCTTCAGTGCCCCAAAGCCGCACGCCCCCCTCTGGGCAGCTGGGCACAAAGGCACAGCAGCCTCCCCTCGCTCCGGCCCCTGATAAGGCGGGTGGGCCTCAAAGGGGCTAATGGGGAAGGGGAGGGCGGGGCTGCTGATAGCAGGGCCGGTGGCTGCCAGCGGCTCCCCTTCCCAGCGCCAGGCCCAGCCCCTGCGGGCAGAACAGGTTCCGATTGTGCTCTTATCTGGGCCTGTGGCTTTGTAAGGCCCTGCCGGCTCGCCGACGGGAGGCAGCGCCGGCTCTCGGGGCAGTGACGCAGCCCTCCACCTCCGCCCCCCACGGCGGCGAGGCGGGGGGCACCTGGCGCTCAGGAGCGGGCAGCCACGGAGGCCTCACCCCGAACAGGAGGGGGCCCTGCCCAGGCTCGGAGCAGGGCTTTGCTTCAGGTCCCAGCTCCGAGAGCCAGGAGCTAGCCTGGGGCTAATGGAAAAGGCAGACCGCCCCTGGCAGAAGGCCTGCCTCAGTGTCCTTGCCTCGTTAAATAGGGACGCTGAGGACAAGGTGCTACTGCCTCTCTGAAGTCTGCACGGCGCGTGGCAACCCGAGAGCACCCGCTGAGGAAGGTGCTTGGCAGGGAGGGAGGACTCAGGAAGGAGGGCCCAGCTTCGAGGCCCCGCAATTTGCTTCCTTCTCTCCCCGCCCCCATTCTTCCCTGCCCCCCCTCCCCTTCTCCTCTCCGCTCCAGCTCACCTGACTCCTCAGTCTCTCAAGCCCTGACACCAGGCGCCAGCTGCCTCAGAGCCTTTGCTCAGGCTCTGCCCCCCCTGGGTGCTCACAGCTAAACGCCGGGCTCACACCCCCGCCTTCATGTTTCTGCTCAAATCACACCTTCTCCAGGACATGCTGCTCCCCGAGCCCCACCCAGCACCCCTGAATGCAAATCGACGAGGCTCACTGCCGCAGCCCCGTGATACAGCCTGCAGTGTGGATTTGCGGGGTGAACAGGTTCCCCAGGCAGGGATACCACCTGGCTCCGCCATCGCAGGCCTGGCTGGGGCCGGAGGGTGTTGTGTGTGTGTGTCTGCCCTCAGGACAAGCCCCGGGTCCCAGGCGTGGAGCCTAATCCTGGCAGGAGTCTGCCTGGCTCTGCGCACAGGGAGCCTGGGGAACCCTGAGGGCTGTGTTGGGCCCTGGGTGAGGCCTCCTCAGATGGCATCCCAAGCTGAATCAGCAATGAGGGTTGGTGGGTGAGGCTCCTGGCCAGGGATGGGGCGTACAGTCGGGCCTCAGAAGAAGGAAATGCCGGCCCCTTTGCTCAGCCACCCTCTCGTGGAGTGGGGACCGGGAGGAGCAGGCGGTGATGGTGAGGATGCCCAGGGCTGGGAACCAGGTCAGGAGCTGGGACGGCCTTTGGCCTCTCCTACCTGTGGGTTTTCCCATTTTGCATACATTAAGTGTTCACGCAGCCAGTAAGCCCACAGATGCCTGGCCTTGGGAAGGACCTGGGCGTCGTCTGTGCCCTCAGAGGTCACCAGGCTGTGAACTACTCAGCACAGAATGTGCCTGGCACCCCGCCCCCCACGCTGGTGCCCTGAGGACACAGCTCCCACCCATAGGCTCCTCCTGGTTCCCGTGTCCACCATCCAGCTGCAGCCGGTGTCCCGAACAGAGGGCTCCAACGGCCCCGCCGAATCCTGCCCTGCCGCCTTCCAGACTTGCCTTCGGGAAGTTCCGGAGCCTCGCTCCTCGCCTGAGCTGAGAAGGCCCGCCAGCCTCTCGGTGGTGGGCGTGCAGGGTCGCCCCGCACGGCCGGACTGGGCTGGATTTGGACTCAGCCCTGCGGGGTGCCCTCGCGTCTGTCTGCCCTAGCCTCTCAGGTCTCAGGGTCTCCCGCGGGACCCTGAGGGTTGGATGGTCTCTGGGTCCCACAAACCAAGCTTCCTGCCCACGCTGGTCCCGTCGGGGTGACCAGCCCACCTCTCAGCAGGGGAGCCCGCCCCTCTCCCCCGCAGCTCCCACCTCCCAGCTGGAGCCTGGGACCGGGCAGCCATCTCTCTGTGCCTGGTGTGGGTCCCAGCCTTGTCCCTGCAGCTCGCCCGGCTGCGGCTCCTCAGAGGGCAGGGAGCTGGGGGCAGGAAAAAGGCTAGGACTCAGAAAGACAGACTGCCTTTTGCAAAGTGCATCCACTTCCTTTGTCAAATGTCATTCACTCATCATGACGCCCTGTGCACGAGGTCAGCAGGGCACGAGTTTCCGTCCATAAAGGAGTAAGGGAGGCTCAGAGGGGCCTGGGGCCTGCTGGCCATCACAGTGAACGCTGCGCCCGAGCTGCCCCTGCGCCTGGCCCTGCCTCCCACCCAGCGCCCTCCACTCTGAGGGGCCGGTGGCCAGAGGGCCAGGGCGGGGGGAAGCTCGGGCCAGCTGCGTTGGGTCTGATGCTGCTGGCTGCTCCAGGGCCTCTGCCCTTAAGTGAGTCTTGGGAAGAAGAGAAAGGCTGCGAGTAGAGCTCACAGAGTGGGACATGGAGGTCTGCGAGGCCCCGAGGGGCTGAGTCTCCCGCCCAAGCAGGAGAAACTCAATTCAGACCCATTTCCACAACAGAAAACGGGAGTGGCCAGCTCCCCCAGGCGCTCCCGCCACGCCAGGAGCCCTCCTGGGGCTGTCGCAGCAGGCTCCCTGGGGGTGGCAGCCCTCCTCCCCCCCCCCCCCCCCCCCGCTCACTCGTAAGGCTCACATCCCCACGAGAGAGACGTGTTATCTCAGTAAGTCGGGAGGAAGTTCCAGGAAGGAGCCAGTGGGGCCGATGTGGGAGGGTGGGCATGGGCAGGCATCGCCACGCAGCTGGGGGGCTGGCTTGGGGGAGAGCAGCAGCGGCACGTTTCACCCTGTGGGCGCTGGCCGGAAGAAGGTGGACAGGTCAGCCTTCGGGACCTGTGGGCAGGAGGCAGGGTCTGGTGGACCCAGTGACTGTGCCCGGGACCTGGGACCTGACCCAAGGGGCAGGATAGAGTGACGGGGTCCCAGCAGGCATGGGCGGTCTAGGGAACTGGAGATCTGAGTTTTATCTGCTTCCCAGCTATTGGCCTTGGGGAAGTCATTTTTCTCTCAGGCTTAGTCTGTGTTATCATCCGACTGGAAATCCCTCCGATCTGGGGGCTGAGGGCACCTAATCCTCCTGGTCTCTGGCTCCAGCCCCGCCCTAGCCCTTCCGGGTGTTCTTCCTCTTCACTTGGCCCAAGCAGCCCCCCCCCCCCCGTGGGGGGCGCAGGGAGAAGCCCAGGTGCTCTGGGGAGTCCAGATGGGGATGGAGCAGGGATGGCAGGTCAAGGGGGACACCACACCACTCTCCTCTGGCTTGGGGCAAGACATTTTAAACATTCAGGCCTCCTGTCTTCACCTGAAAAATGGGCATCATAATATCTGTCTGGAGGGGCCGCTGTGGGGACTAGGATGATGCATGTCAAACACGTGGGATGTGGTTGGAGGTGAGCAAGGCCCTGGTGCAGGGCGTCTGGGTTCACGGAGCTTTTCACCCGCAGCACCTCACTCCTCACACAGTCTGAGCATTCCCGGAGTGTTCGGCAGCCAAAGCCATGAAGCTGCAAGTGACAGGACCGAGACATATATGTGGTCAAATCTCAAGCTGGTGCCACCATGTTAGATCGATGAAGGAGTTGAGAGGGTGTATGTCACCCAGGGTCCCCTATTGGATCAAAGGGGCTCCACTCAGGCCTCCCTTCCCCTGAGCCCACCGGAGCCGCCCCAGGGCGGCACCAGACCTGCCTGGGCCCACCACTGCCGTCACCCACTCAGCCTCGGAGCACCTGGCCGGTGAGCCCGGCTGAGCAGTCGGGAGTCCTCTGTTGCTCTCTCTTGGACGTGCCAGCGTCCAGGAACACCCTCCCCCTGTTCCAGTCGTGGCCGATAGTCACTGTGCACACTCAGCACAGCTCAGCCTTGTCTGACCGTCCAGGCCACCCTCCCCTGAAACCCATGCAGTGTTCCCTCGGAGCCAGAAGGCTGTACCCGCATTCAGGGGCAGGTCCCCAGCTCAGAGGTTTCCATGGTATGGGCAGGCCCCTTCACGTTGCCGCTCAGAAGTGAGGTATTTTCTGCGGCTGCGGGAGTGTTCTGTCTCCATCTGTCTGTCCATCCTCTGGTCTGTCTCAGCGAGGATCAGGCTTCTTTTGTAAGGAAAGATCCCACTTAACAAGCTCTAAAGGTCTGTCCCTCTCAGGAGAATCCCGAGGCAGGCAGCCCGCAGCTGGTAGGAAGGTTTTACACAACTATCGCCAGAGACCCAGGCTCCGTCATACTCACCGCTCCGCCCTCCAGTCCTCATGGTCCGTACGGCAGCCAGGGTCCCGGCCATCATAGCTGCATTCCAGGCAGCAAGATGAAGGAAGGATAACGAAAACGGGTCGAATGATACATGCCAGTTTACTTTTAATAAAGATTCCGATAGCCCTAGCCGGTTTGGCTCAGTGGATTGGAGCGTCGGCCTGCAGACCACAGGGCCCGGGTTCGATTCCGGGCGAGGGCACGCACCTCCGTGGCAGGCTCCTCCCCAGCCCGGGCCCTGGGCAGGGCTCATGCAGGAGGCAACCAATCGCTGTGTCTCTCTCACATCCACGTTTCTGTCTTCCCCTCCCCCTTCCACTCTTTCTAAAATCAAAGAAAAGTATCCTCAGATGAGGATTAAAAAAATAAACATCCTAAAAAAATAAAGATTCCTAGAAATTGGCACATGACACTTTTACTTGATTATTGCCACCTCTAGCTGCAAGGGAGTCTGGGATAGTCTCAATTGCCAGCTGAAAATGAGGGCTTGTTACAGTGAGAAGATAAGAATGTACTTTGGGGGAAACTATCTCTGACCTGATCCGTTCAACAGACATTTACTGGGAGTCCTTGTCCTTACCCGTGTTCGAGCATTGATAATACGATTAATGTCACAGCATCTCATGAGCACTCAACGGGGGCCCGCACATGTGAGTGTTCACTGAGCACCGCACGGGGGGCTGTGTGGCCCACGCTTCGGTGGGCGTGGAGAGGAGGGCTGCCTGCCCTTCCCGGAGCCCTGGAGGAGGTCCTGCCTGGGCAAGGGGGGTCTTCCTTCCTACCCACCCCGGGGGGCTGGGCTGGGCAGCGGCAGCCATTTTAGAATTTGTATCACTTCCCCGTCCCATGCCACCCAACCTTCTCCAGAGCGACTCTGCCACTTCATCCTCACCAAGGCGCTGTGACAGCAGCCGTCAAGCACGGCCTCTCGGGGGGGGGAGTGAAACCACGGGCCCGAGAATTATGGCATCAGTTCGGGTGAGGGCTGGTTCCGAAGCCCTTGGGATCTTCCTGAAGCCCTGGAACACTCACGTGTGGGCAGTCACACACGTCCTTCTGAAATGAGAAAATGCCAACAACATGCCCTCATCCGACAGAATGGGGGTAGCTCCGAAGTGTCCCAGAGGAAGAGGAGCCCGCCCTGCCCTCCGCACACATCTCAGCCCGCCCGGCAGGAAGAGGAGGGGGCTGGGAGCCTGACCGGGTGGTCCTCCTGGGACTCGTGGAGGGGCCTGGGCGTGGGGGCCTGGATGTGGGTGTGCACGCAGCCTCCCTCCTTGCTCCCACCCTTCGGGGGCTGTGGGAGAGCACGCTGCTGGGGCCAAGCTCCGCACTGGGCTTGGGAAAGCTAGCTACCAACTTTTCTGGCACTGTGCCGGGCCTGTGCCCAGGGGTACAGAGAGCGCTGTTCCCTTGCAGGGTGGGTGGCCCATGAGCTTCAGGTCCTTTTTTTCCAGGGTTCTCTGTAGCTCCTCCCATCCTTGGCCTGGGGAGCCAGACACCTCCTCCAGGAAGCCCTCCCTGACTTCCCTTGCCTCAGGGCTCCCACAGCCTTCCACTGAAGCTCTGAATTTCCACTGCTGCTTGCTTGCCTGTCCCCCATCCCCGGCTGGTCCCTTTCAGTGGTCCCTCTTGATATATACCCCGTGCCTCGCACATAGTATGAGTTCAGTAGCTATGCATCAACTAATGACCAAATGTAAGTGAGTGTGTGAATGAATGAATGAATGAGTGAGTTCCCTGGCTGCCAGGGTATAGATCCCCCAGTGAGGAGAGGAAGACCTGCAAGGGTTAACCGGGAGCCCGCCTGTGGTCTGAGGTAAGCAGGGAGTGTATTTGTTCAGGTAAATAAGGAAGGATTACTTATAATGGGAAATCAGGCCCGGCCAACTCTTCAGCCCACTGCAGCCTGACTTCCTCCCGCACATTCCTGCACTCCAATTGCGTCCACACTGCCCCAGAGACCCAGACCCGGGCCCAGTGCCTAGAGCCCCTGGTGGGTCTTGCCACAGTGCCAGCAGGTGGCCTTGGGCTGGGAGCTGGGGGCTCACAACCCTGAGACCTCAGAGCACACAGCCTTGAGACCTTAGAGGGCTGCCCTTTGAGGGTGGCCAGGCTGCCAGCGGCCCACCTGTCACCTCTGTCCCCAGCCTTGCTGGCCCCTGGTCCCACTGGCTCCCCAGATGCCTGGCTGAGACTCAGCAGGGCCCAAGCTGCCACCCCCTCCTCCTGGCCCCGGAGGGTGCCACTGCAGCAGGCGACGTGGGTGCCAGGCAGCTAACGGGTAAGTCCAGGGGGCGGAACAGGGTGCTTTGCACGGCTTTCTCCTGCTAGCGGCGGGGAAGGGGTGATTGAGAGGACTTGGAGGTGCACTTCGCAAGCTCACAAGGATCTCCCAGGCACCAGTGACCCTGTGACCTGGCTCCTTCACCCTCAGAAGCCCCTGCCTCTCCGCATGCTGCCCAGTCTGCCTCCCTGGGCCGACGACCCCAGAGCCTCGGTGAGTCCCTTGGCCGGGGAGGCCTGGGTGCCCCGTGTCTGTGAGGGCCCCCTCGGGGCTGGCCTGCAGGTGGCTGCTCTGCAGATGCAGAGACTCGGCCCCAAGACCTGGCCGTTCTGCTTGGCCAGTGGGACCCAGCAGCCTTCCTGCTGCTGCCAGGGCTGCTGGCCCCACAGGCTGTCCCTGGGGCCGGCATATGTGGGCGGGGGCTTGCTGGAGCCTGGAGGCTCAGGGGCAGGGTCCAGGTTGGAGCAGTGGGGACCAGCCCAGAGCCCAGGGGCCCATCAGGGCAGTGGTGGGCGCGGGAACCAGCTGGTTGGGGAGCTGCAGGGCAAACCAGCTGGCTGCCGGGCGCCCAGAGGAGCAGTCCTGGTCCCGGTCACACTGGGAGAGAAGCAGAGGGCCATGGAGAGGCTCATTTCTAAGTTTTGTGGATTCCTTCTGTGGGAAGAGTGGGAAGTAGATGGCGGAGGTGACGGGTGGAAAGCTGAAAAGTCTGGAGGTCTGAGGTCGGAAGAGGTGTGTGCATCTGTGTGCATGGGTGTGCATATATGTGAGTGTGTACCCACGTGAGTATGTCTGCATGTACATGTGTGCCTGCGCACACGTGAGTGTTTGAGTGTGCGTGTGTGTCTTACACGTGTGCATGTGTATGCACGTGCATACTATGTGTCTGAGTGTTTGCATGTGTGCGCATGCATGTGTGCCCATCTGTGCGTGTTAGGGAGTGAGCAGGCCCACCAAGCTAGCCCTGGATTTCTCACCGCACTCTGCCAGCTGGGCACATCCAGGCCACAAGCCTCAAGCGCCTTTCCCTCTATGAAGGTCATGGCCTTTCTTTTCCTCCTTGGCCAGGGCTAGGATTTGGCCTCATTTCCTGCCCCCACCTTCCCAATAAACAGCTTCACAGCACCCCCAATAAAGCAGCTTCTCCCCAGCACCAGCTGCTCAGCTGAGTAACAAAGCAAACAAGCCCTGGGCTGCCCAGCTCTGAGGTGGCAGGCAGGGATGGGCAGGAGATGACCCACAGATCAGTAGACCCAGACCATGGCCACGGCCAGCAAGGACTGTCCTGCCTGCCCCCTGGCCACCTGGAGGAGGAGTGAGAGCCAGGGACTCCAAACTTGGAGTCTCACCACCCCAAATTCACAGAACTTTGGGGAGAGGACACATCCTCAGGGCTCCCAGGGAGGTTGGGGTGTGGAGGAGGTGATCACTCACAGCTTAGGGGACCACCCTCCCCTCTGAGAGCCCAACAGTGAATGGACAAGTGACCCCTCTGCTCCAGGCAGAGGTGGGACCAGGGCTGGACACTGTCCCTACCACTGTGCTTGCCATGTTACCAATCACACAATTCGGCGGGTCCTGCGGACATCTTGAGTGGATGAGCTGTTCTGTCAACCGAGCCTGAAGGAATAGGGGCACGCAGTAGGTGCTCAATCACTGCTCAGAAATTGTGGCCCAGGAGCAGGTAGAAGAACCGGGGAGAGCCCACCGTTTTCCACCGAGGTCGCTGCAGACATACAGTTAATAACAGGCAATTAGAGCACAGGTTTGTGCTAAAGGGCGTGGTGCAGCTTGAGTGCAAGCCGGGAGGTCAGTTCAGGCTGACCTGGGACAGAGACACTCCGGGGGAGGGCGGGAAGGAAGGGGAGGCCCACTGCATGTGACTTTGGGAAAGTCACTTTTCCTCCTGCACTTGCCTGTGTAATGAGGTTAGACAGGGGGCTTCATTTGTTAAGGGGGAAGAGAAAGGAGGAGACAACCTGGAGCCGGGTTTTGGAGGCCGCGTAGGAGTTGGTGGAGCAGGCTGCCTGGCTGCATCTGCCAACTTTGCCAGACTGTGTGCCTCCCAGCTTTGTGGCCCAGGCTGTGGCCAGGGGAGGTGGGGGCTCTAGCCCTCCTAGAAGTCAGGGAGGGGTGGTTGAAGCTAACAGCTGTCCTAGATCGAGCTTGAAGCTGTCCTAGACAGAGCTTGAGAGCAAGATGGCCTCAGGGTAAGGCTCAGGGCTCCCTCACTACCATCCTCAACTCTCCCCCAGACTCCACCCTGCAGCCCTGCCCCTCCACCCGTCACCACCTGCTTCTTCCTCTGTCCTCCTCATTCTGTACTCCATTCCCTTTCCCTGCCCCCTCTCTCTTTTTCTATAACTGATTTTAGAGAGAGAGGCTAGGAGAGAGAGAACCATTAATGTGAGAGAGAAACATCCATCGGTTGCCTCCCATAAACAACCCAACCGGGGATCAAACCGGAAACCTAGGCGTGTGCCTGACCGGGAATCCAACCTGCAACCTTTTGGTGTATGGGACAACGTTCCAACCAACTGCGTCGCCCGGCACTGAGCCACCCAGTCAGGGCTCCTTCTCTTCCCTCTTCTCCAGACTCATTCTCCACCTGCTCCCAGGTGCCACCTGCATGTAGGCTCAGCCCATCACAGTTCACAAGGAATTTCCATTCATCTGCTCCCTCAGTCTTCCACCGCCCCTTCAGGACATGCTCCTCCTGATGGCCCATTTTACAGACAGGGCAAGCGAGTCTCAGAGGAAGCCAAGTTACTTCCCTAGTCCCAGAGCTAGGAAGTTGGGGCTCAAACCTGGTCTGGGACCCTCCCCCACCCATCCCACCCCATGCCATACCACACCCTGTGCCCCCAGCCAAGCAAGTGGCCTGTCAGGTGGAACAACTCTTCCCAAAGCAAACTTTGCACAAGCGAGTTGCCCTGGGCTCTCGCTGACATTTAATCCTGGCTCCTTCCCTGCCTCGTTTGCATGTTCCCAGCCCAGGAGGTGCCCTGCCAGGTTCTCCTCGCTCCCCTCGCAGAGGGAAGGGTGAGCGCCCTTCTCCCTCACCCACTCCTCCCAGGCAGAGCCTCGGGTGGCCCTGCTGGTGGCCGGAAGGACCGGCGCCCACCAGGACCGGAGAAAGGGCACGCCAGAACGGAGGTGCCCCTTCTCCCTCCGGCTCTGGGATTGAGGAGAGAGATCTGGGGGTAGCTGCCTAATTACCCCTTAGTAACCCACCCACCCCCATTTAAACCTTTTTTTTAAGCAATTTCTGTTCTTCGTCTCTCAAGATAGTCCACTCTAGACTTCTATCATTTTCTGAGTATTGAATGCCTTCACTTCACCGAAACCTCTTTCCAAGCCAAGGTGTGCTCGTCGGCCCTCGGATTGGGGCTCAGGGCACATCCCCCCTCAGCCCCGTCAGGATCCCGGAGCTGGTGGCTGGGTCTCCTTCCAGCCTGTGGGCCTGCAGGAGGCTGCAGAGGGGGGCACCCCACTGGCAGACTGAAGCGTCTGCTCACATCACTGCTCTGCCTTGTCATGCCAACCCCAGGACACAGTGCCTAGGAGTCCCCGTTTTCCCACCTGTGGCCGAGGGCCGGTGCAAGTGCCGCAGACAGAGGCAGGGGAAACCGTGTGTCCTCACGCAGGGGCCAGCTGCCTGGGGGGCCGGAGAGTGGGGATCCGACACTCAAACCTGCAAAGCCCTGTCGGGTAGCCGGTGTTGCAGGGGGTGGGCGGTAGACGAGGTGCCTGAAGAGAGCAGGGGGCGCAGGGGCTGCGGAAGGGGGGTGTGGAGACCGTGCTGCCGCAGCCTCTGTGTGGTGATCAAAGTGGGACATGCAGCGGCCGGGCGCGGCGGCCCAGAGGGGCCAAGAGCTCGCCAGCTCTGAACACGGGAATGTGCACACACCGTGTGCGCCCAACCAGAGCCAGTGAGGGCGTGATTTGCAGTTTCTGGAAACTGAAAGTCTGGCAGGGTTTGCACTTGACGTTCGGAAAGTCGGAGTATTGGCCTGACCTCAGCCTCTCGCGCTCCCCGGCCTGGGCTGGGCTGGGCTGGGCTGGGCGTCTGTGACCACTGAGGAGCTGGGAGGGGATGCCCTGGGCAGGGGCCGGGCCGGAGGGCGATGCCGATGGGACAGGTGAGGGCCGCTGGGCGGCCCCGGGGGCAGCAGGTGCTGAGGGATGGCCACAGCATGGAGCTTGGGAGAGGGCTGCCTGCAGGTGGCTGCCCCGGGTCCCTGCCTAGGTACGAGGGTGGCCTGTCCACTGGAGAGAGGCCAGCTCTCTGGGCCGTGGAAGGTGGTCAGTGAGGAAGGGCTGGGGCTTTCCTTGAGCCCAGCTAGCCTGAAGAGCAGTTTCAAAGGGCCAGAGCCATCCAAGGAGAAGTGAGGGGCCGGAGGAGCCGCGGGGTGAGCAGGGAATGTCTGGAGGAGGGGCAGTCTGGGGGGCAGTCTGGGGCAGAGGCAGAGGCAGCTTCAGCACTGGCCGGGCCGCCTGTGGCCGGCAGGCTGGGCTTCTCTCCAAGGTGCTGACTGTGCATGGCTCCTGGCCAGGCCCCGTCGCCCCGCAGCCCCCTGACTCTGACCCATTAAATGAGGCCCTTGGGGTGCAGAGAGGGAGGGCTGACAGCCAGGACCGGGGACCCCAGCAGGTAAGCCGATTGAAGGTCAGCTCCAGTGGAAGTGAGGCCGACTTGGAGCTGAGTGTGGCTCTCTCTCACCGGGGTTTGTACCCTGGTCCTGGGCTCTGGGCAGACTGAGGGGGGCGCTCTGGCACATTAACCCTTCACAATCCTCCCAGGGTGAAGATTGTGGGGCCTGGGCAGAATGTGGGAGCGAGGCTCCCTGCCCCCCAGCCCAGGCCTTAGTGCAGACCCCCTGGCAACACCACTTGAGGCTGTTTTTAGAGAAACCAGGGGATCCTTTTCGACACCAGGAGGGGGTGAGCGTGAGAACCTGGCCGCATTCCTGGCCCTCGGGGTGAGAGCTGGCCCAGGGCGGCAGGAACAGCTGCTGTGACTCTGACTTTGGGTCTCCGGCCTCCTCCCCTCGATCTGTTTTCCTGAGGGAGGAGGGGGTGCTGAGAGAAGGGGCTGTAAGTGGCTAATCCCTTTGGCCACTGCCCCACGGCCTGGCCCTGGCCCTGGGCCTTGGCCTCCACCAGCTGTTACCGAAGTTCCTTTGTCTGGAGTCGGAGCCAAAGCCTCTGGGGCAGGTGGAGCCTCGATCCAGAACGCATCAGCACGAGGTTTGGGAACTGGGCCCTGGGCTGCCGCAGAGGCTGCCGGGAGAGCTGCCTGCCGTCCAGGGACCGGGCCCGGCAAACAGCGGGCTTCTCCCAGGACCGAGGCCTGGGAACAGTGGCCCCAGCTCCGCTGTGTGGCTACGGGCACGTCCCTGCCACTCGCTGAGCTTCATTTTTCTCAGTAACGTGTGTCCTCAGGGGTGACAGTCCCTTGCAAATGTAATTAGAGCTGAACTGCATGGCATAGATGGGGCATGCTGGGAAGTCAAACAAGGGAGCTGGCGGGGGGGGGGGGGGGCTTCCTGGGGAGGAGGGCTTTGGGCTGAGCTGTGATGAGGGAGGAAGGGGCAGCCTGGGCAGGGGGACAACAACACAGGAGAAAAGAGCCAGGTCTTGCCCACAGCACAGGGGAGCCTGGATGTGTCCATTGACCCCTAGTCTGAGCCAGACCCGGCCACAATCAGCACAAGAGCCCCTTCTCCACTCCGCTCTATCGCCCCTTCTCTAACAGTCACATGGTATCGGGGCCCTCCCCGCTCTGACCACCCGGCTGGCCAGCAGGCGGGCTCAGGCAGGACAGCAGTGGGAGCTGTGGGAGGTTCTTGAGGCAGGGGTGCAGATGAGAGGGTGATGGAGAGAAAGGAGCTTGACAGTGGGGTGGAATGAGGACTCAGGGGGGAAACGGACTCTGGAGGACCAAGTTGCCCAATCCAGAGGGAACCGGCCACCACAGAGCCTCGGAGGGAGCGCGCAAGGTGAGCAGAGCCCACGGCCAGCGGCTCCTCAGCAGCTGCGGACCCCGAGCCTCACTGTCAGCGTCTAGAGAATGTGGCTCTCCCGTCGACGCCACCTGGGCTGTGGGTGGTAAAAGGGGGGGCGTGTGTGAACGCTGTGGGCAAAGAGGTGCTCCCTGCAGTTCTCTCTTCCCACCGAGTCTGGCCCGGTGCCTGGGGCAGAGGCCAGAACTGCAGGCTGGGCACACCCACTCCTGCCTCCCTGACCAGCAAACCAGGGTGCCCCCAGACCTGGGCCCCTGGGGTCTCACCTGGGGGTGAGCCGGCTGTCTTCCCGCCGCACAGCCAGTCATGGACACACCTGCGCCTCGCTGCCTCCTGCTTTCAAGGTTTCTTAGCAGCGAGTACGTTCTCCAGGGCGGGGTGGCGCTGGGACCGAGCTCCGCGGCAAGCAGGCTCCTGAGCCCAGGAGCAAGACAATGGGGAGCTGGTGTGGGGGCCGGGGGGACTCTCTCTGGCAAAGGACCCTGGGCCAGGAGTCGGGAGACCTGTGCAGGTCACTTAGCTGCACCTGGCCTTCCGCATCCACAAACAGGACCGAGAAGGAGGCCTGCTGCCCTCCTGGGGCGGACGGGACGATGCGAGAGCCACCCCCTCCCTCGACAAACGTGTCAGGAACGTGTCATCGCGTCCCCGCCTGGCAAACACCGCCGCCCGCCCTGCCCATTCAACCTCACTGACCCCTCGTGCCACTGGGCCCCGAAACACAGCCGCTGCCTCCCATCCTACCTGCGGCTGAGGCCAAGCAAACACGGGGCCACGGGGGGGGGGGGTGGGGGGGGGGCAAGGGCTCCTGTTCTTGGAGAAGCTTCCGGCTCCCTGGCCCGTGGCCCGGGTGTTGGCAGAAACTGTCCTAACGTGGCAGGCACGAGATTCTGGGGACGTGGAGGGGGCGGGAGGTATGCAAGGGGTGATGGGGGAGGGGTGGGAGCCGAGGGGCGCTCTCCAGGGGCGGGGTCCCCTAGGGGTAGGCGTGGGCACCGGCTGGGGTGGGGATCTGGGGCCGAGCAGGCTGTGGGTGCTGCCTGGGCAAATAATGTGGGCTCACGGCACACACGCATGTTTGCACAGAAGGACCTGAACGATTCCAGGCCTGCCCTCTGTCCCCCGCAGCCTCCCTCTCCCCCCCACCCCCGCCCTGACCTTTCCTCCTTGTCACTTAGAGGAGCCTTGAAAGGGAACGCTGAAGTCAAAGGGAACGCCCTCTCTCTTGCTGGCATGCTCTCCCCCACGGTCAACGGCAGGGCTGCCGAGGAGGGCTGGGAGGGCTGCGCCCCGCACAGGACCGGCGGAGGGCCGCTGTCCCGGGCTGCGTCCGCCCAGCCCCGCCCCCGAGGGAAGGCCGCGTCTCCCGAGTGAGCGGAGCGCGCCCAGTGCACGTGGAGCGGGCTGGCTGCGCCCCAGAGGAACAGCCTGTTTCCCAGACTGGGTTCTTCTCCTTCCCTCCAGCGGCGCCAGGCCAGGGAGCCCCGAGCTGCGCGGGGCACATCAGTTCCACCCACAGCAGCTGCCAGCCCGTCCTGGCCAGATGTTCTGGAGGCAGCGCCTCGGGATCACCCCCGGGGGCGTGGACGGCACTGCTCCCCCCCCCCCCAGCTCCGGCTCTGAGGGGCCTGAGGACCCGCCTTCCCAACCACCCTCAGCCGCGGACCCCGCGCTGCCGGTGGGTCCCCGAGAGCCTCTGCTCTCAGGCGGCAGCGCCCAGAGAGGGCCCGGGGCCTGGCAGGTCCCACACACCTCCTCCCCCGGCGGCGCCCTGTGCCCGGGGAGCGTGCATTTGTCGCTGATCTTCCACCGCTGCTTGGATTTCTTCTTCTCTTACTGTTATTTTAATCTTCCGTCTTGGGCCAGCACATCACAGAAATACCCCAGAAACCCCCGTTTGGTGTCTGCCCCTGTCTCCAAACCACACACTCCAGCCCGGGGCCCACAGGACCGGCCTGGCACCGCAGAGCCTGGTGACCGATGGGGAGGGGCTCTCGCTGCCCCCCGGGGGCCTGGGGCCATAGGAGGAGTGGGCCTTCTTACCAGCCCCCGCTGCCCGGGAAAGGGGGCCTGCAGGGCAGCATGTGGGTACCACCTCAGCGCCTGGCAGTGGAGGAAGGCCTGGGGCAACACCTTTCAGGGGGGACCGGGTGGGGGGGTGCCAGCCCTGAGCAGGGGGCCAAGCGCACCTGTGTGTCACTGACCAGTCATCAGCTGTGAGCTGGGAATTTCCTCACACACACCCACAAATGGCCCTGTGGGAAGGGGAGGGGCTGCCTGCCCAACTTGTGAGGGACTCTACCCCCACCCACCCCTCTCTCCCTGCACCTGGCTGACGAAGATGGTGGGGGGGGGGAAAGATGATGGAGACCCTCTCCCTTGCCAACTTCCTTCAAGAGCAGAACAAGAGAAAACGAGCTTTGCTGTAGCAGGAAGGATCTAGGTTAGCTCTCAGAAAGAACTTCCTCCACAGGACAGGGGCTGGGATCGGGGAGTGGGCTGGAGGGGAAACTGAGGGCTAGACGTTAAAGGCTCCTTGTCTAGGCCTCAGTTTGCTCATCTGGCGAATGGGACTAATGGTGTCTTCTGCTGTGAGGCCTGGAGGAGGCTCAGAGCCGGAAGGCGGTTTACAGCACACCACACCCCTGAAGACCTGTGCTGCCCGAGCCTGGCTCCTTGGGAGTGAGGGGGCTGCCTTTCCAATCCTGCCCCGACTGCCCCTCACTGTCCTTCCCAGCCCCGTCCTGGCTGCCCAGCGACCCGGAAGCCAGCTCTCTCCCAGGCCCCGCCACTGCCCATCGGGCCCCTCGTCCCTGTAACCGGCTTAGCGGCCCCATGCGGGTGGGGAAGCAGCTGGACCTGACTCCTTCCTCTCTTGTTTCTGCAGACACAGCCGCCGGCCCGAGCAGCAGTGGCATGGGCAGCGCCAGCCCCAGCCTGAGCAGCCTGCCCCCCGGCCGCCTCCTCCTGTCCCCCAACACTGTGCTGCGTGCAGGCCCAGAGAAGCCGACCGCCGGGGGCGTGGGGCCCCACAGACGGGACTGGAGCCCCAGCCCGCCGGCCACGCCCGAGCAGGGCCTGTCTGCCTTCTACCTCTCCTGCGTGGACACGCTCTACCCCGACGACAGCGGCTGGGCCGCCAGGGCCCCTGAGGCCAGCGGTCGGGACGAGCCGCCCGAGGAGCCGGAGCAGTGCCCGGTCATCGACAGCCAGGCGCCCGGGGGCAGCCTGGACTTGGCGCCGGGAGGGCTGGGCCTGGAGGAGCACTCGCTGGAGCAGGTGCAGTCCATGGTGGTGGGCGAGGTGCTCAAGGACATCGAGACAGCCTGCAAGCTGCTCAACATCACGGCAGGTGAGCCCCCCACACGCCCGGCTCCGCAAGGTGGTGACAGGCGGCTGAGGTCCCAGGGCGGGCGGAGGGGGGCACCTGGCTGGGCCTCAGGCACCAGGAATACTGGTGCTTCTCCACACGGGCAGCCCCCCTGCCAGCTGTGAGCCCGTGAGCGGGGGCTGGATGGTTGTGACCCGCAGGGCCAGCTGCACCAGCACAGAGTCCGCCTTGGGAGGTGCCGGACGGAGGGAATCCGAGCTCTGCACCGTCTGGCCCACCCCTTCCTCTCGGGCTCATCGCCTCTCTCTCCTGAGCCTCACCTGCCTCCTTGCTGTTCCCACAATTCTCACCGCAGGACCTTTGCACCTGCTGGTAGTCCCTCAACCTTGAGCACGCTGCCCCCAAATATCTACTTGGCTCATCCCTCACCCCCTTCATGTCTTAACTCAAAGGGCCCCCACCTCATGAGGCCGTTCCTGACCCCTCTCCTGAAACCGCTGCTCACATCCCTGCCTGCATTCCTCGGTCTGCTTCATTTCTCTCACAGCACGCACGGTCGTACATGGTGCGTGTTCTAGTTCTCCGTCTTGCTCACTATCTTTCTCCCCCACTGGCATGTTCACACGAGGGACATGATTTTCACTTGTTTTGTTCACTGCCGCGTCCCGGGTCCTAGGACGGCACCTTGCACGGAACCGATGCTCAGGAAACAATAGCAATAGGCCCTGCTCCAGCCCCGGGGAGCTGAGTGGCGAGCACAACACAAAAGCTTCTTCGTTGATGAAGCAGATTATAGCGAGGGAACCGTCACAGATAAAAACATGAGTGTGGCACTGGTCTAGTGGCGACAAGCGCTCCGAGGAGGAGGGAGCAGCAGGAGGCCGGGCATGAGAGGGCCTGCCAGGGCTGTAAGGGGAGCCTGAGCTGCAGCTGTGGATGGAGAACTGGGCTCTCCAGCCCTGTCCCTCCCTCACCCCTGCAGCTCTGGGGGGCCTGCCCCAACTCCTTGGTCGTGGGCCCTGGCCTATGAGCATCCCACTTGGAGTTGCTTTCCCGCCAGGCATCCCTCAGGCCAGCCCCTCCTCCTAGTGGTCCTCTGGGCCATGCATGCCCTCGACTCCCAACTGGTGCCCCCTTAAGGTAGCTCCTGCCAATGCCCAGCCCTCCATTTGCCCAGCGCCCAGGCCAGCTTCCCAGGGAGGTCTCCCACGGTGCCTTCGCTCCCACACCGGGCTGGGGAGGGAGGGGCCTGCCCTCTGAACAATGGGGACAGAAACAAATTGCTTTGACCCGAAGAGAAAAATAGGTTTATTAAGTGGGGGCAGCCTAGCCTGCAGGTCACCCAGCTGGGGCATCAGCTAAGACCACAGTGTTCACTTGGAACCCCATTGTAACCGTGCCCACCGGCCTGGCCTCTGCCCATGTGCCCTGCCAGGCTCACCCCAGAGCAGTCAGTGACCCCCTCCTGCCGCTGAGTCCTATAGCTGCCCCCATGGCCACCCTGTAACTTGCCATTCATTCATTCATTCAGTCAGTCATTCATTCAATGCATATGCACTGAGCAGCTACTACGCACCCAGCCCCCTGGTCGGTGTTGGAAAAGGAGACGAAACTCCCTGTGCCTCAGTTTTCTCATCTGTAAAATAGGGTCGGGTTGGAGGTTGGGGTTACAAGATTAATTTCTGGCTGGATTTTTCTCCGCTTCTTTTGAGGGGTTTGGGGAAGGCAAAGGCAGCTAGGGAAGGAGCTCACATGTTCCAGGCCTGTAGCTCCCCAAAGGCCCTTTGGAGAGGCTGGAGGTGTCTGGGAAACCCAGGATCTGGATGAAGTGGGAGGTATAGAGTCCCTCCCTCTCACCCCGCACTCTTCCTGGGGGCCCCCTCAATAGGGCCCCTCAAGAGGGCCTGTCCTGTCCTGCCTGGCCCTGGGCCACAAGCTCCCAGTTCCCGGGCGCGCCAGCGGAGCACAGGCGGCCCTGGGCTGAGGGAGTGTCTCTTGCCCAGACCCCGTGGACTGGAGTCCAGGCAACGTGCAGAAGTGGCTGCTGTGGACGGAGCACCAGTACCGGCTGCCCGCCGTGGGCAAGGCCTTCCAGGAGCTGGGGGGCAAGGAGCTGTGCGCCATGTCGGAGGAGCAGTTCCGCCAGCGCTCCCCCCTGAGCGGGGAGGTGCTGCACGCCCACCTGGACATCTGGAAATCAGGTGGGACACGGTGTGAGCGGAAGCAGCCCTCGGGGCTCCAAGCCGGGGACACCCGACGGGGACTCTCGGTCCAGGAAGCCGCTGGGAGGCTGCTCGTCGCTGGGCTCTGCTCTGAGCCCGGCCCCCAGGGCCGCTGCCTCCTCAGAGCCGCACAACTCCGGGCGCTGGCCAAGCCCACAGACTTAGAGCTCGGGGAGTTAGAGGCAGGAGTTAGACCGAGAGGACGTGAGGCATCATGACTGATGGTGCTATGACGTCCTGTTTTATTTTAAGTATCTTTATTGATTTCAGAGAGGAAGGGAGAGGGAAAGGAGACAGAAACACCAACGATGAGAGAGAACCATCGATCGGCTGCCTCCTGTGCGCCCCGCTCCGGGGACGGAGCCCGCAACCGGAGCACGTGCCCGACTGGCAACCAGACCGTGGCTGCCGCTGCTCACCCACCGAGCCACACCGGCCTTCCTTGTCCTCCTACATTTTCATTGTTTGTTGTTTTTCGTTGAAGAAGTAATGAGGGCATAATTGTAGCAGGAAGGGAGGGGTGTTGATTATGCGACACTGAGCAAGGTGCTGTGCAGACTTCATCACCTACAATCCTTGCAAGATCCGGGAGGGGGTGTCCGGACCCCATTTCACACATGAGCGAGGCCCCCCTGCGGCTCTCCTGCCGAACAACAGGGGCGGCCCCTGGACCTCCTTAGGCCCCTCCCAGTTCTGAAACCCCAATTCCCTTCCCAGAAGCAGCTCCAGACTGCAGGAGGGAGGGGACCACCGGGCATGGGCCACACAGCCCCACCAAATGCCTGCTCCCCCACCCCCGGCCTCTGCTGGGTGCCAACCTCCTCTCCTTGTCCCGCAGCGGCCTGGATGAAAGAGAGGACGGCTCCCGGGGCGCTTCACTTCTGTGGTGAGCAGGGCCGGCAGGGCGGGCTGGGCCCTGAGGTCTGAGGTTGAGGGGTGCTCGCCAGGGAAGCAGGGGGTGACCCCAGGTCGCCACTCACCACCACCCTCCCTGGCCACCCAGCCTCGACCAGCGAGGAGAGCTGGACGGACAGCGAAGTGGACTCGTCCTGCTCGGGGCAGCCCATCCACCTGTGGCAGTTCCTCAGGGAGCTGCTGCTGAAGCCCCACAGCTACGGCCGCTGCATCCGGTGGCTCCACAAGGAGAAGGGTGAGCGGGGCTGGCGCAGCGAGGGCGCAAGGGCGGGGCTGCCTGCTCCCCCGCCTGGCCCTGGGAGCGGGGAGACTGGGCAGAGGGGTTGGGCGGGCCAGCCCCCGCCCCGCGCCCTGAATGCCAGACAGCTGCTGTCGCTGGACCCCTCAGGGTCTGAGTCCGCGTGGGCCCGTGTCCGTCTGTGCCCCCCGCCCAGCTCCTCTTGCTCAGGGTCCCCAGCGCCTGGGTCAAAGCAGGCGCTTGAAATTCTGCTGAGAACGGGACACAGTCTTTGCCCTCAAATCATCACAGCCTCACAGGGAGACCGATGGTGCCCCCGGGGCACTTCTGTGTGAGCCGCGCGTGTAAGCCTGGGTTCTCCAGCAGCCACTTCAGAACACACTCTAACCAGGTGAAACCCATTTTGATACGACTTATTTAGCTCAATGCCATACATTATCGTTCCAACACATAACCAATATAAAATGTATAATGAGACATTTTACTAAGTCTTTAAGATCGGACGTGTGTTTTACACTGACCGCACGCCCCAAAGTTCAGACTTGACACATTTCAAGTGCTCAAGAGCACCCCGTGGCTAGTGTCTACCATGCCGGACAGTGCATGCTACGTGGTGTGTGTGTGTGTGTGTGTGTGTGTGTGTGTGTGTGTGTGTGTGTGCTGGCAAAGGCTCAGAGCCAAGAAACCTGGGTTCGGGGCCCCAGTTTGTCATTAGTAGCGATGGGTGCTTGGACCTCAGTCTTCAGCTTCATTCACCCAGCACACTTTTGCTGAGCGCCTCCTCTGGTTCCACACTTGCTCAGTGGGCATTACAAAGAATGACTGTGTCCTTGGGGTTCAGGGAGGACTCAGCTGTACCCCATCCTCGAGGGACCTACAGTCTTGTATGGGGGCCAGCAGCGGAATGAGCTGGTGTGCAGAGCGTGTCGGGCTGCAACAGAACCGGGGGGGCGGGGGGCGGTGTGCCCAGGTCCAGGAGGACTTCATGGAGGAGGTGACTCGGGCTGAGAGTGGAGGGGGAGAAGGAGCTGGAAGGGGTGGAAGAGAAGATCCTGCACAGGTGTGATGCCGCTTCGTGTATGTTAAAGACTGAAAGTGTGGTAGCTGCTCTGTGGTCCTCCGGCCTCGGGGAGCCAGGGAGCGTCCCGCGGCAGAGTTTTAAGGAAGGGAGACCAGGGAGAGGGTGGTCTGGGACAGGGCGTGCTGACCCGGCCTGCTGGGAGGGTTAAGAACGAGAAGGGGAGCATTACCAATGCTTTAGTTCTCTGCCTGAGGGGCACGTCCTCCGGCTCCACTCTTCTGTCAGCACTCAGCCCTCTCATCTCCTCCGCGGGAGAGGGGCTCGGACAGCTTCTAAAGGCAGACAAGGGCGGGGCGGGGCACAAACCCGGTCGCCCCGCTCCACGCCCACCTGTCCTGGTTGAAGTCCGCCAGCGGGGCTGTGTGGGCTGGTGTCTGAGAACCCCAAAGAGGTCTCTCGGGCTAGGGGCCCGCATGTGGCAGGGGGGCATGGCGGGGCGATGGGGTGGGGTGACCTGCCAATAAGCTGTGGGCACCGACACAGCTGTGCTGGGCTTCTGTGTAAGGTGTGCACACCCCACAGGAGGAGCAGAGGCTGGCAAGGGTCAGGTCCTCGGGCCCCGACTAACCCACTAGGGCAGTGGTCGGCAAACCGCTGCTCGCAAGCCGCAGTTTGCCTCTCTGTTGAATAATGAGTCTGCCGACCACTGCACTAGGGTACCGAGGCTCACCTTGCTCCCGGGGGGCTCATGACCCCGTAGTATGAGTTCCCACACATTGAGCTCCTTGTACCCGTTTCTTTAACCCCCGGCACCGCCGGGAGCAGGTGCTGTGGCCCACAAGCCGGGGTCCCCCCCAGCCCCCGGCTTTCTGAAAAACTGACCGCTGGCCTGGTCTTTCTCCCCCTGGCCGGCACTGCTGGCCGCCTCGGGCCCTCCTGCCCCCCAGGCATCTTCAAAATCGAGGACTCCGCCCAGGTGGCCCGGCTGTGGGGCATCCGGAAGAACCGCCCCGCCATGAACTACGACAAGCTGAGCCGCTCCATCCGCCAGTATTACAAGAAGGGCATCATCCGGAAGCCGGACATCTCCCAGCGCCTCGTCTACCAGTTTGTGCACCCCATCTGAGGGCGGCCAGGCCTCCCTCTGCCCTGCCCTGGCCGGCAGCCCTGCGCTGGGGAGAGCGAGTCCAAGGTCAGGGAGGGGAGGGCCCACTGCTCCCGGAGTGCAAGTGAGCTCTCTGCCCCCCACTACCCCCTTGGGGTGCTTCCTCCTCAGGCCCCACTGTTCCTGCGCCCAGCCACGCAGCCGCTGTAAGACGGGGGGCGCCCGGGCTGTCCCCGGTGTTCACAGCTCCCCAGGGCAGGCGCGCCCTGCCTCCGATCCCAGCACTTCCAGAGCAGACCGGACAGAATGGCAACGACTTGTCCAAGGCCACTCACAGTCCGCCTGGCATGGTGCTGGGGAGCCAGAGGTGCCCCTGGGAATGGGTAATAAAGATTCCAGAAAACTGGCGTGGCCCCAGTGTGTGCGCAGTGAGTGGCACAGCCATCGATACTCACAGTGGTTCTGACCACAGGGGCCGGGCTGCCAAGGGAGGCCTCCTGGGAGGCGGCTTTGAGCTGAGCCCGAAAGGAGGGCATGGCTGACTGGTAGAAGCTGTGGGAGAGTGGCAGGGAGTCAGTCCTCAAGGCCAAGAAGAGGCTCGATGGCCCTTGTCTCCCCAGCCCTGGTGTGGGCCGAAAGGAGGGAGGGGCGGGGCTGCCGAGGCTACACTTGGGACTGAGAGAAGGTGGGGTCCTCGGCTATCCTCTTGCTCTGCGTAGATCAGGGCTTGCTGCCTGAGATGGGCCAGGGGCCATCCCTCCTGCAAGGGGGCCCAGAGCCCTTATCTTTGCTTGGCCAACTGCAGGGGCTCTGGCTGGGGGTAGGGAGGGCATGCACAGAGGGGGGCACTTCAGTCCCCCTGGTGGGGTGCTGGATCTGCAGCGCACAGGGTGGGAGAGGTAGGCTTGATGAGCGAGGCCGCACACCTGTTGTGCCCTCTTTGAAGCTGTGAGCCCTGTGAGTGGGTGTGATGAGGAAAGGGTGTGGCCAGCATGTGTGTGTGTGTGTGTGCTGAGAATGGGGCCCACTGCCCACTCTCCTGGGCAAAGCAGCTCCCTCAGCTGCTCCTGCTTCTCTCCCATTTGTTCACCGAGCTCAGGAGTCCCGAGGGCTCTGTGCTTCCACTGCCTTTTCTTTTTTTGGTCATTGAACTCCCCGCCAAATTAGGGGTTAACTCCCCATTTTTCAGATGACGAAACAGGCTCAGAGCTGTTGCCTCGCTCACACACAGCCAATCAGCTGCAGAACCAGGACGGGCTCTCTGTGCCTCAGGATGCTCAGCACCCGAGGCCCCGAAACCAGCCTCTGAGGGCAGGCTGCAGGGAGCCAGCGGGAGCCGGCCAGCCTGCCCAGGGCGCGAGGGTCGAATGCTGCCCTGCACTGCCGCCTTCTGCCCCCAGCAACGTTCTTGTCTTCAAAAGAAAGTTTACTCCAGGCCTCGAGCAAACAGCTCCTTGGCCTCTGCAGCTGGGCCTGGGCCTGGAGGGGGGCCGCAAGCCTGTGCCTCCCTGGGCCCCATTGCCTGCCCATCCCCGGAGGACGCGGCCTGGGACCCCGGCCAGTCCCGCTTGGCTCTGCTGAGCTGGCTTTGTCTTCTTCCTACCCATGTGCCCCATCTTTGTCCCTGTAGCCACAGCCCCCGCTGGGCCTGGAGGGGCTCTGATCTCAGGCAGGGGCTGGGGAGAGAAGGGGGGGTTAGTGGCTAGCGCTGGGAGCTGGAGCTCCAGAAAGGGGAGCTGTGGAGAGTGGGGTGGGGCAGCTCCTGCTCTGAGGACCTGCCATGAGGCCCAGGTCTGTCCCCTCTGCAGGCACACCCCCTCCAGTGATACCTCATGTGCTGGCAGCAAACCCGAGACTCCTCTCCTCTACCCACCCGCCCGTCAGAACCCCATCCCACGGAGGTGCTTCCTGACCCTCCCCCTGGACCCCGCACCCAGGGCTCCCACCGCTGCATGGAACCGCCTGTGCACATGAGACCAGGCAACCATTTGTCTTCATGTGAAGAGTCCACCATTTGGCTAAAACCAGGCCTTGTCACTGGAGGTGGGTTTGGGGGAGACGCCATGTGGTGGAGAACAGATTCAACCCCTATCTTGACCTTTTCTCCCTGTGCTGAGCACACCCTGAGGCTTGGGGAAAGCGGCAGAGCAGACCCGACAGAGCAGACCTGACATTTGCCTTGAATAATGGGGTTTGTGTCGGTGCCCTGATAGGCTGCTGGGATGGAGAAGCCTCAGGAGACATCCAACCAGATGGGGGGGAAGCAGAGGCCCAGTGCGGGGGGGGGGGAGTGGGGAGACACGGTGAGCTGTTAGTAGAGCTGGGACCCCTGCCCTGCTCCAGAGGAGACCCAGCGGAGGGGGTGGAGGCTGGAGCTGGGGCTGAGGCCAGGCCTGGGCCTGGCAGAACCAAGCTCAGAGCTCAGAGCTCCAGTCGTGCCCACTCCCCTGAGAAATTCTCCAGAAGGAGCTCTAAGGGGGAAAGGGGGGCCACACAGAAACGGTGAGGCAGGCACACAAAGGGAGCCTGCAACTGAACAACTAGGAACCACTGGCCTTAGTCATCACTTTTATTTTTCATTTATTTATTTTTTTGTTATGGCCCCTGGGAATGGGGAGAGGCGGACATTTCGAGGGGCAAGGTTTTCCTTTACAGCAGCTCGGTCTGAAGGTGTCAGGTTGGGTCTCAGAGCCGAATTCTACCCAGAACGACTAAGCGCAGAGAGCGAGAACACAATCTGGCTCCGGGCCCTTTGCTGTCAGTGGAATGGCCCTGTCACAGAGTGCTGCTTCTGGCCACAAATAATAGAATTCTATCTCTCAGAGGCTGAAAAAATAATGTAATCTGTACTAATGCTATCTAATAAAAGAGTAATATGCAAATTGACCATACCTCCAATCAAGCCACGCCCACCAGCCAATCAGGAGCAAATAAACCCCAACCAAGATGGCTGCGGCCACTGAGAGAACGGGCCGGCCGGGACAGCGAGCTCAGCATCTGCACCCCACCGGCCCGCCTGCGGGGAGGGAGGGAACGGCCCAGCCAGGGCTGCAAGCGCAGCATCCGCACCCCACCATCCCGGCCGCGTGGGTGTGGAGAAAGGGAACGGGCCAGCTGTGCGGAGGGAGGGGAAGAACCGGAAAAATGGGTCTTTCCAGTTCCTGATGCTGATGGAGCCCTATGGGTGCTGGGTTCCTCCACCTGCAGCCCCCAGTCGCAGCCCAGCAGACCCCTGCCCGCAGTCCAGACGTGACCAGCATGGCCTGCGGCAGGGGGGTGTCCGGCGGGCACACTACAGGCATCAAATCACTGCCGCCAAAGCTGCCCCCCACTCCCACACACACACACACTCGCAGGTAGTATGGTTCAAGGGGGCAAATCCTGAGGCGCTGTTCCCATGGCAGCAAATGTGCACCATGCCAGGCGGGGAAGCCAGACCTGAAAGCCCAAGCCCCTGAGTACCTGACAGGGCGTCGTGTGCTACGGCCCTGAGGAGGTCCCAGGACATGCATCTCCCCAGAGGCTGTGCGGAAGAAGGAGAGGAACCTCTGGCTAGAGGCCGGGGTGAAGGATGCTGGCGTCTTTGCAGGCCAGGCTGAGGGACACTACCCCCACTTCGCACCCTCAACCCCCCGTGTATGAATTTCGTGCACTGGGCCTCTAGTCCTATCTAATAAAAGAGAAACATGCAAATTGACCATATCTCTGCTACGCCCACCAGCCAATCAGAGCAAGCATGCAAATTAACCCAACCAAGATGGTGGTAACCATGAAGCTGGAGCGAGCAGGAGGCTTGGGTTGCCCTTAGCAATGGAGGAAGCCATGCTTCCCACTTGCCCTGGCCAGCCCTGGCCTCTGCTCAAGGAGGCACTGAAAAGAAAAAAGGAGGGGCTAGGAGCTTAAGTCACCAAGGGCCGAAAACAGCCATCAGCCCTTCACCCAGGCTGGCCAGGCACCCCAGTGGGATCCCCACCCTGATCTAGGATACCCTTCAGGGCAAACCAGCTGGCCCCCAGCGGTGCATCAGGCCTCTATCTAAACTAATAAAAGAGTAATATGCTAATTAGACTGGAAGACCTTCCAGGAGACCTTCTGGACATTCTCCTGGACAAAGCCATGGTGGCCGGGCACAGGTAGAAGCGGTTAGAGGCCAAGATGGGAGGGCAGTTGTGGGTGATCAGGCCAGGATGGGACAGCAGTTGGGTGATCAGGCTGGTGGGGGCAGGCCCGTTGAGGGTAAGCAGACCAGCAGGGGGGCCGGTTGGCGGCAAGCAGGCTATCAGTGGGGGTCAGTTGGAGGTGATCAGGAGAGTGAGGGGAGGGCAGTTTGGAGTGAGCAGGCCAGCAGGGGGGCAATTGGGGGTGAGCAGGCCAGCAGGGAGAGTAGTTAGGGGCAATCAGGCAGGCAGGCAGGCAGGTGAGCATTAGGAGCCAGCAGTCCCAGGTGGGGAGAGGGATATCCGACTGCTGGTTTAGGCCCAATTCCTGTAAACCTGCAGTAGGACATCCTTCAAAGGGTCCCATATTAGAGAGGATGCAGGCTGGGCTGAAGAGCACCCCTCCCCTGTGCACAAATTTTGTGCACTGGACCACTAGTCTGTACTAATAAAAGGTAATATGCTAATTAGACTGAATGTCTTTTGGACGACTATCCAGTACATTCTTCCTGACAAAGCCAGGCCTGGGCAAAGCTGCCCGCCCACGGACCCAGGTGCCAGCACCTGCGGCTGTGGCCTGGGAGAGGACCAAGTCACCCACCCTCCAGGTGTCAGGTGCCTGTGGCAGGTCCAGGTGAAGCCAGGCCAGGTCCTGGGTGCCTGCAGCGAGTCAGAGGGGGCGAAGCCTGGGTCCAGAGTGCAGGGCCGAGGCAGAGGCGGTTAGGGGCAATCAGGCAGGCGAGCAGTTAGGAGTCAGTGGTCCCAGATTGTGAGAGGCATGTCCAACTGCTGGTTTAGGTCTGATCCCTGTGGATTGGGCCTAAACTGGCAGTCAGACATCTCCCGAGGGGTCCAGGATTACAGCAGGTGCAGGCCAGGCTGAAGGGACACCTCCCTCCCTCCCCCATGCACGAATTTTGTGCACTGGGGGGTGGGTCCTTCAGCCTGGCCTATGCCCTTTCACAGTCCAGGAGCCCTTAGGGGATGTCAGACTGACGACTTAGGCCTGTGCCCCAGGGGGAGTAGGCCTAAGCCAGCAGTCAGACATCCTTAGCATTGCCATGGAGGCAGGAGAGGCTCCCACCACCGTTGCTGTGCTTGTCAGCTGTCAGCCTGGCTTCTGGCTGAGTGGCGCTCCCCCTGTGGGAGCGCACTGACCACCAGGGGCACCTCCTGTGTTGAGTGTCTGCCCCCTGGTGGTCAGTGCGCATCATAGCAACCAGTGGTTCTGCTGTTCGGTCGATTTGCATATTACCTTTTTATTATAGGTGATATAAATAACTGATTTTATTTTTTCAATTAAAAAATGTTCATTGTTGAAAGTATTACATATATCCTCTTTCACCCCATTAACCCCGTCTAGCCTGCCCACACACACACACAAGTTCTTTGGTTGATCACTGCCCCCCCTTCCCTCTGAGGTTCCACAGTCTGTCAGTAATGACTTTCAGAATTTTGCTTTAAGAATTGAGATTGTTACTCTGGCTGGGTGGCTCGGGTGTTTGGAGGCGTCCACACACCAAACGTTTTGGGTTTGATCCTACTCAGGCCACATACTAGGTCTCAGGTTAGGGGAAGTACAGGAAGCAACCAATCGGTCTCTCTCTCTCTCTCTCCCTCTCTCTTTCTCACTCCCTCCATAAAATTAAAAACAAACAAACCTGTCCTTGGGTGAGGAATTTTTTAAAAAATTGAAACCCAGTCAAGGGTCAAATTCACCGTTGAGCCGTGAGTCCGGGAACCCGCATGCCCAGCTCCCCTGGTCGGTGCTCATCCCCAAGCACCCAGGACCCGAATGGCCACACAGGAGCCTCAGCTGTAAACGTCCCCGCACAGAGAGGACCCGGGGCCCTGGAAGGTGAAGGGACCAGCCCTCAGTTCCCCACCCCATTGGTGGGCAGCCCCCAGCTGTCCTGTCCTGGGCAGGCCTACCCCCAACCCCTGACATCCAACCACAGGCCTCGAGACACACGACTCAAGATCACAACACACAGACAGGTTGACACAGATCTGGTTTTATCCACAGTCATACAGTCACAACTTATATATATATACATATACATATATATATATTTGTATTTATATACCTTTAAATTACACAGTCATGTACAAAACAGGCGCGTTGCTGAGACTACAGCACTTCTCAGTGTCACAAGGGGACTAATGGAGTCAGGAGCCGGTGGCAGGCGGGGCAGCAGCCGCGGCCTCCCGCAGAGCCGGCTGGGACGCGGCTGACTTAGGACGAAACACGACTCGCTGAGCCCTGGAGCGGGCGCTGCAGCTACAGGAGTTGGTGGGCACAGTGAGGGGCTCGGCCCCATGACACCAGCACTGACAGGGAGGGGGTCAGGGCCCGGGACCAACCGCTCAGAAGGAATGGGGTTTTGAGTCCCTGCCCGGGAGCGGGCAGCTAGAGAGCTGAGGGGACAGCCAGGGCACTGCCCCTCCCCAGGTGCTGGGAAGCTGCTGGCACAGAGAGGGGGAGCCCAGGCCCCAAGGTGCAAAGGTGGCAGCTTCCTGACTTCCAGGGGTCGGTGATGAAGGCGGAAGCCCCACCCCAGCTCCTGCTTGGAGAGGCGGGGGGGCTCTGTCCGGGGTGCGGAGGGCTGAGGGTTCCGGAATCTTGCTCCAGGCTCCGAGGGCTCTAGGACACACCTCAGGATGTAACAGGCTCAGAGAGCAGTGACAAGAAAGGGGTGCTGTGGGGGCTAGTTTGCCTGTCCCTGGGGGTGCAATTGTCCCCACTCCCCCCTCCCTGGCCCTGAGGGAGGCCTGCCCCAGCTCAGGCCCCTGCAGTCTGCCAAGACCCCGTGTGCTCACACGGACAGGGCAGGCTTGCGGCTGGGGTCTGACCTGGCAGGGGCTGGGGCAGAAGCGAGGAGCAAAAGGCTGAGGGGCAACAGCGGGGCTGGGGTCTCACACTGTCTCCAACCAGAGGCCCAAGGGGCCAGGTGCTATGGGTGTGGGAGGTCCTGAGGCCCAGAGGGGCTCCCCTGGCTCCGCAGGAGTCTCCAGGCCTCGCCCCCAGGCTCTGGGGGACTCCCTCCTAGCCAGGCCCCTCCTCTTGGGGTCTCGTCCTGCCTGGGCCTGCTTCCCAAGGACCCGCCTCCCTCAGTAGTCACCCTGGTGACCCACCCCCACTTTCCTCCCAGCCACAGGAAACCCCTCTGGGCAGGCCTGCTCCTCCACCCCGACTCCTCAAACCGAGACTCCGGCTTGGAGAGATGGGGGTGGTGGGGGGCAACTGCCAGCAGGGGCATGGTGCTCCGGGCTAAAGCTGTGACTGTGGGGACAGGACAAGGAAGAAAGACTGGGCCAGGGCTCCTCCCTCCTGCCAGTCCCAAGCCTCTCCTATTGGCTGCACGCTTTCCCCGGGGCCGGCTGGAAGCTCCCATGGGCTGCGATGTCGCCCCCCGCGGGCCAGAAAAGGGGAGCGGACTGGGGGCGCCCCAAGGCTCGGTCTGAAGGCTGGCTGAACCCAGTGAGGCTTGGTTTTAGATGGGTGTGCAGGGAGGGGCAGTGGGTGAGCAAGACGCCCTCTTCCCCAGGAAATGGGAGGAAGCTGCTTTGGCCTGGGCTTTGGGTCCCCTCCCGGAGGCCCAAGGACTTGGGATGGGGGTCGGTGTCTCTGCAAGAGCTGAAGGATGCGCCTCTGAAGGACGGAAGCTGGGAAGAAGGGCCCTAGCAGAGTCCTGGTCCCTCAGCTGAGCCTGGTGTTGGAAGGACCGAGGACCTGCTACCCTTCATCCCTACGCCCCGGTGACACTGTCCACCTCCAGCCAGGCCTCTTCACGTGGGGCTCCCGGACGCCTCTGTGGGCGAAGGGGACCACGCCTCCTGCGGTGCCACAGTCCTGAGGTGAGCCCGGGGCAGGGCACGCGGAAGACCAAACACTGAGCAGCCCCTTGTCCGGCTGGAGGGAGGCCTCGGGGAGAGAGGGGGGGCGGGGGGGAGGTCAGAACCTGCCCAGGGAAGCAGCAGGACAGAGCTGGCAGCCTGGGGTGGGCAGTGACGCCTGACAGGAGGCTCCAGGGGCATCTCCGAGCTCAGGAGGCTCTGGGGGGATGGGAAGTGTGGACCTTGTGGGGTGTCTGCAGGGAGACCCGCACCTGCCCGGGCCGGCCCCGTCCCACCAGCCGGGGCTCCTGGAGGGCCTGCGGATGCTCCATCTCTTCGTACTTTTTGTTTTGTTCTGTTTTGACTTTTAAAAAAATAAAAGCTTGATCGTAAAATATGTCTGGAACTCTATGGGAGGGGAGGTGACAGAGTGGGAAGGAGGGGAGGAGCCGGAGGAGGGGGGCTGTGGAGGGGAGCAGGGCAGCTAGATGGCCTCCACGTAGTTGGCGGGATAGAGGCCAAACTGCCCGCTGTCCAGCCGCCCTCGGCACCAGCCCTGCTCGTCCTCCTCGCCCAGCTTGGTGAGCTCATCTCCTGGAAGAGGACACAGAGGAGCTCCTTGACAGGGGCTCGGAGAGGCCGTCCCTCCGCCCCACGCCGCGAGGTAGCCCTCCGACACTCTGATGCCGGGCCGACCCCAGACCCTCCTCAGTGCTGCCCCAAAGCCTGCCCCAGGGGCCGGCCCTAGCCACACCCAGGCATCCGCCTCCAGCTTCATTGCCCAGGTCAGTAGTCGGGGACCCCGAATCCAGGTCGGGCCACACCCCAGCTCTCCTCTCAGGTCCTGACCCGCCCCAGGGCCTCCGGGGACCGCTCTCAGGCCCGCGCTGGCCCTCTAGTTAAGTCAAGGCCCGGGGCTGGGGTCACGCTCAGGTCTCAGCCACACCCCTGCCCCCCCCCCCCCCCCCCCCCCCGTCCCGCCGCCGGCCCCGCCCACCGTACCAGCCTTGAAGCTGAGCTCGTCCTGCTCCTGGCCATCGTAGTCGTAGAGTGCCCGCACACGCACCCCCTTGGCGTCGTCCTCGAAAGGGTTGGCACCCCCGTTGGCCTCACTGCCCCCAAATGTGTTCCCGCTCTCATCGTCTGACCACTCGGTGCCGTAAGGCTGGCCCCTGTCATAGCTGCTAACGCTGAGAAGCAGAGAGAGGACCCAGCATGAATTCTCTCCCCTCGTCCCCAGCTCTGCCCCTCTGCCAGCCAGAACACTGGCCCCAGAGTTCATCGAGGCTGGAGCAGGGGTGGGCTTTGTAAGAGGGGTCCTCACCCAGTGACCCTCACTGACAGTTCTTTAAACATATGGAAGACAAGACTATTAGCATTATTGCTCAGCCTTAGAGTGAGGGGGTGCTGAAGGGACCCCAGAGAACAGAGAACATCTGACTCCTCATCCCTGAGGGGCAAGTACAATCTAGTGGTTAAGAGTGATGATTCTGGAGCCAGACTCTTGGGCATCATATCCTGGCTCTGAGGCTAGTAACCAGCTGTGTGACCTGCAGTCACTTAACTTCTCTGGGTACGTTTCCCCATCTGTAAAATGGGGACATTTACACACTTCTCAGAATGCTGCAGGCTTCAGTGAGTTAATACACGAAAACGTTTGGAACAGTCCCTGGCGCACAGTAGGTGCTCTCAGCGGATTAGCTACCACTGTTTTGAAAGGAGAACGAGACTGCTGTGATTTAGACCATTTCTTGTGTCTGACGGTAAAACTCAGGGGGTTCCTGGCCTGTGAGAAGCTCCGCAGGAGACGCTCACCTGCCACGGTCGCCAGCCTGGGATGTGGACTCCAGCACCCCAGTGGCATTGGTCAGCGCCACCCCCTCTGCCTTCTTAGGCTGTTTCTCCTTCTTGGTGGTGGTGTGCGGGAGGTCTGGGTTCCACTCCTGGTGGACGCCAGGGGAGCAGTCAGGCTGGGCGATGTTCCCCAAGGCCCCTTCCAGCCTCCTCAGACTCCCTTCCCCAGCCCCACACCTTACCTCAAACTGGGGCCAATTCATGGGCATGCCGGGGCCGCTGGTGCTGCGGAACCACCTGAGGTCGTCCTGGGCGTCGGCCCCCCGGATGACCTGCTCCAGCTCCCGGTACACATGGACATAGCTGTGTGCGGGGAGACGGGCGGTGTGGGGCACGGTGCGCGTGGCCTCTCGTCCTTGGTGCTGGCACCCCGCTCGGAGTCAGGCAGGCTTCCCCAGGAGCCATCTCCGTGTGGGCATGCCTATGGACACCCTTTGCCATCCCCACCTTAGCCACTCACCCTTCTATCCACGCATGTTTCTCGAGGACCCAGTGTGCATCGGCTTGCACCAGGCGGCCACTGTGCTTGGAGCCTCTTCTCTCTTGGCCCCTGCAGCTCAGCCCTCCCCTTCCTGTCACTGTAACACGGGGCCCGGGATGCCTTGCACCCCAGTTCTGCCCTCTCCTGGCTGTGCCTGAGCCACCATGCTGCCCCACCCAGCTACCTGCTGTTCTCGGCTAGGTTGAGGTGACGTTTGATGTCCAGCAGCACCTCCTTGAGGAAGACCAACCGCTTTTCCTCAAATTGCTGGCACTGTTCAAACACCTGCTCCATGCCCTCCATGTACTGAGGGGTGGTCTTGCCCACTTCATCCAGCACCTTCTCATACTTCTCCTGCGTCTACAGGCACCAGGACACAGGGAGGGTGAGACCCAGGCCCGCAGCTGCCGCCCTGCCCACTCCAAGGGCCCTCAGAGCCCAGCCCGGCTGGCACCTTCTGCACATCCTGCTTGCACTTGTCCACTTTGTCCTGCAGCTTCTTCTGCTGCTCGGGTGTGACCGACTGCTCCGTCTTGCTATTCATCTCCCGGGTCGCGGCCAGCTTCTCCTCTTTGCAGGCCAGATGGTAGGCCTTCTTGGCTGCCTCTAGCTGTGGGGAAGCAGAAAGGCGGCCGGCCTCCTACTTGTGAGCAGGAGCAAATGCGGGCACTCGTCAACCCTCCCGCCTGCCCACTCTGCCAGGTGTACGCATGGTCTTAAGAGGCAGAAGGGATGCAGGCCCTCCTGTGGAGGTCTCCCTGCACGCACAGCCTGCTGCCCCAGGACACTCCTGGCGAGCGCTGCCGTTCCTGCCCTGTCTGGGATACGGCCTGCTCCCCCATGGCACAATCCCAGAGGGCAGTGCACCGCCACCCCATCTGTGGACACCCTCCCTCTGATCAGACTGCCCTCGCCCCCTCCGTAGCATCCGCCCACCCTCGCCCCCTCCGTAGCATCCGCCCACCGGGCACCTCCTTCATCTTCTTGGCCCAGGGCTTCTGGGCCCTGCGGAAGCCATCTTCAGCCTCCTTGGTCTCCTTGAAGCCGCCCATGATCTGCTTGTGATAGGCGTCCTTCTGCCAGTTCTTGACCTTCTCCAGGTCCTCGTTCAGCAGGCTGTTCTTCACCTCCTGGTGCAGCTCGCTCACCTTGTCCGCCTCCGTCATGATGGCACCCCAGGCCCGCTCCAGGCTGCCGTACTGTGGGCCTGAGGAGATGGCCGTGGGGTCCCGAGGCCTTCACGATCCCCTGCCCAGAGGCCCCCCTGCACCACCTCCTCCACTCTCCCTAGTTTTCTTCATCCTCCAGGGCCCAAGTACAGCCACCTCCTTCAGAAAGGCTTGTCTGATTGCTGTCACACACCCCAGCCTGCAGCCCTCACTGAATTCTTATACATCTGCCTCTCTGTCCACACCCTATCTTCCCTGTCAGCTTGTGAGCCCTGGGGGGCTGGAGGGTGTAGCCTCAACCCTGTGAGCTCTCACAAGCCCAGCACGGCACCAGGCACACAGTAGGTGCTCAGGAAGGTTGGCTGAATGCAAAACTGAAGAACCAACTGGTGACAGATACCAAGAGGCTGCTGGGACCAGACATCCCACAGTCCCTTTCTCTGTGCCAGGCACTGCACTAGGCAGTGTGGGCCCAGGCCCAGCCCCCATGGAATTTAGTCTAACGGAAGAGAAAAACTACTCAATATATGTAAACTTCAGTTCGAAACCCTTCTGGATTAAAGGAATCGAGCGACACGACAACTAAATGCAGTACCTGACTCCGAATTGGACCCTGGACCAGCAAACAAGTGCTATAATGGCATTTGCATATGGGCCATATTAGATGTCCTAACTTGGTAGCTGAACTATGGCTACATAACCGAATGTTCTTCTTCTTGGGAGATACATGGAGAATTCAGGGTGAAGGGGCAACTGAAATGTTTCAAAAAATATGCATCTAAATAGGAGTAAAGCCAAAGTGGTAAAATGTTAACTGGTGGGTCTGGTGAAGGGTATGTAGTTCTCTTCTACTTCTGTAACTTTTCTCTGAGTTAAAATTATTTCAAAATAAAAAGTTTGGGGACTTGTTTGTTTTTACATCCAAACAAAAGCTGTACAAAGTGGAGTTGAAGCGCAGGGAGACCTGGCTTGGTCTGGGAGGGGAGGTATGCGGTGTGGGGCGGTTCCCGCAATGGCCCTGAAGCTGGAGGTGCAGCCGCATCCAGGCGGCTGGGTCTCCCAGGATCCGGACAGCGGGGGCAGGGTCTGGGGTGTGCCAGGGGATGGGCACGGGCCGGGAGGAGGGGGAGGACAGCACCTTTCTCGATGAGCTGGCGCCAGCGCTTGGCCCAGTCGGTGAGCTGCTGCGCGTAGGCCTTCTCGATCTTGGCGCGCTCCTGCACGCAGTTCATCAGATCGTTGCACAGGCGGTGCCCGTCATCGATGCGCTTCACTGTCCGCTTGTAGTTCCCCACCTGGCGGCCAGGCGGCGAGCGTGACTCCCATGGTTCCCCGGTTCCCCGCCTCCCCGCCTCCCCGCCTCCCCGCCTGTTGCAACCACGCGCTCTGACCGCCGCGTCCTGCAGGGGGCGCCCGCCACCACCATCCCAGTGCGCCTTGGGACCCTCTGACTTTTCAAGGGCTTGGCACCTCTCCTCAAACACAATTTTGTCGCTGCCACAAAATGCAAAAGGTTTCTTATAATTTGAACTTGGGCCAAATGAATTATTCATTTCATTTTTATGAGCTAACTATTTATACAGAGTCATAAGCATTGAGTTGAGCTGCAACTTCTTGACATAATATTATGTTTTGTAGACATCTCATTAAACACTTATTAACTTAGCTTTGGCAGTTTTCACTCTGGGTTTCATAAGCCAATAGAAAAAACACTTGCTGGGTTTCAAATATTTGGGGAGGCTCTGAAATACTGGCCTGTCTCCACTTCCATGTCGCTGTGGGGCTCCCGAGCTCACTCCATTTCCCTGGGACCAGGGCTGTGGCTCCGCTCACTCCACAGGGGAGGACAGGGAGCCGTGAAGGGCTGTGTGAGCTGTGAAGTGGTGCACCTGCCCATGTAAAGTGCCAGGACTCGGAGCCAGCGCCCAGAGCAGAGGGCCGGGGGGCCTGTGCCATACCATGAAATACCAGGGGATGTCCCAGGGGCAGCTGGGGGCAGGGCGCTCTGGGCTCAGGGAGGGGTTGTCATAGCCTGTTGGACATGGAGGGCTTTGCAGAGGCCCGGGGGACTGGGGGACAAGGCCTGAGGCCATGAGGTGGTTGGAGCCTGGGCCTCTGCAGGCTGCGCTGTCTGGTCCCCTGACCGGGGGAAGTATCAAAGCCTCACCTCCCAAAAGCTGTCGGTGATCTCCTCCGGAGCCAGGGAGGCCTCGTCGTAGGAGCCGGACATGGTGTGGCCGTGGCAGGATGGACAGGCGGGGAGCGGCGCTCAGCAGGCTGGGCTACTCATGCGCTGGAGAGGGAAGAGATTCTGGACATGAGGGACATGGTCCACATGCCCCACTCCAGGCCCGGGCCCCAACTTGCTGTGGGGATGAGGGCTCCCCAGGCAAAGCCTTGCATTGGGATGGGAACTTCCTGCCCGGGGACTGGCTCACCAGCCATCCCAGGGTAGCCCCAAGTCTCCCTGCCATACCCCTCATGCCCACCTCCCATCTCTCACTCCATCCCCTCTCCCCCAAACCCATCCTCCAGCTCCACTGTGGGCACCTCTCTCAGAAGCGTGCCCAGCCAGCAGGACGTGCTGCTGCTTTGTGTTCCTGAAAGTTAGAGCCACATAATCACATATTTGCTTTCGATAAATCTGTGGTTTCGTAGACACATAGGTCTCCGTGCAGCGCCCACTCTCCCGCCCCGTCCCCCCCAGGGCCTGACCCTCCGTAGGACCATTAGAGTTCAGTAAACTGCAGCTGGCATCTCAACCTGCCCCTCTCGGCGCTGCCCACCCGGCCCAGGCAGGTCCTTGCACCAGGCCCAGCACACCCACCTAAGCTCCCCACCAACATAGGGCCCCTGGTTCAACCCCCAAGTCCTCCCAAACCCCCTACCTGGAGCCTGGACCAAGTTCCCTGGGAAACGGCTGCACCCCTCCAACCTCCAGCCCAAGCTGAGCTCCTCAGCTCCCCGGGCTGCGAGGCCCCCCGGCTGCCCTGTGCCCAGCCCCAAAGGCTGCAATGAGCTGTTCCACGTCCTTAAGAATCCCAGACGTGCAGCTTCCTGGCCCGCAGGTCAGACCGCTCTGATCTGTGTGAGCATCAGGCGGCTGCGTGTGGCCTGGAACTGCCGGCCAGCATCGTGGCTGTCCAGTCTAGGCCACGTGCTGCCCCAGGGCTGGGGCCGGCGCTGCCTGCACCCACCCCCACCCAGCGCTCCCTGCCGCCCAGGCAGGAGCGCTTCAGTTGTGCGGAGACCAGACCCAGAGGGCCAGGGGCCTGGTCTCCAGAGGGGCAGCGAGGCCAAGCCAGGCCTGATCCCACTGCAAGCTGACAGCCTGCCCAGGGTCACTTCCCTGGTTCCACACTGTAACCTCAGGGGCTGTGAGTCCTGACCGATGGGGGAGTGCTGGCCTCTGCAAGATTTAGCCCAACCTGGGGCCCGAGGACAGGGACACTCGCACATGAGGATCCAGGGCGGAGGAGGTCTCTGTCCCTCTGGCCTCAGTCTCCCCACCTGTCCGGTCATAACCAGGGCTGCCTCCTTGTATCTCTCAGGCGTTGATTTCGTTCCTTTCCCCTTAGCACAAACTCACTTTCTCCCAAACTTATGTCCAGCGGGGGTGGGTGGAGAGAGAGCAGCTAGAGTTCATCAAGGGACAAAGAAACGAGTCTGAGTTTTTTTCCTTTTAATTTGGCACTTGTCACGTATGAAGCAGTACTTGCTTCGTGAGGAAAACGTTGAACTGGATATGGAGGAGTAAAAGGCGGGGATATGAAGGACTTTCAGCCAGGTTAGGTTAGGATCCCTGGGACCAGAGCCACCTAGAACCCTTGAAGTTATATAGAACTTGGGGACCCTCCAGTGTGCGCTCATGGGGGGGGGGGCTCCCTCATGAAGTGAAGGTCAAGAGCAGCCCTGGTAGAGGGGAAGCGACTTGACCCAACCTTGGTGTGCTTTCTCACAGTCACAGAGGCACACGTCCCTCACCCAGCGTCCCGTGGTTCCAGAAATTCCCCTGGCAGCCAGTGGGGCGCACTGCTCCTGCCCCATCGAATTTACAGCAGATCTGCCTGGGAGCCGAAGGCCGGACACAACCCGGACATGTCCAGGGGCCGTTCAGTGAGTGGAGGCAAAGGCCGGCCGGGGTGCTCTGACCCTGCACGCCCCCTCCCAAGCCATGCGACTAAAGCCAGAGGAGGTGCAGACAGCGAGGCCGCGAGAATCCTGCTCTGCGGAGGGTGGACACCACACGCAGGGATATTTTGGGAAGCGGGTAGAACTGGGTGTCTGGTGGGGGCAGGGAGATTTTTCACTAGGCTCTTTTGTGCCTTTTAAGTTTTGCCGTGTGTGCATAAACTGCCTATTTTTTAAAGCCCCCCAGCCTGTGCTGGAGGAGAGCAGAGGGAGCTGGCGCGGGACCACGGGAGCACTTGGAGCACGGGGGCGGGGCGGGGCATGTCGGGCTTGGATCGCACGGTGGCAGAGACCTCTCTGCACCTGGTCCAGACCCGGGACCGGGCGTGCCGTGGTCCCCTCCCAGCTGAGAGAGCATGTGTGACAGAAACAGCTCTGGCCGCGGGGCCCCGCTCTGCCACCGAACTGCTGTGTGACCTTGAGCAACTCACATGGCCTTGCTGGGTCCCGCCAGCAGACGAGGATCACCTGGCCCAATTTAAGGATTAGACGAGACGGGGAGGGTCCAGTGCCCGCCAGCCCCAGCTGGACCTGCACAGAGGGGCTCAGGAATACCAGCCAGGGCTGGGGAGGGAACGCAGGAGGGGCACGTGAGCACGCAGCACCATATGGCCAGACACCCCACCCCACCGTCCCCCTGCCTCTCACTCCCCCTGAGGCAGGTGCCATGTCATTCCTCAGGGGCGATCGATCGGTAGGTGCCAGCACTGCATCGCGGAGCCAGGAAGCCGAGCGGCCGGTGTCTGACACCCGCCTCGGGCAAGTCAACGCACGCTTAGCTTCCTCTACCCACCGAATGGGCTCGACGCCCATCTGACTTCCGCGGCCCGAAAGCCCTGTGTCATCAGTGATAACAGCTGACATTATGGAGCACACATCTGTGCCAGGGACGGTTCACAGATATGAGCTTCTCGAGTCCTCACCCCACCCCACACTGCAGAGCGGGCCCAGGGCCGAGGGGGACTGAAAGAGCGCACCCGCTCTCACCACTGACTTGTCACCGCTGCTGTCATGGTGGGCGGTGGCCCACTTCAGCGCAGGCTGGCGCGTTCTCACCCTCAGCGTGCAGCTCGGGGCGCGGGGCTCCGCTCGGCTCTGCCACCTGCCAGCGAGAGCTCGGCCGAGTCCCTGCGCGGTCTCAGCTTTCTAACACATATGATGGGAAACAATACTTGAGTCTGTTTTGAAGATCAAATGATAAAAGGATGGCAAGCTCTTTGGGAGAACAGAGAACACTGTGGGAGGTGGGGTTTTCCTGCTGGCCTGACCCCTCTTCTAGGGAGAGAAGGGTCCAGGATGCAGCATCCCTCTCAGGCCCAGGCCACCGCCCGCTGCCTCCGCAAGACCCTGGAGGGCGGGGCCGTGGTCATGCCCACCAAGAAGGGGCAGAGGAATTAAGGGCACCAGGCCTGGAGAGGCAGCCTGGCATGGACGCCACTTCGTGGATTCCTACGTCATTAGTCATGAGCAACGACAGGCCTTGGGGTGGCCTCAGCTCCTCTCTCTCCTCCCCCGCACACCGAGCCCTCCCCTCCCCGCAGCCTCTTCACTGGTCTTCCCACCGCTGACATCGTCTCTCCCCAGCCCCCCACGCAGCAGCCTGAGGAAAACTGGAAAAACTGTCAGATCCCACCACTGCCCCACTCAGAATCCTCCAGAGACCACCTCCCCTCCCCCCATTTCCTCTGAATAAAAGTCCAATTCATAACCTGCTGTCTTTCCTCTTATACCACACCCACTCTCCTCCAGCTCTGCTAACTTCCTTGCTGTTCTAACCCCAGGGCCTTTGCACCTGCTAGAAATAGTCAACCACCAGATTTCCAGGTCCACTCAAATGTCTTAACCCCCCTCCCCATTTAAACTTGCAACTCTGTTTCCACCCCAGCACCCCACCCCACCCCATCTCCATTCCCTCACTGTGTTCTTCTTGGATAAGCTGTCAACCTTAGGGGACTCACATACTTAGTGTCTTCCTCTCCCATTAGAATGTCAACCCTCTGAGACTGACGATTCAGCCTGCCTGGTTCTCTGCTGTATTTCTAGCATCTGGAGCAGTGCCTGGCACAGAGGAAGTGCACGATCACTTTTGTTCAATGAATGAATAAACGCCAAAAACCTTGTGGAACGTTCACTCATTAAATAGCAGAAGCACTGAATTCTGTATCCCAGAGCCAGTCACCTGCACACACTGGGCATTTAATAAATGTTGGTGAAGAGGATTATACAGCCAAAAGCCAGAATCTCACAGAGAACCCTCAACTCCACCTACCCTGGGCCATGCCCCCTGCTGTCCTGGAACCCCCTTCCCCATCTCTTAGTCATCGGCCTGCCTCTTACTCCCTGATGCCCCAGGACGACCCTGCCCCCAGGCTGGGGCCCCTCTGCAGGGATCCTGCAGCTCGCACGCGGGATAGTTACCAACAGCCTCAGTCATCACATTACTCCCTCTCATCCCCCTTTACACCAACTGTGATAACCATTTTTGAGTACCTACTATGCTCCAGCCTCTTCATACACTTTATTTCTAATCTTCTGCAACCGGTTAAGATACGTATAGACCTCCCCATCTTCTCTGAGACCCAGGAGGTTAAAGAACGTGTCCAAGAACACGCAGCAGGGAGAGGGAGGAGGCAGAGTCAGATCCAGACCCAGGTGAGTCCTTCCCTGCCCCTCCCGCCTGGTGCTCAGCCCAGAGCTAGTACTCCATGGTGTCACCGGTCCTCTGGCCTAAGGGACCAACTCAGCTCCAACCGGGCAAGGCCAAGGGAAGCCAGAGATGGGTCTCAGGCCCCACAAACATTCCCATGCTCCTCCGCTCTGCACCTCAACCAGAGATGGACAGACCCACCGTGCCTGACCTGGGGCCACGCAAGGACTCTCACCAAGCCTCTGCTGCAGCTTCAGGTGCAGCAAGAATCAGGGTTCACTGCCAGGTGCTGTCCTTCCACTCCTCCCGCCACCCCGTGCTCACCCCGCCTCTGCTCCTTTGCTCATGCCGCCCCTCCAGCCTGGGGTGCATGCTGTCCTCCCTCCCTCATCCACCTCCCCCCAAAATAACTCTCCTTCCCTTCAAGAGCCAGCTCAGTCCCTGAATACCCCAGCCCTCACCTACCTGACCCCTACCCCCTGGTGCAGTTCCTAGTCCCACCCTGCCACAAACCAGACCTCACTGGCTCAGGGCAGCATCTGCTCTCCGGACAGGCCAGGAACTCCCACCAGGTAATCACTCCCACAGAGTAGTTAAGAGCACTGCTCTGGGGCCAGGCAGAATGAGCGGGTTCAAACCCCAGCTTTGCTACTCAATGGCCGTGCGACTTTGGCAAGTTGCTTCTCTGTGTCTGTTTCACCTGGAAATGGAGATGATGCTACAACCCCATGGGGTTGGTGTGAGAAGGAAAGCACCATTTTAACCATCACTATCATTTTCTTCATCGTTATTGTAGGCATCATCACCCACCACCATCACCATCTTCATCATTTTATGTATCATCGCCATCATTATTATTATTATAGGTATATCACCCATCATCATCATCAAAGGATCATCGTAGGTATCACCACTACCACTATCATCATTAGTATTATAGTTATAATTACCCATCATTATCATAGTTATAATCATCCATCATCATCATCATGGTATCAATAATCACCCATCATCATCATCATCATCATCATCATCATCATTATAGTTATCATCACCTATCATCACAGGTATCATCACTCATCATCATCATCATCATTACCACGACCACCACCATCATCATCATAGGTATCATCACCCATCATCATCATCATCATCATAGGTATCATCACTCATCATCATCATCACCATCATCACCACCATCATTATCATCACAGGTATCATCACTTATCACCACCACCACCACCACCACCACCACCACCACCACCATCATAGGCATCATCACCCATCATCATCATCATCATCATAGGTATCATCACCCATCATCATCATCATCATAGGTATCATCACTTATCATCATCACCACCACCACCACCACCACCACCATCATCATAGGCATCATCACCCATCATCATCATCATCATCATCATAGGTATCATCACTCATCATCATCACCACCACCACCACCACCACCACCATCATCACCATCATAGGTATCATCACCCATCATCATCATCATCATCATAGGTACCATCACTCATCATCATCATCACCATCATCACCACCATCATTATCATCACAGGTATCATCACTTATCACCACCACCACCACCACCACCACCACCACCACCACCATCATAGGCATCATCACCCATCATCATCATCATCATCATCATAGGTATCATCACTCATCATCATCACCACCACCACCACCACCACCATCATAGGCATCATCACCCATCATCATCATCATCATCATCATCATCATAGGTATCATCACTCATCATCATCATCACCACCACCACCACCACCACCACCATCATAGGCATCATCACCCATCATCATCATCATCATCATCATCATCATCATAGGTATCATCACTCATCATCATCACCACCACCACCACCACCACCACCACCATCATAGGCATCATCACCCATCATCATCATCATCATCATCATCATCATCATCATAGGTATCATCACTCATCATCATCATCACCACCACCACCACCACCACCATCATAGGCATCATCACCCATCATCATCATCATCATCATAGGTATCATCACTCATCACTTATCATCACCACCACTACCACCACCACCACCACCACCATCATCACCATCATAGGCATCATCACCCATCATCATCATCATCATCATCATCATCATCATAGGTATCATCACTCATCATCATCACCACAACCACCACCACCACCACCACCACCATCATCACCATCATAGGTATCATCACCCATCATCATCATCATCATCATAGGTATCATCACTCATCACTTATCATCACCACCACCACTACCACCACCACCATCATAGGCATCATCACCCATCATCATCATCATCATCATCATCATAGGTATCATCACTCATCATCATCACCACAACCACCACCACCACCACCACCACCATCATCACCATCATAGGTATCATCACCCATCATCCCCATCATCACCATAGGCATCATCACCCATCATCATCATGATCATCACCCATCATCATCATGATCATCACCCATCATCACCACCATCATCATCATCACAGGTATCATCACTCATCATCATCATCATCACCACCACCACCACCACCACCACCATCACCATCATCATCATAGGCATCATCACTCATCATCATCATCACCACACCACCACCACCACCACCATCATCATCATAGGCATCATCACCCATCATCCCCATCATCATCATCATCACTCACCACCACCACCACCACCACCACCACCATCACTATCATAGGTATCATCACCTATCATCCCCATCATCCCCATCATCCTCATCATCACATCATCATCATCATAGGTATCGTCACCCATGCTTCTTGCAGCTGCAGAGCTTTCAAACAGAAGACTCCCATCTTTGTGGATGACCTCACATTCCATCTCTTCTTTGTGCCTAATATCCCACAGACCTTTGCTATGGACTGAACTGTGTCCCACAAATCCGTATGTGATGCCTTACCTCCCAATGTGACTGTATTTGGACTTTTAGGAGGCAACTGAGGTCAAGTAAAGGTGAAGTCCTGATCCAATAGGATCGGTAAGGTCGTGTCTGGACACACAGAGGTCGGCCTCTGCAAGCCAGGAAGAGAGGCCTCCCCAGGAGCCCAGCAGCCACTGTGATCTTGGACGTCCAGCCACCAGAACCACGAGAAATAAACCGCGCAGTCCATGGGACTTAGTTCTGGCAGCCTGAGCTGACCAAGGCATCCTTCCATGCCTGTTGGCCTCACCTGGGACCCCAGGTCTCCAGGTCCCCTATGAAGAATGCCTAGTTTCCTCCAGCCTTCCCTTTGGGTCTAAACATCAGGCCCTGAACCTGAACCTCTATCTGCTCTGAGGAAAGGTCCCAGGGTAGTCTCCAAGGGGCTCTCCCTTCAGAGATGATGAACCTCAGGTGGGGGTGGCGGAAAGAGGATGGAAACACAAATGGGGGACAGAGGGAGGCAGAGCCAGGTCTCACCTAGAGAGGTCCCGGCAGAGGGGCCCAGGTGGGCTCACCCCAGCCAGGAAGGGTTTAAAGGCATCCACCTCAGCTCCTGGCTGGTCACCCCCTGGTTGGCCTCGCGCCTACTCTCTGCCCACTCCCTGGCCTCTGATCCTTGCCCTTTGCCATCCCTACCCTCTCCCTTCCTCCTCAGTCCCCAGACCCCAGACCCCCCTCCTCTGAAATACCACCCCAGGCAGCCCTGCACTCCCCTGTTCCCAGGACAAATGGAGGAGGCAGCACCTCATGTGGCCTCCAGAGAGCCCCTGAGTGTACCTCCAGCGCAGGAGAAAGCCAAGTGACAGTCTCACCTCATTCGGTGGTGCCGACACTTAAGGGGATAATGAGGCAGGGGAAAGGGGTTCCAGCCTCAAGTGATGACGCAGAGTTGGTGTCTATGCCGCAGAGCCCACCCTCCTGACTCCCAGAGGTAACCTCGGGACTGAGCCGAGGCCCACCGTGGGAATGGGCCCACAGCACCCACGCCTCACCTCCACACTCAGTGTTTCAGAGGCCACCTCCCAAAGGGACTGTCCTAGTCAGACCCCTGTCCGGGCTCAGCGGCTTGGAGTGTCCAACGACCCCACAGATGGGGAGTGGGAGTGGGAGCTGTGGGAAGGCAGGCCCATTCTCTCCACCCCAAGTGCACCTCTCTCCCAGGACCCATCACCCCGCACTTGGCCTTCTGCTGGGTCTCCTGTCCTGAGTCCTGCCCAGCTGTGGCCTCCCGGAGGGCACGGACAATTGGTGCGCACCTTCCCCTGCCCCCACAGGAAGGCCCCATCCTCAGCTGCACAGGGGTGGCACGCACTGCCCTCCCCTTCCTGCCAGGTGAGCTGTCCTGGCCAAGGCTGGAGCAGAAAAGGCAAGAAGCACGGACCCAGGCCAGGCAGGACATCCTGCCGGACTCGATGTCCTGGGGCAGCTGCCCACCCGGAGGGGCAGGGACCCTCCCGTGAGGCCACAGCATAGGCCCCGTCACAGCGGGACGCAGAGGCTTCTACTGCGGCCTCCGTCCTTCCAGGGCTGCTCTGGGCCAAGCACTGAGCCACACCCACAACTCCCGCCTGCGTGGGCCTGACACCCAGAGAGGCCGGACAGACGAATAAGACAATGATCAAGTGTGTTAGAAGGCGACAAGGGCTGTGGAGAGGACACGGCAGGGAAGGGGACAGGGAGAGGCAGTGGGGGCTGGGGATGAAGCTATTTTACACAGGAGATGAGAGGGAGCCAGGCCCCCGATGGCTGAAGCAGGGTGAGGAGAGAGGGAGGGGGAGGCCCGGGAGAGGGAGGGCGAGGCCGGGAGGCCGGGAGGGATCCTGTCACAGGAGGCCTTGTAGGTCAGAGTAAGAGCCTTAACCACACTCCCCCTACCCCCACCCCGGGGCCTGGGGAGGAACTGGACTCCAGGCACAGAGGGGCCGGTGCAGTGGGTGGGTGCACCTGCTCCCGCTTTGCCCTGGGTGGAGCTGGAGGGCCTTGGCCTTGTGTGGGGAGGTGATCCCAGCTTGAGGGGCAGGGGGTTGGTGTGTGCAACCTTGGGCGCCCTCAGGTTCCAGAGAGGCAAAGGTCTGCCCCTTCTCCTGCCTGCCTTCTCTATCCAGCAGCACCCACTGAGGGCCCCGCACCCGCTGAGGGCCCCGCACCCGCCGAGGGCCCCGCACCCGCCGAAAGCAGGGTCCGTCCGCGCTCTGGCACAGCGTGTGGAGCTTCTTCCCCGGGGAACTCGGGGTCAGGGGACCTGGTGCCGGCTGAGGCGGGGTCCCGGCCTCTGACAGGGCGGAGGAATGCCCACCCACAAGCTGATGTGGTCCCACTCATTTCTGCAAACGTCAGTTGCACCTGCTGAATTCAAGTGCCTCAGCTTGGGGCTCAGGGCCTGGCCAGTGAGAGGGAGGTCTCAGGCGGCAGAGGTGGGGAGGGCATGCCCAGGAGCTGGCAGCTGCACAGCCTGGGCACATGTCTGCTCCCCTCTCCTCATCTGGCCCCCGCCTCCCCACCAGGGGCTGGGAGGCATCTGCCCTCCCTTACCTGCAGCCGGCGGGCTCCACTCCAGCCCGAGCGGGGCTGTGAGCCTTGGGGACAGGCTCTTTGGCAAGAGCTGGAGGTTTCCCTTCCCCGGAGCCCCCAGGCCGGGCCCTGCCTCTCCCACTCCTGGCTGCCTCCTCTAAGCCACAGCCTCCCTCTCTTCAGTTTATTTTATTTTTTTCCTGTCCCACCGATCCCCAGGGTCTTTGCTCCATCTCTCTCCTACACCCTGTTGCCCCCCAGTCTGGGGCAGTGAGCCCACTTGGGGGGCAGAACGGCCCCCCCAAGGCACATTACCCAGCCTCACCCCATCCTGGCAGCCGGGTGGGAGCCCGGCTTACCCCCAGCAGCCTTCCCCTGGTCGCAGGGAGCTGGGGGAGGCCTGGAGCTCAGCCCGGAGCTGGGCCTGGTCTGGAACCAGCCAGGCTCCTCACGTGGCCCCATGGCAGGAGCTCTGAGGAGAGGAAGGAGACTGTCCACTTGCTCTTCAGGGCAAATCAGGACCCAAAGCAGCCTCCGTCTCCCCGCGTTGTTCCTCCGCCCGCCACGCTCCCCCTGCCAGCTGCCAGGCCCAGACCCCTGAGCGGCAAAGCCTGTTGGCTTGATCGTCACAGCATTTCCAGATGCCAGCCTCTTCTCACTACTTCCAGCGACACCGTCTCGCTCGAGACCCCATCTACTCTCACCTGGAGGATGCAGGTTATGGGGTTCCCTGTCCTGCTGGCCCCTGCAGTCTGTTCTCCCCCCGCAGGCAGGGATCCTTAAAACCCAAGCCTGACCGGATAGAGAAGGCAGGCAGGAGAAGGGGCAGACCTTTGCCTCCCTGCAACCTAAGCGTACCCAAGGTTGCACACACCACCCCCCTGCCCCTCAAGCTAGGATCACCTCCCGACACAGGCCAAGGCCCTCCAGCTCCACCCAGGGCAAAGCAGGACCAGGAGCACCCACCCACTGCACCGGGAGCACCCACCCACTGCACCGGCAGGCATCCCACCCCTCTGTGCTAGAGTCCAGACAGTTCCTCCCAGGCCCCAGGCCCAGCCCTGTGCGAGCCGCCTGAGGCTCCAGCGCCCGGCTCCCCAGCAGGGCACTGTCCCCAGGAGCCATGCAGCGGAGGGACAGAAGTTGGGGAGGGAGGGCCCCAGGTACCCCACTGGGGTCTGCTCTCCAGCAACTAACATGGAGACCCTGGGTTTTCTGGGGGTGGAACAGGGTCCTTTGGGAAACCAGGGGGCCTGGTTCTGCAGGGAGGGAAGGAGCTGAGTTTGGGGGGAAAGGGAAAGATGCCTCCTCCCTGACCAGCGGCTCTAAGCCCAATGCCTGAGGCCACAGGGAGGCTGCTGGGGTGCTGGGTGGGAATGGGGGGAGGGGGAAGGCTGGATCTTGTGGTTCCAAATGATCAAGGCCTAGCAGTGCCTGGGGAGGGGGGTGGTGAGACAACCTCACTTCTCCCTGCCCGCCCCTCTAGCCTTAGCCTGTGAGGACTGGCATGGTGAGCTCCTGGAAGCGCCAGCCCCCTCAGCCACTTCCCCAGGGAGGGACATTGGGGGAAGAAGGGGGTAGAAGTGCAGAAGAGGAAAGGCAACTGGGGGGGTGGGGGGGTGGGAGGACCCAGTCTGAGGAGCGCCTCCAGGCCGCTGGCTGCGCCCCAATCACCCACCCACCCACCCACGACCCTGGCCCCTCTGCTTGCTACCAAGTGCTGCTGGTAGGAAGACGGGGACCCCGGGGCCCCACTCGCCACGCAGCCTCCTTGACCTGTCCCCATGGATACCTACCGGGGCCCCTCTTGGTACCAAGCCAGGGGCAGGTGGGAGCACACCGCCCGCTGGGCCGGGCCAGGGCCGGAGGGGCCGGCTGTCCTCCGTCTCCTCCGTGGTGGCCGGCAGGGGGGCGCCTGGCCCCTGGGCTGGGGCTGTCTTCTCGGGTTCCCTCTGCCGCGTTCGCTCGCTCGCTGGCTCGCTCAGGAGGCAGAGCCAGAAAAGAAGTCAGCTCCCCGCCCCCACTGCCGCCTCCCCCTCCCTCCTCCCGACCCGCCTCCTTTTCCAGCCACCCACCTCCTTCTGCTCGTTTCTATGACAACCGGGCAAAGCTGCATAGACAGCCTCCCTTCGGTGCACAGCAGGGGACGCCCGCCCTCCGCACGGCGCCTGCACCGACCGAGGGCGCACACTCCGCCCCGAGACGCCGGTGGACGCGCAGGCTCGTGGGGCACCTGGACCGGCTCTGCCGCAGCCTCTTCCTCTCTCTCCTCAAGACCCCACTCCGACACCCCACCGGACACGGAGCGGCACCGTTCCTCAAACCCGAGGAAAGGACTGCTCCGTCAGCATTCCCACCTGCTTTCTCACTCATTCGCCGTCAGTCAGCCCCCGACATTTTATTGAGTTTTCTCGGTCAGGCTGAGTGCGATAGCATGGAACTGTCTCATTCCATGAAGTTCCGCGCCGCTTCACAGACTGGAAGCTGAGGCCCACAGCCGTAAAGCAACTTGTCTGAGCACCCCCGGCTCCTGGCTCACTGTGGGCAATGGCCCTGTGATTCCCACTCGGGTGCTTCTCCCAGGCTGTGGCTGTCACACACCCTCAGAGCAGGCATCTAGGCGTGCACTACACACGTGTGGCCCATGCGCACCAACAGGTATCCATGCACACGTGCATCCCAACAACACACTTACACATATTTGTGCACACGCATTTCCGCAAGCCTGTGCACCTATCTATCCATGCACAAATAACATAGGTAACTGTAACACTAACATCGACGCACACACACTCACATGGATGTAGAACATACAACACACAAACCCTTCCTACACCCAATCACAGCCGCACACTCACGCCCCCAACCCTCGTCTCATTAGAAGGGACACCTGAAAGTGTCCAACCAGGGCACGGAGTAATGAGCCACTTCCGGAAGAGGACCCCACTTTGCTCTGTGCCCACCTCTAGGGACCAAACACCTTGTCTCAGCTCTGCTGCGGAAAGGGCCTGGGGGTGCAGACAGCCCCGCTCGCCACGCAGCCTCGCCCTCATTCTAAGTCCTCTGCCTGATCCAGACTACTTTTTACCTGGAGCCCTTCAGCCCAGGGGCCCACCTCCCTAAGGCTGTCCAGTTATGGGACTTGGAGCTATGACAGTAAAATGGGCCCTTCCCCGTCCCCTCAGACAGCTCTGCTACCCCCCAGGAGGGACAACATCTGGACAGGAGGGTGAGAAGGGGGAGGAGGAGACCAAGTGGGGACTGGGGCCCCGGACACACACCCTGTCCGCAAGATGACACCAGCCCAGCACCACCTCAGAGGACCTCAGGCAGGATCACAGCAGCCCTGTGCCCCAGGGTAACTCTCAGGGACCCGCACAGTCCAGAGAGGGCAGATGCAACGCAAAGAACCAGAAGCGCACCGACAATGAAGCCAGCCCTAGCTGGTTCTGCTCAGGGGATAGAGTGTCGGCCTGTGGACTGAAGGGTCCCGAGTTCAATTCCAGTCAAGGGCACATGCTTGGGTTGTGAGCTTGGTTCCCATTAGGGGGGCGAGCAGGAGGCAGCCGATCAACGATTCTCTCTCATCGTTGATATTTCTCTCTCTCTCCCTCTCCTTTCCTCTCTGAAATCAATAAAAATATATATTTTAGAAAATTAATCAGGCATGCTATAAATTGCATGAAACATCCTAGCATCAGAGAAGTCAACTGTGAGGGGAAAATCACCTTGGCATGGGTGAAACAGGGAATTGCACTCATTCAATAGGTATTTGCCGGGCACCCGCCATGTGCCAGGGACCATTCTAGGTGCAACACAAAGGTTGGAGATGAGCTAGTGGACACTGAGCTCCTGCTCTCCTGCAGCATCTGTGGCGGTCACAGAAGCCCTGTGGAGGCCACAGCAGAGACCAGGGCTGAGCCATCTGACCAAAGCGACAAAGCCAGTAAGTGTCTGGGATCCGAGCCCCCTGCCTGCCAAGTTCTGCCAGTCCCACAGCGGTTTCACTGAGAAAGATGCCGTGCGCAGGAGTTTCAGGGTCAGGTGCGCTTCTTGTCCCCACATCACAGGCAGGGCAGGGTCACGTGTACCTCAAATGGCAGTAAACAGTGGGCCCGAGTGAGGACCCCGGAATGACAGTTGACTTCCCGCTGGGCCTTCCTTCACTGGAAGGCTGCAGGTGGGGTCCCTGGGCCTGGAGGTCCTCAGCAGAGGGTCCGGTTGAGGCAAGGAGGAGGGATGCCTGGCACCTGAGAGCAGAGGCTCTCAGGAAAGTGAGGGGACCTCAGCTGGGGGCGGGGAGGGATTGAGTTCCCAGGCGCCTGCCAGCCCCCAGCCCAGGATCATCTTTCTACTCAAGAGCTGGCTCCATCCAGGGACACCAAAGACAGCTAGCTGCCCCTCCCACCCCCGCCGACATCCTGATCCGGCCCCATCTGCTGCCTGGTGGGCCCCCGAGTTCTGCCCTCCCGCACTCACTGCTGTGGCAGAAGCTGACCCTTGTCACCCCCTCTTTGCCCAGGCCCCCTAGGGAGCATCCATCCCCCCCCCCCCCCATCAGCCTGATCCAGCCCCATATGCTGTTGAAAGGGGCCTCGGAGCCACCGGTCTGCAGCCCTCTACTCTCCCAATAGCAGGCCCAGAGATATCCTCCCACTACCCCTGCCCAAACTCAGCCCCTTCTGCTGGACCTTAACCATGTTCCACTCCACAGGAACTATCGGACTACAGCCGTGGCCTCACCCAGGCCCCCGAGCAGCTCCTTGTGCCCCCAGGAGAAGCTGACACCTTCTGTCACTGCCTCTCACCCAGCCTGAAGAGCAGCCATCGCCCCACACCCCAGCCAGGCACAGTTATCCCACGTGTTCCCAGCACAAATGCAATCAAGGCCCATTAGCTGCTGCTTTGCATCTCATTTGCATATGTCCCCATGACTGCCAAAATGCCAGAATCCTCCCCAAACCCTGGCCTATGACAGGCAGGACTGGCTAGCAATGGAGAAATAAAGTGGACAAGGCTTCCCTGAGGGTCTATCTGGGGATAAGCTTGCGGGGACAGGAGGACCAGAGGGAGAAAACCCAAAGCGACTTCTGGTTTCAGACCCTGAAAGGTGCTCAGAGGGTAACAGGGACTTACCAAGCACTAAGTCCTGGCACCGTGCACGGTGTGCACCTTATCCCTTGTTTTGCACAATGAACCATTTTACAGGTGCGGAAACTGAGGCTCAGAGGGTTAAGGCCTTGCTACTCAAAGCCCAGGGCCTGCCTGGGAGCTGGAAGACATGCAACATCTCAGGTCCCGCCCAAACCTCCTCATCCAAGTCTGCAGCCCCGGAATCCCGGGAGATGAATGTGAGGCGCACCAGGTGGAGGGCCTGCCGACGGGACAGTGGACGATGGTGCTGGTGTCCAGTGAGGTGATTCTGACCAGCTCCCGTGCTAGTGTGTTTGATGCTTTTAACAAATATTCCCTGAGTGCCTACCATGCACAGCACTGCTCCAGGCAGTGGGTCACAGCAGATAACCACGAGAAAACCTCGTGAACACGTCTGCCAAGAGGAAAAAATGCAGTACACACTAGAAGTTCATGTAGCGATCAGTGCTGCCAAGAGAAAGAATGTGGGGGGGAAAGAGAGAGGGTGAGTGGGGGCCATTTTAGAATCCTTCTTCAAAGAGATAACATTTGAACAAAGACCTAAATAAAGGGGGAAAGGGAGGAGGTACCATTTGGGGGAAGAGTGTTTCTGGCAGAGGAAACAGCAAGGTCAATGTCTTAAGGTCAGGGTAAGCTAGGCACACAGCAGGCACCCCAAAACTGAATGGATGGACAGACGGATGGACAGATGGAGGGGATGGTCGAAGGGATGGCAGGGAGAGGAAGCAGACAAGGCAGGGGTGAGGAAGAGGCAGGCAAGGGCCAGAGCCTGCTGGGCCTTGTGGGCCTTGGTGAGGACTGGATTTTAGTCGTAGTACAGAGGAAAGCCGTTGGTATTTTTGAGCAAGGGGGTAAGATCCAATTTATTTTTCTAAAAGATAACACATTTTATGTGGCAGTGATTAGGAAGGGACAAAGGCTGGGCAGGAAGACCACTTCAGAGGCTTCTGCAGAGTGATTCCCACAGGAGTGCGGGTGGCCACTGACTCACCTGCCCACGAACATCGGCAGCACCACACGGAAGCGACCCAAATGGCATGTGCACGTTCTACCGAGTGGTTTGTTCACACAGTTGAATACTACCCAGCAGTGATTTTCAGCCACTGCGAGAATTTTTGACCGAAGCAAGACTTTTAAAACATGCAATACCTATTTGGTCAAGGGCACTGAGCTCTTTGCCCTCAGATTGTCAAATAAAATAAATGACAACAGCCAACACAACCATAGGCACATGTAGGATCCGGCGCTAGGGTTAAGCCTCAGACTGACCTGTGGCAGGGCCACAAACAAGTCCCAGCTCGAAGGGCAGAGTCCTCTTAGCTTAATTAAGCTTGACCTCATAGCCCTCCCTAGTTCCTTCCTAGGTAGCTAATGGGCTGTGGGAGGCGCAGCAAGTGCTGCCAAAACAAGGTGACACTCCCAAGAACACTGTAAACATGGTGACCACGCCCTTGTTTTGATCTCACTGTAAAATAAAGCCTCTGCTTGCAGGCTGGGTCTGTCTGTGTCCTCATCCAGGCCCGGGAGATCCACCAAGCCCCGGCTGCATTCTCTTGTCTGTCTTTTCTTCACTCCTTCATCACCCCTCCTCAGGCTCACCGAACCCTTGGCTGTGCTGGCACAGCACATGTGGTGCCCCACGTGGGGCCCCAGTACAGGGCCACTACGATTGCAAGGCAAAGGACGTTCCAGTGAAGCACGTGCAGAAAGCAAAAAGGAAGGTAAGGAGTGCAGTTTAGTAATAGCTAGGCGTAAAACATGGGAAATTAAGACTGTCCAAACCTGAGGGCTATAAAGAAAAATCAGACCCTCCAGAAGGAAATCCAACAGCACCAGCCTCGCATCGACAACATCTTCACATCAACGGCATCTTCGAGAGGAGCCAGAGCATCGTCACCGACAGCAGCAGCCTGAATGCCAAACCATCCCACAGAGGCTCGCCGACCTGCAGCAGCTGTGGGGCCTCCTCATCCAGGAGACAGAGAAGCAGCGCTGGTGGCTGGAGGAGGTACAGGGGACCCAGAGAAGCTCCCTGTCCCTCCATTCAAAAGACAAAGAGTTGCCCCAATGACAGCAATGCAGAAGAAGAAGAAAACGAAGGCTACACAAGGGGCTGAGGTGCCAACATGGGGTCAGCTGAGGAAGTTACCAACTGAAGCTCAGCAGATGGGAGAAAAGCAAGAAGTGGAAGCGACTCCCTCAACCATGTTTCTGGCTATGCTAGCACTGGTTAGCTGCCAGTCTTCTGAAAAGTTGCGCAGCCAAGTCTGAGGACTCTGAGTAAAAATATACACCAGCAGCAACAGCAACTTTCATTTTGTAGTTAAAAATGTTAACATGTCAGTAGTTCGGCTTCTCTCTTATTGCTGTGTTGTACTGGCATTGTTTTGCTATTGTTTTAATAGCCAGCACTTTGTTTGTTCTGGATGTTTAACTTTTAAAATGTTAACATGTCTGTAGTTTGGTTTTTGCATTGGCATTGTTTTGTTAAGTTTTTTTTGTGTGTGTGTGTTTTTTGTTTGTTTGTTTTTTACAGGCTCCGCGTAGTTTAATTAGGGAACTGAAGCTGGGCGGAGTGGGATGATCCAGGCTGGCATGGAACCCTTGGGGGACTGGGAGTCTTGGTGGTGTGGGCCCGGGCAACCCTTCCCTCCAAGGCAAGGCACGGCTATTTGGCAAGGAGAGATGAGCGGTGGGATCCCACTGCCCAAGGACATGCTCTGGGGCCAGCTGACAAGCATGCAACACGGGGATCCGTCAGGCAGCTTGAACCATGAGGGTAGGCACTGTGAAGGCTGAGGGCTCAGGCTGTTCGCAAAGGCTTGTGGTTCACCTGGGAGACGCTGATGCCCGTCAGCCTCCCCACGCTCTCCGGAAGGTGGCTCAGGATGTCCAGCACTTCCCCCGTCACTTTGGCTGCCCCCACAGCCCCACTGCCACTGGACACCGATGTGACCTTTTTGGTCGAGGTCAAGGGACCACTGATTTCCTCTGCCACCTGGGGCAGCTTCTCCAGCAGCATGTCCAGCTGAGCAGCCTCCTGGTATAGCTGGAACGCTTCTGCCTTCTTGGCCATCTGTTCGGCCTGAGCCCGGGCCCGGACCCCAATGGCGAAGGCCTCGGCCTCCCTCCCCGCCCCCCCCCCCCCCCCCCCCCCGCATCCTCACTGACTCCGCTTGCATGATCAGCTGGGACTTCTCTGCCTCTGCTAGGCGCTCCAGCCGGTAGCTCTCGGCTTCCGCACTCGGGCCTCCAGCTCCTTCTCCCGGCGGGCAATCTCCTGCTCCTGCACAGCCACCTGCTGCGCCCGCTCCACCACCTGCACCTGCACCCGCTGCTCCTCGATCTACTGCTTCCTTTTGGCCACCTGCAGTTGGTAGGCCAGGTCGGCCTGGGCGCGGCGGGTGTTGACCTCAATGTCGTCGGTGGCCTTCTTCAGCTCAGAGTCCCTCTGGGCCTCGGCCATCTCGATCTCACGCAGGTACTGAGCAGACACTTTCTCCTGCTTGGCTTTGGCTTCCCGCATCCCAGCATCTCGCTTGGCCTCCGCTTCTGCAATCCGAGCATCTTTTTGGTCTTGAGCCTTCCCCAAGGAGTGCAAGCAGTCCCGGTCGTGGTGAATGTCTTCCAGGGTGTAGCTGACCCACTGATGCCCATGTTCACCAGGTCTGCGGAGGCCACTTTGAAAACCTGCTCCGAGAACTTCTGCCTGTCCTTATAGATCTCCTCCACAGTCATGTGGGCCACGATGGCCCGCTGGTGGCCCTCCAGCGTCTCCAGGGCGATGTGGGCGGTCTCGGCCTCCGTCTTCCCCAGGAACATCGGGCGGGCGGCCGCCAGCATCTCTTCGTCCTGCCCCTGAGTTTTCACCTGGGCGATGCCGGTGACTGAGATGGGGACCCCATGGCGCGTGTAAACCTCTCACTCTTAACATTGAGGGTCAATGTGTTGAGAGAGATCCTCTGGATCTGCTGGATGCAGGGCAGGACGAAGAAGCGCCCCCGGCCACCATGACGGGGGAGGAGGGCGCTCCGGCAGAAACCGGAGACCACCATGGCCTCGTTGGGGCCACAGGTGAAGAACATGGCTCCGCAGGGCTGGCGGAGAGCGGAGGCTGTTTCCTGTCAGCCCACCCGCCCGCCCCCCCCCCCGCCCGCCCCCCCACCCGCCCGCCCCCCCACCTCGGCCCAGTCCCCTGCACCGGGCCCGGCTAAGGCTTCCCCCCGAAACCCGCAGACTCCAACGACGCCTGCTCGCTTGCCCAGCCACCGCCTGCGTCCCCGCCAGCAGCGAGGGCGGTTCTCCGGGATCCGATGAAGCTCCGCCGCCCCTGGGACCTGGGAGCCCAACCACGGCCTCCACAGCCACCTGAGCCCCTCCTGCGGCCTCCGCCCCCCGCCCCCCACCGCCAGCGGCCCCTTTGTTAAGTCTTTTTAACTAGAAGCCTGGTGCACAAAATTCGTGCACAGGGAAGGGGGATCCCCTCAGCCCAGCCTGCACCCTCTCCAATCCAGGACCCCTAAGGGGATGTCCAACTGCCAGTTTACGCCCATCCCAGGGATCCGGCCTAAACCAGCAGTTGGACATCCCTCTCACAATCCTGGACCACTGGCTCCTAATTGCTTACCTGCTTGCCTACCTGGTCACCCCTAACTGCCCCCGCACTGGCCTGATCACCCCTCACTGCCTCTGCGTGTCAGACTGATTGCCCCTTACTGCCCCCCATTGCTGGCCACGTTGCCCCCAACTGCCCCCCACCAGCCTAGTACCCCTCTCTGCCCCGCCAGCCAGCCTGGTTGCCTCCAACTGAACCTCCCCCCCCCCCGCTGGCCTGGCCACCCCCAACTGTGCCCCTGCCAGCCTGGTCATCCCTCATGGCCCCCCTGCTGGCCTGGTTGCCCCACACATCCTGCTGTTCAGTTGTCTGGTCGTCCGTCACTAACCCCCCATTGGCCTGGTGGTAGGCAGCCATCTTGTGAGGGTGTGATGGTCAATATGCATATTACCTCTTTATTATATAAGATAGTCAGAGTAGTCTATTCTTGATGTTTAAGTTTTACTGTAGTAGCTTAAAAACAAAAAAGGGGGGAAATGTAGGGAGTGGCACTAAGGTTAAGCCTCAGACTGACCTGTGGTAGGGCCACAAACAAGTCCTACCTTGGAGAGCAGAGCCCTCTTAGCTTAATTGAGCTTAGCCTTATAGCTCTCCCTAATTCCTTCTTAGGTATCTAATGGGCTGTGGGAGGTGCAGCAAGTGTTGCCAAAACAAGGTGACACTCACAAGAACACTGTAAACATGGTGACCACGCCCTTGTTTTGATTTCACTGTAAAATAAAGCCTCTACTTGCAGGCTGGGTCTGTCTGTGTCCTCATCCAGGCCCGGGAGAACCACCGAGCCCCGGCTGCATTCTCTTGTCTGTCTTTTCTTCACTCCTTCATCACCCCTCCTCAGGCTCACCGAACCCTTGGCTGTGCTTGCACGGCACAGGCGTCCAGTGCGAATGAATCAAAATTATAGCTATTTTTTGTCAGATTGACAAAAGATAATATATATTTTTTGGTGTGCCACAGCATTTTAGTAATTAGTTTATGTGTGCCGTGAGGTGAACAGGATTGACAATCGCTGCTCTACAGCAATGAAAACACACTTGCACGGGAAAGCCTCACAGCATCTTGCTGAGCAAGAGAAGCCAAACTTCAAAGAACATAAACAGGGGGCTCTGTGTACAGAGTTCAAGGCCAGGCCGACCGGGGCCTCTGGCTCCTGCCTGAGGGGAGCAGACGCACTCCTCCCTGCTGTTCCTCCTATGGGGTTCAGCTGACCCCGGCCGTCTTACATAAAACAAGCCTGTGGCCCAGCAGGTGTGGCTCAGTGGCTGAGCGTGACCGATGAACCAGGAGGTCACACTTTGATTCCTGGTCAGGGCACATGCCCAGGTTGTGGGTTCGATCTCCAGTGTGGAGCGTGCAGGAGGCAGCTGATCAGTGATTCTTTCTCCTCATTGATGTTTCTCTCCATTTTCTCTTTCTCTCTGAAATCAATAAAAATAAATAAAATAAAATATACACATACATAAAAATAAAAAACCTATGAAGGCTCTGGAAGGGGAGAGAAGAAGTCAGCCAGACGATGGACCTCAGGATCCAAGGAGCAATGCAGCAGTGAGTACTCGGGACTTTCCTGTTGCCCATATACCCCAGACTTGCTGCTGGAGAAGTCACCCATCTGCCTCTCCAGCCAAAGGATTGGAAGGTGCAGTCTAGCAAGACAAAACCCTTTAAAACAATTAATGCCCTTCTCTAGCCAAGCACCATGGAAAACCTGTGGCCCTAGCCCCACCCCAACTCCCATGAGCCTCAGAGTTAACAGAGAAGAATGTTACCCCCATCACCAGGGAGGTAACAGAGAAGAATGAGTGGGAAGCTGGGATTTTCACCCCCACCCAGTGGTAACAAGGCCTCCCGTGTGTGCTAGGTCGGTGTCAGAGGAGGCCTAGTCAGGACTGTCACCGTCCCCCAGCAATAAGGTTAGTAAAAAACACAATGGCACTCATTATTCTCAGATGACATGATATTGTACATGAAAAACCCTAAAGACTCCACCAAAACACTACTAGACGTAGTAAATGAACTTGACAATGCAGCAGGATGCAAAATCAACACCGAAACATCAAAGGCTTTTTGATACAGCAATAATGAATTCTCAGAAAGAGAAACTAAACAAAAATCCCATTTACCATTGCAACAAAAAAATTAAGATACTTAGGAGTAAACTTAACCAAGGAGGCAAAAATCCTGTACTCAGAAAACTACAAGACATTGAAAAAAGAGATAGAAGAAGATATAAACAAGTGGAAGAATATACCATGTTCATGGATTGGTAGAATCAACATCATTAAAACATTCATACTACCCAAGGCAATCTACAGATTCATGTAATCCCCTCTTGGGGGATGTCCACCTGCTGGCTTAGGTCCCATCCCCAGAGATCAGGCCTAAGCTAGAAGTCAGACATAGCTTCTTGCAGTCCAGGGTTCTGGTGGTCCAGGATCCCTCGCTCCTTACCGCCCACCTGCAGCGGAGGTAGGAGAGGCTCTTGCCACCGCCGCTGTGCTTACCAGCCGTGAGCTCGGCTTCTGGTTGAGTGGCGCTCCCCCCTGTGGGAGCGCACTGACCACCGGAGGGCAGGTCCTGCATTGAGCTTCTGCGCCCTGGTAGTCAGTGCTTGTCATAGTGACCAGTCGTCCTGCCATTTGGTTGATTTGCATTTTAGGGTTTTGTTATATAGGATGCTCAGAGTCACTGATCATCAGAGAGATGCAAATTAAAACAACAATGAGGCCGAAACCGGTTTGGCTCAGTGGATAGAGCGTCAGCCTGCGAACTGAAAGGTCCCAGGTTTGGTTCCGGTCAAGAGCATGTACCGTGGCTGCGGGCACATTCCCAGTAGGGAGTGTGCAAGAGGCAGCTGATCAATGTTTCTCTCTCATCGATGTTTCTGACTTTCTATCCCTCTCCTATCCTCTCTGTAAAAAATCAATAAAATATATTAAAAAACAAAAAAGAACAAAACGACAATGAGGTATCACCTCACACCTGTCAGAATGGCTGTCATCAACAAATCAACAAACAGTAAGTGGTGGTGAGGCTGTGCAGAAAAGGGAACCCTAGTGCACTGCTGGTGGGAATGTAGACTGGTGCAGCCATTACAGAAAACAGTATGGATTTCCTCAAAAAACTAAATATGGAACTGCCATTTGACTCAGTGATTCCACTTCTAGGAACATATCCTAAGAAACCTGAAGCACCAATCAGAAACCTATGCACCCCTATGTTCATATAGCACAATTCACAATAGCTAAGGTCTGGACACAGCCCAAGGGCCCATCAGTAGATGAGTGGGTAAGCAAGCTGTGGTACATCTACACCATGGAATACTATGGAACAGTAAAAAAGAAGGATCTCTTACCCTTTGGACAGCATGGAGGGACCTGGAGAGTATAATGTGAAATAAGTGAAATACGTCAGAGAAAGAACAGTATCACATGATCTCACTCATATGTGGAATCTAAGTAACAAAATTAACTGATGAACAGAGTGGATCCAGAGACATGGAAGCATGGAGCTGAGTGGGGAATTTCAGAGGGAAGGCGGGAGAGGGTGGGTGGGTGGGAGGTGATCAACCAAAGACCTTGAATGCACATATGCATGGCCCATGGAGACAGACAACGGGTGCTCATGGCCTGGGGTGGGGAAGGAGTGTGGAGAGGGGGCTGGATGAGGTCAATGGGGCGGGGGGAAGGGAGACATATATAATACTTTCAACAATAAAGAACTGCATTGTTTTGTTGTTGTTGTTTTTTAAGGAGATATACAACAACAACAACAATAACAAAAAGAACATATGGGCAGCAGTAACAAGGGACCCTCCCTTCCCAGACAGTGAGATGTCAGTGGAGGTCTGGTGGGAAGTTGGAATTCCCACTGCTGCCCAGCAGCAAGGAGGCACCCTGTTTCCCACCAGGGTGTCAACTGAGGTCAAGTGGGAACCTGGACTCCCCTCCCCGCCCCGGCACCAATAAGGCCCCGTCCTGGAGGAAGGCTGCTAAGACAGAAGAGTTAACGAAGAGCCCTGTCTCATAAATAACACCCGATGTCCAGGAGACCAAACGTAAGCATGTCATACCAAGACCCAGGGAAATCGAAACCAGAGGAGAAAAGGCCCGACCAGCAGGCACCCCCAAAATGACACAACACTGGAATTTTCTAACCAGGTGCTAAAGCTGCCATCTTAAAAAGGTCTCAGCAAGTAATTATGTACACACTCAAAACAAATGAAAAGGCAGAAAGCCTTCGCAGAAAAGCAGAAGAATAAAGAAGGCCCTAATGGAAATTTTAGTACTGAAAGCTCCTTAGCCGAGCTCAGCAGCAGAATGGAATATTACGGGAAAGGTCCGTGAACTTGGAGAGAGAGAAGTAAAAACCACCCCATTTGGAACAGAGAGGAAATGGGCTGGGAAAGAGAAATGAACACGGCTCAGGAACATGTGGGCCTACAACCGTGATGGCGAACCTATGACACACGTGTCAGCACTGACACACATAGCCATTTTCGATGACACGCAGCCGCATGCGGTCGCATACAGAGAAGTATGGGGCCGCATGCTGAGAAGGACTGTTCATCCTCGGCTACTGCACGGCCAGGTGCAGTAGCCGAGGATGAAACATTTGGGTGTAGTGTAGTGTAGACACTCAGTGTCGGGGGTCTGTAGGCCAAAACAACAGGACTCCAGCACAGAGCGTCTAGTTCTGGGACTTCTGGTTAGGCTGTCAGGGGATCTTTGACCTCACTTCCGGGCAGCGGAACAGGGAGCAGCAGAATGCCACAGTGGACACATCTCTGGGGCCCTGTGATTGCCATTACCAGCAACCACATGACCACAGCAACCATCATCCAATCTACTGTTCTGGGGTGTTGTGGATTTCTAATTGACCATTATTACTGAGATAAGTGAAGGGGAGGCTGGGAGAGATGAAGGTCTGTGCTATGGGTACTGTTTCCCACCATTAGAAATAGCAGCAGCCATCTTAATTTATATAAGGAACACCATTTTGCAGCATAGTGCAGACTCCATTTCACCACTATTACTGTTGTGCATTCTTATTAAGCCCTATTTCTGCTTATCAACCCTGCCCTTTCCTAAAAGACAGTTACATGTGCCATCTTGTGGTCAGTTAGGCTAGTTAATCGCTAATTGCCTGCAGGGCTAACAGGCTATCTATCATTCTATCTTCTGTCACTGCCCCACTGATGGAGAACCCAAAAAATAAAAAACTAAGGTTAAGTAAAGGAAGTGATAGTAGCAGTAGCCGACCCTTTCAAGAGACATGGACCGAGATGTATGACATTATAGAAAAAAATGACAGATCATTTTGCATTCTAGGTACTGAAATGGTAGTAAGCAGAATGTGGAATATAAATAGACATTTTGAAACTAATCATTCTTAGCTCTTGAAAAAAAGTAAGGATGAAAAGAAAAAATACATTTCTAGGCAGCTACAGCTTTATAAGAGCCAATCTAATTCCATCGTTAAATTTATAAAAGGCTCTACAAATTCAACATCTGCAAGTTTGAGCATTGCTCACTCCATAGCTCAGCATGGAAAAGCACTCAGTGAGGGAGAATTTATTAAAGAAATTCTCCTAAGATGTGCACCAGTTCTATTTCACGATATGCAGAATAAAGATGCAATTATTAAGAGAATTTCTGAGTTACCACTCAGTAGAAATATCATAAAAGACTGAATAATGAGACTGAACACAAACGTACAGCATCAATTAAAGAGAGACATAAGTAATTGTAAATATTTTTCGATCTCTCTTGATGAAACTACTGATGTCACATGACATGCTCAGTTGGCCATTATTGGTCGATATTCTGATGGTCTCACAATGAGAGAAGACTTGATAAAGTTAGTATCAGTGCCAACAAGTACATCAGGAAGGGAAATATGTAAGGTTGTTATACAAAGATTCCGTGACCTAAGCATTGATATCTCTAAAGTTGTGTCAGTGACGACAGATGGGGCACCAAACCTGATGGGGAAAAAAGTAGGATTTTTCAAATTATTTACGGAAGCTATTGGACATCCTATTGTGCCTTTCCATTGTATTATCCATCAGGAGGTTTTATGTGCCAAGGCAGGATTCACTGACTTAAATGACTTAATGTCAGTTGTTACAAAAACAGTTAATTTAATAGCTGCTCACCCCCTTCACAAGCGAGAATTTTCTGCACTTTTACTGGAGGTTGATTCCACCTACAGTGGACTGCTGATGTACAATAATGTAAGATGGCTGAGCCGAGGCAAAGTTCTTGAGCACTTTGTGGAGTGCTTTGAAGAAATTAAGGTATTTCTTGAGGATAAGGATCTGGGAAACTTTTCTCAGCTCAATGATGATAAGTGGGTCATGAACTGAACTTAAAGTTACAAGGTTTTGGCAAAAGTATTGACGTTATGTTTGGATACATAGAAGCTTTTGAAAGTAAACTTGAAATTTTCAAGCAAGATGTAGAAACTAAAACTTATGAGTATTTTTCTCGAGTAACAAAGTATTTTGAGAAGGCCAGTGCAGCTCTACAAAATGAAATGGAACCCTTGCATATAAAGTACCAACATGTTTTAGACTCATTACTTGACCAGTTCATTGATATATTTAATCAATTTAGAAGCCTAGAACAAACCATAAAAATAATTAAGTATCCTGATGCTGTAGTCTACAGTAGTTTGGAATTAAATGGTTTCCAATGGATGTAAATTGATAATTTGGAGATGCAACTTGAAGAATTTCAAGACAGCATCTGGGCTCAGGTGTTTGTTGACTTGAAGTCAAAGCTTGAGAATCTGGAAAGGTGCTGCTTGGAGAATCAAGAGGATTACCACTACGAACAGGAAATTTGGAGTGCCTGGAACCGATTACCAGACACTTTTAGCACCCTGAAAAATATAGCAATGGCTTTACTCACAATTTCTCCCTCTACGGACTTTTGTGAGACCTTATTCTCAGTGTTAAATAATATCAAAACCAACAAAAGAAACAGATTGACAGATGAAGTTAGTAGCGCTTGCTGGGGCTTGAAGTGTACAAAATACCAACCTTCAATTGAAGGTTTAGCCAATGAAATTCAGCAACAAAAAAGTCACTAATAGGCAGGTTAGTTAAGAATTCCCCCTCCCCCTCACTTATCTTAGTTCACAGCACCCCACACAAGTTAAATAATATCAAGACCAACAAAAGAAACCGACTGACAGATAAACAAAGAAGTCACTAAGCAGGTAAATTAAATAATTCATTTTTGGTTTATTAAATACAGTTATATATTACAATTATACATTTTTGTTATTTAAACTATAAATATCACGAAATTATGTTTTTTTTTTTCTCGAAGTGACACACCACCCGAGATATGTTTGGGTTGTTTTTTTTTTTGGCGAATTTTGACACACCATGCTCAAAAGGTTGCCCATCACTGGCCTACAACAAAAGCTCCAACATTCTGCCTGAGTCCCAGACGGAGAGGAGAGTGTGGGGCTGAGGGAGTATTGAAAGAAATAGTGGCTGAAAAAACACACCCAAATTTGGCAAAAGACATCTATCTACAGATTTCAGGAGCTCAGTAAACTCCAAACAGGTAAACTGGGAAAAACCCACTCGAAGACACATCAGAATCAAACTCCTGAAAACTAAAGACAAAGAAAGCATGTCAAAAGCAGAGAGAGAAGCAACATCTTTCCCCAAAAGGAAAAATAATTGAAATGACAGCGGGTTTCTCACAGAAGCCACGACCAGAAGGGACAGGCACATTTCAGCTCCCGGAAGAAAAGGCTGTCCCCTCAGAGTACGATGCTCAGTGAGGGCAGCCTTTAGGACAGGAGCAATGGAGGCTCCCAGAGGAAGGAGAACTGAGGGATGGTGCTGTTGGCAGACCTGCCCTAAAAGAATGGCTGGAGGGAATTCTTAAAACAGAAAGGAAAGGATCAAAGGAGGAATCTTGGAGCAGCAGGGGGAAATAGAACAGATAGAAAGAGTAAAAATATGAGTAAATATGATAGAACTTACTTATCCTCCTGAGTTTTCTAAATTATGTGTGAGGATCAAACAAAAATTATAACTGACTCCTGTGTTTCTCAAAGTATGTAATGGTTTCGGCTTTTTTTTTAACATTGTTTTTTTTGTTTGTTTGTTTGTTTTTGTTTTTATATATTTTTTATTGATTTTTTACAGAGAGGAAGGAAGAGGGATAGAAAGTCAGAAACATCGATGAGAGAGAGACATCGATCAGCTGCCTCTTGCACACTCCCCACAGGGATTGTGCCCGCAGCCAAGGTACATGCCTTTGACCAGAATCGAACCCGGGACCTTCCAGTCCACAGGCTGACGCTCTATCCACTGAGCCAAACCGGTTTTGGCTCAAAGTATGTAACGGAAATGCTTATTAAAATCAGATCATAAGTGGGGCAGGGCAAGGGGCCTAAAGAGATAGATCTCCTACATTCACTATAACAGTCCAGTGGTGACACCAGTAGACTGTGGTAAGTTGTGTATTTAAAAAGCAATGTTGAGGGGAACCCCTAAAAAAATCCATTCAAAGAGATACAGTCAGAAACCCTACAGCTACGCCCTGGCCAGTGTGGGCAGATGGCTGGGCCTCATCCAGGGCCAGGAGCTGCCCATTTGATTCCGGTCAGGGCCCAGGCCCAGGCTGCAGGCTCAATCCCCAGTGAGGAGCGTGCAGGAAACTATTCTTTAAAAACACAAAACACTACAGCTAAGTCAAGCAAAGACGGGCAAACCCAGTCTACAGAGAGAAGTCAGAACAGCAGCTGCTCCTGGAAGCATCAACAGGAGGGAACATTCTAGAGTCCTGGAATGTTCTCTGTCCTAATCTGAGTGGTGGTTTCACAGGTGCATACGCATGTACAAATCACTTAGTTGCATACCTAAGATTTGTGGACCTCATTGTATATGTGATACTGAAGTCAAAAATAAAAAAAGAGAGAGGCCTGGCCAGTGTTGCTCAATGGTTGAACGTCGACCTATGAACCAGGAGGTCATGGTTCGATTCTTGGTTGGGGCACATGCCTGGGTTGCAAGCTCACACCCCATAGTAGGGCATGCAGGAGGCAGCTAATCAATGATTCTCTCTCATCATTGATGTTTCTGTCTCTCGCTCCTTCTCTCTTCCTCTCTGAAATCAATAAAAATATATTTAAAAATAAAAAGCTACTAGAGAAACCAAGATGGCGGCATAGGTAAACACCTAAACTAATGCTTCACACAACAATTTCAAAACTACAACTAAAAGGCAAAACGGATATTATCCAGAGCCACAGGAAAGCTGGCTGAGTGGAAATTCTACAACTAGAAGGAAAGAGTAAAGTACACAGGGACTCAGAGGAGCTGCAAAGGCTGAGGTACGGAGACACACACATGGAGAGGATGGGCAGCTAAATGCCTGGCTGGCTTTCTCTAGCAAGAGGGAGATGGAAGCTCCTGATTGCACTGAACCCCAGTTCCGACTGCATTGAACCCCAGTTCCGGGTGAGACCCTGGGGACCCAGACTTATACTGGAGGAATCTGGACTGCCATAAAAAGAAAAGCACATGGAAACTCAGAGGAGCCGTGAAAGGCAGAAGTCTGGAGGTGCATGCATGAGGGAGCACAGACAGGACTGACTGCTAAGTGTGCCACTAGCTTTCTCTAGCAGGAAGGAGATGGAAGCTCCTGACTGCGCTGAACTCCAGTTCTGGGCAAGAATCTGGGAATCCAGATTCAATGGGGGAGAAACTGGACTGTCTGGCAGGGGCGAAATTCGAGGGTGGCTTTCTCTCAGAGGTGCTTGCAGTCATTACCAAGGGACACTGAGACCCAGGGGCCTCACAGGGCAGGCTGTCAGGAAGCCAAGGCTGTCTGCTCAGCCCTGAGACTCTGCCCCATCCAAGCTGAGCACAGAGGCTTTTGCAATTTTGCAAGTCTTGTCTCATAAGGCTGTCTCCAGCACAGAAGTTCTCCCGGTGTAGACACAGCTGATCCTCACAGCCAACTGGCCTGGAGGTCAGTTCCTTCCAGTGATACCAACAACAATCAAGACTTAACTACAATAAGGCTGTACACACAGTCTACAAGGGGGTGCACCAAGAGTGTCTACCTCAGGTAACTGGGGAGGCTGAGCCACTGGGCCCTAGAGGACACCTATCACACAAAGCTACTCTACCCGCTCAGGGAAGCAGTGAAAATGTGGAGACAAAGAAACAGATCACAAATGGAAGAAATGGAGGAAAGCAAATGACTGGATACAGAGTTCAAAACCACGGTTATAAGGTTTTTCAAGAATTTTATAGAAAAGGTCAATAAATTTAGCGAGACCCTTGAGAATATGAAAAAGGACCAACTAGAAATTAAACATACACTGACTGAAATAAAAAATATTATACAGAGACCTAAAAGCAGTCTAGAGGATCGCAAGAATGAAGTCAAAGATTTCAAGTACAAAGAAGAAAACAACACTCAACCGGAAAAGCAAAAAAAAAAAAAAAAAAAAAAAAAAGAATCCAAAAATTTGAAGATAGTGTAAGGAGCCTCTGGGACAATTTCAAGTGTACCAGCATCCTAATTATGGGCTTGCCAGAAGAAAAGAGAGAACAAGATACTGAAAACGTACTTGAAGAAATAATGACTGAAAACTTCCCCTACCTGGTGAAAGAAATAGATTTTGAAGTCCAGGAAATGCACAGAACCCCAAACAAAAGGAATTCAAAGAGGACCACACCAAGACACATCATAATTAAAATGCCAAGAGCAAAAGATAAAGAGAGAATATTAAAAGCAGCAAGAGAGAAACACTTAATTATCTACAAGGGAGCCCCCATACAATTGTCAGCTGATTTCTCAATAGAAACTATGCAGGCCAGACAGGAATGGCAAGAAATATTCAAAGTGAGGAATAGCAAGAACCTACAACCAAGATTACTCTACCCAGCAAAGCTATCATTCAGAATTAAAGGTCAGATAAAGAGCTTCACAGATAAGAAAAAGTTAAAGGAGTTCATCAACACCAAACCAGTATTATACAAAATGCTGAAAGGTACTCTTTAAGAAGAGGAAGAAGAAGAAAAAGGTAAAGATAAAAATTATGAACAACAAATACACATCTATCAACAGATGAATCTAAAAATCAAGTGAATTAAAAATCTGATGAACAGAATAAACTGGTGACTATAATAGAATCAGGGGCATAGAAAGGGAGTGAACTGACAATTCTCGGGAGAAAGGGGTGTGGGGTGTGGGAAGAGACTGGACAAAAATCGCACACCTATGAATGAGGACAGAGGATTGGGTGGGAACCGGGTGGAAGGGAGCTATGGGGGGGAAAGAGGAACAATTGTAATAATCTAAACAATAAAGATTTATTAAATTAAAAATTAAAAGGCTACTGAGCCCTGGCTCCCATCTGGAGGTCCAGATTCACAAAGCTCTCTCCTCCCTGCTCATCTCCGGGGTCTGCACTCACCTCCGAGTTGCACACAGGGACCTGGAGGCTGAGGGAAACAGGGACCTGGCCCAGTCACACCGCTCGTGCCACTGGAGTTAGCCTTTCCCTTCCCAGGTTCTCAGGCTCCAGCGGGCATCAGAACCGCCGCAGTCTGTTCACGACGGGAACTGCGGCCACAGCCAGAGGTTCTGACTCAGCAGGGGCTTCAGCTGTCTCGCTGCATAACGAAGCTCCCCAGAATTCAGCAACGACTGACTATCTGTGATTCTGCCCGACCGCTGGGTCCCGCTGGGGGGTTCTCTTCCACGTGGCTGCAGCTGGGCCGTGTCCCGGGCTCACGTGACAGACCTGCGCTGATGGTGGCACAGCCTGCAGCTGGGTGCCTGCCCCCCCCCCCCCACATGGTCTCTCCAGCGGGGTGCCTGGACCTACTCACACAGTAGCTCAGGGCTCCGGGAGCGAGCATTCCAAAGGGACAAGTTCCACGTGCGAGCACTTACCCATGGAACCTCTCCTCCCGTCATGCTGCCGGCAAATCACAGGGCCAAGCCCAGGTGGGGGGTGGGGGGGGTGCTGCGCCAGGTGTGACTAGCCAGAGATGGGACTCCCGGGTGGGGGTAGGGATCACCAACGCACCAGGCACCACGGTGGGTCTGGGGTGGGGCCTATGACCTTCTTTCTAGGTGGTCCCCCTTCATGACCACACGTCAAGAGCTGTCCTGGCCTGTCACCCCTACTCCGCAGCATCACCCTCCGGGGGGCTTCTCTCTCCCCATCTGTCCTCGCCACTGGCCAAGGCGAGAGCCACGGCAGCTGTCCTGGGGGCGGGCTGCCAGGGCAGGCGCACGCACTGGGACACGAGCATGCCGTTCAAGCGGGGATTGGGCAACAACCTGACAACTACGACGGCATCGGAGGGACTAGGCTGTGAGGGGGTCGCTTTGTGAGGTGTATGAATGGCTCGTCGCCGCTGTGTAGACAGTAACAGAAATCTGCACGTCTGCTGTGACCGGAAATGAAAGCTCTTTCCAGCTGGCGTCGAGCCGCAGGCACCTCTCGGGACGACTGGCAGGAGCGCCACCAGACCCACCACGGGAGCAGCAATGTGAGCTGGCAGGCCCCGGACAACGGTGAGACGCCCACCGCCCCAGGCCCACGTCCACGTGCCAGCAGCACCAAGAAGCACTGCCTTGGGGCTGGACACGGGCATCCTACAGTCACCCAACGACGGGACGGGCCCGCCCCCGCCGCTGGTAAGGACTGCGTCGTGCTCACGGGGGGGGGGGCGCGCTGGACGGACAGCGTACGGGTCCCAGGAGGCACTCCCTGGACCACAGGACAGGACCACGCTGACGCGTGAGGAGGAAGAGATTTCAAACAAAAAACGATCAGAGAAAATTCAGAATATTTTTTCCTATCAAACAAACTACACACGCTAGTAATTTCTTAAAATTGGAAAACAAATGACTTGACTGAATTACCGGGTAGAGTTTCTGATTGGCATCGAATAACCAACATTCCTATGTTGAACTGAGAAAATTCCCAGCTGCCGCTTGGGAAATGCTCAGTTGGGTACAGCTTTTTGCAATATTCAAAATAACCGAGCCCCGTCTGGAAGGCTTTAAGCCAAGAGCAGCCGGACCGGGGGTCCTGCCAGCCTCGCCCAGCTCCAGGCCGTGTCCTCTGGGGGCGCACCAGGAGACAGCGCCCGCCCACGGGGGCACTGTCCGTCGACTATCTACATTTAAGTTAAATACAATGAAATTCAACTGAAAATTCAATTCCTAAGAAAAGAAAATCAATTCTCAGCCACACTAACCACCTTTCAAGGGCTCAGCAGCCCGGGTGGCCTGTGGCTGCCACACCGGACAGCGTCCGCAGTTTAAGGGGACAGTGCCGGAGGCATGGTAAAGCCCGCAAACGAGCCGGCCACGTGGCTCGGCGGTCGAGCGCTGACCCAGGCACCGGAAGTCGCGGTTCGATCCCCAGTCGGGCCCCGGCCCCGGGTGTCTGCTCGATCCCAGCGGGCGTGCAGGAGGCAGCTCATCAGTGTTGATGTTTCTCTCATCAGTCTTCCTGTCTCTCCCTCCCGTCCTCTCTCTAAAATCAATAAAAAATTAAAAAAAAAAACACATAAACACAGGCACGGCAACGTTACACACACGGTGGGCGCAGAAGGAGGGTCCTACACATCCAATCCCAGCTGCGCCACTGCTCACAGGACGTGAGGGAGCTGCTTTCTTGGAAAAATTGGCTCCAAAACTGGGCAAAATCACACTCAGGGATGCAGCCAACCTTTAAAACCACACACTAAATTTAGAGAGATGATTACACTGCGGATTAAACCACACTGTCAATGACGGTAATTACTCGAGTGAGCCCAGCACACCCCAGCTGGCCGTCACCAACCCGAAGAGACGCGGCGAGGGGCCGTGCGGGCGCTCTTCCTGACAAACAGACACGCCTCGACCCCGCTGGTCCTAAGCCTTGTGCTCTGTAGTGTTTCTGGGTCATTTCTAAAGTGAGGACTGCTCTCCACGGGTCAGTGTGGGCACAATGGTGGGGGTGCCTGACAGTGAGAGAGGAGTTTTTCGTAGCAGATGTTCTTGGTTGTCCAACCAACAGCCATTCCTCCCTTGTCCCCACTGCACTGACTCACCAGAAATGCTGACCGGCCTCCTCACACTGTTGACATGACTGACAGTTTGGGCTGGACCACTCTTGTGAGGGGGGGGGGGGGGGGGGAGGGCTATCCTGTGCCTTGAAGGATGCTTGGCAGCTGCTCTGCCCTCTTCTGCCCACTAAGATGTCAATAGCACCCACCCCTGAGTGGTGACCCCCGAGAACGTCTGCAGAATTGCCAATGTCTCCTGGGGGCAAAATCAACCCAGGCTGAGAACCACTGGGCTGTGGCTTCAAGTTTAAGCCACGGGTTCTCAGACCTGAACGTGCATCAGACTCACCTGAAGGACTTCTTAAAACACAGGGCCGCGTCCCCAAAATCTCGGAGTCAGTAGATCCGTGGCAGGGCTTGACAATTTACATTTCTATTGAGTGCTCAGATGATGCTGAGGGACCCCACTTTGGAGCACTGATGGCAGTCATTTGCAACACACTGTTCCCCTGGACAGTCAGAGCAGAGGGAAAGGATCCAGGAAAGGTTTCCTTACGGATGATAAGAGACTTGGGGAAAAACAGTTCCTTATCTTCTTGGACACTGTGGAGCTTGCCTGCGATGTCTGGAATGTGGCAGCCATTTTGTGACCTGAGGGGGAGCTGGCGTAGGGGCCAAACCTACTCCCTGAGGATGGAAGGAGTTGGTTTCCTGTAAGAGCGAGTTGAGTCATGGGATGAACCAATGCTGCCGCTATCCCCCGGAGTTCCTGGCCATGTCACAATGAGTCTTCCTTTTTTTTTTTTTTTTAATATATATTTTATTGATTTTTTACAGAGAGGAAGGGAGAGGGATAGAAAGTCAGAAACACGGATGAGAGAGAAACATCGATCAGCCACCTCCTGCGCACCCCCTACTGGGGATGTGCCCGAAACCAAGGTACATGCCCTTGACCCGAATCGAATCTGGGACCTTTCAGTCCGCAGGCCGACGCTCTGTCCACTGAGCCCACCGGTTTCGGCGTGAGTCTTCCTTTTTGTGTAAGCAAGTAGTGCTCTAACTTGGCTGACCTAGGCGGCTTTAAAACCTGCCCCGTACCAATTAAGTCAGAATCTCAGTGTAGGAGTCAAGATTCAGTATTTTTTAAAAATTTCCCCAGGTTTGCCCAGGCAGTGTCGCTCAGGGTTCAGCATCAACCTGTGGACCAGGAGGTCACGGTTTGAGTCCCAGGGGGGCACGTGCCCAGGTTGCGGGCTTGACCTCCAGTGTGGGGCGTGCAGGAGGCAGCTGATCAATGATTCTCTCTCATCATTGCCGTTTCTCCTCCCTCTCCCTTCCTCTATGAAATCAATAAAATTATATATATGTGTGTGTGTATATATATAAATAATTTTTTTTTACAAACGTCCTCCAGGATTTTCAGGGGCAGGTTTGAGAACCCTTGCTATGAAATGTGTGGCTGTTGGACCATCAACATTACCATTACCTGGAAGCCAGTTAGACAGGGAGTATTTCAGGCTCCGCCCGCACTCTGAGAATCTGTTTCAAAGTCTGCATTTTAACAGGTAGCACGTGGTATGTCCGCACAGCAGAGCCCGGGAAGCTATGCTCTCAGCCATTCGGAGTTGGTGTTCTATCACTGGTATCTCAACTGTGACCATCTTCCATCGCCTGCAGGGCTCACACGTCTGGACACAGGGTTCACCTATTTAACTCACTGAAACGATTCTTTCAAGAGAGACCCAGCGCTCCCCCCGACGCTGAGACGTGGTGGCCATGCCTCTAAAGTGACCTGCCCGCAGCTAGGACGGGAATTCCGCCTCTCGGAAAGCATTCTTGAGACGATCTTGCACGCTCGGACAACAGACACAGAGATGTCCTCTGCGATTTTCTTACATCAGAAAAGGGAGAAAACCTAAATGTCATCATTGGGAAGTTGCTCAGTGAGTTATGGCTTGTTCGTGTGCCCATACCGTTGCTCATCCTTACTGAGCTGACATTGTCCTAAACGTTTAACGCGAATCACCTTGTTTAACCTCAGAGCTTTCCTGTAAGGCAGGCGTAATTATTACGCCCATTTTATAGATGAGGAAGCTGAGGTGCAGAGTAGCAACTTGCCCAAGTTACTGCACAAAACTCCCTGAGCTGGGTGGGATCTGAAACCAAGCAGTGTGGCTCTAGAATGGACCTCATCGTCACAGCAGCTGGCCCCATGGGGGCGGGGGGGGGGGGGGGGGAGGAATATCTCTCCTGACCCCTGACCTTGCCACGTCACACCCCGTCTATCACAGACCTATAATACGTAAGTGTAACTACAATTTTCATGCCAATCCTCTGGCCTATTCCAGATGTACATGAGAATCACCTGCAACACTATTTTCCAATTGTGGTAAAATGTACATAAACTTGATCACGTTAACCATTTGTAAGTGTACAGTTCAGTATATGAAGTATATTCACACTGTTATCCAGCCATCACACCATCCATCTCTAGAACACATCCTCATCCCAAACTGAAATTCCGTATCCATAACACAGTAACCCCCATGCCCCTCCCCAGCCCCTGGCAACCACCTTTCTGCCTCTGTGTCTGAGGATCTGCACACTCCAGGCACCTCACATTGTGCGGAAGCACACAGTATTTTCCCTTTTGTGCCGGCTTCTTTCGCTTGGCGTGATGTTTTCAAGGTTCATCCACGTGGCATGTATCGGCACCTCATTCCTTTTTATGGCCACACACTGCTCCTCCCACAGACACCGCGTTGTTTACCCGTTCCTCCTCCAACGGGCATGGGGGCGGCTGGCTCTGGGAGTATGTCGCTGTGAACACAGCAGTTCCAGGGTCAGTAGAACCTCCGCTTGCAGTCCTTTGGGGAGAGGCCTGGAGTGGAATTTTGGATCACAGCCCATGTTTTCCAAAGCGGCCGTCCCAGGCTACGTCCTGTCAGCAGTGGGCAAGCCCCCGTTTCTCCACACCCTCACCAACACTTGCTATTTTCTGTTTTGTTGTTGTAAATAATGGCCATCCTGATGGGTGGAAAGCAGTATTTCAGTGTAGTTCTGATTTGCATTTCCTGATGATTTATGGGGTTGAACAGCTTTTCCTGCGCCTATTAGCCACCTGTGTATCTTCTCTGGAGAAATGTCTATTCAAGTCCTTTGCTCATTTTTCAACCGGCTTGTTTGCTTTCTGTTGTTTAGAGTTCTTTACAGATTCTGAATATTAATCAGATATATGATTTGAAAATATTTTCTCCCATTCTTTTCACTCTCTTAATGCCCAAAATTCTTAAATTTTGACAAAATCCAATTTACTTTTTTCTTTTGTTGCCTATGCTTTTGGTGTTACATCCAACAAATCACTGCCAAATCCTTGTGTTTTTTAATCCTCACCTGAGGTTATTTTTAAAAATATACATACTATTTTAAAAAATATTTTTTTGTTTATTTCAGAGAGGAAGGGAGAGGGAGAGAGATAAAACATCAATGATGAGACTCATTGACCAGCTGCTCCTGCACCCCCTCCACTGGGGATTGAGCCCGCACCTGGGCACGTGCCCTGACCTGGAAGCAAACTGTGACCTCCGGTTCATAGGTCAGTGCTCAACCACTGAGCCACGCTGGCCGGACTAGAGGAGATTTCCCCATTGATTGTTTTACAGAGAGTGAAGGGAGGGGAGGGAAAAGAGTGAGGACGGGGGGAGAAAGAGAGAAACACTGATCTGAGAGAGACGCATTAATTGGTTGCCTTCTACATGTGCCCGGACCAACAGGGCCAGCGACCCAGCCTGCACCTAAAGTACATGCCCTTGACTGAGAATCAAACCCACTCTAACCACTGAGCAAAATTGGCCAAGATTTTTTTTTAAGATGTTTAATTTATTGATTGATTTTAGAGAGATACAGGGAGAGAGGGAGAGAAAGAGGAAGAGAGGGTGGGAAAGAGATTGATTGAATTGTCATCCCACTTATTTTTGCACTCATTGGTTGATTCTTGTATGTTCTCTGACCAGGGTGTATTGGGAAGATGCTCTAACCCACTGACCTGCCCAATCAGGGCCCACGATGTTTTCTTCTAAGAGTTTTATAGAGTTATTTCTTAGGTTTTGGGTTTTGATCCACTTTGAGTTAATTTTTTAATATGTTGTAAGGTGAAGGTCCAACTTCAGCTCTGTGGTGGGGCACAGGCACTAGTAACTCAAAGCTCCCCAAGTGGTTCCCAGGGGCACCCCAGACTGAGAACCACGGTCCTGCACTGCAGTCTTCTTAATCCGGGGTCGCCTCACATTGGTCTCTGTATTCCCACTTTCTAGCACAGGCAGGATCCAGGGAGGCATTCAGTGAGCTTGGGGTGATTGTGGGAGATTCCAGCCCTAGAACTTGTCAAACACATGGGTTCTCCAGCACCTTCCATGCCAGCCCAGGCAATGAACAAGAACCAGCCCCGGTTCAGCCCCGGGGGAGGGGCCACAGGTCAGATGGTAACAGAAGAGTGGGCTCTCCGTGCCAGGGAATCAGGAGGGTGGCCCGGCTGGGGGCAGCCTGAAAGGGCGGGGGGGGGGGGGGGCGGGGGGGGAGGAGTGCAGGCAGAGTGAGCAAGTCGGGAGGGCTCGAGGGAGAAGCTTCCCCAGGGGACGGAGGGGACATCACGGCAGCGGGCACCAGTTGGAAGCCCATCTGGCCACGCTTTCCACCGTCATGTTCCCTGTCTTTGAACAGGGCTTCCAGCAGCCCTTGCTCAAGGCAGCGGGAGGCGCAGAGTCAGGTGGGGAGGCCTGGAACACTGACACAGGGGAGCACTTAATAATGCAGACTGTGTAGTCCTTCCCTGTGCTTCCCTTTCATCCCAACAGCGGCCCCAGGAGAGAAACACCATTATTTTAAAGAGGAAACAGGATCAAAGGGGTGAAGTCAGTGGCCCATTATCACACAGAGGAATGAACCAGGATTCAAACTCTATCCTGTTTGACTCAAAGCCCACACACAAGACAAGTCTTCCACAAAACTTGGGGACCAAAGGCTGGATTTCTGGAACCCAGACCTGGAAGGGGCCTCTCAGGCCATCGTGCCAGGCCCACAGCATGCCAGGCTGAGGGGGATCTGGGTTGAGGCTTCCAGCTAGACCGATGGGCAGGACAGGTCTCGTGCCCAGCAGGCTTAGCTGGGAGTGCCCTGGGGGCGGGGCATCACCCAGAGGAGCCAGAGCAGCCTCTGTGCTGAGAGCTCGCCCACTGCCTCCCCCTCAGGGTTCAGGTCGGCAGCCCAGAGCCCCCTTATGGGCCCCACCATGGAGGAAGTCGGTCATTGTAGATGAGCTTTGCAGGGAACAGAATGTGACTGGGATTCGTTTGCCTGTGCAATCTTCATAATTACCACAGCAGCTATTCCCAGAGCCACGTGACCACAGGAGCCAAGTTCCCATCTGGGGGTACCCTCCCGTCACAGGCTGCCCATCCCTCTCCCCTCACCCTGCTGCCTCTGCTCTCCAGCTGCACCCACAGGGCGACTCCAGGAGCTGGCTTCACTCCACTGCAGAGATGACGAGCAGCCGGAGACAGGTCAGCTCCTGCAGGCGCAAGCCCCTAACACCTCATCTGGGCCCGTTCCTGCCCACTGTGCAGTTTCCAGGGCGAGACAGAGGGGCCCTCAAAGTAACTCTCTCCTTGAGAATCCGGGGAGACAGAGTCACACCTAGCATGGTTTAGGAGAGTCATTTCCAAACTGCGATGTGCGACAAAATCTCGTTTATACAAAAATGCATGTTCCTGGTTCTCACCCTGGAGATTCTGAGTCTACTGATCTGGCTTTGTAAAACCCAATTATCCATTTTATTTGTTTAAGTTTCCTCATATTGTTGGAACCCGCCTATTGTCCTCAGTAGCAGAGAAGTGTGGACAAGGAACCCAGAAGGCTGGTCAACCTTGAAACTCTGAAAGGTCAGAGCCAACCACCCACTGTTTAGCTGAGAAAACGGTAGCTATAGCAACCTCCACCTTTTAGTTTTATGTAAATTCTTGCTGATTGGCTATTACTGGAATTCCTGCCTAAAGGCTATGGGTGTATCCCATCCTATCTCATGAAAGAGTAATATGCAAATGTGACCGTACCTTGGCTCCTGATTGGCTATGCTACCAGCCAATCAGAGCAAGGGGCGGGGTCAAGAGGCATGAGTGTCAGGCCCCAGGAGCGGAGACAAGTGGTGAAGGCATCAAGCACCCAGCCCCAGGCATGGAGACCAAGCAGTGGGAGTGCCGGCGAACCACAGCTGCATCTAACTGAGGCCCCTGGCATTGCTAATGTTTTACGTGTAGCTTCAGCTGTATGCCAGCAAAAACAGAAGGCAACCGCCAGAGGGAAGGCCCCCGAGTCCCAGCTTCAGCATCCCAGCTGTGGAAACTGACAACAGGTAGGAGGAAGTCCCACCCCCACAGAATCTGTCCAAATCAGCCATTGGTCACACTGCTGAAAGGCCTGACTGTCAAGACTGTCATTCTCCTCTATCTCAGAACGTGGCAATAGAGAGGTGGGACTATGTCCAAAGAAAAACTGTTGATACAACGGAGCTGGGTAGTAGAAAGGTGCCAATGTTATCGACAGAATAGTGACGTGTGTCTGATCTTGAAAGAAGGTGACGTCTGCAACAGAATGTATCTGAAGAACAGCTATTGGAAAAAGGCCACTCTGAAGCCGAAAAACACCGGCATCTTTGACAGGAAATGTCTAAAGAACAACGTGCCTTTGAAGTTGAAAGAAGGCGGTGGCGAAGACAGAATATGCCTAACGAACAGTCATCAACAAGTACTAGCAATAGTGGTAGGAACTGCCTTCTCAGCGAAAATGGAGTACATGAGGATGCAATTCTGAACATAGTTGTGGTGAAATGACTGTTAGATGTGAATTTTGCCTATCACTAAATTTCTCTGATGAAAAACCATCTGATGGGAAATTTACTCGATGTTGTAGCAAAGGGAAAGTCTGTCCAAATGATATACATTTTCCAGATTACCTGCCATATTTAAAAAGATTAATGACAAACGAAGATTCTGACAGTAAAAATTTCATGGAAAACATTCGATCTACAAATAGTTCTTTTGCTTTTGTTTCCATGGGTGCAAATGTTGCATCGCCATCAGGGTATGGGCCATACTGTTTTAGAATACATGGACAAGTTTATCATCGTACTGGAACTTTACATCCTTCTGATGGTGTTTCTCGGAAGTTTGCTCAACTCTATATTTTGGATACAGCCGAAGCTACACGTAAAAGATTAGCAATCCCAGCAAACCAGGCCTGCTCAGAAAGACTCATGATCAATATCAACAACCTCATGCATGAAATAAATGAATTAACAAAATCGTACAAGATGCTACATGAGGTAGAAAAGGAAGCCCAATCTGAAGCAGCAACAAAAGGTATAGCTCACACGGAAATAACTATGGCAATTAAATATGATCGTAACAGCGACCCAGGTAGATATAATTCTCCCCGTGTAACCGAGGTTGCTGTCATATTCAGAAACGAAGATGGAGAACCTCCTTTTGAAAGGGACTTGCTCATTCATTGTAAACCAGATCCCAATAATCCAAATGCCACTAAAGTGAAACAAATCAGTGTCCTGTTTCCTATATTAGATGCAATGACATATCCTATTCTTTTTCCACATGGTGAAAAAGGTTGGGTAACAGATATTGCATTAAGACTCAGAGACAACAGTGTACTCAACAATAATACTAGACAAAATGTAAGAACACGAGTCACCCAAATGCAGTATTATGGATTTCATCTCTCTGTGAGGGACATGTTCAATCCTATTTTAAATGCAGGAAAATTAACTCAACAGTTTATTGTGGATGCGTATTGTTGTTAAATCATTTTATTATTTATTTATTAATGAAATTATGTATTATTTTCATATACTTTGTACTCATTACCTTTTATCTCACACTTTTATTGTAGAGAAAGGGCAAATAGCACTATTAAAATATTTCCTCTAATTAATACCCTTTTAATGTGCACGAATTTTGTGCACCGGGCCACTAGTAGTCTTAATAAAAGGGATAGCAAGGCCAAAGCAGGGTGGAGTCCTTCGCCTTGAGTTGGGCCAACGCCTGGTTCCCAATATTCCCAAATTTATACTTTCTTGTCTTGTCTCTTTCATTTGTGTGTGGCCTTCTCCAGAACCCAAACCCTGAACCTGAACCCTGAACCACGGGGGGTATGGGGGAGGGAGAAGACACTGGTAACTGGTGCCTTTGACGTGGGACCTCTGGAGAGGATGATATTTTGCCTAGAGCGAAGAAAGGAAGAATTCACCGAAAAGGTGGGGCAGATTACACTGAAAAGATGGGGGAGAAATCACCGTAAAGGTGAGGGAAATTCACCACAGGCAAAGCCCTCAGTCAGCTGCAGAGTCTAGATCTGTAAGTAGGGTGGGAATGTCTTTTTCAGCCAGGCTAATGGGGAAGAGTTAGGTTATAAAGTAAACTTTATTATAGACTTCAGGTTTGCATGCTTAAGAAATGTGGTTTCTTTTTCAAATTAAAATCTTCATTTGTATTTGGAATCTAAAATCTGTAATAAGAAATGAAACCCTGCTGCTGAAACTGCCTCTGGTGCAGAGAAATTCAAAGGTGGCAGGAGAGGGCAGGGCATTCTGCTCTCCCGCAATGAGATTACTTAAAGCTTTGTTTAAAAATTATAGAAGAACTCGCAGGGAAATGCAAAATTTGACCAAATTGGGTGCTAGTAATTACTTTGGAAAGCGAAAAAGAAAGAAAAAAATTAAGATCTGTCCTTATCTATTAAGCATGAAAAGATACGCAGCCAGATCTGTTGCTGAAAACTCCCCCAAGAGCAAGTAGGATGTGAGGGAAGGGAGACACGTGGCAAGCCAATACGGAAGGCCACTCTCCCAGTATGCTAATTTAAAGTCTCCTTTCTCGCCATGGAAAAGCCTTCTCGCCTTAAAAAATTTAGAAATGCGTCTGGGGTTTCTGTGCACGTGTAAAAAGAAAAGCTAGCATAAGACAAAATGTATGCACGGTCCAATTTCGGATATTAGATAGGTCTTGAACTGGACTTGACTCTTTACAAGGGCTACGGAAATGAAAAACCCAAGATTGGTTTTTTCCTGAGAAAAATGGTGGATTTGACCAAATGGAAAGAAATTCTAGCTAGTTCCAGAAACGGGATTCGCATTTCCATAATAAAGAGTAGTTTTTAATGAAGGATGTTAAAAAGCTAACTTTTAAGGCCTTCAAGAAAATCAGTGAATTGTGTTACAAGAGAATTTATACAAAGTAAATCCCTTAAAATAATTGGAATTGGATTTGAATCTCAAAAATTGTTGAAAAGTATATCATAAAGATCAAGTAGCCCAGATAAAGACCGGCTATGTCCTGTGTTATGGAGGAAGGTGTGGTCACCTTTCCCCAGCAGACAGGTAATCAGCTTCCCACAAGTGGCCATTCTTTAAGGACAATTTTGCATTTGAATACCTACAAGCTTGCTACTCAACTTCCCTCAGCAGAGAAAACAACGTGGTCGGTTTAAAGTTAATTACTGTGTTTTTGAAATTCTTAAAAATAAAAGTGTTATTAAAGAACTGCTAAATATTTGACTTGCCAGCTCTAAAAGTTCAATATTCAAATCAAATTGGAAGAAATTATATAGTTGTGTTAATTAAATGCCTAAAGTATAAAACTTGCTGGAAAAAAATGTTGTGTTTTCTCTGAAAATAATTAGGAATTCAAAATATGTTGCTTATTGGTCTAATTAAATAAGAACTGTTAATTCTGTGATCCCACCTAAAATTTTTAATATAAAGACCAGTTTAAAATTTAATTGATATCTTAAGATAATTATAAAAAGTAATGTAATCTTTAAATCACATACAGATATTTGTTTGATGGTTTTTTCCATGTTAAAATTTCAAGGCTTTAACCAAGAGATGATTCTTGGAGAGTTCCAAGGCAATTCAAGAAGTTATTCTCTCTTCTTAAGAAAATATTTTGAATTTAACCAATCAAATATACTTGAAATTGCATGGAAAACTTTATAAAAAAATTAATAACTATATTTTACTTATAAATGTTATGAAGGTTTTGGCCTCTAAGAAGAGCAATATAAAATAAAGTAACTAAATATTTCTTAAAATCCAACAGTGGAAAGTTAAAATAATAACAAGCCCATAGCCACCTGCATTTTTAATTAGGATGGAGGTGGGACAAGGTTTGCACATTGTGAATCAGATGTAAACATTTACTAAATTTGCTTTGCTTTGTTTTTTAATTAAAGATACCTACTTAAATTATAAACAATTAAATTCTAATAAAACCACCAGAGGCAGCTAGTAAGATTTCTGTTTGTCGGCAGTGCAGTTTTGGCTGTAACAGTTTAGACAGTCACCATTTTTGGACTGCCTGAGTTGGCAGCTGCCATTTTGGCCTCATGGCTTGCTGCTCCCTGGGGGCCAACCTCTCTCTTTGAATAAAATTACTGAGACCTCCCATGGTCCCTCTGTATATGCTAATTAGCCAAAGGGGATACTCTTTAAAATCCTAGCTTAATAAAAAGTAGAAATTTGAAAATTTTGAAATCTCTTTCACTGATATTTACAGGGTAAATTAAGATTGTTGTTAGAGTATTAAATCTGACAGTGAAATAGTACTCAAGTTTACTGTAATGAGATTTCTTATGACATGGCTATTCAGATGCACAAGCAAACATTAAGCAGTAGCCTTGCAGGTTGCTTGTTATAAAAAAAGAAAAACCAAGAATTTAAAATAAAACTATCTGTAGCCTGAAAATTATTTTGGAAAGAAATGAAGAGAGGTTTTCTTCAGAAATCTTAAGAACTGTAATTAAAAGTCAGTAAACTTGTCCTCAGAAGCTGAAGTAAATAATTTCTGTTTTTGCCTCCCTGATAAAGTCTATGTTAAGCTACTCAAAGATTAATTTCAGAAGTCTAATAAATGTCATTTATTGCTCATAACCGAAGACAAGTTAAAAAAATAAACCTTATTTCAGGTTAATTTAAATTGGTTAATTGAAATAAGTAAATATTCATAAAAACTTAATTGTATTGGACAAAAAAACTGTTCCTGAAGTATTAACTAAAATTTTTATTGATGATTCATCTCCTAGTAAAGTTGACAAACATGCTATGAATCTAAAGCAGTCATATTTTTGTGCAAAAAAATGAAAAATTATCAAGACTGCATTGTAAAAATTTCCAAAAGCCTCCTAACATTTAAATAAAAAAGGGGGGATAGTAGAGGAATATGCTGTAAGAAATAATATTCTGTAAGTAAATTATATCAAGAAATTTTTACCTTGAAAATTAATTTTCATTTGTAATGCTAACAGCAAGACACCTATGAAAAGTCACATGGTGTCAAAATAAGCCAAAGGAAAATTGTTTGGGCAAAAAAATGAAAAAGGATCCCAAGTCAAATTAATAGAAAATAATTCTTAATTAACCTTTGGTGGAGAATATGTCTGTTTTCCAGAAAAGCCCATGTGGAGTCCTACAACAGCTGATCCCAGAGAGAAACTGACTGGACTGCCCCAGCCACAGAGATAGCAGTGGCCCCCAAGAACAGAGGAGAAACAGTCCAGAGATGGAAGATGAAGATGCCTTGCCATGCTAGCAGTCAGCAGCTGTGCGTTGCTGCAGGTTTCCCAGGACCAAACCAGAGAGGGTTAGACCTGCATTGCCACTATTTGCCCACCATCCAGAACTGAAATATCATTGCTGACATGTACACATAAGGAACTGTTGGACATTGGGACTGCTGGCCCAGAAAAAAACTTATTAGAGACTGATTCATTTGCCTCTCAGCATAACCACAATCGCTTACCTCATTTTTGTTCTCATATGTTTATTTCTATTCTGCAGATGTGGAATGAAGAGTCTTAAGAGGACTCGAACCCTTCAGGCACCATTTCCCATGCAAATTTTATTAAAGAAAAGAAACGGGGGAGATGTTGGAAGCCACCCATTTTCTTCACTAGCAGAGAGGTGTGGACAAGGAACCCAGAAGCCTGGTCAACCTTGAAACTCTGAAAGGTCAGAGCCAACCACCCCCTGTTTAGTTGAGATAACAGTAGCTAAAGCAACTTCCACCTTTTAGTTTTAGGTAAATTCTTGCTGATTGGCTATTATTGGAGTTGCCTGCCTAAAGGCTATGGTGTATCTCATCCTATCTAATAAAAGAGAAACATGCAAATTACTGTACCTTCGCTATGCTACCAGCCAATCAGGAGCGGGGGGCGGGGCTGAGGCACATGCCAGGCGAGGGGTGGCGGCGGGAGGGGCGCTGGCCTGGAGAGCAGAGGAGCAGCCTGCACTGGCAGTCCAGGCCTGGGCCCTGCAGAGGGGCGGGGCAGGCAGTGCAGGCCGGCCTGTGGCGGCGGCGGCAGAGCAGAGGGGCGGGGCCCCATGGGGTTAGGCCAGGCCAGGCTGTGGGCGGGGTGCCTGCGCTGCCTGTGGCTGTGGCCGGCCTGAGTAAAGCTGGCCCAGGTCCTGGATGCCTATAGCTGGCCAGACGGAGGGAAGCCTGGGTCCCAGGTGTGGGGCAGAGGCAGTTAGGAGCAATCAGGCCAGCAAAGGAGCACTTAGGGGCGATCAGGCAGAGAGGAAAAGGGGTCAGGGGCGATCAGTCAGGCAGCCCAGTGAGCAGTTAGGAGCCAGTGTTCCTAGATTGCGAGAGTGATCCCCAACTGCCAGCAGTCAGACATCCCCGAAGGGATCCCTGATTGGAGAGGGTGCAGGCTGGGCTGAGAGCCCCTCCTCTGTGCACAAATTTCATGCACCGGGCCACTAGTGGTCTTAACAAAAGGGATAGCAAGGCCAGAGCGGGGTGGACTCCTTCCCCTTGAGTTGGGCTCCCTCCTAGCCCCCAATATTTCCAAATTAATATTTTCTAGTCTCTTTCATTTGCATGCGGCCTCTTCCAGAGCCCGAACCCTGAACCCGGAACCACGCAGGTCGTGGGAGGACACTCGCATCTGATCCCAGAGAGATCAGATCAGATCTGATCCTGTCAACCATCAACCTCACTTTCGGAAAAGTTAGGGAGTACAGAAAAGAATTCCTGAGTGTTTCCCGTTCTTCCCCTCACTGTCAACTTCTCCGACAACCAACAGCTCCTGCTTTTGCATGCCTAAATAAGCACCGAAGAATTAAGGGAGAGATGTGAGTCATTCACACTTTAGTATAAATCAGTTTACCCAGCCAGCTTTCTGCCTAGTACCTCGTTGATAGTCTGCCTACTGTGGGTGGAGAGGAGGATGGGAACTAGGAGTGTTGATAGAGGATGAAAGAGGAGAGACAGGAAGAGGGAGGAAGCAGAGGCGCTCCTAAGAGGAAGTAAGAGTAAGGGACTTGGACCTGAGCCATAGGACTTGATTGGCTTGGCCCCTAAGTGGAGTACTGAAGAGTGGCTTGGACTTATAGTAACTAACACTCCTGGCAGAGTCACGCCAAACAGTAAGTGACCGGTGTTTGCCTGAGCTCCATGGCGCACACCAAGCGCAGCGTAAGAACCTGCCTGCATGGCCCACAGGTGGGAGTGCTGCTCACATGGTCTGTGGACCAGCAGTCCTGGCATCACCTGGTATTTTGTGGGCAACGCAGAATCATGAGTGCGCCAGACCTACGGACTCGGAATCTTTCCACAAGGTCCCGGGAGACTTCTGAGCACGCCAAGGCGAGGAAGGCTCTGGTCTAACTAGCACTTTGCCCAGAGAACCCTGGGATTTCCTGCTCTCAATAGGACACTGATGGGCAAGAGGCAGGACTATACCATGAACAAGTTCAGGGAGGGGGGATCCCCAGCATACTGGGCAGAGAGGGCTAAACCCCACCAAAGAGCCAGCCCTGAGCAGCTCTCTAACAGAAGGGAGGGGCACAGGCCAATTGAACTAAGAGTAAAGTTGGGGCCCTAGACTTGGAATCTGCTGCTGGGTGCGCGGTACACTTTGCCGCTAACTTGCTGTGTGACTTTGCACAAGTGATTGGCCTCCGTTTCTTCTCTGTCAAGCAGAGCCGCCATGTAGGGCTGCTATAAGGCCCTGAGGAGCTAAGATGGTCGAGCGTTTGGGAAACCATGACCCACTGCAGACTGGCCGTGGCTGTGCCCTGGTGTCCTCACGACACCCCACACAGCCTGGCCCCACAGACTGCAGCATTTACCTGTTTCCTCCCCACCACCCTTCAGAGCTGGAATCTCAGGCTGAAAGGATTTGCAAAAACCTAGTCACAGGAGGGTTTTACTCTAATAACATTTTACCATATCTGCCAGGATTTGGTTTTGCATAAGATCCTTGGAAATGGTTATCAGGTACAATTACATGGGGGTGGTCCCAGGGCTCCCCAAATCTCACACCCACCACGTCCACTCACCTGCCAGGGAGCAGTGGTTCCCCACCCTAATTGCACATAAGAATCACTGATGCCTGGACCACAAGAATGGCTAATAAAAGGACAGGCAATAGCAAGTGTTAAGAAGAATAGAGAGCATCCAGAGCAGTAAATGGTGTAAAATGGTACAGTCACTTTGGAAAACTACTCAGCAATAGCTACACGTACACATTAGACCCACATGCCCACCAGTAATGAGTACGCAGGGCCACTAAAGCCACGTCCACAAATGCTCACAGCGGGGGTATTCACATTAGCCCAAACCCAATATCCGTTAACAGCTGTAAGACTAAACTGTGTGCTGGGCCGCCTGCCCGGTGCTCGGTTGGTGCGTCGTCCCACACGCCAAAAGGCTGCAGGTTCAACCCCCAGCCAGGGCACATCCTAGGTGCGAGCTCCAACCCTGGTCTGGGCCCCTATGGGAGGCAACCGACAGAACCAATAGGTATTTCTCACATTGATGTTTCTCTCTCTCTCAAATCAATAATTTTTTAAAAACATGTCCCCGGGTGAGGACTAAATTGTGTGCTGTGATGTGCTGTGTGTGGGACTGCTCAGACAAAGGTTCTCCTTCCCCCAGCTGTGGGGAGTATTTACTGCTGACAGCTCTGAGTTCCTCTCCAAGACCTGTCTCCCACGTTACAGCCCCCTCCCATCACTGGCCACACAGGCCTGGATGCCTTGCCTTAATCCAGGACACCTCTGAAGCACCAGCCCAGCCTCAGCATTCCCCTCGGGATCAAGTGGGCCTGTGTTCCATCTCCCCTCTCTCTGCCCAAGGGTGGTTCCAGAGAGCATAGCCACATGACCTTCCCACGCAAGCCTTCATTTCAGAGTCTGTTCCCCCAGGTCCCCAGCCTCGCCAGTTGGTACGGGAGTGGCCCCAGGAGGCAGCCCCTGAACGCTGGGACGGGAGGGCACCCCAGCGGTGGCCGGCAGCGAGGACCATGCTGTGCAGGAGGTCAAGCCTGCAGGCAGCACCGAGGAAACCGGAGCGCCCCCTGGGTGGACAGCGGTGGGCGAGTGCTGCAGGGCAGCATCTGCTCAGTCTGAGGGGCAGGGGGAGGAGTAACATATTAGAAAGCTCAGGAGCTGCTGCGGGCTCTCAGCACTGAGAAGGACAAGGAAGTGATTAATCACGCATTTGAGGCCAAGTGTGCAAGCCAAGGGCCTCCTTAGCTGAATATAAATTGTCTGCTGCAGCTGGAGGGCAGGGGAGGTGGAGGCAGCACAGGGCTTAATTGTAAGTGGAGCAGAGTGTCGGAGGGGGCTGAATGCTCCACCCACGCTGCATCTAGGTGCCAAGGTCAGGCCCTGCGTGGCAAAGAGTGGGGCGTGGAAGGGACCCCTCGAGTGTAGCAGGCCGCCTGCTCGAAAACAATGCTGAGGATGCTCCTCAGATCTGTCCCCTCCACGCTGGCCACCGACCGATAACTGGGGTAAGTCACACCTGGGGAGCTGGGCTGGCGAGCACAGGATGCCACCCGAAGGGCTGGATCAAGCGGGGACAGGAAGTTGGAGAAGAGTTAGTTTACCCCACCACACAAGAATTCCACCCGTCAAGGCCCCTGAGAGAAGGTGCTAACGCTCTGCTGGGAGGAAGCTCTGCTGGGAGGAAGCAGTGCTGATGGAGGACCCCCAAGACTGTGGGCAGACTGTGCAGGAGGCATCAGAAGTGTAGAGAGTGGGCACGGGTGGGTCTGCCACGTCAGGGGCTGGAAGGCCCACCAGTGTCTGTCTTCCCTCTCCTGGGCCACAGAAAGGCGCCGGTGAGGGGCCCTGCAGCTGCCGAGCCCAGGGCCGAGTCCTCTGAAGACCCGAGGGTGGCGCCCTGATGGCGACGGAGATGACAGGCGGGGCCCCAAAGTCAGAGGCAGGTGGCCCTGCTTACTCGGCAAAAGCAAGGTGGGTGCAATCATCACAGCTACTGGCAGATCAGAGCGGCCACTAGAGGGCCTGGCCTTGAGGGATGGAACTGGTTAACAGACCCGCATGCTCAGGGGCAGCCAGAGGGCAGCCAGGAGGATGCTGCCACTCCATGTAACCACAGCAATGAGGCCTGCTCAGGGCTGAGGCTGCACCCAGTCAGAGTCATGATCCCCCACCCAGTGTCCGACCTGGGCAAGGCTTCAGAGCCAACGGACGGAAGCAGCGCCCAGGAGCCCAGGAGCCCAGGAGCCCAGGAGCCCAGGAGCCCAGGAGCCCAGGGGCCCAGGGGCCCAGGGGCCCAGGAGCTCAGGAGCCCAGGGGCCCAGGGGCCCAGGAGCCCAGGAGCCCAGGGGCCCAGGAGCAAGGGCCCTGTGACCCAGGCACAAGCGGACGTAGCAATGATCCCACCTGACATTTCTATCTCTCTCTTCCTCTCTGAAATCAATTTAAAATATATTTTTTAAAAACATTATGCTAAGTGAAAAAAGCCAGTCACAACAGACTTCTATGAAAAGTGCAGCATAGGCAAATGTATAAAAATAGAAAGTAGAATAGTGGTGCCAGGAGCTTGAAGGGGATGGAGTTGAGGAGTAATTGCTATTGGGCATGAAGTTTCCTTTAGGAGTGATGGAAATGTTCTGGAATTAGGTAGAGGTAATGGTTAAAAATCACTGAATTAAAAAACACACACACACACAATCAGCCCTAGATGGTTTTGCTCAGTGGGTAGAGCGTTGGCCTGTGGACTGAAGGGTCCTGGGTTTGATTACGGTCAAGGGCACATGTCCGGGTTGTGGGCTCAATCCTTAGTAGGGGGAGTGCAGGAGGCAGCCAATCAATGATTCCCTCTCATCATTGATGTTTCTAACTCTTTATCCTTCTCTCTTCCTCTCTGTAATAAATAAAAATACATATTTTTAAAAAGACGGACATTCAAATAACATATAAAAGGATCCATACCTCCGTAGAGAAGAATGGCTGGTGGCAGCTGTAAGGGCCTGAACATCATTCCAGAATGCAGGCCCGCTTCCAAAGACCAGTGCAGCTGTGTGAAAAGGGTGCCAGAGTCAACTTTAAGAGGCTTCCACTGAAAGATAACAGGAGAACCAAGATGGCGGCATAGGTAAAACACCTATCTTGCCGTCATACACAGCAATTTTAATACTACAACTTAACAAAAGAACAAACACTGTCCAGAATCACCAGAAAGCTGGCCGAGTGAAAATTCCACAAATAAAAGTGAAGATAAGACACTGTGACTCGGAGGAGCGGCGGCGAACAGCATTGAAGATTCGTGAGGAGAGAGGTTTGGAGCGCGCGCCAGCGGAGAGGGCGGGCGGCTGAAAACTGGCCAGTTTTCTCCAACGGGGGAGACAAAGACGTCCCACTGGACTGATTCTCCAGCTCTGGGTGAAGTCCAGGGAGCCCACTATCACACGGGGTAAAAACTGGACAGTGGGAGGGCACGCCGAAGCTCGGGTGCTGCAGGGGTCTGCTGGCTTGTGGAGAAGGCAGCTTGCACGTGAACTTGGGAACAGCGCAGCTGCCTGACCTAGTAGAGAGCGCTCGCGACTTGCTCTCTCATTCAGAAAACTGTCAGACTGCTTTGTTTTACGACCTGGGTGAGATGTTGGGTGTGCAGATTCATTTGGAGAGAGTCTGAATTCCCCGGCAGCCAGTGGAGCTCCACAGCGGCTCTCTCTCAGAGGTGCTGGTGGCCATTGCCCCCAGCACAGAGTCCCTGGGGCCGCATAGGGTGGAGCTAACGCTGTCTGCTTGGCCCGGAGACTTCGCCTATCCAACCTGAGCACAGCTGAACTTCACAGACAATTGGCCTGGAGGTCAACCCCTCCAAGTGCTAACAACGATTAACCTGAGCTTAACTTCAGCAAGACTGTGCAACCCATATCCACCTAGGTAACTGGGGAGGCTAAGCCACTGTCCCTTAGAGGACATCTACCACACAAAGCTAATTGACCAACTCAGGGAAGCAGCCACCATGCAGAGACATGGAAATAAATCAGATGTGAAAGAAATGGAGGAAAAAAAACGACTGGACATGGAATTCAAAACCACGGTTATAGGGCTTCTTCAGAGGCTCCTACAAAAGGTCGAGACCTATAAGGAAATAAGCAAGACCGACAAGGAAATGAATGAGTCCTACAAGGAAATGAACAAGACCCTCAAGGATATGAATGAGACCTGCAAGGAAATGATCAAGACCAACGTGGAAATGAATGAGTCCTACAAGGAAATGAACGAGACCCTCAAGGATATGAAGGAGACTCTCAAGGATATGAAAAAGGACCAACCAGAAATTAAGCATACACTGACTGAAATAAAAAATATTATACAAAGACCTAAAAGTGCTCTGGAGCACCCCAAGAACCAAGTTCAAGATTTGAAATACAAAGAGGTAAAATCCACTCAGCTGAAAAAGCAAGAAACCAAAAGAATCCAAAATATTGAAGATAGTGTAAGGGGCCTCTGGGACAACCTCCCGCATACCAACATCCGAATTATAGGGGTGCCAGAAAAAGAGAGAGAGCAAGACAATGAAAACCTATTTGAAGAAATAGTGACTGAAAACTTCCCACACCTGGTGAAAGAAATCAACTTAGGAGTCCAAAAAGTGCACCGAACCCCAATATATAGGAACCCTAAGAGGACCACACCAAGGCACATCATAATTAAAATGCCAAGAGCAAAAGACAAAGAGAGAATATTAAAAGCAGCAAGAGAAAAACAGTTAATTACCTATAAAGGAGCACCCATACGATTGTCAGCGGATTTCTCAACAGAAACGATGCAGGCCAGATGGGAGTGGCAAGAAATATTCAAAGTGATGAATAGCAAGAACTACAACCAAGATTACTCTATCCAGCGAAGCTATCATTCAGAATTGAAGGTCAGATAAAGTGCTTCGCAGATAAGAAAAAGCTAAAGGAGTTCATCACCACCAAACCAATATTATATGAAATGCTGAAAGATATTCTTTAAGAAGAGGAAGAAGAAAAAGATAAAAGTGTAAATTATGAACAACAAATACACATCTATCAACAAATGAATCTAAAAATCAATTGAATTAATAAGCTGATGAACAGGATAAATTGGTGAATGTAACAGAATCATGGACATAGAGAGGGAATGGACTGACAATTCTTAGGGAGAAAGGGGGTGTGGGAAGTGCAGCAAGAGAATGGACAAAAATCATGCAACTATGGGAGAGGACAGTGGAGGGGGATGAGGGCGGAGGGTGGGATGGGTACCAGGTGGAGGGGAGCTATAGGGGGGAAAGAAAGGAACAATGTAATTAATAAAATGAACAATAAAGATAAAAAAAAGAGGCTTCCACTGGTCAAATAGGGGGGAATTTTGGGCCAAGAATAACACATACAAGGACGGAAACATCAATTTTATAAAAAGTCGTAATGATAAAGAAATAAAAATTCAGCCCATCTGGTGTGGCTCGGTGGTTGAGTGTTGACCTATGAACCAGGAGGTCACAGTTCAATTCCCAGTCGGGGCAAAAGCCAGGGTTGCAGGCTGGATCCCCAGTGTGGGGTGTGCAGGAGGCAGCTGAGCAATGATTCCCTCTCATCATTGATCTTTCTCTCACTCTCTTCCTCTCTGAAACCAATAAAAATGTATTTTTGAAAAAAAAAATAAAAATGTAAAAGCCCACAAAGTCTGCCAATAACCAAATATCTGCAAGAATGTAGAGCCCGGGATCCTGCCCACATGCTGGTGAATGTGCGGACTGGCACACCCGCCTGGAAAGCAAGTCTAAAGACACCCACAGCCCACGGCCCCGAGGCCCGCTCCCAGCAGCCCCGCGGGATCCGCACAGCCAGACACAGCCCTGACGCCTGCGGACAGCGGCCGGAGAGCGATCCGCCCCCACACCGGAGCTCTGGGCACGGCTGGGGAGCGGAGGCCAGCCGCTGGGAAGAGCAGCCCCGCCACACGACAGAAGGAAAACGTTAACTGAAGAGAAGCCAGACCTAAAACAGTAATTCCGTTCATTCAGCTTCAGAAAGAGACAGAACTCTTTGGTTGGGATGCATGTTTGGGTCTTAAAACCAAAACCAAAGCAGATGCTTCGGAGGCTTAGGATGAGGCTCCCTCTGGGAGAGAGGCAGCTGAGGGAGCCCGAGGTCTCTGGGAGCTGTGGCAAGTTTCTGTTTTTTCACCTAGACCAGCGGTCGGCAAACTCATTAATCAGCAGAGCCAAAGAGCAACAGTACAGTGATTGGTGACATTTCTTTTTTGAGAGCTGAAAACTGACTTCGGTGCATGGGCCACGAAGTTTCAATCGCACTGCACGTGTGCGGCTGCACGTGGTATTTTGTGGAAGAGCCACACTCAAGGGGCCAAAGAGCCGCATGTGGCTCGCGAGCTGCAGTTTGCCGACCACTGACCTAGATGGTGGCGAGTTGGGTGTCAGCTTTTTATTAACTTACTAACATGCATACACTATTTTACACACTTTCATGTTTAAAATACGGGAGTAAGAGACTCACTTGTCGCCTCTGGCGTGGCTAGAGCACAACTGATGAAGGGCAAGAATGGAGCCTTTGCCCAGGTGTGCAGCGGATTTCGGAATAAAGTAGGAAAAGGGGCAGTTTGTCACAGAAATATAACTGATGCAAATGAAATGGTCACATTAGAAAAATCACCGTCTGGTAAGGAGAAAACTGTGATGAAAATCAAGCACTATCCCCTCCGGAGCCCTGCACACCCCAGCCACTGTGGGAACAGCTGATTCCTGCAGCCCGCACTCCAGCCATCCCCAGCCATGGCGGCCAGCCTGTGGGGAGAGTAACCCTCCTCTGGCCAGGCCAACAGAGATGGGCTTATTCGCATGTGCTTCGAATGTTATTTTGTGTCCAAACTTTGCACAAATATTCCCAGAGTTCTACCAAGGAGCGTCCAGCCCCCCTCAGTGCAGCCCCTGGAGTGAGTCTCAGGCCTGAGGTTGGGGACAGAGCCGAGGGGTTCGGAGAAGCCTGGGGGGGCATTAAGGGGAGCAGGGGTCTCTGGGAGCTGGAGCTGATGCAGGCTGGGCACCACTCCATTCTCCTGCCTCACAGACCCCCAGCACCATCCCTCCAGTGGCAATGCTGTGACTTGGTTCCTCCCTGAGGGCTCACCTTGGCCCTGTCAAGTGGGAGTGGTCAGGTGACAAGGAAGCCTGCTGTGATTTGCCACCCTGCCCCCACCCACCCACCGAGGGGCATCCAAGCCAAGCCAGCTTTGTAGCTTACCAGGCCACCTGGTGCGACGGGGGAGGGGCTATCAGGGCCCAGGCCTGGCTAGGGGGGCAGAGGGGCCCACCTAGCCACTTAGAGTCAGTGACCAAAGGACTGGGAAGGGGAGCAGAGGCAGGGGTCTTGGGCCCCAGAGGGTAGAGCCCTCCATCTGAGGGGCCCCGTCTGGGGCAGGGCCAATTGGGGCAGGTGAGATGGCAGCCGGTCACCCAACACGCAGGGAGCAGGCAGCGGTGGCAGCCTGGTGTCCGATGGAGCTGCTGATAGAGGTGACACCAGATATCCTGCTGTGGGTGAGGGAGGGGGAGGGGAGGCAGGATGGGAAGAACCAAGTTCAGAGCAAGGTTGAATCCCAGCTTGATCACACACTCCCTGAGGGACCCCGGCCTGAAGTTTCAACCCCCTGCTGCCTCAGCTTACCCATCTGAAAATGGAGGGCTGAACTGATCAACACAAGGAGCCCAGCACAGTGCCCACCACAGCAAGTGCCCCCCAACCTTCACAGGCTGCCGTCAAGCTGGGCTCAGCAGGGGAGAGCAGGCTGGTGGAGAGCTAAATGCTGGGCAGATGCACCCCTGGAAGCTCCAGGGGGCAAGGACAGAGCCATGCATTCTCCACTGGATAGCCAGCGCCCAGCCCCGTAGGGGCACAGCATTTAGCACCTGTTTGTTGAACGAACGCATGAGAGTAAAACTACGACCCAGTAACCACTAAGACAATTTATCAACCAATCAGTGGATCCCCAGTAAGAACCTGAGCTCAAATCCCAGGGCTGCCTCTTCCCGGCTGAGAGCCGCTGCCTCCCCACCCAGCAAACGGGAAGGACAGCAATTACTGAGCACGAAAATGGGGTGCTGAGCAAGAGGCGCTGTCGGTGCTGTAGAAGATGGGGCACGGCTGCTAATGGCTCACAGCCGCCCCTTTGTCCTGAGAGGGGACCCTGGCTTCTGCGTGAGCTGCATGGGCAGCTGTGCCCTCTTCGGAACGCAGCCGATGACAGCCTGGTGAGGGGAACAAAGGCCAGCCGGCTCCTGGCCCCGGGGACAGCCCGGGGAGCTGGCTCTCCCTGTTGTGGGCTGAGGCTAGCGCTAGACTCTGCCAAAACCCCTGCCGGCCCTCCTCACCCTCACCTAACGGGCGCCCTGGCTCCCTTCCCCCGCACACTTGCCGGCAGTACAGCACCTGCCAGGGACCCCTGTGCTGGGCCCTGCTTCTGGGGCCTCCAAGACAGGGAGTATTTGTCAACTATGAAGTGAATGCACAAGGATGGTGGTGTTTTGTTGTAGTTTCATATGTTTTAACTGATCGCAGAGAGGAAGGGAGAGGGGGAGAGAGAGAAACATCACTGATGGGAGAGAATCACCGATCGGCTGCCTCCCGCCACCTGGGCCCGCGCCGACAGGGACCCGAATCTGTGGCCTCTTGGTGCGCGCTGACACGCAGTCCCTGAGCCACCCCAGCCAGGCCCCGATGGTGTCTCACTGTCTCCCCAGGAGACGCTCTCGAAAGAGCGGCTGACAGGCAGCGCTTCCGGAGGAGGAGGGGTCCACTCTGTGGGCAAGGTCTGGATGCCGCCCCACGGGACTCGCGGGCAGGGGAGACTGGCAGAAAGCAGCGTACCCCTCTGGAGGGAAATCAGGCAGGGCCGTGGGGTGAGGATGAGACGCGGGAAGGGCTCCCTGAGGAGGTGATGGGGGCATGACTGCCATAGCCAGGCAGGCCCCTGAGGCCGGCACGGGGACAGCAGTGCAGAGGCCCTGAAGCAGAGGGACAGGTGACACACCCAAGAGCCGGCAGGAGCCCTGTGAGGGCGGAGCGGAGTGAGATGAGGTCGGGGGACAGGGCAGCCGGACTACACGGGCCCTTGCAGGCGGCCGTAGGGCTTTCTATAGGACTCGGGCTCTGTCCAAATAAGACAGGACATTGAAGTTTTGAGCAGAGGAAGGACGTGATCTGATTTAGACTCTGAAAGGATCTCTTTGGCAAGGAGTGGGGGCAGGAGCCCCGGGAGAGGCTGCAACAGCTCAGGCAGGGGCGGTGGGGAGTGTCACACGCTGGGAGAGCCGGGGGACTTGCTGATGACCGCATGAGGGGGCAGGAGGCAGAGGACCCTAACTAGCAATTTACAGAGGGGACCTAGGAGCATGTCAAACTACATCGAGGGGTGTAATCAGCAAATTCCAGACCTGGGAGATGCTACAGGACAAACATCCTGGCTTCTCCCACAGATAAATTGCCGGGAAAGAAAAAGGTGGCCCTGGTCAGTGTGGCTGCGTGGCTGAGCGGCGTCCCACACACCACAGTCACAGGCTCTCTTCCCAGTTAGGGCACATGCGCCGGCTGCAGACTCCATTCCTAGTAGGCAGCACGCAGGAGGCAGGCGGTCAATGTTTCTCTCTCTCCCTCTCTAAAATCAATTTTAAAATATTTTAAAAGAAAAAGATGGGTCCTAGCGGGTTTGGCTCAGGGGAAGAGCATGAGCCTGCGGACTGAAGGGCCCCAGATTCAGGTCCAGTCAAGGGCACAGGCCAGGGGTGCAGGCGCAGTCCTCAGTGGGGGGCATGCAGGAGGCAGCCGATCAATGACTCTCTCTTCATTGATGTTTCTACCTCCCCCTCTCCCTTCCTCTCTGAAATCAATAAAAAATATTTTTAAAAAGAAAACAAAAAGATGGATGGGAAACTAGATTAAAAGAGACTAAGACATATCAACCAATCACAATGTGGGGCCTTATTTGGATACTGACTCAAACCAAGTTAAAAATAGACACGTTTGACAACTGGGAGTGTGAATGCCGAGTGGGTAATTGATGACATAAAGCGAAGGCTACTTCTTAGGGTAATAACAGTACTGACTGGAGTAGAAAAAACCTTTATCTTGACACGTTTGTGATGAAATGATGGCTGGGATGTGGTTTGGATTGCAGGAAGGTGAGGGTAGAAATGAAACAAGGCTGGCCCGGAGTTGGTAACAGTTTAAGTTGACTATGGGGACATGGGGATTCACTCTTCTAGTCTCTCTCCTTTTAAAGCGGCTTAATATTTTCCACAATAAAAAGCTAAAAAGGACAAAAGAAGAAGCTGAGTCGAAGGGAAGGCACTGAATGGCCCAAGGACCCTCTGAGAGTCGGGTCAGGATCGCCCCGCGGCGCACGCTTCTGCCGGCCTCGGCTGTCTTCTCCGGAGGCTGGTCAAGGCCGGACCCAGCGGCCAGGGACGGCTCGTGTGGCCCTGGGGAAGGCCCTGGGGAAGGCCCTGGGTGGGGGGGGGGGGGGGGAGAGGAAGGGGGAGTGGGAGAGGAAGGCTGAAGATGCTGGGCCTCTGCCAGGCCCTGAGGAGCAGGAAGAGCCCCAGGCCACCTGCACCAGCAAATCCAAGGAGTCAGGTCTAAAACATCTGGCATTGTTGCCCCCCCCCACCAGCCTCATTCCCACTTCCCGGGCTCCTGCACCCATTTCCTCCCCGTCCCTATGCCCACCTCTCACATTCCAGCCTCTGCACCTTCGTCCCTGCTGTCACCCCCCCCCCCCGTACTTCCCTTCCCCGTCTGCCTCCTGCAGGCCTCCCATGATCAACCAGCCCAGTGTCTGGGGCACCTGCCTGCCCTCGGAGCCAGGGACCGTCTCCACCCTCGCAAGCGGTGCCAGGCACGGCGGGTAGGGCACAGCCTCGGGTCCAGACTGCGGGCTGTGAACCCTGCCTCAGCCACCTATGGCACGTGTAACCTCGGGCAAATTGCACACCCTGTTTTCACGTCTATGTATTAGGGATAACCCTGAAAGCTGCTGAGGAGACTGAAGGAGGGCATAAGTACGGATACATGGAAGGGTGCCTTGCATTCGTCAGTGGGTCTCAGGCCTCGCAGGCCCCCTGGCACCGCCTCCAGGGCCTGCCTCCCTCCCTTGAGCCTCCACAGGACACCCCAATGTTATACACAACATGGGCGCTCAGGCACCACTTTCTTGGATGCTCAGCTTCTGCAGTGCTCCTTCTGCAGCCCTCCTGGTACCCAGACTTACCTGGCCCCTTCCCCATCCCGGCAGGTCCCATCCACCCCAGGGTTGGGAAGAGGGGAGAAGCAGAGTCAAGAAACCAGCCACAAATAAAAATTCTTCGAACACAAGAGGCAGCATCTGACTCAAAGGCCAGATTAGAGGGATGCAATTTAAATGCCTTTTACTTTAGATTTCTCAGAAAAATCTCAGGTATTAGCAACTATAATTCTAATTATGTTTTCATGAGGAATGATGTTTGTTGTATAAAATGCAAACAGCACAGGATGCTGAAACACAGAGGAAACACACCCTCTGTCTGCACTTGGTTTCCCAAACCTGCCCCAGAGGTCAGCTCTGAAGGAAGCCTCCCAGATGTTTTTATGCAACATGAACGCAGTGATAGGTGTGCTTTTCTTAATCTTCACCCGAGGGAGATGTTGAGAGAGAGAGAGAGAGAGAGAGAGAGAGAATATACCGATCATTGCCTTCCTTACCCTCTCTGACTGGGGAGCCAACCCACAGCCCAAGCATGTACCCTGACTGCGAATCAAACCCGCAACCTTTCGGTGCGCAGGGCAACGCTGAGCCAGAGGAGCCGCTCCGGCTGCGCTAGATACATGTGTATTTTTCAGGGGGTCATACCCCATCCTGTTCTACCAGTCACTTGCTTTAACTAGACCACATGCTCTGCCTTTCCACCTGCTATTGAGCGCGGCCCGTCCTTTGCTCAGGGTGTCCCCAGCACCTAAAGCGGTGCCTGTCACTCAGAGGTCCACACTGAGACTCACTGCCCGCAGGAAGGTGTGAACTCCAGTCACAGCCCTCCCCACTAAGAGGGTGCCTGCGGGAGAAATGCCTGGAGGAGGAATTGCCAGGTCAAAACCTCAGTGGCTGTTGACAAAAAGGCAGAGCTGGCCAGTCCTCCAGGCCAGCCTGAGGCCCGGCTCCGCCCTGGCCACGCAGGGCTTTATTTCCCGATGGACTGACCTTATTTGGTGACTCCGCCCTGGGTCACCAAGTCTCCTTTTGTCCCTCCTGAACAAATAAGAGGATATAGCACTTACTAGTTCTGAGCAGCACTAGGTGAACCAAAAGCCACAAACGGGGAGCTACCTCTACTCAGAACAGTTACAGATGCAAACGTTGAAACAGTTCATTAATTTCTAAAAAGGGACATGTTTTTTTAACTGTCAAATTCGAGCAAGCATCCATTGACCCCTCCGTGATACAAAAGCGGAGCGCATTAGGAGTCCTGCCCTCCCCTCCTCTCTCTGCTCCTCCCAGCCCAGTCTAGGGGCACATTTAGCAAATAAAAGCACAGGGCGACCAGTTATGTTGGCTTTCAGGGAGGCACAAGTGACTTCAGTACAAGTACGTCCCCTGTCGGGGTGACACTCTCTGTTGCCCCAGCTGCTGGGGTGCTGTGAGCACCGACCCTCAGCTGGCAGCCCCTCAGGGCTACTGCTGCTGCGGGCCACCGGCCCCGGGCACAGCCAGTGCCCATGGTGCTGAGGCCTCCGGCCTCCCCATTCCAAGCGCATTCCTCTCCAGCTCCAGAGCACCCGGGCTCCCAAGGCTTTCTTTGGGCCAGCATCTGAGGTCTACTTGCCCTCTGGCCATCCTGCCTCCTTCCTCTGCCCTCCACAGGTGAGGCTCCAGGGATCCTTCCCCCCCCCCCCAACACACACACACACACACACACACACACACACACACACACACATGCTTGAATCTGCTTCCGGGGACCCTGGGCCCCCACGGGTCCCCAGTCTCCACCTTCCTCCAGTCCTGGCGGGAACCAGCAGCACGGTGCCGACAGTGGGTGGGTCTGGTGCGAGCTAATGGATTTTCTTCATTTGCCTTTCCAGTACATTCTAACATCTCCACAACACACATGTATCACTTTGGTAATAAGAAAAATAATAAAAGCTTTTTTCCCCTTTAAGATAAATCTAAAACCAAAGCAAGCAGCCCTCATCCAGCTGCCACCTCTCCTCTCCCCTCCCCCACGGCTCCCACCGGCTTCCCCAGGGAGAGCCCCCCCCAAATCAGCGAACTCCCCCTCCAAATGCTCTCCCCTATCCTGCGAGGCCCACAGGCACTTTCACTTCTCCACTGAGGCTCTACCACCAGGTGACCCTGCTGGGGGGGGGGGGGGGGGGCGGGTATATGCAAATCTATGGCCCATCCTCACCCCTGTGGGGGAGGAGTGCTGTGTGAATCCTAAGACGGGTGAGGGGAGAAGGGAAGCGACACGCACTCATTAGGCAAGTGTGAGCTAGGGCCGCCCGGTGCCAGCACCGTGGACGCAGAGACACGACACAGACCCTGCTCCCTCCGACTTCATAGCCTGGGGGGGGGGGGCAACAATCAAAAGTCCCAGAGGATACTATGTGAGGGGAGGGGAGGGGAGGGCACTGTGTGAGGGGAGGGGAGGGCACTGTGTGAGGGGAGGGGAGGGGAGGGTACTGTGTGAGGGGAGGGCACTGTGTGAGGGGAGGGGAGGGTACTGTGTGAGGGGAGGGGAGGGTACTGTGTGAGGGGAGGGGAGGATACTGTGTGAGGGGAGGGGAAGATACTATGTGAGGGGAGGGGAGGGGAGGGTACTGTGTGAGGGGAGGGGAGGATACTATGTGAGGGGAGGGGAGGGGAGGGTACTGTGTGAGGGGAGGGGAGGGCACTGTGTGAGGGGAGGGGAGGGGAGGGCACTGTGTGAGGGGAGGGGAGGGGAGGGTACTGTGTGAGGGGAGGGGAGGGTACTGTGTGAGGGGAAGGGAGGGGAGGGTACTGTGTGAGGGGAGGGGAGGGCAGGGCACTGTGTGAGGGGAGGGGAGGGCACCGTGTGAGGGGAGGGGAGGGCACTGTGTGAGGGAAGGGGAGGGGAGGGTACTGTGTGAGGGGAAGGGAGGGGAGGGTACTGTGTGAGGGGAGGGGAGGGGAGGGTACTGTGTGAGGGGAGGGGAGGGGAGGGTACTGTGTGAGGGGAGGGGAGGGTACTGTGTGAGGGGAGGGGAGGGGAGGGCACTGTGTGAGGGGAGGGGAGGGTACTGTGTGAGGGGAGGGGAGGGGAGGGTACTGTGTGAGGGGAGGGGAGGGGAGGGTACTGTGTGAGGGGAGGGGAGGGGAGGGTACTGTGTGAGGGGAGGGGAAGGGAGGGTACTGTGTGAGGGGAGGGGAGGGGAGGGTACTGTGTGAGGGGAGGGGAGGGGAGGGCACTGTGTGAGGGGAGGGGAGGGGAGGGTACTGTGTGAGGGGAGGGGAGGGTACTGTGTGAGGGGAGGGGAGGGTACTGTGTGAGGGGAGGGGAGGGGAGGGTACTGTGTGAGGGGAGGGGAGGGGAGTAGATTTTGAGGAAAAGGGCTCCCAGCCCAAATCCAAGCTTCTGGGAGGAAGAGAAGCCTCAGTGACCCAGGGGGGGAGGGGTGTGTAGGAAGAAGGGAAGAGTGCTCTAAGGTTGGCCGGGGGGAGGGGGGGACACTAAGCAGAGGCCTGCAGGTGAGGAGGACTTATTTAAGGAACTGAAAAACTGAAAAGTTTAGAGCAGCTGGAGGGCAGAGGGCGTGAGAAGGGGCAGGAAGCCCAGGCTGGGCCACATTAGGGAGTCTGGACCTTATCCTCAGGGCAATGGGGAGCTACTGGAGGATGCAGAGCTGGCGTGACAGGCTCCGCCCTGCACCTTACAAAGACTGCTCTGCTCAGTGCCACTCATTGGCAATGGCGCTATTGATCCACAGCTGGCAGCCACCCTCAGTCATGCACATACTTCCTCCTGCGCAGGGAATTCAGAGGAGACCTGAAACCGGCATCACCACAGACAGCGCGGCCCCAGCAGCTAGGCCCACAGCCCTCTTAATCTTTTCTTAACATATAATATATTTTTATTGACCTCCAAGAGGAGGGGAGAGGGCACACAGAAACATCAATGATGAGAGAGAATCACTGATGGGCTGCCTGCTGCATGCCCCTCACTGGGGATCGAGCCCACAACCCAGGCTCTGCCCTGGACCGAACTGAACCTGGGACGCTTCCACCCACAGGCCGACACTCCATCCACCGAACCGAACCAGCAGGGCAGCCCTCTGCATCTTGCAGTGGGAAATACGGCTTCCGGGTACGGACTCCGCAGCCTCGGTTCCAGTCCTTGCTCCCCCACTTTCAATCTATGTGCCGCTGCCCCTGCCCAGGTGGCCTCTCTGTGCCGGGCCTCGGTGGTAACATGGGTATGACAGCAGCTCTACCACCCAATGGCCCTGGCCATGACGCGTGCTACACTAGTGCTAGTACGTGTTAGTGTTAGTGTAACCACTGCGCCCTCCCTTCTCCCCTCACGGTCCCCAGGGCCAGCCACTTGCAGGCACAATTAAAACATCCTCCACTGCCCTCTCTACCCCTGAAGCGCCTCTTCCCTGCTCTCGTCACCGCCAGGAGCCAGGACAGTGCCAGCGAGGAGGAACCTACGGGCCGCTCTGGCCTGGGCCGGTGCCTCCGCAGCAACCTGAGCCGGACCTGAGCGTCGCTCGCCTGGCTCTGCTGCCGACCTTCCTGGGCCTCAGTTTCTCCCTCTTTCGGGCAAGGACAAGGTCGCCTGCAGATGTCTTCTCAGCCTGGCTGCCAAAGGAGCAGCAGGGCTGGGAAAGCTCTGCAAATGTCCCGTCTGTCACAGACAGGATGGTGGCAGCCTCTCCCGTCCCGTTCGCTCCTCCACATGGAGCTCACTCTGAGGACCCTGAGGCGGAGGATGGCCGGGCCTGGGGTTTCCAGGCTCCCTGGTGCTGACGGGAGCCTTCCCAAGGGCTGGGACGGGGAGACAGAGGCCGCGGGACTGAGCGGAGCACACCAGAAAGAAAGTGCCAATCCAGGGGCTGGGGAAAGCCAACCTTCATGAGGGCCTTGCGCCAAGCCCGGCCTAGGCCAGGGCACGCAAACCGGGGTCTCAAAGTGACCCTCCTGCGCCTGCAACGTTGATCCCCAAAGGCCACAGCTGCCCACTACTTCCAGGTCCAGAAGGGCTGTATGCGCTTGTCTGTTTTTGACGGCTCTTTGGTCCTGGGGGGCAGGAAGGAAAACACAAACCCCCAAGGGAATTTCCTCCAGGTGCCAGCTACTTCCCAGGGTTCAAGTTCATTCATTTACTTATGCCACAAACGTTTCCTCGGTGCCAGACCCTGGTCAGGTGAGGGCTGATGACAAAGATGAATCAGACGGGTCTAGAGAGCGACAGACAAGAGCTGAGTAGCCAAACCACAGGGCAGACAAGGCGGGGGTGCAGGGCAGGAGCGAGGATCTCACCTGGGGGATCAAGGCAGCGGCCTGGAGGGGGTGGCCTGAGTGGGGAGTCAGTGATGGGAAGGCCAGGTCCCGGAGAGATGGGACCTCCAGAGCCCCTGACAGTCTGTTTGCCCGGCCACAGGCAGGGCGAGGTGGTTCTTTATGGTCAGGCCGAGGGAAGCGGCCACATGTGTCACAGCACGTGGGCTGTGGAGCAGGGCGGTGGGGGTGCGGGCAGCTGCGGCTTGAAGCTGGTTCTGGCCGAACTCTGGGGTTTGCCACTGTGTTCCCCAAACCCTGATGATATTTTAATGTTTCATGGCCTCCTGAGAAGCAAACATGGGGGGGGGGGGGCGGCAAATGGCCTGGAGAGGGGGGCAGGCCAGGCCTCGGCGGATCTGCCCGCCATTAGCTCCTTCTCCTCCCCCCCTCCCGTCCAGCTGTGGCGAAGGGGCAGAGGACAGGGAAAAACACCTTTAACTGTAAACAGACAGGGCAGGGGGCACAACAGCCGCTGTGCTTCTCCCCAGTCCACTCTGACCCATAAAGGCCTCTGCGCCAAGCTGCCTCCCCCGCCCGCCGGCACCAGAATGCCCAGGGCCAGAGACCCGCAGGCCGGGGCCCGGGGGGGGGGGGGGGGGGAGCTCACCGCGAACCGACCGCCTGCGTGTTCTGACGGGAAGGGCTGCGGCGCCGGCTCGCCCCTCGGGGCCCACAGCAGGCACCCCGGCACTGCCGGGGGACGCCCGCGGGCCCGCGCTTGCAGAACACCGGCCGCGCTCACCTCTCTCCAGGTAACCGCCCGGGCCCTCGCCCCCACCCGCGCGCTCGCCCCAAGACTGCAGTCTGGGCGCCCCCCGCCAGGACGCGCTTCCCAACTGGACCCCCTCCCCGCCTTCTATGCAAGGGCCAGCCCCCTACCTGGGCGGGAGGCCCAGCACCCACCACGGCGCCACGACGTCTGGGGCCCGGCCTCAAGCCCGGACGACTCCCCGGGGGAAGAGGCTGCTGCGCCGCCGCCGCGTCTCGGGATCGGCCGGGCTGCGGGAGGGAGGAAGGTCAGAGCCGAGGGGTGGGGAGGGAGGAGGCGTGCACCGATGCGCAGATTAGAGGCACGCAGCGAGCCAATGGCGGGCGCGCAGGGCGGTGGTGCCTGCGCAGGTGGAGGGGCCCGGCTGCTGGGGAGGCAGCCAGCTGCTTAGCGGGCCCCCGGGAGCCCCCAGCGGCCCCGGCTGCCCGGCCGGCGCCCTCCCTAGGGGCCCCCCAGCTGGGGAGGAGGGGCCCCGCGGCGCCGGGTGCAGGGAGCAGCTCCTGCGGGCACGCAGGGCACCCGGGGTGACGCGCTTCTCCCCTCTCCGCCTCCTCCCCACCTCCTTGGACTTTTCTCCATCCCCATCCGCCTGTCGGTCTCTGGTTTCTCCTGATCCAGCGTCTGGTACGTGCGGGTGCGTGGAGGGGTGTGTGGGGTGTGTGTGAGTGTGTGTGTGTGAGTGTGTGTGAGTGTGAGTGTGAGTGTGTGTGTGTGAGTGTGTGTGTGAGTGTGTGTGAGTGTGTGTGAGTGAGTGTGTGTGAGTGTGAGTGTGTGTGTGTGTGTGTGTCCGCTCGCTCGCACCGAGAGTGAGGGCCCCTTCTCCCCATCAGTTTCAACAGGAAGTGTCAAATCTCTACCCTTATGTAGTTAAGTTCACTGTTGTGACCGAAAATAGGTATTAAATAGAATAAACAGTACATAGAGTATATTTTAAAGTGGGTGCACGAAGTAGGAAAATAAAGCTCGGGAAAGAGAGGGTGTTCAGGGTGAAATTAGGTCCCAGCTATTTGTGGGGAGTGGGAATGGCTGAGTTTGATCAGAGGTAAGCATAATGCAGACTCTAGTTTGCCACAGACCTCATCACCACTACCACCACCACCACCACCTCCTCCTCCCCGTTGTTTACACATGGGCTGGCCACACATTCACATTTCTTGCCTTCCTTCCCATCTCCCCTCAGCAGAGACACTGAGAGTCGTAACCCCAGTGGCTCAGGGGAAAGCATCCTCTTCATTCCACAGGAGTTCTCCGAGCACTGGCCGCGTGTTAGGTCTTAGAGCCTGGAGAAACTCGGCAGCTAGTTAGGGAGGCCAGGTGGCAGTGCCTACCCCAAGCATGAACAGGACCGCCAAGTGAATGGACAACATTCCGAAGAAGGTGCGAGGGATCTAGTTCAGGCCATCCAGGAAGGCTTCCTGAAGGAGGCAGCACTCCGATGGAGTGCTGAATGATAGCTGGGATTCTAATGAACCATGTGAAACAGGAGGCAAGGAGGGATTCCTTGAAGAGGCCAGCAAAGCCAGAGGACATTTAGCAGGAGGTTGGGGCTGGGGTCCTGGAGCATTTCTGGACACCCTACATGTAAGGGGTATACTAGTGTCTTGAGCTGATGAAGTCCTACCTACCTCAGAAGTTTCTGGTCCCAACTGCCCTCCCCTCAAGCTGAAATTCCCCATTGCCCCAGGAGAAGGCATGATGAGCCTGGGGCAAGGGGTGGAGGAGAGAAGGAAACACAGACCTCAGTTGCTTTTCTGCTGGTAAAAATGGGCATGTGACTGAGCCCCTCCCTATCATAATAGCTGTGTGACAAATTTCTTAATTGATCTGTGTGCCTTGGCTCCCCGTTTGGAAAATGGACCCAGCAACAGGCTGTGTGAGCATTACACAAACAATCTAGGTGAACTGCTTGGCCCGTAAGTGCTCAGTTAATTTTTGGTTGTTGTCATTAATCCTCACCTGAGGGTATTTTTCCATTGATTTTTAATAGAGTGGAAGGGAGGGGGAGAGACAGAGAGAAAAATCGATGTCAGAGAGACACATCGGTTGGTTGCTTCCTGCATGCACCCCGACCAGGGCCAGGATGGAGCCTGCAACCGAGATACATGCCTTTGGCAGGAATCAAACCCGGGACCCTGCAGTCCATGGGCTGATGCTCTATCCATTAAACCAAACCGGCAAGGGCAATGCTCAGTTAATGTTATTATGATCTTTACTATGACAGTTAGACTTGCCCCACAGGGTTGTTGGAATTAGACAAATACTAGTATGTAAGGCATCTCGCAAAGTGCCTGGAACCCAATAAGTGTGCAATAAATAGTATCTATTATTAGCATTAACTACATGCACCCCAAATCTAGGTGATATTCCTCTTTTAGACAGAACTTTTTGAACATGAAGAGACAAGTTCCCCGAGAGGCTTTTAAAGTGCAGTCTAGCCTGGCTGGTGTGGCTCCGTAGTTGAGTGTCGACCGGGTGTTCCCGGGTCGATTCCCAGTCAGGGCACATGCCACGTGGCAGGGTCAATCCCCAGTGTGGGGCGCGCAGGAGGCATTCCATCAACGATTCTCTCTCATCACTGATGTTTTTATCTCTCTCTCTCTCCCTCTCTGAAATCAATAAAAATATATTATGTAAATAAATAAGTGAAGTGCAGTCTAGCATGGATAGACCAGCTCCCGGCCCCTCTCTGCTCACATGAGCCCAGCTCAGTGGGTCAAGGGTTTCAGTGGACTGGAGCCCAGAGGGTAACTTCTCAGTAGGCAGTGAAGTCCAGAGCAAAGGCTACTGACAGAGGGGACACTCGGTGTCCCTTGGCAGCCAGGCATTTGGTGGAGGATGGCAGGAGTGAGACACGCACAGGGGATGTGGTCACAATACGGAGAGCTATGAGAGCCTGGAGGATAGAGGTTGGCAGACTGGGACCCTGGGGCAGGGGAGGGTGATGAGAGGCAGACCTGAAGAGGCAGGTGATAGAGGGTCAGGTGGTAGGAAGAGAGTGGGTGAGGGAGTGGACAAGAAACCAGAAAAAAATCACAATGGAACACATGCACGCACACACACACACGCACACGCACACGCACACCTCCCCATCCCAAAGTTATTTTGGAAATTGACACACAACTGTCATGCTTCCTATGATTGAACTAGCTTCCTTCTAGATTTTCCGATTGCAAAACTGTTCAACGAAGCTGACCTACCCTCTCCCTATCTTATTGTTTTATGCTCCTGTCCAGAGAATAAGACTTTATTTGCACAGCACTTTTCACTTCTTTTTTTCTTTTTAATGTTTTTTTTAACCTGTTTCAAACTTTATTCCCAAGCTTCTTCAGCTTAATTAGTTGCAAAGAATGATTTATGTGTAAGCAAAAACTGAAAAGAGCTGCAATGTCCAGGGGCATTTGGCTAAAAAATTAGCGATCTAGATTTTATCAGATCCCTAAACAAAATCTGAAAAAGCAGTCATAATATAAAATAGCAGCTCCCAGACACTTCCTCAAGTTTATCTTCTTCAGAAGTTGACTCAATTCAGTTTGCTTCATTCTCGGAAGCCTCATCAGAATTCTCCACAAGATCTGGAACTTCATCATCATCCTCCTCTCCAGGAGCCAGTGGTGCTTTTCCATCCACCGATTGTTTGGGCCGAGCTTCAGCCGGTCTCCTTAAGCTAGTCAGACCGTCTGCACCGAGCTGGTTGAAGATGCTGGGTAGCATTTCTGTCAGCTGCTCTGTCTCAGCATGGCCGGTAATGCTGACAGTGTTCGCTGCCAGAGATGCCTGACCTTTAGGGTTGTTGAAGTGGATCACTGTTCCTTGGTTTGTAAACATATTTACCTCTTCAATACCCCTAACTTCTTTAAGGAGAACTGAAGTTGTTTATCATCTGCCTGAGCTGTTCTGTGAACACCTTCTTCTTTCTCGAGCAGTTCCTTTCCCACCCATGCGCACTTGTGCCTGCAGTTTGGCGAGTTTCTCTTGGCTCATCACAGTTTCTTTCATCTTGCTGGAGAGGACACGGGGCCGCAGGGGCCTAGGGCTGACGCTCAGGGGGTCTGGGCAGACCAGCTGAGAATAAGCGCACACACAGGGGGACTCAAGATGACAGCTAGAGGGCTTTAATGTTGTGCTTTATTGATTTTAGAGACAAGAAGGGAGAAGGATAGATAGAAACACCAGTGAAAGAGGAACATTGACCGCTGCCTCCTGCGCCCCGCACTAGGATGGAGCCTGCAACCCAAACATGTGCCCTGACTGGTAACCGGACGTGACCTCCTGATTCATAGGTTGACACTCAACCACTGAGCACACCGGCCAGGCTACTCCTCACTTTTCAGAGTGCTTTTCACATCTCTTAGCTCCCCAGCAACTCACTTTTCTCCATCCTACTAAGTTCTGACCCGTCTGGATCCAGTGGGACCTTCTTTCCCACCGAGACCCCCAAGCCACCCTTCCACCAGCACCCACTGCTGGACTCTCCATGCCATGCGGAGGAAGGAGGCAGGCACAGCCCTCCCCTGTCCTGTCAGACAAGGCAGAAAGGACATGCAGTCCGGAGGGCAAACCAGCACTGCACGTGTGTGTGGAATCGATCGCTCATTGACGAGTAATGGATTGGTGATTCGTGTCGCATGTTTGGCCTGGGAGAGGCTGAGGAGAGGGGAGACTTTGGATTTCCTTTGGTTCTGAAAGGGCAGAGCGGGACTGCAAAGAACAATTTAGGCAGCTGCCATTTTGGACTGTGTGGCTTGGCAGCCACCATGTTGGCCGCATGATGTGTGAACTTACCTGGGGGCTGCCATCTTGAAATCACAAAGACCAACCCCTCCCTTTGAATTAGCCAATCGGGAAAGCCAACTCAGTGGTTCTCGTCTGCCCCCCCCCCCCCCCCATAAAATCATTATGTTTTGGATATGCTCTCTCTCTTTTGCTTCCTTCCCTGCGTCGGCGGAGGCAGAGAGCCAAGCCCAGGCTTGAATAAAGGCTCTTGCTTTTGCATAGGACTCAGCTCCCTGGTGCTCTTTGGAGATCATGAAATCTGGGCATAACAGTTCCATCCAAGATGGAAGGCTTCGAGGAGGAGGTGAGGTTTTGAGGAGCTTCTCCACGCTCGCCACCTCTCTGGTTGGAAAGGAAGGCAGGAGTGTGTCCCCGTTTGGGCAGAGCAGGACTCTGACCCCCAGAGAGGAAAAGTGACTCGTTGAAGATCACACGGCGCATCAGTGACCAAGCTGAGCTAAAAACAGACCTGACTCTGGTCAGGTGCTGTCATCACCGGTTCTTCTGCCTCCCCCACCAACCTGCGTGGGGGTGAGGCCGGACAGAGCCAGATGCGATTGGCCCAGGGGCCCACCCCATGTGTTTCTTTTCTGAGCCGCCTCCCAGCAGCATGCAGGGAGGTGAGCTGGGCACCCCCACCGGACAAAAATACCTTTGAAAGCCTTATGGCCCCTCTGTCCTCTCCTAATCTTTCCCACCAGCTGGCTTCACTCTGGCAAATTGGTTCCCATCACCTGCTTGGTGGACAGAGGCCATTGTCAGCTGTGGCCTGAATCCCGAGGCCTAAACTGGGGTGGCAGGAGCCTTGGAATCGTGGCTGTCTCTGCCCACAATTCATTCCAAAGGAGATAAAAACATCCTGAAGACATATCATCTTGACAAGGCCCTCAACTTGGGAGGTGCCCAGAATTAGGGTTCACCCCAGGACATACACAGCCAGTGGCCAACTCAGAACGCTTTTCTCAGAGTAGCGCTTTCTGAGCACTTTACACCTGTAAATGATAGTCTCATTACTAGCCCCACTTACAGACAGGGAAACCAAGGTCCAGTCTGCCCAAGGCCACACAGCTGGTGAGGAGTGCAGCTGGGATTCAAGCCCACCAGCCTGGTTCCAAAGCCTGACTCTAAATCACTCTGGAAAGAAGCACACTTTCACTGAGGGTCTCTCTCTGCACTGGAGGGTTTTACAGCAACTCAACATGTACTCTTGTCCCATTTCACAGATGAAGAAACTAAGGCTCAGTGGGTCCTTTGGTGAGGCTTCTCAGTGTATAAAAAGGAAGGGTATTTGAGCTGAAATTGGTTTGGCTCAGTGTGTAAAGAGTCAGCCTGCGGACTAAAAGATCTCAGGTTCAAGGGCATGTACCTTGGTTGTGGGCACATCCCCAGTAGGGGGTGTGCAGGAGGCAGCTGATCAATGTTTCTGATTTTCTATCCCTCTCCCTTCCTCTCTGTAAAAAATCAATAAAATATATTCTTTTTAAAAAATAAGGAAGGGTATTTGAGATGGTTCTTAGGGTATCTGCTCTGGAATAGGCCTCAGTGGCTAGACACCACTACCACCTAGTGGCATAATACCTTAAATGCAGGCAGAATACCTAACATGCTGGACAGCACGTTTTGGTGTTGATTTTTAATTTCTGTGTCCCGAACAACAGAGAAGTGTGGCTCGCTAATGATTTCTTACACTAAAGCTGTGGTCATGGGCAGAGCTCCCCGTCTGTAATGTCGTCCTCAGGAGGACTCTTGGGGGGGGGGCTGTGTGTGTGCGGATTCCTCGTCCTGCACAGGCTTCCACGTGCGGTCTCATGGGAACCCTGCCTCAGACGGCTGCTCTCATGCCCACGTTTGTACGTGAAGAAGTGAGACCTGTCGAGGAAGCATGGATCGAGTGGGCATTGGCACTGGAGAGGCCCCCTGGGAGCAAGGCTCCGCCTTCCAGACCCGGAGAGCTTGGGTGACGCCTTCGGTCCCGTGAGTCGGGGCAAGTCCTTTCAGTAACAGGCCGAGCTCCCCTCCCATCCTGGCCTGTGTTTCAGCCTCTGCTTCCTCCAGAGCAGCCCCCTCACGCCCGAAGGAGAAAGCGAGGTTTATGCCCAGGCGTTGCAGGAGGCTCATTGTGGCACAACACCCTCCAGCTGTGGTCTCCTCGCGGCTGTCACCAGTCAACCGCTGGGTTCTCCCTTCCAGCTGCTTCTCCATCCTGCAGCCAAGGGCAAGGGCAAGGCGAGAGGACAACAGCACTTTGGATTTGCCCGCTCAGCACCTCCCCTGTCCCCTCTCACGCCAGCTCGAGGCCCAAACCAAGATGAAACAGGAATCATCGTGGGTGCTGGGCCCGGGGACCGCAGTTCTGCCGCCAGCTCACCGCGTGGGACACTTCGCCTTCAGACCTCTGTTTGCTCACCAACGCGAAGGGGATGGATCACAGCACAATGTTAGAACTGACGCTGCACACCTCCTCCACGGGAGGGTCAGTAGCGCATCATGCACAGCGCAGCGAATGTTATGCGGCTGATGAGAAGGATGGGGCAGCTCTCAACATCTTGATATGAAACAATGACCAGATACCCACTTTAAGGGAAAAGGCAAGGTGCAAAACTATGAGCCTGGTCACTACCGTGTGTGTGTGTGTGTGTGTGTGTGTGTGTATGTGTGTGTGTGTGTGTGGTATGTGTGTGTGAGTGTGTGTGTGTATGTGTGTGTGGTATGTGTGTGTGAGTGTGTGTGTATGTGTGTGTATGTGTGTATGTGTGTGTATGTGTGTGTATATGTGTGTGTGTGTGTGGTGTGTGTGTGTGTGTGTGCGCGCGCGCGCGCGTGTATGTGTGTGTGAGTGTGTGTATATGTGTGTGTGTATGTGTGTGTGTGTGGTATGTGTGTGTGAGTGTGTGCGTGTGTGTGTGTGTGGTATGTGTGTGTGAGTGTGTGTGTGTATGTGTGTATGTGTGTGTGTGCGTGTGTGTGTGTGTGAGTGTGTGTGTATATATGTGTGTGTGTGTGTGTGTGTGTGGTATGTGTGTGTGAGTGTGTGTGAGTGTGTGTGCGTGTGTGTGTGTGTGTGGTATGTGTGTGTGAGTGTGTGTGTGTGAGTGAGTGTGTGTGTGTGTGAGAGTGTGTGTGTGTGTGTGTATGTGTGTGTGTGTGTGTGTGTGTGTGAGAGAGAGAGAGCGAGAGAGAGAGAGAAAGAGAGAGGACAGAGAGAGAGGGGGGGGGGGAGGAGAATAAATACCTATGTTCCCATGTAAATGTGGGAGTTATTTCCGCGGGATGTGGGAAGAGTGGTTTCCTCTGGGGAAGGGAAGCAGGAGGCTGGATACTGGGCAAAGACATTCCCCTCTGCAGACTCTCATATTCCTTTTTTTTTTTTTTTAAGGTCTCACACATTTGTTACTGGACCGACCTACTCCTGCAGAAAAAAAACAACAGAGCAAAATCATGAGTCCAATAGTTTTCCAGTTAAAATGACCCAATTGTCCATATAGTAGTCATCTTTTCAACCATTTAAAGGTGCAGGCAGCCTGGATACAGCATAAATATGTGAGCCATCTCTCCTGAGTGATTCCTCATAGGCCCAGTTGGGTTCTCCTCCAATGTCTCCTCTCGAGTTGTACCGGGTTTTATTACCAGTTTTCATCCCAGTCCGTTGGGAATGGCCGATTCTGCTTTTGTTTCTTGGCCGGAACCTCTTGATCCTGAAAGTCTGTGGGAAGACAGGGTGAAGAGGAGGCAAATGCACACGCCTCGGTGGCGGAGAAAGACACTCTTATTCCTTTTTGATGTTTGAATCGTGTCAATGTATAAATGATTTTTTAATTACAAATGTTTTAATGTTTTTATTGATTTGATAAAAAAGGGAGAGGGAGAGGGAGAGGGAGAGGGAGAGGGAGAGGGAGAGGGAGAGGGAGAGGGAGAGGGAGAGGGAGAGGGAGAGAAATATCGATGAGAGAGAAATATCTATCAGCTGCCTCCTGCACATCCCCTACTGGGGATCGAGCCCACAACTCGGGCATGTGCCCTGACCAGGAATTGAACTGTGACCTCTTGATTCACAGGTTGATACTCAGTCACTGAGCCACATCAACTGGGCTAAATTACAAATTTTTTTTTATTTTTTTTTAAATATATATTTTATTGATTTTTTACAGAGCGGAAGGGAGAGGGATAGAAAGTCAGAAACATCGATGAGAGAGAGACATCGATCAGCTGCCTCTTGCACGCCCCCTATCAGGGATGTGCCCGCAGCCAAGGTACATGCCCTTGCCAGAATTGAACCCGGGACCCTTCAGTCCGCAGTCCAACGCTCTATCCACTGAGCCAAATCGGTCTCGGCACAAATTTTAAAGATAGTAAAAAACCACAGTTCACATGGACTTGTTCTATCCTTGACACTATTCCAAGGCCCCGCAGCCAAGCTCTGAGGCAGGCATTGTTATTCCCCCACCTGACCGACGAGGTCACTGAGGCACAGAAAGGTGGAGTCTCTCCCCTAGTGACACGGGAAGGAATTAATGATGCAGACCTAGGAGCTCCGGCCCCACGCGGCTATCCTGCCTCACGCAGCCCACATCCCTCCCAGCTTTTGTGATGAGCGTGGGCAGCAAAGCCCTTTGCAGAGTGCACAGTACTGTGCAAAGGTAGACAGTCTTTGCTTCTCTTGGCAGAGCCCCACCTTGATGCATTTTGAGTCTATGACAGTAATATTTTCCAAAGATGGCCCCAGCGATAACTTCATCCCCAGGCTCTGAGCAGCGTGGGCCTCCTTCTCCACCTCCCTTTAATCTGTGCCCACTGACTACTTTGAGCAGTAAAATGTGGCAGAGTAATGCTGTGCTAGTTCCCATGTAGCCTGGGCCACCTGGCAGCTTTCCTGCTCCTGCTCTGGTCAACAGCCCTCGCTGACAGCCAGTGCCAACCAGCAGCAGGGAGAGAGAGCCTCTGAGACGTCAAGCCCCAGCAGCAATTGGAAATTTTAATGAGAGAGAGAGAGAGATCAATTTGTTTTTTATTAATTACCATTCTTTTTATTTATTTATTTTTAATTTAATAAATCTTTATTGTTCAGATTATTACAATTGTTCCTCCTTTTTCCCCCCATAGCTCCCCTCTACCCGGTTCCCACCCCACCCTCAGCCCTTACCTCCACCCACTGTCCTCATCCATAGATGTACCCTTTTTGTCCAGTTTCTTCCCGCACCTCCAACACCCCTTTTCCCCTGCGAATTGTCAGTCCACTCCCTTTCTATGCCCTTGATTCTGTTACATTCACCAATTTATTCTGTTCATTAGACTTTTTATTCACTTGATTTTTAGATTCACTTGTTTATAGACAAGTATTTGTTGTTCATAATTTTTATCTTTACCTTTTTCTTCTGCCTCCTCTTCTTAAAGAACTCTTTTAGCTTTTTCTTATCTGTGAAGGTCTTTATGTGCCCTTCAATTCTGAATGATAGCTTTGCTGGGTAGAGTAATCTTGGTTGTATGTTCTTGCTATTCATCACTTTGAATATTTCTTTCCACTCCCTTCTGGCCTGCATAGTTTCTGTTGAGAAATCAGCTGACAATTGTATGGGTGCTCCCTTGTAGGTAACTAATTTTTTCTCTTTGGATTCCTTTTGTTTGGGGGTCTGTGCATTTTCTGGACTTGTACGTCTATTTCTATTACCAAGTGGGGGAAGTTTTCAGTCACTATTTCTTCAAATAGGTTTTCAGTATCTTGCTCTATCTCTTCTTCTGACACCCCCATAATTCAGATGTTGGTACACTTGAGGTTGTCCCAGAGGCTCCTAGTATGATCGGGCCTAAACGGGCAATCGGACATCCTTTCTCACAATCCAGCAGTGCTGGCTCCAAATTGCTCACCTGCCTGCCTCCCTGATTGCCCGTAACCACTTCTGCCTGCCAGCCTGATCACATGCTAACCACTACCCTGCCAGCCTAATTGATGTTTAACTGCTCCCCTGCCAGCCTATTTGCCCCCAACTGCCCTCCCTTGCAGGCCTGGTCCTTCCCAACTGCCCTCCCCTGCTGGTCTGATCGCCCACAACTGCCCTCCCTTGCAGGGCCTGTAACCTCCATGACCCTCCCCTGCTGGCCACCCATCTTGAGGTGGCCATCTTGTGTCCACATGGGGGCAGGATCTTTGACCACATGGAGGCAGCCCTCTTGTATGTTGGAGTGATGGTCAATCTGCAAATTACTCTTTTATTAGATAGGATAGAGGCCTGGTGCATGAGTGGGGGGCAGTTGGTTTGCCCTGAAGAGTATCCCAGATCAGGGTGGTGGTTCCCTTGGGGTGAGGGGTGGCCTGGGCGGGGGGCCTGTGGAGGTTTGTTGGCCAGCCACGCCCCCCAGCGACCCAAGCTGAGGCCCTGGGATCTGGGATTAATCTATGTCTACAATTGAAACTTTGTAGCCTGGATCAGAGCCAAGCAGCAGCCAGTTCTGTTTGAAACATTTTAGCCTAGAGTGGAGGCTTAGGCCAGCAACAGCAGGCTGAAACCTTGGCTTCCTCCATTGCCAGGGAAACCCAAGCCTCTGTTCTATCCAGCTCAGTGGCTGCCACCATTTCTGTATCTTTTATAACTGAAACTTTGTAACATTGAGTGGAGGCCTAGGCAAGCAGAAAACTTGGATTCCTCTGTTGCAGGGGAAACCCAAGCCTTCCTCCTGCTCAGTGGTGGCAGCCATATTGGTTGGGGGTTTATTTGCATAATCTGCTCCTGATTGGCTGGTGGGCATGGCTTGTGGTTGTGGCAATGGTATGGTCAAATTTGCATATTAGTCTTTTATTAGATAGGATTATTACAATATTGCTCCTTTTTCCCACCCATAGCTCCCCTCCCCCCAGTACCCATCCCAGTCTCTGCCCTTACCTCCCCCCGCACTGTCCTCATAGCAACCTCTCTTGATTGCATAATTTTTGGTTGATTTAATCTCGTATTGTTTTTCCCCGTTCTTATTTTATTTCTTATATTTTCATCTTTATTGTTCAGTTTATTAATTATATTGTTTCCCCTTTTTCCCCCCTATAGCTTCCCTCCACCCAGTACCCAGCCCACCCTCTGCCCTCACCTCCCCGCCCCACCATCCTCTCCTATAGGTGCATGATTTTTGTCTAGTCTCTTGCTGCACCTCCCACACTCCTTTTCTCCCCAAGAATTGTCAGTCCATTCCCTCTCTATGTCCGTGATTCTGTTACATTCACCAGTTTATCCTGTTCATCAGATGTTTAATTCACTTGATTTTTAGAATCATTTGTTGATAGATGTGTATTTGTTGTTCATAATTTTTATTTTTTACATTTTTCTTCTTCCTCTTCTTAAAGAATATCTTTCAGCATTTCATATAATATTGGTTTGGCAGTGATGAACTCCTTTAGCTTTTTCTTATCTGTGAAGCACTTTATCTGTCCTTCAATTCTGAATGATAGCTTTGCTGGGTAGAGTAATCTTGGTTGTAGATTCTTGCTATTCATCACTTTGAATATTTCTTGCCACTTCCGTCTGGCCTGCATCGTTTCTGTTGAGAAATCCGCTGACAATCGTATGGGTGCTCCCTTATAGATAACCATCTGTTTTTCTCTTGCTGCTTTTAATATTCTCTCTTTGTCTTTTGCTCTTGGCATTTTAATTATGATGTGTCTTGGTGTGGTCCTCTTTGGATTCCCATAGTTTGGGGTTCAGTGAGCTTCTTGGACTTTTAAGTCAATTTCTTTCACCAGGTGGGGGAAGTTTTCGGTCACTATTTCTTCAAATAGGTTTTCATTATCTTGCTCTCTCTCTTTTTCTGGCACCCCTATAATTTGGATGTTGGTATACTTGAGGTTGTCCCAGAGACCCCTTACACTATTCAATTTTTTAAATTCTTTTGGCTTCCTTTTTCAGCTGAGTGAATTTTGCCTCTTTGTATTTCAAATCTTTGACTTGGTTCTTACGGTCCTCTAGATTGCTTTTAGGCCTTTGTATAATATTTTTTATTTCAGTCAGTGTATGCTTAATTTCTAGTTGGTCCTTTTTCATATCCTTGTAGGTCTCGTTCATTTCCTCATAAGTCTTGTTCATTTCCTTGTAGGTCTCATTAAGTTCATTGGCCTTTTCTAGGAGCCTCTTGAAAAACCTTATAACCATGGTTTTGAACTCTATGTCAGTCGTGGTTTTTTTCCCTCCATTTCTTTCACATCTGATTTCTTTCCATGTCTCTGCATTATGGCTGCTTTCCTGAGTTGGTGGATTAGCTTTGTGTGGTAGATGTCCTCTAAGGGACAGTGGCTCAGCCTCACCAGTGACCTGAGGTGGATACTCTTGCAACAGCCCTGTATGGGTTGCATAGTCTTGTTGAAGTTAAGCCTAGATTATTGTTGTTAGCACTGGGAGGGTTTGGCCTCCAGGCCAATTGGCTGTGAGGGTCAGCTGTGCTCAGGTTGGATGGGCGGAGTCTCCGGGCTGAGCAGGCAGCGTCAGCTCCGCCTTATGCAGCACCTGGGTCTCTGTGCCTGGTGGTAATGGCTGCACACACCTCTGAGAAAAAGCTGCCGCCGAGCTCTACCTGCTGCTGGACAATTTAGCCTCTCCCCAAATGAATCTGCACCCCCAAAGTCTCACCCAGGATTGTAAAACAATGCAGTCCGGTAGTTTCCCCAAACAAGAGAGCAAGTCACGAGTCCTCTCTGCACGCTCGCACACTTCTGCTGTTCCCAAGTTTGCATGCCCTCTCCACAAGCTCGCAGACCTCTGCAGCGCCCGAGTTTCAGCGTGCTTCCTTACTGTCCAGTTTCATCCCGTGGGTTCCCTGGACCTCGCCCGGAACTGGGGAATCAGTGCAGCGGCATGCCTTTGTCTCCCTCCCCTTTCGAGAAAACCAGCGGGGTTTGCAGCTGCCCGCCCTCTCTGCTCGCGCGTGCGCCAGTCTCCAAACCTCTGACTCCATGCGTATCTTCAACGCTGCCCTCCGCCACTCCTCTGAGTCACAGTGTCCTATCTTTACTTTTATCTGTGGGATTTTCACTCAGCCAGCTTTCCGGTGATTCTGGATGGTGTTTGTTCTGTCGTTAAGTTGTAGTTTTGAAATTGTTGTGTGGGCAGCAAGATAGGTGCTTACCTCTGCCGCCATCTTGGTTCCTCCCCTTGTGTAGTTTTGTGCAATAACATGCTGAAGATAATAACATGGTATAGAGCAGTGACTTTCAACCTTAATATGTCATGGGACACATAAACTAAGTACTGAAATTCTGCAACACACCAAAAATATATTTATTGCCAAGCTGACCAAAAAAATGGGTATAGTTTTGATTCATTCACACCACACTGGCTGGCTATTGTTGTGTTGGCTGTTGTCATTGAAAATTTGGAAATCTAAGGGAATAGAGGCCAGTGCCCCTGACTAAATAGTCAGGTGCTGCATGTTTTAAAAGTTCTTGTGGTGCAGCAGTTAAAAATCGCCACTGTATGCCCCAACTGGTTTGGCTCCGTTGATAGAGTGTCGGCCTGCAAACTGAAGAGTCCCGGGTTCAATTCCGGTCAAGGACACATGCCGTGCTGTGGGTTCGATCCCCAATGCGGGGCCTGCAGGAGGCAGGCGGTCAATGATTCTCTCTCATCATTGCTGTTTCTATCTCTCTGCCCCTCTTCCTTCCTCTCTGAAATCAATAAAAAACATTGTTAAAAACTCGCCACTCTAGAGGCTTCTAGCGGAGGAGCGATAGGCCATAGTGATAGCCTGGATGTGCAGAAGGCTGTGCCACCTAGGTTTGTGTAAGTGCATTCATTCTATGATGTTCGCTCAATGACAGAATCACCTAAAGACAAATTTCTCAGAACCTGTCTCCTTGTTACATGGCACATGACTATAATGCGACAGTGACCGTGAGTGTGCAAATATCTCTTGGAAACTCTGCTTTCAATTTTTTTAAAATACGTTTTTATTGATTTTAGAGAGAAAAATGGAGAGGGAGAGAGAAACATCAATGATGATTGGCTGCCTTCTGCACACCCCTACTGGGAATTGAAACCGAAACCCGGGCATGTGCCCTAACTGGGAATCAAACCGTGGCCTCATGGTTCATGCTTTAACACTCAACCATTCATCCACACCGGCTGGGCGAACTTGACCTTCTTTAAAGATCCCTGGGTGATTCCCAGGCAGGACCTGGGCTGCACTGTAACACTCTAAGGCAGCGGTTCTCAACCCCTTTGGAGGTTGAATGACCCTTTCACAGGGGTCGCCTAAGACATCCTGCATGTCAGATATTTACATTACAATTCATAACAGTAGCAAAATTACAGTTACGAAGTAACAATGAAAATAATTTTATGGTTGGGGGTCACCACAACATGAGGAACTGTATTAAAGGGTCACGGCATTAGGAAGGTTGAGAACCACTGTTCTAAGATTTTTTTCATTATACAAAGTGTTGGGAGAAGGAGCCGGGGGGGGGGGGGGGAGGACAGCAGCAGGGGGCACTCAGCGCCGCACCCTCTCCTCCTGGCACCAGCTCACCGAGCCTCACAGCCAATATTCATGGGGGTCTGGCATGTGCAACTCTCTGTTTCTGCTTGTGAAGCACCACAGGTACAGCATGTGGAATTTGACCTGAGACAGAAAGTCGAATATTCACCTTGAAGAGAGAAGTCAGGCACAGGAGACAGCTGGCAAAGCCGAGGAAAAATCGCCGGTGTGCTGAGGAAGTGGAACTGCCATATGGCCTCACTCTTGCCGGGGCTCCCAGCCAGGCCCAGGAAAAAGCTGAGGCATCAGAAAGGAAAATGCCTGTCTCCTGCACACACTCCTACTGGGCATCTGTCCATCTGAACGCCAGGGCCCAGGCCGGGTCTTGTCCCCACACTCAGCGGGAGGCTCAGCCCACATGCACAGAAAGAAACCGCAGGGAGAACAAAATACTGAGTTTGGGAAGTGGCCCTGGCATGTCAGATGCCCAGTCTTCCCCTTCGGTCGTCCTTGCCCAGTAGGCTGCAAGAGCTATTGTGCCAGGCAGCACCCGGAAGTCTCAGAAAGGCTGGAGCGGCACAGCCTGGAGGCCTGAAGCAGGCCCGGCAGAGGCCGGAGGGGCACAGGCTTCTGGCGCTGGCCACCGAGGCTGGTGCTGCCTTCCTACTGCTCCATCTGGCCCTCCCTGGCGGCGCTCCCGGCTTGACTTACCACCGGCAGGGCCATATGTCCTGCCAGCCCTCAGAGGGCCTGCAAGTAACTGGGCGCGGAGGAGAGATGACAGTGCTGGCCCCGCAGGAGGAGGGCCCACATACCCCATGCTCCAGGGCCCCAGGTGCACACTCCACATCTGCCTGCTCTGGGGACCAGGAGCCACGCCCGCCCCCCTCCGTGAGGGTGACTCGGCAGGCTTTCGTGGGGATGGGAATGCTTAGGCTTGGGTCCCATAAGCCTGAGAGCATGAGTTGGGATCCCCAAGGATGGCCCAGTTCAACCCCCTCGCTGCAGAGCACCTCCCACGACCGGCGGAGTCTGTTCCCTCCACTTGAATGGGGGCAGGCCTGTGACTTGCTTTGACCAACAGAATGCAGCAGGAGTGACCTTTGGAGACCGAGCAGGTCTTCTGTGGGAAGTCATAACCAAATTTTAAAGAAGCTAAGGTTACCCCCTGAGCCAGCCTGGGGCAGAATGCCCGGTGGGGCCTGTGGGCCTTCCAGCCTCGCCAGCCACCAGCTGACCCAGTGATCCTAGCAGTCACCATAAACCACAGACAAGGTTTACAACGCAACTGGCAACAAGCTATTTCAGAAGCTCAAAACACAGTGGGTGGGGAGCAACTGCAGACGGCTACAAGACTCACATGTGTGGGGAACGAAGCTGAGGGCAGCAGGGACAGCATCCGGTGACCTGAAAACAGGAAAACTTGCAAATAAGCCACAGAGAGTCATGGGACATTACACTGGCCAACACCGGAGTGTGGCTGTGAGCAAGGGGCTGGAAGGGGCTGGAGCAGCCTAGCTCCTATCAACTCTTGGAAGACCTGCCGAGGTTGCCTGCCTTGTGGGGACAGGACCCCACCCTGGGGAGAAACTGCTGGTCAAGGAATAAAATTGAGCTGCAGAATAGGGACAATAGGAATGAAGAAAAGAGAAGGATGGCCAGTGTGAATTTATTGACTCTCATCGCCAACACCTCCTTTCTTTCTTACATCCTATGTGTACAAGAAATTATACACATATTTCTTAGTTCTGTCCACAAAAAAGGCCAGAAATAGCGATCAACCCAACAGCAATGAATATCCCTAAGTGCCCAGATTGTGGTCTTAAAATATAATTTCCAATGAAAAGAAATCAGGGCGTGGAGAACTGCCTGGTTTCAAGTCTAGAGCAGGAAGACACAGGTATGAGATGAGCCTGGCAGCCACAGTCCGACAGCAGGCAGCAGGCACTCAGAAACCAGCAGGAGCAAGTCAGAAGGACTAAGATGCCAGTTGGAAGAGGCTCTCACCAAACCATGTGAGCACTAACAAGGATAAAAATTGCAATGGATTAAAATCAATAAAACATGTTTAAATCCATGGCTTCATAATACTATTAAAAATAATTGACCACCTTGATAGGGAACCAATTTATTATTATCTTAGAAATTGGTAAATGAAAGAAATGAATCTAGTATTTATCCTGCTTTCCCTGTATGAACTACTCTACAGAGTAACCAAGATGAGGGAAGCATACTATCCTATATAATAAAAGAGAAACATGTAAATTGACCGTACCTCCACTATGCTCACCAGCCAATCAGGAGTGAGTATGCAAATTAACCTGACAAATATGGATTATTTTGCATATGCAGATGCCAAGTGGCCTGGGTCCTGGGAACATCCTCGGGACCCAAGCTGCTCCTAACTTGTAGGACTGCATGTAGGCCCTGAGCAGCTAGGGTCCCAGAACACCTCTGGCCACTCTGGGCCTATGGGCATAGGTGCCAAGCAGCTGGGGGCAGGGTGGGAATATCCCCACTTCACCATGGTGCCAAGTGGCGGCCAAGGTCCACACCCCCAGCCTGGCGCCCACAACATGGGACTGGCTGCTGGCCTCAGGGGCATGCAGAGACTCCGGCGGTCACCATCACGTGGTCCAGGGTCTCCGCACACCTCCCAACCTGGCGCCCACAATGCAGAGCTGGCTACCAGCCTCCAGGTGGCGGGGACATGCCCCTAGCCCAGTGGACACAAGGAGTCTTCTACGCATGAGCTACAGAGGAAACACCTTTTCTTTTCTTTGTTTAAAAAATATTTTTTATTGATTTTTTTTTTTACAGAGAAGAGAGGAGAGGAATAGACACTTGGAAACATCTATGAGAGAAAAACATCAATCAACTACCTCCTGCACACTCCCCACTGAGGATGTGCCCCCAATCAAGGTACATGCGCTTGACCAGGATTGAACCTAGGACCCTTCAGTCTGCACGGCTGACACTCTATCCACTGAGCCAAACCAGTTTTAGTATAAACACCTTTTCTGACCACTCATTGGCTAAGCTCCCTGTGTGCCACCACTTGCAGTGTTCTTGGTAACTTGGGTTATAAGAATCCAAGAAAGTTATCTATGGTTTTTCCACCACACTCCTGGAGGGAAAAACAAAGGTTTGCTGCTGGAGGGGCTAAGAAATGTCATATACTGCCCTAGCAGGTTTGGCTCAGTGGACCTCGGCCTGCCAACTGCAGGATCTGGGTTCGATTCTGATCAAGGGCATGTACCTAGGTTACAGGCTCCTCCCTGGCCGGGGCCCAGGTCAGGGCTCATGTAGAAGAAAATCAATCAAAGTGTTCCTCTCATATTGATGTTTCTCTCTGTCTCTTCCTCTCTCTTCCACACTCTCTAAAAATCAATGGAAACATATCCTCAAGTGATGATAATAAAAAAAGAAAGAAAGAAATGTCATATCCTATGAAAGACACATCTTGAAAATGCCTAAAGAAAGTTGTCATATTTTCATGGTGAAGGAACTGGAGTCTGGGTTGATGAAAACACCTTGGCGGCTGCTGACTGGCAGTGGCTGCAGCAGCGGGGTGATGGGGCTGGTGCCTTCCCTTGATCAGCCTGGTTGCTTCCTGAAGAGGGAGGTCAGACTACGGCTTAGGTCCACTCACCACAGGGAGTGGGCCTATGCCATCAGTAGGACATCCCCTGAGGGCTCCCAGTATGTGAGAGGGGGCAGGCTGGGCTGAGGGAATCCCCCCTCCTTGCACAAATTTTGTGCACCAGGTCAGTAGCCCTATCTAATAAAAGAGTAATATGCCAATTGACCATACCTTCACTACACCCAATAAGCCACGCCCACAAGCCACACCCACCAGCCAATCGCAGGATGATAGCCGGGTGCCCAGGGGGTGGGGCCAGGCAGCGATGGTGGGCCCCGATCAACCAAAGCAGTGTGGTGACCTGGCTGTAAGCCGGGGTGGGCAGAGGGCAGGGTCAGGCAGCAATAGCGGAGCCCCCCATCAGTCGCAGCAGCGTGGTTGCCAGCCTACAGCCTGATGCTGCCTGCTATGTCCAGGCGATGATAGGCACTGTGCATCCAGCAGGCACCTCCTGATGTCGCCCGCCTGGTCCAGGCGGCGATTGGTATGGGACAGGCAGCATAGGTGGTGCCTGACATTTCCTGTGGGCTCCAGGTGGTGTTGGGTCCAGGAAGGCCCAGGGGACAGCGCCTGATGTTACAGGGGTAATATGCCAATTAGACCATGAGATGTTCCAGATGTCCTTCCGGACAAAGCCATGGTGGCAGGGCCGAGGCAGAAGCGGTTACGGGTGATCAGACCAGGAGGGGAGGGCAGTTGGGGGTGATCAGGCTGGCAAGGGGGTGCAGTTGGGGGCAAGCAGACCAGCAGGCAGAGTGGTTAGGGGAGATCAAGCAGGCAGGCACGTGAACAGTTAGGAGCCAGTACTCCCAGATTGTGAGGGGGTTGTGCGACTGCCAGTTTAGGCCCAATCCCACAGGGGTCCCAGATTAGAAAGGATGCAGGCCAGGCTAAGGGACACACACCCCTCCACCTCCTCCCCGTGCACGAATTTTGTGCACCAGGCCACTAGTCTTATATAATAAAAGGGTAATATGCAAATTGACCAACTGAACAACTGGTTGCTATGATGCATACTGATCACCAGGGGGCAGGCGCTCAATGCAGGAGCTGCCCCCTCATTGTCAATGTGCTCCCACAGGGGGAGCGCTGCTCAGCCACAAGCCGAGCTGACAGCTGGCAAACACAGCAGCAGTGGCGGGAGCCTCTCCCACCTCCCAGGCGGTGCTAAGGATGTCCGACTGTGGCTTAGATCCACTCCCTAAGCCGTCAGTCAGACATCCCCCGATGGCTCCTGGACGGCTATAGGGCACAGGCTGGGCTGAGGAATTCCCCCTTCCCCCAGTGCACAAATGTCATGCACCGGGCCTCTAGTTTCTTTATAAATGTATTGCAATTGATAAATGAAGTAGGTGAATTAGAACATCTTCATTTTGCTGCCTGCTGGGAATTAACTGCTGTGGGCATTGAGCCTCAGTGCCTTTGAATGGCACAAAAAGAGATGTAGCCAGACACATGTGCCTCCTGAGGAAGACCATGTTACCTCCTGAAATTTTCCCAAAGGGATTTGACCTGAGTCACGTCATTGCTCTGGTCCAGCTGCCAATTTGCTGGAAATACAGGGGCAGAGGAGCATGCTGAAATGCACTGTGTGGCAGTCAGCAAAATCCAGACTGTGGGAAACTCTCCAGGTTGGCAGCCCAGATTCTTCAAAAACTTAATTGTAAAGAAAAAAGGAGCCTGGCCAGTGTGCTCAGTGGTTGAGTGCCAACCTGTGAACTAGGAGGGCCTGGTTTGGAGACCTAGCAGGTTGCAGGCTTGATCCCCAGTGAGGGTCATGAGGCGGGGGTGGGCAGCTGATCGGTGATTCTCTCTTTCCCTATCCCTTCCTCTCAGAAATAAATTTTTAAAAATATTTTTAAATTGAAGTAATATTAGTAACTAACATTTCTTGAGCACTCGCCATCAAGGCACTGCTCCAAACACATCACTTGCATAAACTTTTTAAAAATGTTTATTTAGCCCTAGCTCATTTTGCTCAGTGGATAGAGCGTTGGCCTGCAGACTGAAGGGTCCCAGGTTTGATTCCAGTCAAGGGCACAGGCCGGGGTTGCGGGCTCAGTCTCCAGTTGAGGGGCGTGCAGGAGGCAGCCGATCGATGATTCTCTCTCATCATCGATGTTTCTATCTCTCTCTCCCTTCCTCTCTTAAATCAATAAAAATATATTTAAATAAACAAAGAAATGTTTATTTATGGGTTTGATAGAGAGATTTGTTGTTACATCTATTGATGTACTCATTGGTTGATTCTTGGAAATCTTCACTGAGCCGCTCCCGTGAGCCAGGCACTGTCCCAGCTGTGAGCACCAATGGCAGAGATCCTTACCCTCTGGACCTAGCATTCTGAACCTTCACATGCCTCAGTTTTTAAAAAAAAAAAAACACAACTCGAGTACTTTCAGCTGTAGTCAGGCAGTTAAAAGGAAACAAGGGAGCATGAGAAGCGCTCCCAGCTTTCCCAGTGACAGGGGCTACGCCAGACCATGACAGCAGTGAGGCTCATCTCTGCAGCATCCTCAAGAGCAGGGACAAGGCACAGACCCAGCAGGCTGTTAACGTGTGGCAGGCCCTGAAGTCTGTCTACTGTTTTTGCCCCAACACTGGTCATCTATAAATATAGTAGAGGAATATGCAAATTATCCAAGACACCATCACATCAGACTGTTCACAGGGTGGGTGGGGCCGCAGGGCCGAGGGGTGGGACTTTGGGTCTAGTGAGATTTTGTCTGGCCCAGGCAGACTCCCCCATGGCCCCGCAGCCGAATCCCAACACTGACCTGGGATTCACTAAACTTTACTGGAGCTGCTCCCCGCACCCCCATCCCCTGCCCCAGGATCACACCGCCCACACGAGGGTGCCCCAGCAGCCTCCTGACAGGTTGGGGTAGGGAAGAGCTGAGTGGGGTGGGGCTGCAGGGAGACACAGAGGGGCAGGGTGGTCAGAGCCAAGTTCCCAGGGGTCTGAGGAGAGCACCTGACAAGAGCCCGGACTGCAAAGAAGGAAGAGGAAGTGGCCACAGGGAGCTCTTCCAATCCCCCTGCATGGACACCCTACCCGAGCCTCCACACACCGGGTGGGACAGGGAGGCTGACCAGATGGGGAGAAGACCCAGCCTTGGGGTAGCTACAGCCTGCACCTTCGACTCCTGATCTCTTCCCCTGCCACCCCACCAGGGGCACCCACAGCAATAGCACACCAGCCACAACCCATCAGTGCCCCAGAGGCACCCGGGGCCCGGGCCCGTTTCTGCCAGGACCCCCACACTGGGACTGGACATGCCTCTCCTCCCTACAACTCCAGACTGAGTGGCGGCAGGCCTGGGCGGCCACGCAGGGTCAGACCCATTTCTCGCCCCCCCTCCCCGCAACACACACACAGCAGTGGCGCCCTCTCCACAAAGAAAGCGCACTGAACCTCATGGGGGGGAGGGGGTGTGGTTAAACCCATCCTCCTAACTGCCTGGCCCCTGCCTGGGCCCCCTCCCCCGCGCGCCCCCCCCTGCCCCACTCCAGGAGATTGGAGCCCCACCCTGAGCAGCTCCAGCTGCGAAATACCACATACAATTTAAAGAATGGTGCCAAGCTGAGAGGTTTGACAGTTACTCCCCCTTCCACTTTGCTGCCCCGTTAGCGCACCCCTAGCACACCCCTGTCCACCGCCAGCGCCTCCAGGAACCACCGTTACAGGGCTGCTGGGCAGAACCCGCCCCTCTGAGGCCTGTGGAACCCTCTGCAAGGTCCCAGGAAACAATCATGCCCTCCTCCCCTAATCGGCACCTGCTGCCTGCGAGGTACCTGTGGGCTTAAAAATAACAATCCTTTCCCGTTTAGACATTACTTTTTTGATGAAACATTTCTAGGGTTATTAGCTCAGAACCTCCTCATGACAACCCAGTGAGGTAGGCGGAGAAGAGATTACAGTTCCCACGGTATATGCGTATGTATTCAGAAATGAAGCTCGGAGAGGAAAAGTGTTAAGCCCCGTGGTTCCCAAGGTGCAGCTCATGCCCCACAGCGGGGGGGGGGGGGGGGGGGGCGGGGGTAGGGGGGTAGGGGGGGCAATTTGATTTTAAGCGGAAGCAATTTGAGAATGAGTTAACAGTGAATATTTTTGCATTTCTTATGGTTCTTGGGTGCCTCATCTATAGCGTATCCTGTATGATAAAAGGCTAATATGCAAATGACCAAATGGTGGAATGACTGGTCACTATGATGCACACTGACCACCAGGGGGAAGACACTCAATGCAGGAGCTGCCCCCTGGTGGTCAGTGTGGTCCCACAGGGGGAGCGCCGCTCAGCCAGAAGTCAGCTCACGGCTGTTGGGCACAGCGGCAGTGGTGGGAACCTCTCCCGCCTCTGTGGCAATGCTAAGGATGCCCACTAAGCCATCAATCAGACATCCCCCCAGGGCTCCCAGATTGCGAGAGGGCACAGGGTAGGCTGAGGGACACACCAACCCCAAGGGCATGAGTTTCGTGCACCAGGCCTCTAGTTATCAAATAATTCGAAAGATAATCACAGCAGCTCCAGGTAGTGAGGTTGGAGGAGCTTCCCCAGGGGCAGGCAAACAGGTGGTGGTCACTGAGAGAGAGGTCACTCATGGCACAGACTGCCCATGCGGAGGGGGTGGTCTGGCTCCATTTGGAGGAGAAATCACACCCTCAGCCTCATGGCGCCAGATGTGGGGGCCGTGTGTGTGTCCAGGAATATATCAGCAGCCACCTACCTACTCACCAGACTCACACATGCTGTGGGAACTAAAATGAAAACTCACCGCACAGATGGCTCTTTTGGGAGGTTTCTATGGGAGTGGGCAGAGGTAACGTGCTGCAGGCCTGGGAAGCTATTCCAGACGTGGCGGAGGGAGAATTGGGGGGAGGTGGGGAAGGGGGCCTTGCTGTTGAGGAATGTCTGGTTTCTTGTTTCACAGCCCATGCGTCACTCTCCCCGGGCCAGGAAAGGGTGCCCTCCACCCTGCTTCCAGGGCCTCAGAGACAGAGGCCATGGTGCTGGCCACAGGCCACACTGCTCTCCAGGCCCCCCTCCTTCCCTGCTGTGACACGGACTTTATTAAAGGGTTTGGAACCTCAAAGGGAAAGGAACCACAACCAGAAAATCTGCACCAGCCACAGAAGCCTCAGTTCCAGCCTGGAGCCCGGGCCCTGACTTGCCCCTCGGCAGTGGCCTCTAGAGACGACAGGTTCCGCAGTCAGTGATGTTAAAACCAACCGATGGGATGCGGGGCTCTCACTGGCCTTCCTAAGCGACTCCCGAGTGGAGCAGCACCCCACCTACTGAATGGAGAGACACTCCGAAGGGCTGTACAGCATGGAAGGTTTTATAGACAGAAAGGGCGGATGGTTTCAGACCAGGACATCTTCCTTCCCTTCGGGGACTGCAGGAGTTTTATCAGGAAGATTGCCTCACTAATGGGGATAGGACGTTCTAAACTGGTTTAAAATTTCACTCCTAGAGAGGCTGAAACTGCAACTAGGTATTAAATCTAAGTTTAGGGAAGGGGTGAAGGGGCCAATGAGGGAGAATAAGGTGGACATCCGTCATACTTTCACAGTAAAGGTATTTTTTGAAATCTGGGTTTGACCTGGTCAGCATGGCTCAGTGGTTGAGCACTGACCTATGAACTAGGAGGTCAGAGTTTGATTCCCAGGCAGGGCTCAGTCCCCAGTGCGGGGCATGCAGGAGGCAGCCAGTCAATAATTCTTTCTCATCATGGATGTTTCCCTCTCTCTCTCTCCATCTCCCATCCTCTCTAAAATAAAAATATTTTTAAAAATCTAGGTTTGGTATCATGGGCTTAGCACATGTGAAGCCATTTTTGGCCTGTGGTTCTCTCTTTCTTGTTTGTTTGTTTTTGTTGTTGTTTCAGGTTTTTTAAATTTCTTTTTCTTAATCCTCTTTTTCAGTGGATATTTTTTCCACTGATTTTTTTTTTTTAAGAGAGAGAGAAACATCACTGTGAGACAGACACATGGGTTGGTTGCCTCCCACATATACTCCAACCAGGGCCGGGAATTGAACCTGCAACCTAGGTACGCTCGGGCTGATGCTCTAGCACTGAGCAACAACAGCCAGGCAGCGGTTCTCTCTTTAACAGTGGTTCTCAGCAATGGCTGCCCAATATCCATGTCCACCAGAAGACACATGTAGAAACGTTCTTTGCAGCTTTATTTATAATGAAGAAATAACTTTATAACCCTAGAAATAACTTAGATTGTCCATCAGCTGATAAATAGCTTGTGGTGTATCTATACAGTGGAGTACACTGGGCAATGAAAAGTAGCAAAGAGCCTGGCCAGCGTCGCTCAGTGGTTGGGCCCTGACCCATGAACCCAGAGATCACTGGTCTGATTCCTAGTCAGGGCACATGACTGGGTTGCAGTAGGGGACATGCAGGAGGCAGCCGATCGATGATGTTTCTCTTTCATCGATGTTTCTATCTCTCTATCTTCCTCTCTCCCTAAAAATCAATAGAAACATATTTTTTTAAAAAGTAGCAAAGAATTGATGCCTATGACATGGATTTTCACAGATCTAATGATGAGGAACAGGGAAGGGGGGGCGAGAGGGGTCGGGGGGAATAGCCAGACACAGACATACCAGTGAGGGTATAGCTTCTCTCTTGATCTGGAAGGTAGTTAACAAGGAGTTACATAAACACATGTGAAAACACATAGAGTTGTAACTTTAAGATATTTGCACTTTAGTACTTGTATATTACATGCAGTATTATATGTATATTAAGAAAAATTAAAAAGTAGAATACCTGGGTCCTAGCCAGTTTTGCTCAGTGGATAAAGCATCAGCCTGCGGACTGAAGGGTTCCAGATTTTATTCCGGTCAAGGGCACATACTCAGGTTGGGGCTCCATCCCCAGTAGGGAACGTGCAGGAGGCAGCCGATCAATGATTCTCATTATTGATGTTTCTCTCTCTCTCTCCCTCCCCCTTTCTCTCTAAAATCAATAAAAAATAAAAGGATGAGAGAGAAAAAAGTAGAATGCCTGCGCCTCACCCCCAGAATGCCTGCCTTAATGGATCTTGGGTGAGGCCTGGACGAATGGACTTTTAAAAGCCTCCACGGGATTCTAAGGAGCAGCAGAGATGAGACCAAACCCCAGGACAGCTGAAGCTCCTCCTCCCACTGCTCGGCATTCTGGGTTCTGGCCCAGCAGGAAGACCACTGAGGGGCAGCGGAGGCATGAGGGAGCGCAGGCTCTGTAGTCACAGTCCAGGTCCTCATTTCTTACCTCAGCGACCTTGGGCAAGGCACATCTATTTCTCTAAACCTCAGGGTGTGTGTGTGTGTGTGTGTGTGTGTGTGTGTCTTTAACACATGGCAGCTAATAAACTGATATTTTATGCACAATATAGGCTGGAAGTTATAAAAACCAGACTGGTTTTCAAAAAGGTAATCTCTTTAAAACATATCTGATCCTGTCACTACAGCTGAAATCTTTTTGTGGCTTTTCATTAATATATATATATATTTATTTTAGAGAAAACGAGAGAGGGAGAGAGAGAGAAAGAGAGGGACATCAATGATGAGAGAGAATTGATTGGCTGCCTCCTGCACACCCCACACTGGGGGTGGAGCCTGCAACTGAGCATGTGCTCTGACAGGGAATTGAACCTCGACCTCCTGGTTCATAGGTCGACGCCCAACCACTGAGCCACGCCAGCTGGGTTTCATTGCACTTTGAATAAAATCCTAACTCCTTCCTGAGACCACTGTGCCATCTCAGTCGCCTCATGGGCCTTGTCCTAGTCACGCTGGTTGCCATTCAGTGGAGACTCCCCTGCAGCTGGGCCTTTCCCAGGAACTGTTCCCCCATTAAGTTCGCAGCCCAAGCTTGACTCCTACATAGCTTCCAGCTGACAAGTCACCTCCCCATTCCCCATCACTCTCTGTCACCACACCTGATCATTTTCTTCATAGCTCTCGGCACATAATAGAGGTATTTGTTGCTTGGTGCCCGTTCCACGTGTGTACCTGCCCCACTCTTGCCCCGCCTCCTGGCCCACGGCCAGGAGCTCAGTGCCTAACAGCTGCACGCAGTGCAGTGAACTCAAGGGCACACTGTGATCTGAGAAGTCTTCTGTAGTGTCAGAGGGTATTATTACTCATCAGTCCTCCCTCCGTATTATTACTCATCAGTCCTCCCTCCTTACTCAACAACCTCCAATCTCCTCTCTCCAAGACGTCGCTGTTTATGCCTGAAACATTTATTAAATATATTTAACATGCCCGGGACATTGTGCTAACTGCTGGAGAGGACCCTGAGAGAGGAGAAAGGCATGGTCCTTGCCCATAAGACAGCTCCATCCAGGTATGATGATACCCACAGGAGTACCACCCTAAGGTGAGCTGGGAAGTCCTGTGGGGTCCCCCCTCATCCTCTTCTCACTCCACAACCACTATAGGTAATCTCAGATCCTCACAGGACCTAAGATGATTCCCTTACCTAATTGCACCCACTTTCTCCCAAGAACAAATTCTGAGTTCTTTATCTAAAACTAGAAGCCTGGTACATAAATTTGTGCACAGGGGGACCGAGGCTGGCCAGGGGGAGTGGCCATGGGAGGGCTCCAAGGTGTGTCTTGCCCTTCTTGCTCAGTCCGGATATCTGGACCCCAGCAGCAAGCTAACTACTGGTCAGAGCATCTGCCCCCTGGTGGTCAGTGCACATCATAGTAAGCAATTGAGTGGCCTTAGCATATCATTAGCATATTACACTTTGATTGGTTGAACAGATGACTAGGTGATTGGGCACTTAGCATATTAAGCTTTTATTATATAGGATTATCCTGAGTATTTTTAATTCTTTTTTAAAAAAACATATTTTTATTTATTTTTTACAGAGGGGAAGGGAGAGGGATAGAAAGTTAGAAACATCGATCAGCTGCCTCCTGCACACCCCCTACTGGGGATGTATCCACAACCAAGGTACATGCCCTTGACCGGAATCAAACTTGGGACCTTTCAGTCCACAGGCTGGCGCTCTATCCACTGAGCCAAAGCAGTTTCAGCTATCCTAAGTATTTTCACCATCGTGTATTATAGGCACAAATGCAATAAAATCTAAAACTGAATTAATCTTGGTATTTCAGATAAATGGAAGCATTACTTATTGAGGAAATGATGTTGAGACACCAGCTAACCCCTTAGAGGGAAAATTTTTACATCAGAAAACATTCCAGGAGAATCAAAGATTTAAATATAAAAAATTAAGTCACATAAAGACTTTAAATATTTTTGTAAGTGAACTGGGACAGTGTTGGAGGATTGCAAGCCGGAGTTGCATGGTCTGATGCTGTTGAGGCCACTCTGGCCACTGAAAGGGGAGATTCAGTAGATAGGCATTCCAGTTGCTACTGGGAAGTAAGCAGTTACACCTGTCTTTTCTCACTGGCTGCTTTTAAGGTCTCTGTCTTTGACATACTGCAACTTGGGATTTGATGAGATCAATGAATCTGAAGGGTATTGTCTTCCAATAATTCAGGAAAATATTCTGACAGTGTCTCTTTCCTACATTCTCTATTATTTCCTCAGAGTCTTCACTTAGACATATATTAGACTTTCTCATTCTGTTCTTCATACTTCTTATCCTTTCTTTCAAACATTCTTTCTTATTTTTTATCTCTGGACTGCATGTATATATTTGTTTAAAGTATTACAAATAGTAGTGCATATGTTTTCCCCCCCTTTGACTTCCCCCCAGCTTCCCCCCACCAGCACATGCCCTCACCTGCCCCCCGCCCCAGTGTCTTGTGTCCTATAGTTATGGTTTTATGTATGCATACAAGTCCTTTGGTTGATCTCTTGCAGCACCTTCCTCCACAACCTCCCCTGCCTTCCTGCTGTAGTCCAACAGTCTGTTCCATGCTTCTTTGCCTCTGTATCTATTTTTATTTCCTCCGTTTCTTTTCTTTAAAAATCTTGCCTCTGCAGCCTAGAAATACACATATGAGCACAATGTTTGAGACCCAATTTCAATGACCAACAGTTCTGAGTCCCAGTTTCAATATCAAACTGTTCCTTATGTGTATATGTCAGCAACAGTGTCTGGATGGTGGACAAATGTTGGCAATGCAGGGTGAATATATATTTTTAAATGTATATCTTCTCATTTCACTGATTTTCCTCTTTAAGTGTGTCAAATCTATAGTTTATTCTTTTTATTATTTTCTTTATAAGAGAACATTTATTGGGTAAATTACAGAGGTAGGAAAAGTAATTCCTAGAAGAAATGGGCATAGGACCGTGATGGCGAACCTATGACATGCGTGTCAGCACTGACATGCGTAGCCATTTTCATTGACACGCGGCCGCATGCGGTCGCATACACAGAAGTATGGGGCCGCATGCCGAGAAGGACATTTCATCCTAGGCCACTGCACAGCCAGGTGCAGTAGCCGAGGATGAAACATTTGGTGTAGTGTAGTGTAGACACTCTGTGCAGGAGGTCTGTAGGCCAAAACAACAGGACTCCAGCACAGAGCTTCTAGTTCTGGGACTTCTGGTTAGGCCATTAGGGTGAGGCTATGACCTCACTTCTGGCCGGTGGAGCAGGCAGCAGCAGAATGCCACAGTGGACACATCTCTGGGGGTCCTGTGATCGCCATTACCAGCAACCACATGATCACAGCAACCATCATCCAATCTACTGTTCTGGGGTGTCGTGGATTTCTAATTGACCATCATTACTGAGATAAGTGAGGGTGAGGCTGGGAGAGGCGAGAGCCTGTGCTATGGGTACCATTTCCCGCCATTAGAAATAGTGGCAGCCATCTTAATTTATATAAGGTACGTCATTTTGCAGCATAGTGCAGACTCCATTTCACCACTATTACTCTTGTGCATCCTTATTAACCCTATTTCTGCTTATTAACCCTGCCCTTTTCTAAAAGAGAGTTACATGTGCCATCTTGTGGTCAGTTAGGCTAGTTAACCCTTAATTGCCTGCATGGCTAACAGGCTATCTATAGTTCTATCTTCTGTCACTGTCTCTCCCCCCCCCCCCCATGGAGAACCCAAAAAATAAAAAACCAAGATTAAAGGAAGTGGTACTAGCAGTAGCCGACCCTTTCAAGAGACATGGACCGAGATGTATGGCATTATTTAAAAAATGGCAGATCATTTTTCATTCTATATACTGAAATGGTAATAAGCAGAACGTGGAATATAAATAGACATTTTGAAACTAATCATTCCCGGCTCTTGGAAAAAAGTGAGGATGAAAGGAAAATATACGTTTCCAGGCAGCTACAGCTTTATCAGAACCTATCTAATTCCATCCTTAAATTTATAAAGGCTCTACAAATTTAACATCTGAAAGTCTGAGCATTGCGCACTCCATAGATTAGCATGGAAAAGCATTCAGTGAGGGAAAATTTATTAAAGAAACTCTCCTAAGATGTGCACCAGTTCTATTTCACAATGTGCAGAATAAAGATGCAATTATTAAGAGAATTTCTGAGTTACCACTCAGTAGAAATATCATAAAAGACTAAATAATAAGACTGAACACAAACGTACAACATCAATTAAAGAGAGACATAAGTATTGTAAATATTTTTTTATCGCTCTTGATGAAACTACTGATGTCGCATCACATGCTCAGTTGGCCATTATTGGTCGGTATTCTGATAGTCTCTCAATGAGAGAAAAGTTGATAAAGTTAGTATCAGTGTCAACAAGTACATCAGGAAGAGAAATATGAATGGTTGTTATACAAACATTCCATGACCTAAGCATTGATATCTCTAAAGTTGTGTCAGTGACGACAGATGAGGCACCAAACATGGTGGGGAAAAAGTTGGATTTGTCAAATTGTTTACGGAAGCTATTGGACATCCGATTGTGCCTTTTCATTGTATTATCCATCAGGAGGTTTTATGTGTCAAGGCAGGATTCACTGACTTAAACGACTTAATGTCAGTTGTTACAAAAATAGTTAATTTAATAGCTGCTCGCCCCCTTCACAAGCAAGAATTTTCTGCACTTTTACTGGAGGTTGATTCCACCTACAGTGGACTGTTGATGTACAATAATGTAAGATGGCTGAGCTAAGGCAAAGTTCTTGAGCGGTTTGTGGAGTGCTTTGAAGAAATTAAGGTATTTCTTGAGGATAAAGATTAGGAAACTTTTCTCAGCTCAATGATGATAAGTGAGTCAACACCCTGATGTTTTTTACAGATCTCTCTGTTCATATTAATGAACTGAACTTAAAGTTACAAGGTTTTGGCAAAAGTATTGACGTTATGTTTGGATACGTGAAAGCTTTTGAAAGTACACTTGAAATTTTCAAGCGAGATGTAGAAACTAAAACGTAAGTATTTTGAGAAGGCCAGTGCAACTGTTCAAAATGAAATGGAACCCTTGCATATAAAGTACCAGCATGTTTTAGACTCATTACTTGACCAGTTCAGTGATAGATTTAATCAATTTAGGAGCCTAGAACAGACCATAAAAATAATTAAGTAACCTGATGCGGTAGTCTACAGTAGCTTGGAATTAAATGGTTTCCAATGGATGCAAATTGATGATTTGGAGACGCAACTTGCAGAATTTTAAGACAGCATCTGGGCTCAGGTATTTGTTGACTTGAGGTCAAAGCTTGGGAATCTGGAAAGCTGCTGCTTGGAGAATCAAGAGGAGTGCCACTACGAACAGAAAATTTGGAGTGCCTGGAACCGATTAGCACCCTGAAAAATATAGCAATGGCTTTACTCACAATTTTTCCCTGTACGGACTTTTGTGAGACCTTATTCTCAGTGTTAAATAATATCAAAACCAACAAAAGAAACAGATTGACAGATGAAGTTAGTAGTGCTTGCTTGGGCTTGAAGTGTACAAAATACCAACCTCAATTGAAGGTGTAGCCAATGAAATTCAGCAACAAAAAAGTCACTAATAGGCAGGTTAGTTAAAGAATTCCTCCTCCCCCTCACCTATCTTAGTTCACGGCACCCCACACAAGTTAAATAATATCAAGACCAACAAAAGAAACAGACTGAAAAGATGAACAAAGAAGTCACCAAGCAGGTAAGTTAAATAATTCATTTTTGATTTATTAAATACAGTTATACATTACAATTATACATTTTTGTTATTTAAACTATAAATATCGGGTAATTATAGTTTTTTTTCTCGAAGTGACACACCACCTGAGTTATGGTTTTTTTTTTGTCGAATTTTGACACACCAAGCTCAAAAGGTTGCCCATCACTGGCTTAGGAAGAGTTATAGAGGTAAAGGAAGGGCCCTTGGAGCTTGAGAGGAAAGAAGCTAATGGTAATGTGCCTGAGGCAAGAAGGAGTAGAGGGGAGGGGAAGAGGCATGCTCCAAGAGGAAGATCACTCTATTTATTTTTTGTTTGTTTTTAAAAATATTTTATTGATTTTTTATAGAGAGGAAGGGAGAGGATAGAAAGTCAGAAACATCGATGAGAGAGAAACATCGATCAGCTGCCTCCTGCACACCTGCTACTGGGGATGTGCCTGCAACCAAGGTACATGCTCTTGACCAGAATCGAACTTGGGACCTTTCAGTAGGCAGGCTGACCTCTATCCTTTAAGCCAAACCGGTTTTGGCAGTTTTTTGTTTGTTTGTTTGTTTTTAAGTTTCATTTTAGCTTTCACTTCCAGAAGCTTTCCTGTATTTTTCAAATCTGCTAAACTAAGTTCTTAGATTATGTTCTTTCTTGTCCATATATTCAAGCTTCTTCTTTCTTAAATTTCTGTAAACATGTTATGAATACTTATTTTTAAAAATTGTATAAAATATATACATAAAATTTAACATTTTAACCACTTTTTAAAAAATATATATTTTATTGTTTTTTTTTTTTTTTTTTTTTTTTAAAGAGCAGAAAGGAGAGAGAAAGAAAGTCAGAAACATGGATGAGGGAGAGACATCTATCAGCTGCCTCTTGCACGCCCCCTACTGGGGATGTGCCCGCAGCCAAGGTACATGCCCTTGCCGGAATTGAACACGGGACCCCTCAGTCCGCAGTCCGACGCTCTATCCACTGAGCCAAACCGGTCTCCATTTTAACCACTTTTAAGTGTACAAGTCAGTCGTGCTGGTATTCACATTGCTGGGCAATGATCTCCAGAACTCATTCCATCTTGCAAAACTGCTGAATACTTAGTTTTAAACAATAAAGCCACAAAAAAATGCTTGAAAAAACATTTCACTCAGTTGTTTGGTGTATCATCCTATACACCAAAAAGTTGTGGATTTTATCCCGAGTTGACACATATGAGAAGGAACTGATTGATGTTTCTCTCTCACATTTATGTTCCTCTCTCTCTAAAATAAAATAAAACAATAAGAAACATATCCTCAAATGAGAATTTAAAAAAATAAAAAAACTACAGGTGGATATTTATATAATCACAAGGTATGTAGTGACTTTTTAAGTATTTGTGCCAAAGTCTGAAATTATAAAGATCCTATATAATAAAAGGCTAATATGCAAATTGTCCCTTCAGGAGGTTGACCAACTGAGAGTTCGAATGTTCGAAACGAAGGAAGGCCCCAGACAGCTGCCAGGGGAAGGAATGCCCCAATTGGTGCTGCCAGCCAGGCCTAGGGACCCTACCCATGCAGGAATTTCGTGCACTGGGCCTCTAGTTTGTATATAAAGAAATGCAAAACTTCTTCAAATTACCATGAAAATCAAGACAAATGGAAAACTGGGGGAAATTCTTTTTTTTTAAATATGTTTTTATTGATTTTAGAGAGAGGGAGGGAGGAAGAGGGAAAGAGAAATATCGATGTAAGACAGTGAAATGGGAATTTTAGGGGCATATAGGCAGGTTTAGTGAATTTTTAGAATTGGGGTTCATGGCGGGGGGAACAGGGCTAGAGACTGGGAAAAGTTCATTTCCATAACACAAGGGAGCAAGGCTCAGTTGCATTTCCATAAAACAAGGGAGCAGCAACAGTGACACTTCCATAAGACAAGGGAACTAGTAGTAGCCAAAAGGTCTATATTTACAAAATAAAGGAGGAAGAAAGCCCAGAAGGAAAAGGAGTTACCATAGTAACCAAAAAAGGGGAATATTGACCAATCAGAAGGGATATCAGTACACAGGGACTGGCTGCCTTCAGAAACCATGGAAACAGGAAGCGGGAGAGACTATTTCCCCCTCCCCACCTGGGAGTCTACTTGTTCTTCAATAAATCTCCACCTTTGCTATACCATCTTCAGTTGGTGGATTCATTCTTCGACTCTGACAGACAAAGAACCCAGGTAACCATCCTGCACAGGGAACACCGAGTGTTCCAGTGCAAAAATTTCGCATCCAGAGAAACAAGGTCCGGCTGCCTCCGGAAGTGCCAGCCTCAACCTGAGCTTGCGCCCCGGCGGGTCCCCAACCCCCGACCCTCCGCGATTGGGACGACGCTCGGCCGACTAAGCCACCCCAGCCGGGTCTGGGGGGAATTCTTGAAAATTTGTGACAGAGAGCTGGTAACTTTAATAGGAAAAAACTCTCAGTAAGAAAACAGGTAATGGGAAATGAAAAATTTAAAGAAAATATGTTTTATCGCAAGTAACCAAGAGCAAATTAAAAGAGCAATGAGATTAGTGTGTACTTTTTTACTCAACTACACCTCCAGGAATTTATTCTAAGTAAAATATTGGGCAAGGGTGCAGATGTGTGGTATTGTTACAGAGAGTGGTGAAGGATTTAATATACGTCCAATCACTTGTGTGTATATGAGTTTGGAAGAATATATACCAAAGTGTTAATAGTGATTATCTTTGGTTGACAGGATTGTTTTTAAAAAGCCTTTTATTATTGTTATTGTTATTACTTTGTATGTTCTCTCTTTTTCCCGCTCAAAGCGCATGAGTTACTTGCATAATATTAAGTTAAATTGTTGCTGGGAATAAAGAAGTAGCGTGTTTCTAAGGAGCCTGCCCAAGCAGAAAAGTGACCATTTCCTGACAAACCACGTAGAGGCTCCCAGCGTGGCGGTTTCCACGGACCTATGTCCTCAGGCTTTGCAGCTGCCGAGCCGCCACTCTCTCAGGCACCGCCGAGGCCACCTTAGGCTGTGCGCGGGTCCTGACGGGGGGCGGGGCACGCCGGCCCGGAAGAGACGCCGCGCCGCGCCGCGCATGCCCCTTCCTTTCTAGCTCGGGCCCGGGACGCAGCAGCTGTCGCGGTGAGTTCCTGTGGAGTGCGGGCTCGTATCGGCCCCCATCCTGGCCCTGTCGCCACCGTAGTCGCTGCGCTTCCCCGGAGTGGGGGCGAGGGGACCCCTGTCGCACTGCACGCTCACTCATTTCTGAGTAGTGAGAGGCCAGGGGCGCACTCGGGGGTAGTGGGACGCTGTTGGCGAAGATCAACGTCCCGATGGCGGAGGGCCGAGGAGAGAAGGATGAAGCCCTTGCGTGGCGGTGTCTGTGGGCGAGGCTAGGAGGACCGTACCCCGCTTTTCCTTTGAGGAAGAACTCACCCTGGTTGCCTCTTTGCTTGGGCCCGGGACTCTAGTTTTGGGGGTGAGAAGTAGGAAATGAGGATGCAAAGCTTTAGCCATTTGGTTGCGGGTCAGCGGCCCGTCCTGAGAAAGGCTCCTCTGGCCTCTCCTTGCGTACCTGAGTACAGCCTCGCCGTGCACACCTTGGTACAATTGTTGATGGTCCCCAGATACTCATTATTCCTTTATGGTTGTGAATGAAACTTTGAAGCGAATGTGTATCCCCGTTTTGTTCTAATGCCTTGGTAACTTCTTTCTCACCTGAAATGTTTCGGGGTCTGGAGGTGGGAGTCAGTCTACAGAATTTGAATCCCTCCTTCCTGCATGTTTTGTGTTTGAGATTTCAGTCCATTGGACAGTGATTTGGTGTGGTCGTTTGTGGGTCTTGAACTCGGTTCCTGACCCCTGGCCACATTGCTTAGAGATGCTCTTTGTGGTTGCTTTCTTCCCGTAGATGTTGATGCCCAAGAAGAACCGGATTGCCATCTACGAACTCCTCTTTAAGGAGGGGGTGATGGTGGCCAAGAAGGATGTGCACATGCCTAAGCACCCCGAGCTGGCAGACAAGAACGTGCCCAATCTTCACGTCATGAAGGCCATGCAGGTAGCCAGCCGGGCGCTGCTGGGGTGGGTGCCGATGGAGGGTTTTCCACGGTTGTTCAAGGCAAATGCCCAGGAGAGGTCAGGACAGCCCAGGCTTCTCGCTGCCTTGACGGGCTGTGAGGTAGATGCATCAGAAAGCTTGCCTACTGCGCGGCCGAGCTCCCCTCTGCACCGTGTTTCTAGTCTAAGCCTCTAGTTAGGTCTCAACCATAGTTTTCTGTCGTGCAGTCTCTCAAGTCACGGGGCTACGTGAAGGAGCAGTTTGCCTGGAGACACTTCTACTGGTACCTTACCAACGAGGGCATCCAGTACCTCCGAGATTACCTCCACCTGCCCCCTGAGATCGTGCCCGCCACGTTGCGCCGCAGCCGGCCTGAGACTGGCCGCCCAAGGCCCAAAGGTATGGTGCCCAAATAAATGCCTCCAACGGCCTGCTCCGCCCTAGCTCTTCCTGGGGGGGTGGCAGCTGAAAGTGGTCTTATAATCCCCCATTGGTGTCAGCTGTAGGGGGCTCTAGCATGCAGGTCAAGTCCCGAAACCTTGGTCCCCTAGGATGAGACTTGTAATGGATCTGGACTCAGGCCCTTGGGTTATCCCAGGAGACGGCATTCACACAGAATACTAGTCTGTGACTAGACCTGTGTGGTAGAGCATTGAGTAACCTTTTCAGGAAAATCACGGTGGAAGTTTATGCTTCGTGTATGAATATGGGGTGGGGGGCGGATTATCCCCTGGCTCCCAGGCATGTTTTTGCCCGGGTAGTGATTTCCTCTTCCTTGGGTTCTGAACAACTTGTCTCAAGAACTTTGTAAGCCTGGGTGATGGTGGAGATCCTGCGCACAGAAGGCCGTGCTTTCCAGGTTCCGCTGGAGAGACTCCATGGAGCTCCGGAGTCTGTTTTACAGAAGCTCCCAAAGGGGCCCTGAGGGCGAGTGGGCTTGTGTGTCTAGAGCGGAAGTCCTCTGCGTCTAGGAGCCCGTTGTCTCTCTGCCGCACGGACTTGATCTAGGGGCCCTGTGTGAGACCTGGCATTTATTTATTTTAGCCGCTAACTTCAGGTTCAGTTTTACCTCTTGTACATTAAAGAATGGTTTGCCGCCGAAACTGGTTTGGCTCAGTGGATAGAGCGTCAGCCTGCGGACTCAAGGGTCCCAGGTTCGATTCCGGTCAAGGGCATGTACCTTGGTTGCTGGCACATCCCCAGTGGAAGGTGTGCAGGAGGCAGCTGATCGATGTTTCCCTCTCGTTGCTGTTTCTGACTTTCTACCCTCTCCCTTCCTCTCTGTGAAACATCAATAAAATATATTTTAAAAATGGTTTGCCTGGGCTGAGGTGACAAACACTGAAGGGTCATGGGTTCAGTTACTGGCCAAGGGCACACACATGCCTGGGTTGTAGGTTTTATTCCCAGCTCCAGTCAGGCGCATGTAGGAAGCAACCAAGGGATGTGTCTCTCACATTGATGTTTTTCTTTCTTATCCCCCTCCCCTTTCCTCCCGCCCTCCCTCCTACTCTCTAAAAATCAATAGAAAAAATATCCTCCGGTAGGGATTAAACACCCCCACACACACAAAAAAAATGTGTTTTAACTATATGGACTCTTAAGGTAACGATAGAGATATTAAATTAAACTTCAGTGTTTTTAAGGTGCCTTTTAAAATCTGTCTTGATGTATCCACAGCATGAAGGATGGGTGGAGGAGTGGGGGCAGGGACTGAAGGGTTCTTGGTGGCCTCTTTATTTATATACTTCCTATTGGAGGTGGGGCTTTCGTCTGTGATGCCTCCTATGTACAGCGAGTTTCCACTTCAGAGATGGATCAAGTTCAGAATTTTAGCTATTGGAAAGTTTGTAGAAATACAAACTGAATTTCTGAATTTGCCAAGTAATTGGAAAGTGTGCATTTATATTGAAAAATACAATAGAAAGCAATCCTTTTGCAGATGAATGACATTTTAATTAAGATATGATTTTTTCCCCCAGGCCTTCAAGGACCCACAATGTCAGTGACAAGTTTTTCTAGCTGGTAGTTCTAGGTGTAGGAGTTCCTATTCCCATTAACTCGTTACAATGACTAAGATGTTACAATGACTAAGATGTTCTCGAGCAATTCCAGTTTTCTTGTTCTGAAGGGAACCCATCGCCCATGTTCACAGTGTGGTTTACTTGTGTAGGTCTGGAGGGTGAGCGACCTGCAAGACTCACACGAGGAGAAGCAGACAGAGACACCTACAGACGGAGTGCTGTGCCCCGTGAGTAACGGTTGACTGTGGGGGTGTGAGGGTAGAATCTGGATTCCCCATCAGCCCTTGAAGATGCCAGAGTGACCAGAAAGGTCTTGGTTTCATTCTCTGGCTGGGGTCCTTTGTGCTTCTTGCCTTACGCAGGGGTTTGATGGGTGGGGATTGGGGGAAAAACACCCTTTGATCTAGGGACAGACTTAGGTTGAAGACCTTTAACTAGAGCAAACTGAAAACTTTGAACAAAGCAGCATGGTTTTATGTCGTGGTTGTGTTCCTGTGTTGTGAGCTTCTTGAAGGTAGGGTCCACTCAAATTACCTTTGTTGTTGTTGCAAAAATAGTGTAAATTCTTGTTTTATTATATTTTAAATATTCATTTATTAAATTAATTGGGGTGAAAGTGGTCAACAGGAACATATAGGTTTCAGGTGTGGGTTTTTATGTTACAAGAAATGTATATTGCACCGTGTACCGATTACCCAAAGTCAAATCTTCTGTAAAATCTTGTTTTAAATGGCAAATATTAGCATTGACTTGGAACAGCAGATGTTTGTTCATTCAGCAAATATATATTGAGTGTCTGTGGTGTGCTAGGCACTGTCCTGGGAGCTGAGGAGACAGTAGTGTACATAACATTGAACTTGCATTTTAGTGATGGGAGATGGATAAACAATAAGTAACATAATATGTCCCAATGAAATGGATGACACAGGAGAATTAAAATGTGTGTATAATTTTCAATAATATTGCAGAAGTGAGATTTAAGCAAACACCTGACGGGTGAGGAAGGGAGCCAGCCAATGGCTACCTGTCTTGTCTAAACAACAGAGGACAGTTGGAGAATCTGATAAGGGTGTGGGTTTTACTGTCTGTAGGCTATGAGAGGACTTGGGATTTTGGCTAGGATGGTGAGCCATTAGTGTGCAGAGGAGTGGTAGGAAGAATCACTGTCTTTGTTGCAGAAACAAAATTATCTTAGAAAAACAAGGTGTATAAAAGGGAATTTTTACTGACTTTTCACTCTAGTCATAGTTCCTGATTTAAATGAACTTGACCTGAATACCTTGCAGGATAGTAGTAATGAATTCCTCTTGGCAAACCTGCTCTCCATTTAGAGAAAGTTAGTGGTGGTTGTTACAGAAGTCACACCACCTGGGAAATCATTCAGGGAATGGTGCTACAGGGGGCATGACAGTTGGGACCAAGCCTCAGGGTGGGTTCTCAAGTTTAGGGGAATGAGCATTTCAGGCAAGAGGTGAGCATGAACAGAAGTATGGAGATGGAGAAGGCACGGACTTACTGGTCAAAGGGGCGCGGGAGTGAGCAGACAGGACCCTGTGGTGGCTGTGGTCTGAAGTGGGCCAAAGGGACCCCAGTTTGACCCCAATTTGACGGTTGACCCTGCTGCCCCACCCCCCTGCAATGTAGACTGTAAAATTTCCTACTGGCCGCACTTAAAGCAAATGGAAATAGTTCACATGAATGTTAATTTTTAAAATGTTATCTTTATTGTTAGAACTATTATAATGGCCCTAGCTGGTTTGGCTCAGTGGGTGGAGTGTTGGCCTTTGGACTGAGGGGTCCCAGGTTCAATTCCAGTAAGGGCACATGCCTGGGTTGCAGGCTCGATCATCAGTAGAGGGCATGCATGAGGCAGCCAATCAATGATTGTCATGATTGATGTTTCTATCTCTCCTTCCTTCCTCTCTGAAATCAGTGGGGGGAAATAAAAGTATTACAATGTCCCCCCCCCCCCCCCATTGACCTCCACCCCACTGAATGTCAATTTTTTTAACCCATATAAACATTGAGATTTTGCATTCTCTTAAGTCTTGAAATCTGATAAGTATTGTACACAGACCTCAATTTGGACTAGTGGCTGCTGGACAGGGCAGCATGAGATGTTTCCTCTTGCTTCTTCCTCAGGGTCATAATAAAAACAGTTGTTTTTTGTTTCTGTGGGCATGTGTTCTTTACCTTTTAGTTCTTCCTTCACTGAATTCCCTTTGTAAGCTAAGTGCTAATCTGAAGCATGTAGTGACGGGAAGTGGCAGTCAGGGCAGCCTTCCTGGAGGAGGCAATAGTTTGGACTGTGAGTTTTGAAGGATGACTTAAGGAAGGCTTCCCTGGGACAGGGAGGGAGCAAAGTGGCTCAGAAGGTGTAATTCACTTGTACTTCATGGGGTCTGTTTGGTGACATGGCTTTCCCTGCAAGATTGGGTTGGGTGACTTATCTGCAGCAGATGGAACAGGTGATGAATCTAAACTGGTGTTTCTCGTTCCAGCTGGTGCAGACAAGAAAGCTGAGGCCGGGGCTGGGTCAGCAACTGAATTCCAGTTTGTGAGTATTCCTTCCCGTTTGCTCTCCACGAGCAGTCCCTGTCATGTCTCAGCCCTGTAGATCCTCCCCCTCATCCTCTCCCCCTCCCCCAAAACCACAAATTCCAAGTAAGGTTTTTACATTAAGCCAGATGGAAACTTTTTTTAATATATAGATTATTGCAATGAGTCTTACAGATCAATACTGCGTATAGTAGTGGTCTTTTCTATTTCTTTTACAATGACTGTAGTCCCTTTAGTTTCACAAACCAAATGTAAGGTTGAGAATCTATCCCGGGAGAATGAGTGGGCTCTAGAACTGAGGCGGACTGGAACCAAATCCTCTATTTTTCTTCAGGAGGTGTGATCTGTGTCCCAGTTTCTCACCTGTAAAATAGAGGTGATGATTGTAGCTATCTCAAGATAATTGTGAGATTAGGTAATCCAGGTCAAGTTCTTTGCGGGGGCTAGGCTATCAATAGAACAGCAGCTGCCCTGTAGCACTGAAAGCGGGGGGGGGGGGGGGGGGGGGGGGCGACGACAGACAGGCACAAGATCTTGTCCCGTGCTATGGCTTCTGTGTGTGTATGTGAGCACACTCTTTAGTGGTTGTCCATATTTCCGTTTTACAAATGAGGAAATAGCCTGAAAAGTGAATGTGACCCTTCAGCCAATAGGGCAAGGCTGGGGCTTATGACTTGTACTCTCTTTGGGGAGCCTCACCAACAGCAAGGAGGCTTGCTGTTCCGGCTTACTGCTAACGCCAGTGTCCTGTGCTTTCTCTTACAGAGAGGCGGATTTGGTCGTGGACGTGGTCAGCCACCTCAGTAAAGTTGGACGGGTTATTTTGTGTTGAATAAACTTGTGGTCAGAAAACAATGTTGTGTGCCCCTGTTTTGTTTGCATTGTGGAATGTAAGTGGGGCAAGACTTGACTGGCTTGGGGAGTTGTCTTATCCAGGGTGGCATCACTTGCTGCAGGACTTGGCTTTGATTTGGGCTCTTTGTTAAAGCAGACTCCTCCCTAGAGTCACGGCCAATGTCGTTACCGTTTTGGGAGGCTGTTAGAGTGCTGGGTGTCTTTACATCAGCATGCTGGTTCAGCCCCGTGTGGTGGGGAAGTTGCTATTTTGTTGGTCTTGGAACTGAGATTCTGTGCCTATTTGGGAATATCAGAAGTGCTGGATAGGGGAATACTGTTCTAAAATCCTTCACAGACTAACAGGCGGAAGAAACTACAGGCATGGTGTTCAGGCCTACAGTTTACTAATCTCAACCTTAAAGGATTTACATGTCGAAGGGTACAAGAGGGGGTGCATAGTCCAGTTTTCCTGGAGCCTTAGTGAGGTGACGAGAGAAGGCTGTTGAGGCCAAGCAAGATTTTAGTACAGGTACCAGAGGATTTGATGGAGCCCTGGCCAAGTGGCTCAGTATCACCCTGATACACCAAGGTTGTGATGTGAATCCCATAAAAGTCGGCATACAAAAGAACCAATGAAATATAAGTGGAACAAGAAGTTTTCTTTCGAATTAAAAAGGAAGTGATGGGACCATGCCTGTGGTCCTGCGCTGCAAACACCATATACTTAGCACAGTGTCAGGAGGGGGCGGTGAAGGGGCAGTCCGGGAGCTTGCACAGACAGGTTTGCTGCATGACCTGCCTTTGGCTTGACTTGCAGGTCAAACCCTGACTGGATGGTACAATATAATGTGCTTCCTAAGCGGGGGTCAAAGCTTTTAAGGCAGCAGCTCTGGCCAGCCAGCAAAACTGGCAGCTGAATGGGTCTTCAGGGGTACAGGGACTTGGGGGTTATATTTGTATGGTACAATATTACACAAGTGAGATGTCAAAAATCCTACACAGGTGGTTTTGTCTTGGTAGTCACCTATTTCAGTCTTCATAGGCATTTGTAACTTAGACCACAAGGTGGCAGCCAAAGGCAACGCCGATGGTGCACTTAAGCTTGGCCCTGGGAGGTGTGCTTTGAAATCTGAACCACCAACAAGCAGAAGCTTGCTTTGGCAGAAAGCTTGTGTTTGGGGAAGCTGTTTCACTGCTTCCTTGCCAAAGATTGCTTTTTACCCAATTTTTTGCTTGCTCGAGTGATGTCAAGTGGTTTGCCTGTGTTCACATACCTTGATTGTTTAACCTGGATTCCATGTGAAACTTGTAGCTCCTGACCTTTCTTTTTCACATTGAGGCCAGCGAGCAAGTGGATGGGCTTTCTCATAGCTTTGGTGACTTTCTGGTACTAAAGCATCACTTTTTCAATGAGGGCTCTTTGCCAACCCCTTCCCTCGTGATTTCAATTAGTTCCAGAATGTGTTCTTCAAGATCTCCCACAGATGCTGGGAAAATCTGGAGAATCTACGAAGTAGAGGCAGAGCCTGTGGGTAAAAACATGCAGATGGTGGTAGCTCTTGCTGCCTGCTAGCCCTTCCTCACATTTTGGTAGATTGTGTGGCCCCTGCAAGTCAATAATCATTAATTAGCTATTCAGGGATCAGTGCCAGTACGTGCCCTGGGAAACAAGCCTCAAAACTGGCCTTCAAGAACCTTACAGTCTAGTTAGGAAAACAACCAAAGCTATACCTTGAGCCCATGCCAGATAGCACATAAGTATCGTGTCCAGGTTGAATCCTAAGGAAGGGTAGGGCAGGAGCCATGAGTGAAGGCTGAAGTGAGGAGTGGAAGGGTGAGAAGTCTGCTTCTTAAAAGAGGTTTCCTTCAGAGTGGTATTGGGTTGTGAAACTGATGCCAGAAATGAAGGTTGGTTTTGTTTTTTTATTTGTTACTTTTAAAAAATATATTTTTATTGATTTCAGAGAGGAAGGGGGAGGGGGAGGGAGCTAGAAACATCAGAGAGAATCTAATCAGCTGCCTCCTGCGTGCCTCCCCCCCCCCCCCCCCCACTGGGGATTGAGCCCACAAATCGGGCATGTGCCCTGATGGGGAATCAAACAATGACATGGTTCATAGGTTAGCACTCAACCACTGAGCCACGCCAGCTGGGCTGTCCTGGGTGTTTTTGTTGTTTTTAGTAAAGCTAGGAAAAACAAATGTTTGCTATTAAAAGTGCCTGAGAAGGTCATTTGGGGTGCATGGTTATGAGGGGCACAGAGGCCCGCTCAGGCACCTGCATGGGCATTGTTGGACAAAAGCTTTTGGGGGAGTTTTGGCCCATTTCCCTGGGTTGATCTCCAGGTTTGTAGCTTGCCAGCTAATCCCTACTCCCACTACTACCGGCAAGAAAGGCATCAGGATTTTTAAAGGAATTTTGGAAACTTGACAGCTGAAGATAACATTTTCATAATTTAACAACTTCCCAGTATGAACACAAATTCCCTTTCTCTGAAAAATGGATTCCTCTTATAGGCAGTGCCAGTAGCAGCTTTAAGTCTGCGACTCTTGAAGTCCTGCTTCTGTTTTGTTTTTTAATTGATTTTAGAGAGGAGAAACATCAATTTTTTGTTCCACCTATTTATTCATTTGTTGGTTGATTCTTGTATGTGCCCTGACCTGTGATGGAACTGCAACCTTAACATGTTGGGATAACACTAACCAACTGAGCTGCCCAGCTAGGGCAGCCCTACCTCTGTTTTGATGAACTTAGTAGACCTTTTAAACAGCAGTTGCCATGTGCCTAGGTTAGATGCTGAGAGACTGTTTTTGAAAAGGATGCATGTAACCCTAAAGATAGGGCCATTAGGATACTCTCCCTACACCAGGCCCTGGCCCCCATCAGGGCAGTGTAGGCCCATGGGCTAGGAGTTCCCCATCCCTACCCTGGGCTCCAGAAGCCAGGTCTGTTAATGAAGCTAAAAGAGCAGCCCAAACTGTTCTCCAAGGTTTAGGAATGCAGTTGGTAGTGGCCTCACAGCAATGCGGGGCGAGGGCTTCTACCACTTCTGCTTTAAAGCTGAACCCTTACAATGGATTTGTCAATCCTTTTACTTCTCACCTGGAAGAAGAGGGAGGCCTAGTTTAATCACTGTTTTGGGACAAGGTCTGGCTGTTTCCAATGAGGGTAAAGCTCTATTGGATCAGTGGCAGGATCAGCCATCTAGGTGAGAGGTGGATGGTCTTTTTGGTTAGGTTTTCAGGACAAGGACTTGATCTTAGGATGCTGAGAGAAGCTGGCAGTCTGTGGGAAAGGTGACTGGGCTGGTGGGGGGCAGCAGAGGGGGAGGCAGAAGTGTACCATCCTCCTGCTTAGCCCTCTCTCCGCCTTGCCCCAGACTACCATAAACTTCCCCTGAGAGGTCCCTGGCCTCCAGCTTTGCCTCACTTTCAACTGCTCTCCATGAGGCAGCCAAGGTTATTTTTTTGGAAACAAAAATCTGAACAAGGTGTTTCCCAGCTTAAGGTTCTTCAAAAGCTCTGTATTGCCTTCAAGAGTCTTTTATTGTTACTAATTCTTCCTATTGGTTTCAGAGGGGAAGGGAGAGGGAGAGAAACATCAATGATAAGAATTATTGATGGGCTGCCTCCTGCATGCCCCCTACTGGGGATTGAGCCCACAACCTGGGCATGTGCCCTTGACCGGAATCAAACCTGGGACCCTTCAGTCCATAGGCTGATGCTCTTTCCCCTGAGCCAAACAGGCTTGGGTCTTCTAGAATATTTTAGAACCTAGACAAATGCAAAACTTCTTCCATGGCCTAACAGGTTCATCACAACTTCCCATCTGCCTGCCAAAGCAAGGCTCCAAATCCTGAGTCCAGCTAAACTGGCTCGTGCTCTTTTCTGGCTTGAGACTTCTTTGCACACAGCATTCCTTTTACAGGGGAACCTCTCCCACCCTCCACCCGCATGGAGCTCTTACTCATTCTTCATTCTTCAGATTAAATATCACTTCTAAGTGCCTTCCTTTGCTGATAGACGCGCCCCTACGTCACAGTCAGGTCAGATGCCCCACCTGTCAGTGCCTGCAGCAGCTGAGCTATAGCAGACTATTGGAACTGATTGATGAGCACTGTTTCCTCTCTCACACTGAGCCTCTCTCTGCGGGCCGACTCAGTGCCTCACATGCAGTAGCTCCTTTGTAATTGTTAGCTGCATGAATGTCCTTAAGGAGTTGTCTCTGAGATGCTGCCCCCTTCTATGCAAAAAAAAAAAAGTTTCTGTAGGCCCAATTGGCAATGCAAAAGTGACTGAGATGCATGATTGCTATGGAGGTTCTGCTAGAATTAGGGAAGGCAGACCTAGAAATATACATTAAATGGTAGGTGGTATTGTGGCTATAGGTGGAGTTTTATTGGAGACTTGGGTAGAGGGGAGCAAAGAATATCCAGGGAAAAGCCTCCCATAGTGGGTCACTGTCACCATGTGAGCTTAATCTTTTTTAAAAATGTATATTTTATTGATTTTAGAGGGGGAGGGAGAGAAACATCAATGATGAGAGAGAATCATTGATTGGCTGCCTCCTGCACACCCCACACGGGTTCAAGCCCACAACTTGGGCATGTACCCTTGACTGGGACCACACCTGGGATCCTTTAGTCCGCAGGCCGATGCTCTAGCCACTGAGCCAAACCAGTTAGGGCTCAACAGTTGGGACTAAAACAGCATGAAGCATTAATGATGGCTGGGCCAGGTGTTTGTATTATTTTATTCTTTATTTTCTCAGTTTCACTAAGGTATAATTGACATAAAATGCATATATGTAGAGTGTACAATCTGATAAATTTTGTCATATGTATATATCCATGAAATCAAGATAATAAACATAACCATCAGTCCAAAAGTTTCCTCCTTAGTTTCTAATCCCTAATCCCTCACCCACCCTAATCAGCAGGCATCTGCTTTCTGTCAGTATAGATTAGTTTGCATTTTCTAGAATTTCATAAAATTGGATTTATACAGTATGCACTCTGTATAGTCTTGCTTCTTTTACTTGTATTGGTGCTGCTGTATGCATCAGTAGTTCCTTTTTGTTGAGTAGTATTCCACTATATGGATATACCACAGTTTTTTTATCCATTTATGTGTTGGTGGGCATTTGGGTTATTTTAAGTTTTTGGCTATTGTAATTAATGCTGCTATAAACATTCCTGTACAAGTTTTGTGTGGTAGTGTATTTTCTTTTCTCTTGGTTATATATACCTCGGAATGGAGTTGCTGGGTCATATGCTAACTCTATGTCAACATTTTGAGGAGGTGCCAAACTGTTTTCTAAGGAAGTTCAGCTGTTTTACCCTCTCACCAACAGCGTGTGCGTCTGTTTCTTCTCTATCAGCGGTCTCCTCAGTCTTCATGTTAGCCACTCTCGTAGGTTTGAAGAGTTTGGATTTTATCCTTGCACTGGAGGCCCGATGCATGAAACTTGTGCAAGAGCAGCCTTCCTTCCTCCAGCTGCCGGCACCAGCTTCTCTCTGGCAGCCGGTGCCGGGCTTCCCTCACAGCCCTGGCTTCGTCCAGAAGGTTGTCCGGAAGGAAGTCCAGAAGGATGTTTGGTCTAATTAGCATATTATGCTTTTATTATTATAGATGATATTGAGCCAATTAACATCGATTAGCTGTCCCCCACTGGGGTTCAAGCCCACAACCCCAGGCATGCGCCCAGCTGGTGTTGCTCAGTAGTTGAACCAGGTTCAATTCCAGGTCAGGGTAGGTGTTCGGGTTGTGTGCTTGATCCCCAGTGTGGGGCATGTGGGGGGCAAGAGCAGCTGATCTATGTTTCTCTCTCATCACTGATGTTTCTATGTCTCCCTCTCCCTTCCTCTCTGAAATCAATAAAAATATACGTAAAAAAAATAACAATAAAAACAATTAACAATATAAAGATGAGGATTGGCATGACCAGGAGTGCTGGCTGCTTGGTAAATACTTGAACCCCCACTGCAGGAAATAGTAACCTGAATTTGGGTCTGGGCAGTGACCACACTGGGCACAGTGGTCATGGGTAAACCACTCAGTCAATAGAGACCACAATGCTCATTCAGCCTGCTAACGGGAAAGGGAGGGGGAAATTCATCACTTGATTGCTCAGTTTTAGAAAGGGAAACTAGGACAGAATGAGGGCATTAAGGGGGAGAAATGAAAGGAATTGTTTAAAAAGTTACAGCTCATAGAAAGCCTGGAGCCCATTTCTATTTGAAAGTGCTTTATTGGGAGCCCGTGATAAATGCATGGCACAAATTCAAAAGAACAGCCACTTGAAAAATAAGCCCTGCATGGTTTCCTGACGTATCAAAGAGGCCATTGTGAGGAAAAGGATGCCTGTAAAGTAAGTAAATACTAAATGGGAGCAGATACCCAAGCTGAAGGAATAGGAGACCTCAAAACAGCAAAATTTGCAAAAGCTACAAATCAAGTGATATTTAAAAAAAAAAAAATTAAAAAGTAGCAAGAAATGTCAAATAACTCATTCTAGTTTATTTATGTGCATGGAAAGGAGGAAGTCAGATTGAGACTCAAGGGGCATCAGTTCATTAACATACAAAAAGTATATCCGGGAGACCAGCAGTAACTGACATTTTTGCCTCCATTACACAGAGATTTTCCTTTCCATTACATTTTTTTGAAAAACTCTATTGAAAATTTCAAACAAATGTAAGATAAACATAAGAGTATAATAAGCCAGCATATACCCACCACTGAGCTTTAATGGCCATCAATGTTCTATTATTCTTGTTACATAGATAAGTATAGCCATTCCCCTTGAGCCCCTAATTCAATTATTTCTTTAGACCGGTTTATTGAGGTATAATTTACATGCAGCAAAAGTCATCCTCTTTCAGAATACAGTTCTGAGTTGTTTTTTTTTTAATATATTTTATTGATTTTTTACAGAGTGGAAGGGAGAGGGATAGAAAGTCAGAAACATCGATCAGCTGCCTCTTGCACACCTCCTACTTGGGATGTGCCCGCAGCCAAGGTACATGCCCTTGACCAGAATTGAACCCGGGACCCTTCAGTCCGCAGTCCGACACTCTGCCCACTGAGCCACACCGGTCTCGGCTGTTCTGAGTTCTGATAAACAGGAACAATAGTTAACTACAGGGCAGCTGGAGAACCTTTCCATCACCCTAAAAAGTTCCCATGCTGCCCCTTCATGGCCAACAACACCCTTCCTGCTAACCACTGCTCTTGGTCTCTATAATCTTGCCTTTTCCAGAATATCAGATAAAGGGAACCATTATGATCTCTTTTATGGATGATTTCTTTTATTTATTGATTAATTTTAAAGAGGGGAGAGGGTAGAGAAAGAGGAACATTGATTGGCTGCCCCCATCTGCACCCCAACCAGGAACAAAATTGCACTTAGGCATGTGCCCGGAATGGGAATTGGACCCACCACCTTTCAGTGTGTGTGAAGATGCTCCAACCAACAGCCACACCAGCAGGGCTTGTGTCCGGTTTCTTTTGCTCAGCATAATGTTTTGAGATTCTTCCATGATGTTGCACGAATCAATAGTTTATTCCTGTTTTTTTGTTGTGCAGTAGTCCATTGTGTGGCTGTACTGCAGTTTATTCATGTTGGGTTTTTTATACACGCATTTTGGATACAAATGGCATTGAAATATACAAATCTTAACTGCACTCTTTGAGGAATGGATACTACCACATAACTCACACCCCTGAGAAAGAAAAAAAAGCAGCCCTGACATCCAGGGGCGCCGACCCTTACAGCTGGCCGTGGCATGTTTGAAGTTGGCCTGGTGAAGCCTGTCATTCTCCTGTTATAAGCAGTGTCACCAAGCATCATCATCAGAACACAGTCACTTTGTGACTTGGATAAAATAGACAAAAAAATCACTTTATAATCTTACCAAATCACAGACAAAAATAAGTTCACTGTGCAAACCGCTGAAATATCAAACATCCCCTTTCCCCAGCTGACAAGTGTTGCTTCTCTACCAGGTGTAGCTTTAGCCACATCCATTCCTTCCTCCTAAGGAAGATTTTTAAAGATAACTACCTGCTTCCTGATAACATCCAATCCAGAGCAAAGCCCTGCTTTCTTTTTCTTTTTTTAAAAATATTTTTTATTGATATTTTTACAGAGAGGAAGGAAGAGAGATAGAGAGTTAGAAACATCGATGAGAGAGAAATATTAATCAGCTGCCTCCTGCACACTTCCCACCAAGGATGTACCCGCAACCAAGGTACATGCCCTTGACCGGAATCGAGCCTGGGACCTTTCAGTCCAAAGGCCGACCCTCTATCCACTAAGCCAAACCGGTTAGGGAAAAGCCCTGCTTTCTTAACACCACCCCAAAATCACCTAACTAACACAAACCAAATCCTTAAACAAGTCATTCCTAATATCTTCTTACTGAGACCCATGTGTCTCATTGCAAGGAGCCAAAAACTCAACTTTGTTAAACTACAGGTATATCTTAATTGGGAGCTGGAGGGCAATGACATCCTATCAAGATGCAGCACATTTTACTTTCCCATAAAATTCTCTCCTGTCCCTTCCCAGTTAATCCACCTGCTGTCACAGATGGACATTTGTGTTGTCTGGCTGTTGTGAATAAAGCTGCTATGAATGCTTCATAGAAGTCTTTTGTGGCACGTGTCCATTTTTTCTAGGTGTATTAGTTTCCTATTGCTGCTATCACAAATGATTACAGACTTAGTGGCATAAAGCAACACAGACTGTGAGCTTACAGTTCTAATGGTCAGAAGTCCAAAATGGGTCAGCAGCGCTGTGTCCCTCTGGCAACTTTGGGAAGAATCTGTTCTTGCCCTTTCTAGAAGCCACCTGCATTCCATGGCCTATTTCCCCATTTAAAGCCAGCAGGTTAGCATCTTTAAATCTCTCTCTCTCTCTCTGACCGCTGCACTCATCACATCTCCTTCTCTGCCTCCAACTCTCCTGTCCCCCTCTTTCCCTTGTAAGACCCATATGATTACATTAGGCCCATCGAGATCATAGAGGATAATGTTCCCTATCTCGAAATCCTTAACTTAGTTACATCTGCAAAGTCCCTTTCCCAGGTAAGATATTATACTCCCAGGTTCTGGGAATTATGATGTGGATATATTTGGGGGGCTCTTATTTTGCCCATCTCACTGAATGGAATTACTTGGTTTTTAGGTGGAAATACATTTAACTTTATTAGACATTGCCAAACAATTCTCCTAAGTGTTTGTACTGTTTTATATTCTGAACAGCAGTGTATGACAATTCATTACTTGACTTCCTCACATACATTTGATGCTGTCATTCTTGAGCTTAGCCATTCTAATAGAGATGTAGTGGTATCTTGTAGTTTGTTTTTAATTTGCATTACACTGATTACCAATGGTGTTTTTTCTTGTGCTTATTAGCCATTTGTATATTTTTTTGGGGGGAAGTATCTATTCAATTACTTTGCCCAAGTCTTTACAAGTCCTTCATCAGTAATATATTTTATGAATATTTTCTCAGTCTGTGGCTTGATTATTCATTTTCTTTTTATTTTTCTACATGTAATTTGTTTTTTTATTGTTGACAGTACTACAGATATTCCCCTGTTCCCCCTATTTCCCTATCTCCCGAAACCCCCTGCCCCACCCCAGGCCTTCATCACACTATTATGTATGTCCATTGATTATGCATATCCTATCTAATAAAAGAGTAATATGCAAATATGACCGTACCTTTGCCCCACCCACAAGCCACGCCCGCATCCACGCACACCAGCCGATCAGGAGCAAATTATGCAAATAAACCCCAACCAAGATGGCTGCCATCACTGAGAGCAGGAGGAAGGCTTGGGTTTCCCCGGCAACAGATGAAGCCAAGCTTTCTGCCTCCCTAGGCCTGCAATCACTGTTACAAGGTTTCAATTATAAAAGATACGGAAATGGCAGCAGCCACTGAGTTGGAGAGAACAGAGGCTTGGGTTTCCCTGGCAACGGAGAAAGCCAAGCTTTCAGTCTGCCGTTGTTGGCCTAGGCCTCCACTCAATGCTACAAAGTTTCAAACAGAAATGACTGCCGCCACGGAGTGAGCAGAAGGCTTGGCTCTGCTCCAGGCTACACAGTTCTGGATAGCGGACATACGATACGATTCCTTTTCCTCGGTGGAAACGGCCTGCGGAAGGCTGCGGCGGGAGAAGGCGGGCAGGGGAGACGGAGCGTCAGGAAGCGAGGGGGGATTAAGGGGGAGGTTGCTGAGTCCTCAGCGGCGGCTCAGTCACTGGGTTCTTACACTATTTTTCGGCTCAATCACTGGGTTCTTACACTATTTTTCAAATTTTTGAAATTTTTTTTCTTTTGGCTTTTCTGGTTGAGTATTTTTTGCTTTTTTGTATTTCAAATCTTTGACTTGATTCTTGCAGTCCTCTAGTCTGCTGTTAGGTCTCTGTATAATATTTTTTATTTCAGTCAGTGTATGCTTAATTTCTAGTGGTCCTTTTTCATATCCTCGAGGGTCTCACTAAATTTATCGGCATTTTCTAGGAAATTCTTGAAAAAGCCTTATAACTGTGGTTTTGAACTCTATATCCAATCATTTCTTTTCCTCCATTTCTTTTATTTGTGATCTGTTTCTTTGTCTCCGCATTTTCGCTGCTTCCCTGAGTTGGTAGAGTAACTTTGTGTAAGGGGTCCTCTAGGGCACAGTGGCTCGGCCTCCCCAGTTACCTAGGGTGTACACTCTTGGTGCACCCCTTTATGGGCTGTGTGCACAGTCTTGTAGTTAAGCCTAGATTGTTATTGGTATCACTGGGAGGAATTGACCTCCAGACCAATTGGCTGAGAGGATCAGCTATGTCTTGTCTACACTGGGAGAGCTTCTGTGCTCAGCTTGGGTGGGGCGGAGTCTCAGGATGGAGCAGACAACCTTGGTTTTCCATCAGTCCTGCCCTAAAAGGCCCCTGGGTCCCAGTGTCCCACAGCAATGGCTGCATGCACCTCTGAGAGAAAGCTGCCCTCTAGTTTTGGCTGCTTCCAGACAGTTCAGTTTCTCCCCAAATGAGTCTGGATATCTAAAGTCTCATCCGGAACTGGAGTACAGTGCAATCAGGAGATTTTGTTTCCCTCTCGAATGAGAGAGCCAGCCACACGCTCAGCTGTCCACCCACTCCATGAGCGCGCACGTGCCTCCGCAGCTCTCCTGAGTCTCAGTGTGCTTCCTCCTGACAGTCCAGTTTCACCCCGTATGAGTTTGGGTTCCCCAAATCTCTCCTGGAACTGGAGTTTAGCACAGTGGAGAGCCTTTGTCTCTCTCCTCGTTCTAGAAAGCCATCTGTGTATTCAGCTGACTGCCCTTTTCACGCACGCACATCTCCACATCTTCAAGTCTCTGCACCTCTGCCTTCTGCAGCTCCTGAGTCTCAGTGTCCTTTTTTTCTTTCCTTGTAGTTGTAGAATTTCCACTCAGCCAGCTTTCTGGTGGTTCTGGATGATGTCCGTTTTGGTTTTTAGTTATAGTTTTGAAGTTGTTGTGTGAGGCAGCAGTATAGATGTTTACCTATGCTGCCATCTTGGTTCCTCCTTTCCATTGATTTTTAGAGAGAGTGGAAGGGAAGGAGGGAGAGAGAGAAATGAGAGAAAGAGAGTGTGAGAGAGAAACATTAAAGTGAGAGTGACACATCAATTGGTTGCCTCCCACACCTGCCTGAAATGGACCTGGGAAAGAATCAGCAGCTCACAAATGCCCTTGACCAAGAGTGGAATCCGCAACCCTTCAGTGCTTAGGCTAATGCTCTTCCACAGCTTTTTTATCCACTCATCTACTGATGGGCACTTGGCTGTTTTCAGATCTTAGAGCTGCTATGAACATAGGGGTTGATTGTCCATTTTCTTTTTAATGTATTTTTTTTTAATTTTTTACAGAGAAGAAGTGAGAGGGACAGAGAGTTAGAAACCTCTATAAGCTGTCTCTTGCAACCCCCCCCCCCCCCCCACTGGGGATGTGCCCACAACCAAGACACATGCCTTTGATCAGAACAGAATCCGGGACCCCTTCAGTCTGCAGGCTGATGCTCTAGTCACTGAGCAAAACTGGTCAGAGCAATTGTCCATTTTCTTAAAGGTACTTTGATGAGCAGAGTTTTACAACTTTGAAGTCTAACTTATAATTTTTCTTTTATTGTTACTGCTTTCTGGGTCTTGCTAAGAAATCCTTGCCTACCCACAGGTCCAAAAGATGTTCTACTGTGATTTCTTTTTTTTATGATTTCTTCTAAATGTTTTATGGTTTTAACTTTTACATTTAGGTTTATGATTCATCTCAAATTAATTTGTGTGTATAGAGTAAGGTAGGTGTCTAGGTTCATTATTTTTCTTTTCCCTTTTCAATGCTGAACAACTGAGCCACCCAAATTATTTTTCATATGAATAAGAATATCCAGCCCAGCCATGGCTGGGTCATGGTTGGATTCCTGGTCAAGGGCACATGCCAGGTTGTGGGCTTGATCCCCAGTTGGAGGCAAGCAGGAGGCAGCTGATGAATGATGCTCTCTCATTATTGATGTTTCTATCTCTCTCTCCCTCTCCCTTCCTCTCTGAAATAAAATACACACCCACACACACACACTAGAGGCCCGGTACATGAAATTCGTGCACAGAGGTTGTTCCCTCAGCCCAGCCTGCACCCTCTCCAATCTGGGACCCATTCAAGAGATGTCCAACTGCTGGTTTAGGCCTGATCCCCAGGACATCCCTCTCACAATCCAGGACCACTGGCTCCTAACTGCTCACCTACCTGCCTGCCTGATCATGCCTAATTCCCACCCCTCCTTGCCAGCCTGGTTGCCCCCAACTGCCCCCCTGCCAGCCTGGTCACCCCCAGCTGCCTCCTTGCTGACCTGGTTCCTCCCAAATGCCCCCCCAGCATGATTCCCCGCAACTGCCCCCCAGCCAGCCTGGTCACCCCACACAGCCTGCTGTACAGTTGTTTGGTTGTTCCTCACTAACCCCCTTCTCAACCTGTCACCCCATGCAGCCTGCCAGCCTGCTGTTCAGTAATTACTGTTACTGCGATGGCATCCCCGAATTTGCATATTCTCTATTATTAGTATAGATTAAAAAAAAGAATAATCCTAGACGGTCTGGCTCAGTGGATAGAGAGCTGACCTGTGGACTTAAGGGTCCTGGGTTCGTTTCTGGTCAAGGGCACATGCCCAGGTTGTGGGCTTGATTCCCCAGTGAGGGGCATGCAGGAGGCAGCCAATCAATGACTCTCTCTCATCATTGATATTTTTATTTCTCTCTCCCTCTCCCTTCCTCTCTAAAATCAATAAAAATATTTTTAAAAAATAAAGAATATTCAATTGTTTCATTACTTGTTGAAATATTTTCCTTTCCCCATTGATTTGCTTTGGCACTGTTGTCAAAAATCAGTGGATTGTAGAATTGTGATTCATTCCTGGACTCTATCCTATATCATGTCATTTTATCCTAAGATCAAAATCACAGTCTTAACTATTGAGACTTTAGAATGTTAAAGTTAGGTAAGCATTCCAGATCTTTTCCTTTTTTTTTATACACCCTGGATTTTATTGAGTCGTTACTAGTTACAGTAGTATTCTTGCACTGGCTCACATGCATATGGCCAACTGGGCCTAGGTGGCTCTTTTTTTTTTAAATCTTTATTGTTCAGTTTATTAATTACATTGTTTCCCCTTTTTATCCCCCTATAGCTCCCCTCCACCCTGTACCTATCCCACCCTCCACCCTCCCCTCCCCTTCCCCACTGTCCTCTCTCATTGTTGCAAGATTTTTGTCCAGTCTCTTGCTGCACTTCCCACAACCCTTTTCTCCCCAAGATTTGTCAGTGCATTCCCTCTCTATGTCCATGTCTCTGTTATATTCACCAGTCTATCCTGTTCAACAGCCTATCAATTCACTTGATTTTTATGTTCATTTGTTGATAGATGTGTATTTGTTGTTCATAATTTTCATCTTTACCTTTGTCTTCTTCCTCTTCTTAAAGAATATCTTTCAGCATTTCATATAATGTTGGTTTGGTGGTGATGAACTCCTTTAGCTTTTTCTTTTCTGCAAAGCACTTCATCTGACCTTCAATTCTGAATGATATCTTTGCTGGATAGAGTAATCTTGGTTGTAGATTCTTGCTGTTCATCACTTTGAATATTTCTTGCCACTCCCATCTGGCCTGCATCGTTTCTGTTGAGAAATCCGCTGACAGTCATATGGGTACTCCTTTATAGGTAATTAACTGTTTTTCTCTTGCTGCTTTTAATATTCTCTCTTTGTCTTTTGCTCTTGGCATTTTAATTATGTTGTGCCTCGGTGTGGTCCTCTTAGGGTTCCTATATATTGGGGTTTGGTGTACTTCTTGGACTCCTAAGTCAATTTCGTTCACCAGGTGTGGCAAGTTTTCAGTCACTATTTCTTCAAATAGGTTTTCATTGTCTTGGCCTCTCTCTTTTTCTGGCACCCCTATAATTCAGATGTTGGTATGCTTGAGGTTGTCCCAGAGGCCCCTTACACTATCTTCAATTTTTTGGATTCTTTTGGTTTCTTGCTTTTGGTTTCTTGCTTTTTCAGGATTTTACCTCTTTGTATTTCAAATCTTTAACTTGGTTCTTGGGGTGCTTCAGGGCACTTTCAGGTCTTTGTATAATATTTTTTGTTTCAGTCAGTGTATGCTTAATTTCTGGTTGGTCCTTTTTCATATCCTTGAGAGTCTGCTTTATATCCTTGAGGGTTTCTTTCATTTCCTTGTAGGACTCATTCATTTCCACATTGGTCTTGATCATTTCCACGTTGGTCTTGATCATTTCTTTGCAGCTCTCGTTTATATCCTTGAGGGTGTTGTTCATTTTTTTGTAGGACTCATTCATTTCCTTTGTGGTCTTGCCTATTTCCTTATAGGCCTCGATCTTTTGTTGGAGCCTCTTAAAAAACCCTATAACCGTGGTTCTGAATTCTATGACCAGTCGTTTTTTTTCCTCCATTTCTTTCACATCTGATTTCTTTCCATGTCTCTGCATGGTGGCTGCTTCCCTGAGTTGGTCAATTAGCTTTGTGTGGTAGACTTCCTACTAGGGACAGTGGCTCAGCCTCCCCGGTTACCTGAGGTGGATATGGGCTGCACAGTCTTGCTGAAGTTAAGCTCAGTTAATCGTTGTTAGCACTTGGAGGGGTTGACCTCCAGGCCAATTGTCTGTGAAGCTCAGCTGTGCTCAGGTTGAGTGGGCAGAGTCTCTGGGCCAAGCAGACAGCGTTAGCTCCGCCCTATGCGGCCCCAGGGACTCTGTGCTGGGGGCAATGGCTGCCAGCACCTCTGAGAGAGAGCCACTGCGGAGCTCCACCGGCTGCTGGTTGCCGGGGAATTCAGACTTTCCCAAAATGAGTCTGCATGCGCAATGCGTCACCCAGGGTCGTAAAACAAAGTAGTCTGACGGTTTTCCGAATGAGAGGCAAGTCGTGGTGTGCTCTCTGCGCCGTCACGCAGCCGAGCTGTTCGCGCAAGCTGCCCTCTCCATAGGCCGGGAGACCCGGCAGCACCCGAGCTTCGGCGTGCCCTCCCACTGTCCAGTTTTCACCCCGTGTATAGTGGGTTCTCTAGACTTCGCCCAGAGCTGGAGAATCAGTCCAGTGGGATGCCTTTGTCTCCCAGTTTGAGAAAACTGGCCGGTTTTCAGCCGCCCGCCCTCTCCACGGCGCGCACTCCAAACCTCTCTTCGTGCGAATCTTTCAACGCTGTTCGCCGCTGCTCCTCCGAGTCACAGTGTCTTATCTTCACTTTTATTTGTGGAATTTTCACTCGGCCAGCTTTCTGGTGATTCTGGAAGGTGTTTGTTCTTTCGTTAAGTTGTAGTATTAAAATTGCTGATTATGACGGCAAGATAGGTGTTTTGCCTTTGCCGCCATCTTAGTTCTCCCCCTAGGTGGCTCTTTTCAAAGCTGCAGTGCAAGCTAAGGGAGCCAGGCAGGTTAGAGCCTTTAGCCTTTTCAAGCCTCAGGCCAAGTTCTCATCATGCTAGTTTCTCTGGCATGATTAGGGCCACTATCAGAGAAACATCAAATGGACACACATCTGGGCACCCACAATATGTTTCAAATGCATCCCCTCCCCATTATAAGAGACATTTTTACCAGGATTTCTTCTTGGAAGCATGGAAAGGTGGGAGGGAAGAGCAGAAAGAGGGGCTCTAGCAAGCAGACCTGCTTGTCTGGGTGCCCATAGTAAAGAACCCTGGGGCAGGCGACTTGGGCCTGGAGGAAAGTGTGCACTGCAGGTCCCCCTTCTCTAGGGACTAAAAGCAAGGAATAGAAGCAAATTGAAACCCCTGTCACCCTACCCACCTTCTGATAGTCTGTGGATAATAATCTAAGGAAATAAGCTTACATTTAAAATTAGAGGATAATTTTGGAGCATATACAGTATTTATAGGACACCCTGCAAGGAACAGGGAAGGTGAAACTGCGGGGCACAGAATGCAGACAGTTTTGGGAGTTCCTAATCTTTTCATCCTCGTTTCTGCTAGGCCCACCCTTCAACTCTCGCAGGGGGAGTGAGGAATCAGATTCTCTAGGGGTGGTACCAGGGCCTTGAGGCTTGTAGAGGGCCCAGTGGTAGCTGTGGCATGATATCTGCCTTGGCATAACCAGGCAAGATGGAGCTAGAGGGGCGGATGGTCTCTGCTTGCTGTCCTTACTCAGGCCTTGCATGGCCCAACCACAAGACTGCAAAGAAGAGTAGACAGGTTGAGCAGCAAGGGTAAGGGCAGGTCTCTACCACAGCTCAGGCATGAGCCGAGCCCAGTGGTGTCAGGGCCCAGCAGGACCCCTCCAGGCCGGGGAAGCTTATGTACAGCAGAATCTTGCTCTGGCTGTCATTCATTGTGTCTAAAACCAGGCCTTCTGTCAGGGAACAGTAGGCTAGAAGGCTAGCAACCTGTGGTTTTCCTGAGGGGTAGCTTAGTTTGAGGGCTTCCATTTCTGAGGAGGAACAGTTGCTAAAGGGCTCAAAATTGGGGTCAAAGGGCTCAGAATTGAGGAGTGAGTCAAAAAGGGACAACTTTTCAGTGGGGTAGTATTGAGATCTGTCAGCCCCAGGGAGTCAGGTAAAGAGCCAAAGGTATCCTCAGGGGTTTGTACTGGGCTGAAATCTAAACCTCCACCTTGATTTGATTTGATTTAAAAAATTTTAAAAGCCTTTTATTTTTTCACCATTATTGTTTTACAATACAAATATCACCTTGTGAATACACACACACACACACACACACACACAAACCCTACAGAATATAATTCTGCTACATGTAAAATACAAAATCCTATCTAATAAAAGTAATATGCAAATTGACCACAACTCCACTACACCCACCAGCCATGCCCACCAGCCAATCAGGAGCAAATATGCAAAGAAACCCCAACCAAGATGGCTGCAGCCATTGAGAGCAGGAGGGAGGCTTGGGTTTCTCTGGAAATGAAGGAAGCCAAGCTTCCCACCTCCCTTTGCCGGCCTAAGTCTCCACTCAATGCTACAAAATTTCAATTAGAGAAGATACATAAATCCCAACAGAAATGGCAGCAGCCACGGAGGTGTAGAGAGCAGAGGCTAGGGTTGCCCCCGGCGATGAAAGAAGCCAAGCTTCTGTAGCCCTGGCCAGCCTAGGCCTCTACTCCAGGCTACAAAGTTTTAATTATAGAAGGTAAATAAATTTCAACAGAAATGGCTGCCACCATGGAGCGAGCAGAAGATTTGGCTCTGCTCCAGGCTACAAAGTTTTAATTGTACAAGATAAATAAATCCCAGACACCAGGGCCTCCACTTGGGTCGCTGGGTGGCATGGCCAGCCTGCAAACCACCACAGGCCCCTCACGCAGGCCACCCCACGCCCCAAGGGAACCCTCACTCTGATCTGGGACACCCTTCAGGGCAAACCAGCTGGCTCCCACCCATGCATCAGGCCTCTATCCTATGTAATAAAAGAGTAATAATGCAGATTGACCATCACTCCAACAGACAAGAGGGCTGCCCCCATGTGGTCAAAGATCTTGACCCCAGGTGGACACAAGATGGCCACCACAAGATGGCTAGCAGGAAAATGGAGTTGGGAGAGACCAGGCCTGCAAGGGAGGGCAGTTGGGGGTAATCAAGCCTGCAGGAAAGGGAAGGTAGGGGTGACCAGGATGGCAGAGGAGGGAAGTTGGGGGTGACCGGGCCTGCAGGGAAGGGCAGTTGGGGGACCCCAGGCCTGTGGGAGAGGGCAGTTAGTGGTGACCAGGCCTACAGGGAAGGGCTGTTGGGAGGGACCAAACCTGCAAGGGAGGGCAGTTGGGGGCAATCAAGCCTGCAGGGGAGGGCAGTTAGGGGTGACCAGGCCAGCAAAGGAGGGAAGTTGGGGGCAAACAACCTGGCAGGGGAGCAGTTAGACATCAATCAGGCTGGCAGGGGAGTGGTTAGCAGGTGATCAGGCTGGCTGGGGCAATCAGGAAGGCAGGCAGGTGAGCAGATGGGAGCCAGCAGTCCTGGATTGTGAGAGGGACGACTGACTGCCTGTTTAGGCCCGATCCCACTGGGCAGTCAGACATCCCTCGAGTGGTCCCAGATTGGAGAGGGTGCTGGCTGGGCTAAGGGACACCCCTCACCCCATATGCATGAATTTCATACACCAGGCCTCTAGTAGATATATATATATATATATACACACATACACACACACACACATACATATACATATATATACCTCATTCTTTAAAAACTATTTTGTTCTCCACATTGGCAAGTATAGAATAGAATACTTCCCCAAACATCCTTTTGTTAAGAACAAAACTTAGAATTACATGCAGTTTCTGCACAAATATATTTTAAAGAAATATATCTCTTTTTTGTTGTTCACCAACAGAATTGTCATGACAGTATGGATAACTAATTCATAGCTTTCAAGTTTTAGTTAAGTGATAATTTTCAAAACTTGCTTTTTAAAAAAAGAAGTGTTCATGGCTATTTTCACTCTAGAGTTAAACCACCAAATAGGTAAAATAATGTAAGTGGGCCGTGTCATTGCCGCCGGCTCACAATATGAGAGTCGGCACTGACTTTCTGATTACCACCAGGGCCCCTTCCCCCCCACCCCCGGTCTGTAATTCAGAGCAACTGAAAAGCCATAAGAAGTCTTCTGATTTAATTTAGTTATAAATGCAAAATTTAGTAGTGTACACAAACATTTATATTTTCGTGGAATACTTTATTTTAAATAAAAACATTTTTTAAAGATTGCCTACTGACCATACAATCAAGATAAGAAAGGCATTAGAAACAGACAAATTTCTCTCCCAAGAAGCATTTTTAAATTTTAACTCTCTCTTCTCCTTGACATGTAAAAATCTTGAAATTTGGTTTTCATAACATCATTTGAAACACTTAGAAAATCACTTTATAACAGAACCTTTTTATTTTTTAATTTTTTTTGCACTTTTGGACACACGGTCAAAACCCAAAGTTACTAAACCTTTCTGTCTGTCATTTTTATTTGACTATCGGTGCAACAGGTAGAAAGATTTCAGAATCAGACCCCATTCAGGTACTTGGAAACCTTCATAGAGACATTTGCTAGAAAATGACTTACAGTCCAATCTTTGGGGAAAGAGATATGAAAAGTATGTTTTCCCAAGAAAAACAATACACGTTCTTTCCAGATGTGACTGGAAAGAACAGAACTTAAGATACACATTTATGCTGTTGCATCATATACAAAGGAAGATACTGGTTGTGGGTTATGTAAATCCCAGACTTATGAACAGGAAATGTGTATAATATATGATAGGTTAGATTTTCTTTTTGTTGTCCAACGCAGGTCCTTTAGAGAGAAAAAGATCACAGTGATGATCAGGTAATGCAATAGGTTAAGTCAAGGTAAGTGCTGAAAGATAGTAGGATTAGAGAGATGTTTATTTTATGGCATCTTCTCTCATGGAGTTCTTAGCACTTCGGACAGGTCTTCGTTCTCCCCCTTTGCACAGCTGTTATGTGTCATTCACCAACCGGCTGTATTTAACTGGCCTACTGAGGTGGACTACTGGCAGGTGAGGGCCAATGGTAAGATCGAGGTACAATTTCTTGGACATTGTTTTCAAAGTACTGAAATGGCCTGTACCACCACACCCAGGCCAACAGGTCCATCTGGGAAGCTTCTTTGAGCACTTGCTGATTGGCCATAGTGTGGTACCACCAGAAGAGTCTTGTAGTGATGTAAAATGCCACCACCACGTACACAGTGTGGTGGCCATGCACTAAGAGAATACAGAAGATTCCAACCACGCTGAGAATCCAGCAAATCCAGTGATACCCCCAGAGTTGTGAAGGGAAATACTCTTTGATAAATAAGTAGGTGAGTGTGAGCATGACCGTGTGGCTGCTGTACAGATAGTCCCCACACATGTTGTGAGAGCCAGTTACGGACAGGCCACTGCCAGCAATGAGCTTCATTATTCTCCACAGTTGGGCTTCCCAGTCTCTGAAAAGCTTCAGAGAGCAGTTTGAAATGCATACCAGGTACTGGGATTGTAGTTACATACATTGTAATACACCGATACAGGTACAGCGTGCCAACTATGCAGAAAAATCTTCTGCTAATAATAGACTTGTATTTTGCCGAACCGGTTTGGCTCAGTGGATAGAGCGTCGGCCTGTGGACTGAAAGGTCCCAGGTTTGATTCCGGTCAAGGGCATGTACCTTGGCTGCGGGCACAGCCCCAGTTGGAGGTGTGCAAGAGGCAGCTGATCGATGTTTCTCTCCCATTGATGTTTCTGACTTTCTATCCCTCTCCCTTCCTCTCTGTGAAAAATCAATAAAATATTAAAAAAAAATAGACTTGTATTTTAAGAGCAGTCACTGACAGGAGGAACCAAGATGGCAGCATAGGTAAACACCTATACTGCTGCCTCACACAACAATTTCAAAAATACAGCTAAAGACAAAATAGACATCATCCAGATCCACTGGAAAGCTGGCTGAGTGGAAATTCTACAACTAGAAGGAAAGAGAAAAGGACACTGAGACTCAGAGGAGGTGCGGAGGACAGAGGTGCGGAGACGCAGAGACGGGCGCGAGCGGAAAGGGCGGGCGGCTGAATACCCAGCTGGTTTTCTTGAATGGGGAGGGAGACAAAGACTCCCCACTGTGCTAAACCCAGTTCTGGGTGAGTCTCAGAGAACCTAGACCATACGGGGTGAAGCTGGACTGTCAGGAGGAAGCACACTGAGACTCGGGAGCTCCAGAGGGGTGTGAGGCTGGCTCTCTCGTTCGGGAGAAAAACAAAACCTCTGGACTGCACTGTATCCCAGTTCTGGGAGAGACTTTGGGTTTCCAGACTCATTTGGGGAGAAACTGGACTGTCTGGTGGTGGCAAAACTCGAGGGCAGCTTTCTCTCAGAGGTGCGGGCAGCCATTGCTGTGGGACATAGAGACCCAGGCGCCACTTAGGGCGGGCTGACAGGAAACCCAGGCTGACTGCTCAGCCCTGAGACCCCGCCCCATCCAAGGTGAGCGAAGAGGCTCTCCCAGCATAGACACAGCTGATCCTCCCAGCCAATGGCCTGGAGGTCAACCTCTCCCAGTGATACCAACAACAATCAAGACTTAACTACAACAAGGCTGTACACACAGCCCATAAAGGGGTGCACCAAGAGACTCCAAATCAGGTAACTGGGAAGGCTGAGTCACTGGGCCCTAGAGGACACCTATCACACAAAGCTACTCTACAAGCTCAGGGAAGCAGCAAAAATGCAGAGACAAGGAAACAAATCACAAATGGAAGAAATGGAGGAAAAGAAATGACTGGACATAGAGTTCAAAACCACGGTTATAAGGTTTTTCAAGAAGTTCTTAGAAAAGGCCGATAAATTCAGCGAGACCCTTGAGGATATGAAAAAGGACCAACTAGAAATTAAGCATACACTGACTGAAATAAAAAACATTATACAGAGACCTAACAGTAGACTAGAGGACCGCAAGAATCAAGTCAAAGATTTGAAATACAAAGAAGCAAAAAACACTCAGCCAGAAAAGCAAAAAGCAAAAAGAATCCAAAAAATTGAAGATAGTGTAAGGAGCCTCTGGAACAACCTCAAGGATACCAACATCCAAATTATGGGGATGCCAGAAAAAGAGAGAGAGCAAGATACTGAAAATCTATTTGAAGTAATAGTGACTGAAAACTTCCCCCACCTGGTGAAAGAAAGAGACTTACAAGTCCAGGAAGCACACAGAACCCCAAACAAAAGGAATCCAAAGAGGACCACACCAAGACACATCATAATTAAAATGGCAAGAGCAAAAGACAAAGAGAGAATATTAAAAGCAGCAAGAGAAAAACAGTTATCTACAAGGGAGCACCCATTCGATTGTCAGCTGATTTCTCAACAGAAACTATGCAGGCCAGATGGGAGTGGCAAGAAATATTCAAAGTGATGAATAGCAAGAACCTACAACCAAGATTACTCTACCCAGCAAAGCTATTATTCAGAACTGAAGATCAGCTAAAGAGCTTCACAGATAAGAAAAAGCTAAAGGAGTTCATCACCACCAAACCAGCATTATATGAAATACTGAAAGGTATTCTTTAAGAAGAGGAAGAAGAAAAGGTAAAGATAAAAATTATGAACAACAAATACATGTCTATTAACAAGTGAATCTAAAAATCAAGTGAATTAAAAATCTGATGAGCAGAATAAACTGGTGAATATAATAGAATCAGGGACATAGAAAGAGAGTGGACTGACAATTCTTGGGGAGAAAATTTTGTGGGAGGTGCAGGAAGAGACTGGACAAATATCGTACACTTATGGATGAGGACGGAGGGGGAGGTAAGGGCAGAGGGTGGGGTGGGTACTGAGTGGAGAGGAGCTATGGGGGCAGGGGAAGAGGAACAATTGTAATAATCTGAATAATAAAGTTTTATTAATTAAAAAAAAAGAACAGCCACCGAACTAATCAGAGTCCTATAAGGATCAAGCCGTTAATTTCACAAATAGAAAAGGCCCACTGCACCTGGTTAAAATGGTCAAAAAACGTGTCCAGGAGTGGAGGCTGCACCTCCTTAGGAAGTGCTCGTTCATGGACGACCGAGATCATCACGTGGTGAGAACAAAACAGCAAAGTGCATAAAGAAAGGCCAGGAGAGGCTTGCCCCACTCCATGGGGTACTGGGAGCGCTCCAGTTCTGGCATGGGGATCTTTATCATCTCCTTCCTATACCCATTTGGCATCCCGTTGTGTTTGACCTTGATGCTGAATCTGCTGTCAGGGGTGGGGACATCTGTGCCAATGCTGAGGTGCCCGTTGGTATGGCTGTTCTTGTGTACTTCCATGTGGTGCTCCATTTTCAAGGTCTCTTATCATGTCCAAGAGCCGCTGCCCGCTGTCGGAGGAGATTCGGCACAAGGTCGGGGGGCCGGGGGCGGGTTGTGAAATTCTCTTGGGTTAGGTTGACCAAGTCCCGGCCCATTAAATGTTCCCGAGGCTCACAGTATTCTGGCATAGCGTTCTCCACCAGCCAGTCTGTCACCTTTCTGTGTGACAGATAAACCACTTCCTTCATTGCACTGGCAGACAACAGGCAGTCCCCCCCCCCCCCCCCCTCTTGTTCTCGGAAGTCAGCCGACTTTTTACGGAGCAGGACGCTGGCCCTCGAAAGCATGCTCATCCTGTCAGGCCTCATGAGAGGCTTGGGTAGCAAGATGGTCAGGGCAATTTTTAAACACCTCGCGCAGCTGTCCAGGGTTCTTGAGTACCAGAGCACTCATTCAACTCATTTTTCAACAAGATTCTTCCTTGGTCTGTCCTGGCTGGAGGCAAAGTCTCCTGCAAAGTTCCTGGGGCACTAAGTTTTTGCGCCACTCCCGCACGCTGGTGCCCGCCAAGGTGCAGGCAGAGAGGCGAAGGCGGTCGAAGGGGCGCTGACCCCGGCCCCCGCTCCTGGGCGCACCCACACCTCTGCCTGCCAGTGAAGCCGCCCTATCCCATGACCTGGCGGGGCGGCTGGCCAGCACCACTGCAACTTTAGCTTGGGGTGTAAGCATTTAGGATTTGGGGCTCAAGGAGAGGACAGATTTGCTCGAAGTGGAGGAGATGGGCAGCGTCTCCTTAATGGGTGTCTTAAAAGGTCCTCCCTCCTCCTGGGAGAAGCCAAACTGGGAGGCAGGCACAGAGGGCCCTCAAGGGAGAGTGAGCTCTGTGGCCTCTGAGAAGAGCAGCTCTGGCTCATCCGCACAGGAGGCCGCAGGGGCTGCTCCCTCCCCTTTCTTCGTTTAATCACGAGCATTTCAGACACACACCGGGTCGGGACCTGAGCCCACTGTAAGACTTCTCGGACCTTGGAGGGGGAGAATGGGGGAGCCCTCCTCCCAGGGCTGAGACAGCTCCTCTTTGACATGTGGCGTGGTGAGGGCCACTCTATCGGGGCGGGATCTCCGCCTTGATGGGCCTCCCTAAATGTGGCATTTCCTCCACGGGCTGTATTTCTTCCTCCTGGTGGATTGAACTGGAAAGCAGAGGTGGTAGGGAGCCTTTCTCCAAGCAGGAGTTTCTCCTCCTTCACTGGCCCTGCAGTGGGCAGAGGGGCTACCGCCCATCAGCTAGCGGCACAAATCCTGAAAGAGAATCTAGGAGACTACATGTACAATCTGAGGGTGACCTTCTTAACTGAGACTGGACACCCAGAAGCTTGGGGCAATACGGACTCACTTGCTGTGGCGAGCAAGCTCTGAGCTCATGAGAGAAGCTGCCAGGGGCAAGGGCGCCTTTACTGAGGGCTGTACCACCAGTGGCTGTTCACCGGGAACTGAATGGGGACCGGGTATGACCTGACCCGGGGTAGCAATGGCTTCATTTTCCACCGTGTGCCCAGTGGGAGTGCAGTTTTGACGGTCACATTCCTGCAGCGCTCAGGATTGGGTATTTCTGCTGCTTAAACACCTGCTCCGAGATCAAGTAGCGATTAGCACTGGGGTGAACGGTCCAAAAGATCTTGCCATTGGCAGATATCTCTCAAACAAACATGTCAAGAAGAGAAAGGTTATGGCAAATGGGATTCTTCCAGACTGGCTTTGCCCTGTGCTCAAAGTAGGGGAAGTCGTTCTCCATCCACATGGAGGTGTCTTTCAGGGCCATACGTTTCCTCTCACCACTGTTTTTTTTTTTTTTTAAGTATATTTTTATTGATTTCAGAGAGAAAGGGAGAGGGACAGAGAAATAGAAACATCAGTGATGAGACAGACATTGATCAGCTGCCTCCTGCACACCCCCTACTGAGGACGGAACTGGCAACCCAGGCATGTGCCCTTGACTGGAATCAAACCTGGGACCCTGTCTGTAGGCCGCCACTCTATCCACTGAGCCAGACCGTCGAGGGTGACCTCTCAGTACTGTTGATGGCAAATTGTAGCATGGCCATGTGAGAGTGCAGCCCCGCTCAGACACGAACTCCGGGCAGGATGTCGAGCCTCCAAGGGACTTCTCAACCTTAACCTGATTCGGCTTTAGGTACTGGTTTTTCTTTCCCTCCATCTCTTGCTTGATGCTGCAGGAGCCCAGGCCAGAACCCACCTTTCCAAGCCACTGGATGTTGGTCAAGCTGGTGTTAAGAGCGCAGCCTGCTGCCTCAGTTCTCCCATCTCTGCCCGAGAGGGACTCCAGGCAGTCTAGGAAGACTCACTTCTGTAGCTGCAGATTTTGGTCCCAGGGTCTTGGTGATCCATCCCTTCTGGCCTCTTGGAATCATTGCTGGTTTGGGCTTGAGGCTGGGGTTCTGGACGGTGAGTGGGGGCTCCCCCACAGCTAATGAGGATGAATTTGTTGGGCCCATTGCTGCTGCTCTTTTCCTTTGGCGGTATGTGCTGTGATGATGCTCTGGATATTGGCATTGTTGGGGAGGGCCACCGCTTGGGTGTTGGGCATAAGGGGGTGGTTAATAATCTTGGTCCCAGTCAGAAACTTGCAAGAAGTGGACTCTGCCACTTCCTTGAAGGCCTGTACCTGACCAGGCTCTTATTGGGCAGAGGCCTCTTAAACAGGTAGGGGCAGCCTCTGCCTTTTGAGAATCTGTGGCCGATGGGGGCTGGTTTTCGTTAGAAATCTGTTTTCACTCTCCATTGAGAATCACAAGCCTGGACTCTGGAAAGTGTAAGGAGCAGCGGGATGTCCGAGCTCTCCCAACTGCAGTCACTGCAGCTGTAGCTGCTGGGCTGTGGCTCCTAGGGTGGGCTCCGGGCTCCTCCAGCCTGGGGCTGAGCCAGGGCACCTGGCAGGGACTCGTGCCAGGCCTGCTGGATCCCCAGCTGGGTGGGAGGGGTAGGGAATCCCTGGAAGGTTCCCAGAAAGGAGGGGGTCCCGGGCCAGGGGGGCAGGCACCTGCTTTTTTCCTTTTTAAGATTGTTTTGGCTATTCTTGGTCTTTTACGTTTCTGTGTACATTTTAGAATCAGGTTGTCAATTTCTTTTTGTTGTTGTTAATCCTAACCCAAGAATATTTTTTCCATTGAGTTTTAGAGAGAGTGGAAGGGAGGGGGAGAGGCAAGATCGATGTGAGAGAGACACATAGATTGCTTGCCTCCCACATGCACCCCAACTGAAGCCAGGGATCAAGCTTGCAACTGAGGTATGTGCCCTTGACCAGAAATCAAACCCGTGACCCTTCAATCCTATGGCCAAAGCTCTAACCACTTAGCAAATCAGCCAGGGCCTCCTCATACTTTCTTTTTTGAAACTTTGGGATATATATATTGATTTCAGAGAGGAAGGGAGAGGGAAAGAGAAGCATCAATGATGAGAAAATAACTGCTCTAGCCAGTTTGGCTCAGCGGGTAGAGTGTGGGCCTGTGGATTAAAGGGTCCCGAGTTCGAATTCGGTCAAGGGCACATACCTTGGTTGCGGGTTCCTCCCTGGCCTGGGCCTTGGTCAGGGCTCATGCAGGAGGCAACTAATCAATGTGTTTTTCTCACATTGATGTTTCTGTCTTTCCTCTCTCTTCCACTCTCCCTAAAAATCAATGGAAAAGTCTCCTCTGGTGAAAATTAACAACAAAAAAGATGAGAATCATTGATTGGATGCCTCCTGCACAGTCCCCACCAGGGATTGAGCCTGCAACTTGGGCATGTGCCCTGACCAGGAATCAAACCATGACCTCCTGGTTCCTAGGCTGATGCTCAGTCACTGAGCCATGCCGGTCAGGCCTCCTTATACTTTCTTATGGGCTCTTTTACATTTTGGTCTATGATCCTCTCAGATTAATTTTTGTGTATAGAGTGATATAGAGGTAGGTCATGTTCATTTTAAACCAACATTTATTTAAAAGTATAGCGACTTATTATAAAATTCAATAAAGAATTTTACAGTGAACATACATTCTCACTACCTAGATTCTAACAGTAGGACCTAGCCAGTTTGGCTCAGTGGATAGAGCACTGACCTGCAGACTGAAGGGTTCTGGGTTTGATTCCGGTCAAGGTCACGTAGCTCAGTTACAGGCTAGATCTGCATGTGGGAGGAAACGAATTGGTGTGTTTCTCTCACATTGATGTTTCTCTCTGTTTTTCCCCCTCCATTATTTCTAAAAATCAATGGGAAAATATCTTCAGGTGAGGATTAACAACAAAAAAAGAAAAAAATTCTAATTAATATTAACATTTCACTGCTACTTATATTATCACTTACTTATTTACTATCCATCTATCTCTTCATCCATATATATCCATCCACTAATACATCTTGTTTTTAAAATATGTGTCCAAATAAATTGCAGACAGTAGACCTGGGCCGTGTGGTTCAGTTGGTTGAGTGTTGTCCCATGAACTAGAGGTACTAGTTCAATTCCTGGTCAGGGTCTGCACAACATAATCCAGGTAGGAGGCAGCTGATCTCACATTGATATTTCTCTCTCTCTCAAAAATCAATAAAAACATATTTTTAAAAGTTGCAGACAATTGCCGAGACCGGTTTGGCTCAGTGGATAGAGCGTCGGACTGGGGACTGAAGGGTCCCGGGTTCGATTCCGGCTAAGGCATGTGCCCTGGCTGCGGGCACAATCCCCAGTAGGGGGCGTGCAAGAGGCAGCTGATTGATGTCTCTCATCGATGTTTCTGACTTTCTGTCCCTCTCCCTTCTGCTCTGTAAAAAATCAATAAAAATATATTTAAAAAAAAAGTTGCAGACAATAGTATATTCTACCCCCTAAGTACTTCAGTATGGATATTATAAATTGATAGGTCAATATTGTTGACATACATGAAATACACAAATATTTTTAAATATATATATATTTTATTGATTTTAGAGAGGAAGAGAGAGGGACAGAGAGATAGAAACATCAATGATGACAGAATCATTGATTGGCTGCCTCCTGCACACCCCCTACTGGGGATCGAGCCCGCAACCCAGGCATGTGCCCTTGGCTGGCATCGAACCTGGGACCCTTCAGTCCGCAAGCCGATGCTCTATCCATTGAGCCAAACCAGCTAGGGTGAAATACACAAATCTTATGTGTACTTTCACTGTGTTGTGACAATGTGACTTGTAACCAAACCCTCTATTAAAATACATAATTTTACCATCATCCCATAAAGTTCCCTCATTCCTCTTCCCAGTTAATCACTATCCTCTATACTAAATGAAGCCACCATTTTTCTGGTCCTCCCACCCCTAAGTAGATCAGTTCTGCATGTTCTAGGACTTCATATAATGGAATTACACAGCATGACTCTTTTGTGAGAGGCTTTTTCACTCAGTGTAATGTTTTTGAGATTCATTCATGTTGATATATGTGTATTAGGTTGTTCCTTGGGTGGATCAATAATATTCTATTGTACAGCTACCACAGTTTATTTATCCATTCTTATATTGATGGTCACCTGGGATGGTGCCAACTTTTGGCTTTCTGAACATTCTTGTGCAAGCTTTTTGTGGACATATATTTTCAATTCCCTAGAAGTGGAATTGTTGTGTCATAGGATAAGTATACTTTTAACTTTTTTGAGAAATTGTCAAGCAGTTTTCAAAAGTGGTTTGATCATTTTACATTTCTGCCAACGATGTATGAGAGCTATAGGTATGTCATAGAGAGAGGTGCTCCTATAGACAAGTAAGTCCCATTCCATGTGGGGCAAGTGATTGAGCTCTATACTAACAATCAGGTTCTGGAAGGGCAATAGCTATTCTTTCATTAACTTTTTTTTGAGATGTGTTCTATGTCAGGCCCTGGGATAACTGCTGAGTGAAACAAGCAAGGATAAGTAAGACACAGACCTTCTCTTCAAGAAGAGAACTCTGAAATGTGCCTGGAAGGCATGGCTCAGTGATTGAGCCTTGACCTATGAACCAGAAGGTTATGGTTCAATTCTCTGTCGGGGCATATGCCTGCATTGTTGGCTCAATCCCCAGTGTGGAGCGTGCAAGAGGTAGCCAATCAATGATCCTCTCTCATCCCTCTCCCTTCCTCTCTGAAGTCAATAAAAATATATTTATTTCAAAAAATACTCTGAAATGTGAGACTGGCAAGAAAACAATGATAACACTTGTGACAAACAACGTGATAAAAGCAGGCCAGGCCAAGAGGAGGCACAGAGGCAGTTAGGGAGGGCTTCCTGGAGGTGACTTTTAATCTGAGGTTTTGAAGGATAAATATAATTTGGCCTCTCTCTGCATTGAGGGGACAATTGAATGTAGGAGAGTCTTGGAAGAAGATCTCTCCAGACAACAGGGAAACATGTTCAAGACTTGGAAGGTTGGCTAGAGGTTCAAGAAACTGTAGGTAATTCAGAATGACTAAACTACAGGGTAAGATTGGCAGGGGTCAACCTACTAGAATTTGGACTTTAACTTCAAAGCACTGAGGAGCATCTGAAGGCTTTTAATCAAGGTCATGACTTACTTAGATCTGCATTTGGGAAGGATTCCTCTGGCTGCTGTGGTGAAAGGGGCTAAATGGATGTCTGGATGGTAGCCAAGAAGAGGCAAGAGGAAGAATCCTACTGAAGAAATGGCAGCGGGCAAGGAGGGGAGGGGCTGGGTTTATGTCAAGGAGGCAGAAGCAATGGAGTTTATTGTCAACAGATAGAAGGTAAGAGGTATATCGATGCCTCCCAGATTTCTGCCTTAGGCAACTGAAGAGTACCTTACTATTTACTGTCATAAGGAAACAAGCAACATTTTACATACTTTTTTCTTACAGGACTTTAGAAGTATTTAACTGGAATAAAAGTTAATAAATACAGGAGTCTCCTCTTATCAGTGGGGAATAAACTTCAAGACTCCCAGTGGATGACTGAAACCGTGGGTACCAAACTCTTTATATACTGTTTTGTGTGTTTTTTTTTATATGGAACATATATACCTTTTTAGTTAAAGACTATATGGCTTCTCTTTGACATATCTGAATTGCCAGTATCACTACAGTTAGTCTTTCCTTAAAGTTGTAGATGGGTTCTGTGATTTTAAGCGAAATGGCATATAACAAAACCAGTTTTACCACAGGCTAATTGACATAAGCAAGAGTTAGGTTCCTCAGGCACCTCAGCAATGTTACAGGGAAAGGATGTTATTTGAGGACCTGCTGTCCTCTATGCTTTGGGGCCATAATTAAGCAAAAGAAGAGTTACTGGAACACAGGCACTGTGATACCAGGAGTTGATGTGATAACCTGGACAGCTACCGGGTGATCGCCGGAGGACAGAGTGCAGTGTGGAGATGCTGGACGAAGGGGTGATCGCGTTCTGAAGGCGCACGATTTAAAACTTACCAATTTATTTATGGAATTTCCATTTAATATTTTTGGAACACAAACTGGAAAGCAAACCATGGACAAGGTGGGGAAGGGGGGAACTACTGTATGTTTTAATCAATTTAAATGTGATATTTATTCATTGTCTTCCAGGAAAGGTTAGGGATCACTTTGTTAATGTTTCCTGAACAAAAAATGTAATTATTACTAAGACAGGGGGTCTGGGCATGGTCTTTGGGCTCTTGCCACTACAGAGGCCCATAAAAGCTGGGGAAGGAATTAGAAACCAACAAGAAACCTCCATCCAGTTATTTAATCAACATTTACTAAGACCTTTTTTGGATAAGGCCTTGTGCTAGGAGATGGGGATATGAGGGAAATGACACAAGACTGCTCTCAAGGAGTTTACAACCTAACTTATCTCTGCTCTTGTGTACTGACACCTGCAATGCCTTCTGCAAGTCTGCGCTCAGCGTTAATAAAGTGGCACAGTACAGTGTAGCTGTCCAACCGCAGGTGTGACTTTACTCCTACAGCTTTCCTGCAAAGGCTTTGGCCACTGGGGCAAGAGCCACAGATATGTTCCTCCTCCCTGGATCTGCCTTTGGGAATGTATCTTAAGGGACTATTTGGGCTATGGACAAGGATTTATGTACAGAGATGTCCATTGCTGTTCTAAAGATATAGGGGACACAACAGCCTTACAATGGGAACTGAGAAAATAACTGAGCGGCGCATCCCTATGACGGACTATTAGGTGACACTTAGAAATAGTATTTAAAAATAACTTAACAACATGAGGGAAAGAGCAGGAAAAAAGTGGGGCACAAATCTCTAAAGGTACTCAAAGTATCCATAGTTTAGTATTTTTAGATTCTCTGTATTTTTCAAATTTTTGACAATGTGAATGTTATAGTATTTCTACAATCAGAACTTTTGGATTTCTTCCTTTTTTCCCAAATTGGAGACAATAGCAGAGTTAAAGCTAGAAAGACAGCCAAAATGACCAAGAATTGGGTTATTCTGTTATGAGGACTGACCAAAATTAACTGAAATTCTACATCTTATATGGTAAAAGTTGTATGAAATGTCAATATTAGTTGCAATATAGTGAGTGCAACTATGTGCCAAGTGCCAAGAAGGGTTTTATTATCTCTATTTCACATAGGAATGCTTGGCTTCAAATCCTAACTTTTTTTTTACCATGCTAAATACAAGCAAATTCAAAAAGGTTAATAAGCAATTCACAAACCCGACACAGGATTTTCAACATGTTTAGGGCATTGGCGGCCTGGACTGCTGACAACATTCACAAATCTCCAGTTCAAAAGTGTCTGGCTGTGTATCTTTTCCTGGCGGGTCTGACATCCACAGTACACACTCCTTTTATTGCCAGAAACGATGATGCACACACACGTTCCTTTCTGGCCCGTATGTTTACCTTAAGAGGATGCATTTGCTTTATTGCACAAATAAAGGATCTCAGGATAAACATTTGTTCTAAAGACTACACGCCTCAGCTCATAAGACTTCCAGAGCTTCTGGGTGCCAGTGAGACGTGCCCCGCCCTACAAACATACCCGCTCCCAGCCGCCGCTTCGGTGCGGTATCTAATCCCAGGCATCACGGGCTCCACTCTGCTGTTTAATCGCATCCCAATTGTCCCCCCGGACTTTGCCCCTCCCCCCTCCCAGATGGATTGGAAGGGTCAAGGCCCGGGCGGCCTGACCTTGAGTCATCTGCGGTCGCGGACTCGCGACGTGACCTTGGTCAAGTTCCCGCTTCCCTGTCCGCAGAGATGGAGAGCTGTGCCCCCCCCCCCCCCCTCCCTGGCGGTTTCTCAGCGGAGCAGGAAAGACCGGCTCCAGCATCCTTTTCTCCGGCGGATCTCTCCGCGCGCACCCCACCCACCCCACCCCTGCGCTCCTGGCGTAGAGGCCACCTGGACCCGGCGGCCCTCTCACTCAGAGGCTCGTTTACGCCGCGCGCACTGGGAGGGCGCGATTCCCGAACGCAGCCTCCGCTGCGAGCGCGCGGCCGCCCCGCAGGCCGGCGCTGCCTTACGCCGCTGACGCAGCGCGCCCAAGATGGCGGTGCGGTTGTCGTCGGGGGCGGCGGCGGCAGCGGGGGCGGCGGCCGTGGCGGCAGCTGGGACGACAGCCGTGACGGCGGCGGCGGCGCGAGGCCTGGGCCGGGGGGAATGAGGAGGCCGCGGCGGGCCGGCGGCGGAGCCGTGTAGCGGAGGAGCGGCTCCCCCTCTCTGCTTCCCTTGGCCGAGCCGGGGGCGCGCGCGCGCGCGTGGTCGTCCGCAGCGGGCTTCCCACTTTCTACCCGCACCGCACCCCCACCCGGGCCCGGAGGATGATGAAGCTCAAGTCGAACCAGACCCGCACCTATGACGGCGACGGCTACAAGAAGCGGGCCGCGTGCCTGTGTTTCCGCAGCGAGAGCGAGGAGGAGGTGAGGCGCCGGGCTGGGAGGCGCCGGGGTCGGCGGCCGCTTCCAGCCCAGGCTGGGGGCCGGGGGGGGGGGGGGGCGGCTGTCGGGGACGGGGTGGCGGGACTCCTGGGCTCGACCCAAATGAAGTTCCGGCGCGATTTCCTGAGGTGAAGAAGGGGAAGGAAAAAGGGTGGTGGGCGGGGGAAGTGGTCTGAACCCGGCCATCGGCGCGGGCGGGCGGAAGGGGATGCCAGCCTGCGGCCGGGCACCCCAGTCCGGGGCCTGTCACCGGAGTGTGGCGGCGGGGAGCAGGCAGGGCCGGGCAGAGTGTGGTTTCGGCCGGGCCTCCGGCGTGTGCTCCAGGAAGGGCAGCTCCCACTTGTCAGCGAGCACATGTGTGCGGAGGCCGCCGGACACGAGGCGCGGGCCGCCCCTTTGTGGCCCAGAAGTCGCCCTCGTCGTCGGCAGGTGAGGGGGTGCGAAGGGCTCCTGTGCGGCTGTGGGGGCAGGGAGGGTGTCTCAGTGAGATTCACGGCGTTGTACAAAAGCCAACGCCAGCTGTTTATTTTATAAGGTTCTGGGTAGCCCTTCTGGTGTAGCCTGAGAAGAAAAGGTATTTGATAAGATAAATCTTTTGGGAGTTGAAAATGTTTCATTTTAATGGGGAAGGCCAGAGCGGTATTTAAGATCTTTGCCCTGAGGTTCCTCTGCTGCTCTCGATCAAGGCCCTTGGGATTGAATTTGCTAGCAAAACAGAAATGCTTTGAATCAGTTTCTTTCTGCATAAAGCACTTAAAAAAAATCTCAGCCTCCCAAAGCCGTTTCTGTGGCGATAAAGGGAATTCAGAAAAGGAACGTGTTTCGTAAGTCCACAAAGAAAAGCACTTGGGAAATTCATGAGATGCCTGCGCGAATGCGTTTCTCGCCTGTGCATGGTGGTAAAATGGCAGTTTAACGGGAAACAATGAAGGACAGCGAGAGTCGGTGTGTGACGGACGGTGTGGGTTCAGCAGTGGGCAGTGGTGAAACCGTGCACGGTGTTGAAATGGGGGAAGGGAACTTGACCCGTTAGTTATGAAAAGAAGCTGTGATGAAAGACAGATGGATTAGCAGAAGTGTCCGGCCAGAGATATTTCGGAGGAAGTGGGAATTTAAATTATTGCCTGGGGGAGGGCACCAGTTGTGGTGTTGAGGGATGGTGTGTGTTCCCTTTTAACAAAACAGAAGGAAATGGATTTGGAAATGTATACTTTGTGTCCTAGCATGTGCTGTAAAAATCCCCCAAACAGGTGTATTTTAATAGGAGTACTAAGGAGGGACATGCTGTAAATTATGTACTGTTTCGGAATACATACTTGAGTAAAATAAAATTATTGGTGGCAAAGCCTTTATTCTCTTCATTGTTATATCATACTAGAGGCCCAGTGCATGAATTTTGTGCACTGGGGTGGCAGGGGCTGGGGAGGTCCCTCACCCCAACCTTTGCCCTCTCACAGTCTGAGACCCCTCGGGGGATGACTGGCTGCCGGCTTAGGCCCAGTCCTCACCCCCCTCCCCCTCCTTGGCAATCAGACATCCCTCTGGTAGTCCAGGACCCCTTGCTCCTTACAGTTTGCCTGCAGCAGAGGCAGGAGAGGCTGCGTTAGCCAGCCTGCAGCCATGAGCCCAGCTTCTGGCTGAGGAGCACTCCCACACACTGACCACCAGGGAGCAGCGCCTGCATTGAGTGCCTGCCCCCTGGTGGTCAATGCACATCATAGCAACCAGTTGTTCTGCTGTTTGGTCAATTTGCATATTAGGATTTCATTATATAGGAGGATTATGGGAAATGATGGGATCACAAGCTGTTAACTGGATGGAAAACTAATTAACATAATAACATATCTCACTACACTACAATGGTTAAGTCTGTGAGCACCCCAATTATAAGTGGAAAGGTATATAATTCAGTTGTATGAATGATGCAAGATTTTATTTGTTTTAAAATCTCATACTATGCCGAAACCGGTTTGGCTCAGTGGATGGAGCGTCGGCCTGCGGACTGAGGGGTCCCGGGTTCGATTCTGGTCAAGCGCATATACCTTGGCTGCGGGCACATCCCCAGTGGGAGGTGTGCAAGAGGCAGCTAATTGATGTTTCGCTCTCATAGATGTTTCTGACTTTCTATCCCTCTCCTTTCCTCTCTGTAAAAAAATCAATAAAATATATATTTAAAATAAAATCTCATACTAGAAATTGAAAACGTGAGCATTTTGGATACATTGGAAATCCTTTACATAAGCAAACAGATTTGATTTTCTGATAAAGTTTTGTTATTTACTGACATGAGTAGCATTAATATTAGATTTGACTGATCATGGAGTTTTCTCTACTGAATTTTTCTTTTTTTAAAATCTTTTTCTGTTGTTCTGAATTTCTTTTCGAATATTGGTTAATGCAGATCTTTACAGATTCAGTGGATGTTGCACCTAACACCTAGGAAGAACAAGAAGATTAATGAAATGAGCCCATTTTAGACTTGTTCAGTTCACTTAAACAAGCATGTATTAAGAACCTACTATCGGTGCAATACTCTGTAATGTGGGATCAACATCCCTTCCTGCCCCCAAAAATATGAGTAGTTTTTTATAGGATCCCTTAATTGGGAGAGATTTTGGACCAGGAATTATCTCTAGGGTTCTGTTCAACTTTCAGATTATGTAATCATGTTGGATGGGAAGAATTTGTTAGTTCCAAGAGAACTTTTATATTCTCAATAGATGTACTAGAAACGGGAAGTATTAGCTGCCACATTGTGGGAATTTGAAATTCCAATTCAATAGGACATTCAACCCATTTTTATTTTATTATATTTTAAAAATATATTTTTATTTCAGAGAGGAAGGGAGAGGGAGAGAGAGATAGAAACATCGATGATGAGAGAGAATCATTGATCAGCTGCCTCCTGCATGCCCCCAGTGTAATGAAAAAGAGATGGAAAATATTAGCAAATAATAGACCATGAATCAAACCTTCTAAGATTCTGTTTTATCAGCCCTAGAAAATTTATTTATAGGCCTACTGAAATACTGATTCAGTATTTCGGGATGTGTGAACATATTCAGCAAGTTTAAGTGTCAGGTTCTGTGATATGGTTATGAAGGCGGCAGGCTGTGCGGGAACTTAGAGTCTAGTGGGAGAGATGGAAGGGCAAATAGACCCAACAACATGATGAAAACGAATTCCCTTCCTGCAAACCTTGGCTGCTTTTCCTGTTGATAAACAAGAAACCCCTAGCAGGAAAATTTCCCACTTACAAATTTTATTAATTGTGAGTGACATTTTGATAAATTAAATCTTTAAGTTTGGGGTGTTTGTGAGAACAAACATTTATTACAGAACTTTGAATCTGATATATAGTGAACATTTTCTTACCCAGTCTGTGCTTTAACCAGCTGCTGCACTGAACACTCACTGTTACTGTGTGAAATATGGGTCTGATATATCTTGACCTTGTGGCCTCCCAACCAATCTGTGTTTACAAAGAATCAGCTCAGTGTTTATTGTTGGTTTTTAATATTTATTGTTGAAAGTACCCCCCCATTGACCCCCTCCAGCCTGTCCCCACCTCCCTATGTGTTGCTTTTTTGTTGTTGTTATTAGTCCGCACCAGAGGATATTCTTTCCAGTGATTTTTAGAAACTGTGGAACGGAGGAAAGAGAGAGAGAGAGAGAGAGAGAGAGAGAGAGAGAGGGAGGAAGGAACACATTGATGTAAGATGTTGTGGGGTGACTTCCACGACCAGTTGCAAAATGACCACGGAGGCAGTTAAGTTGGTGATAAGCAGGCAAGGATTTATTGAAAACTGGCCAGGACGGTCACAGGGGCACCACGCGGAGACCTAATACCCACGGCCGCGCCGCCCCAGGTGCAGGCTGTCCTTTTAAAGGGGTCTGAACCATAAATGTTATTGCCCTACGTTTGGTGAATAGCTCCCAAGGCCGCATCTGGGGGAGGGGTGCCAGCAGACTATGAATGACCCTGTTGCTCGCTCCTTATCTTCTAATTATACATCTGATAGACGTGGGAAAGTGGTCTTATCTTGTAAAAACAGGTGGTGTAGCTATACAGTTGGCGCCCACCGGTTACTCCTCTGGTTCTAGCCTTCAAGGTCTCAAGCTGGAAACTAAAGCAATTATTCTTTTGTTTTAAGCAAGCAGGGGTGAACAGTGGCCAAAGTTTCAGAACAGCAGTTTTACCTTAGATAAATGTTCTTATGACCTTATTTCATAAGAGAGATACATCAATGGGTTGCCTCTTGCATGCACCCAATCAGGGCCTGGGATTGAACCTGCAACCCAGGTATGTGCCCTTGACTGGGAATTAATCCGTGATCCTTAGGTCCATGGGCTGACACTCCAACCACTGAGCCACACTGGCCAGGGCAGGAGTCAGTTGTATTTATTTCTGTATCTGTTCATGGTACTTACTGTAATTATGTAGTGTAGTTAAGTTTGACATAAGCCAGTGAAATTTGAATTAAAGAATGGTTTTGTGAGCTTTTCAAATGCTTTGGAATGATTAGATAACTTCAAGTCACTAAGAAATTACTGCTCGATTATATGGATAAACAAACTGAAAAAGATGGGGAGGGAGTAGTCTAGAAGGACTCTATGCATAATCACTTCATGACTTTTTAGGTTTTTGTTTATATATATTGAAAACATAGGTCATGCACAATGGTTGTGGAATATGAAAGAAAGACAACTTGTAATTCAATAGTACACCCACACTCAAGACAAAATCTTGGACTTACAAACAAAGGTTGGCAAATAAATATGCATTTATATAATATATATTTTAATCCTCACCCAAGGATATGTTTTTTAAATTGATTTTTAGAGAGAGAAGAAAGGGGGGGGGAGAGAGAGAGAGAGAAGAGAGAGAGAGAGACATCAGTGTGGAGTAGTTGCTTCCTGTGCACACCCCAACCAGGGATCAAGCTGGCAACCCTGGCATGTGCTCTGACTGGGAATTAAACCTGCAACCTTTCGGTGCACAGGACAGTGCCCAACCAACTAAGCCACACAAGCCAGGGCTACATTTATAATTTTAATCTGCCATATCTTCTAATTAATATTTTATCACAAACAATATAGAAGACAGACTTCTTGAGTAAGAATTTATTGCACTTGATTAGGTAATATGACAATTTTGTCAAATTACTCAACTTTGGCCTTCCTAAAACACTTCTTTCCATTTTTGGAGCTTTTGTGATAGCAGGAAGTGAGAGACGTTGGGGGTGGGCTTGCCTATACTCTGTACCCTTCCCAGAATGGAGTGGGAGAATATAACATAGGCATTTTAGTCAGTTGAAATATCTAGCAGAGTGAAATCTTCACTTAGGTCAGTGACACAGACGATACGCCAGGTGACATCACAGTGTCTGAGAAAGTTAAAACTGGCCGTAAAGGATCTGTTTCTACATTGAGGGGAAGAATGGGGCAACGAGTACTGATAGGGTCATCTCAGTTAGACTTTCCTGTGCATTAAAATAAAAAGAGTGAACTAGAGTGTCCTTAAGGGTGTTTGGTTTGTTGAGCTATCCCATCAGGAGCCCTGCGTCTCTTGGCAAGGGGCTGCTGCACCTCCTTTTCTCAGGTCCCTGAGCTCACTAGGCTGGATGGGAAGATGATTGACATTGAAGCTCCTCATTGGGCAGAGACTCTAGTGGCCTGAGTGTCAGTAAAAATGCTACAGAGGAGCAGGTGGAGGGACTCGCTGTGGGCCACACCTTCCCCCAGGCCCTGGAGAGGGGAGTGGTAAGGCACAGATGGCCATCTCAGTGGCAGTAACCACGATGAAGGACTTCTAGAAGATCCCAGGCTGGTTAGGTAGTCTTTTTGTAGTATATCTGGTGCATTGGCCCAGTCATCTGGACTGGACATTTCTTTTTTTTTGAAACACATATTTTATGTTATGTTATTTTTAATTTCAGAGAGGAAGAGAGAGAGAGAGAAATAAACATCAGAGGATTGTTGGTCAGCTGCCTCCTGCACGCCCCTTACTGGGGATAAGGCACCGCAGCCTGGGCATGTGCCCTGACCAAGAATTGAACCGTGACCTCCTGGTTCTTAGGTGACACACAACCACTGAGCGACACTGGCCACACTCTTCATTTCTTTATTCTTTTGTCTTTTGAAAAATTTTCATTTATTTTATTTAATTTTTTCTTTGCTGCTCATTTTAATCTTTCCTGGAGGGGTTTTTTTTTTTTAAATGTGTGTGTGCTTTTCCTTGTCCTGTCTAACAATACTGATTAGTCACTTAAACATTTCTTCCATTACCTTCCAATCTACCTTCTTCCTGAGATGTGAATCCTGGTCTGAAATCATACTGCAGGTCCATTATTCTTTTCTACACTTTGCCCTAATCTTACTTGCTTTTGGGGTGATTCTCATCCTATCTAATAAAAGAGTAACATGCAGATTGACCATCACTCCAACACACAACAGGGCTGCCCCCATGTGGTCAAAGATCCTGCCCCCATGTGGACACAAGATGGCCACCACAAGATGGCTAGCAGGGGAGGACAGTGGGAGGTCCCAGGCCTGCAATGGAGGGCAGTTGTGGTTGATCAGGCCAGCAGGGGCGGCTATTGGGAGGGACCAGGCCTGCAAGGGAGGGAAGTTGGGGGCAATCAAGCCTGCAGGGGAGGGCAGTTAGGGGTGACCAGGCTGGCAGAGGAGGGAAGTTGGGGGCAAACAGGCTGGCAGGGGAGCAGTTAGATATCAATTAGGCTGGCAGGGTAGTGGTTAAGGGGTGATCAGGCTGGCAGGCAGAAGCAGTTAGGGGTAATCAGTGAGGCAGGCAGGTGAGCAGTTTAGAGCCAGCAGTCCTGGATTGTGAGAATGATGTCTGACTGCCCATTTAGGCCTGATCCTACTGGGATCAGGCGTAAATGGGCAGTCAGACATCCCTTGAGGGATCCCAGATTGGAGAGAGTGCAGGCTGGGCTGAGGGACACCCCCTACTCCCATGCATGAATTTTGTGCACCGGGCCTCTAGTTTCTTAATAAACATAGTGTTGTGCATCTACAAGTGTGAAGCAGTCTATATTTTTCTTCATAGCCTAATACAAAAAGGAAGGGCCCTATTCAAGAATGCCTTGTTTATTCATTCCTTCAGCACACTTTTTTTTTTGAGAGCCCTAGTATTAACTAGTTTTTGTGCAAGATCCTGATAATACACAGATTAGTAAGTCTGTGGTGCCTCATAAAGTCAACCCCTCTACCTGCTCTGCACCATGCCATCCCTTCCTGCCTGCCTAGTGACCTCATTACTACAGTTGGCCCATCTCTCCTGCTTCATCACCTGTCCTCTGTACCATCATTCCCAGGCAAACAGGCTTTAATATTTAACATCTTTTTAAAAAGTGCTCTCTTGGTCCCAGATTCCCTGTAGCTACCATCCCTTTTTTCTCTTCCCTTTCATAGCAGAACTTTTCTGTTCTTGATTGTCTCCTGCTTCTCTTCTCATTTTCTCTCGAACTCATTCAGTGAGGCACTCTTTTCTTTGATTCTGCTGAAGCCACTATTCAAGAGACCCTACCAGTTACTAAACCCAGAGGCCCGTTCCCAATCCTCATGTTACCTGGTAATTTTCTTCTTGAAACACTGTTCATCTTGGTTCTAGAGCATCTCTCAAGCTCTTACCCCTCTTTATGGTTGCTCCTTATTATTATTATTACTGTATTCCTCATTTTCCTGACTTCTTTTCATCGCAGTGCACAAGGGTACAATCTTTGACCCGCCGCTACGCACACCCATCCAGTAGGTAATCTCATCCAACTCCATCTTTAAATGCCCTGTTTATACTGATTACTTTTATGTGTCTATTTTTAGCCCTAACTTCTCTTCTGAAATCAAAGACTTGAATATCCTGCATTCTACTTAATATTTCCATCTTGGTACCTGAGAGGCATCTCAAACTTGCTGGTAAAATGCCCAAACTGAATTCTTGTTTCTGTTTTCCAAAAAACAAAGCAACGGAGGCCCCCTTCTCCCATAGTTAGCCCCTTTTCAGTAAATGAAATCTCTATGCTATCAGTTGCTGAAGTTAGAAATCTTGGAGCCATCCTTCACTTCTTCCTTTCTCATGCCCACATCTTATCTGACAGCAAGTCCTGGATAACTTCATCTCTGAGTCTCCACTGTGCTATTCTAGCCTGACCCATTGCTCCTTCTCTCCTGGACTGTTGCTGTCTCTTCCTCACTGGTCTTCCTGCTTCTGCCTGTACTCCTCTAGTTGTCTCTATCACAGCTGCTAGAGTGATTTTTCAGTCATGGAAGTCAGATCATGTCACTCTGCTCCAGTGATATTCTGTCTCAATAAACCCAAAGTCTTAACCGTGATCTCATGCTCTGGATGGTCTGGTATCCTACCATGGCTCTGACCTCATCTCTTATCCCTCTTCCTCTTGTCTCTCTCTCCCAGTCACACTGGCTCTGTGCTGTATCTCCCCTCTCCCTCCTGCCCCCATTTCCTGCATGGATCATTTCTTCACTTTAGGTCTTTACTTACTTTTCACCTTATCAGACAAGTTAATGATCAGCCTATATGAAATAATAGCAGTCCATTGTCACTGCATGTCTCCTGCTTTTTTGCTTGGCAGCATGAATCAATACCAGACATATTATGTATTCATTTGCTTATTATCTGTTTCCTCTCACTGAATGCAGGCTAATCCTTGAGGATAGGAAGTTTTGTCTGTTTTAGTCACTTCTATATCATGAGTGCTTAGAACTTAGTAGATAAGATGCTCAGTATTATTTGTTGACTGTGTGAATGAGTAAATGAACACATAGTCCCTGCTTTTTGTTGTTGTTAATCCTCACCCAAGAATATCTTTCTGTTGATTTTTAGGGAGAGTGGAAGAGAGGGAAAGACAGAGAGGAACAGCAATGTGAGAGAAGCACATTGATTGGTTGCCTCATGCATGTGCCCTGACCAGGGCCCAGGCTGGGGAGGAGACTGCAGCCAAGGTACGTGCCCTTGTCTGGAATCGAACACTTCTTTGAAAAACAAAACAAAACATATTTTTATTGATTTTAGAGAGGAAGGGAGGGGAGAGAGAGAGAGAGAGAGAGAGAGAGAAAGAGAAAGAAACATCAACGATGAGAGAGAATCATTATCGGCTGCCTCCTTGCATGCCCCACACTTGGAATCGAGCCTGCAAATCAGGTATACGTATGCCCTGACTGGTAATTGAACTGTGACCTTCTGGTTCATAGGTTAAAACTCACCCACTGAGCCATGATGGCTGAACACTTCTTAAAGAGAAAAACAGAAGAGGAATTCTATATAATAAAAGCCTAGGTGGCATCATGCCCTCACGTGACACCCTCACACAGTGCCCTCGCTCAATGCCATCACAAGATAGGTGTCATGCCGAAACTGGTTTGGATCAGTGGATAGAGCATCGGCCTGTGGACTGAAAGGTCCCAGGTTTGATTCCGGTCAAGAGCACGTATCTTGGCTGCGGGCACATTCCCAGTGGGGGGTGTGCAGGAGGCAGCTGGTTGATTTTCTCTCTCATTGATGTTTCTGACTTTCTATCCCTCTCCCTTCCTCTCTGTGAAAAATCAATAAAAAAAATATTTAAAAAAAACACAAAAAACAAGATAGTGTCACAAGATGGCCATGCACACAGTGGTGGTGGGGTCCGGTGGCTGCTCTGTGAAGTGAAGCCTGTGGGTCCTGCGGCTCTGTATGGTGCAGAGGAGGCTGGTCCCGGCATCTCTGCCGCCTAGTGCAGAGGAGGCGGGTGTTGGTGGAGGAGGCAGGTTGTGGCAGGCTAGGGCAGTTGTGGGTGATCAGGCCAGCTGGGGAGCAGTTAGGTGTCAATCAGGCCAGCAGGGAAGCAGTTAGGGGGTGATCAAGCTGGCAGGCAGAAGCAGTTAGGGGCAGTCGGGCAGGCAGGCAGGCTAGCTGTTAGGAGCCAGTGATCCCAGATTGTGAGGAGGATCGGGCCTAAACCAGCAGTCGGACATCCCCCAAAGGATCCCAGATTGGAGAGGGTGCAGGCTGGGCTGAAGGAAAGCCCACCCATGCATGAATTTCATGCACTGGGCCTCTAGTTACTGAATAATTATTCTGTTGTATATAACCATATTGCCCCCAATAAACACCAGAATGGGACTAATGTTGGCAGGAGGAATTAGTTAAGTACAAGGGCAGACATCTGAGATTTGTGACAATCAGCAAGTAAATACTGTAATAGGCTATGAATGAAGTCTTTCCTTAAAGACAGGCTCCATCTGTCTGAAATTGAATTGCAGTCTTTCCTGCAGGTAGGAATGGTCTAGTTTTCAGAAGGGTCTACTCTTTAGCCCTGGTTTTATACTGAGCAAGTGATAAATCAGTCTTGAGAACTTCCCTTCCTAGATTGAAAGATAATTTTTTGCTGAACTTGGTAAAAAAAGTTTCCAAAAATGCATGAAGTTTTTTCAGTGCCATTATTTAGCTTTGAGTAGGTAGCCTTACTGTTATATTTTTAGTAATTAAAATTTATGAAGAATGTTGCCCCAAATATTTAAAAAGGAATTTTAAGGCTTGCTTACTCTTGCTGTGTTGTTAAAGACCACTTTTGTGTTTAAAAATATTGCTTAAAAATATAATAGGTTCTTCTTCCTCTTATGTTTGTATTTCAAAGATCTTCTTAATTCAGACTTATTTACCAGTAATAATGCCAGTTAATAGTCTGAACTATATATTACAGAACTTTGTTGACTCATAGATATGTATATGCATGGCATTAGACTATTTCCTAGTGACGTCCTCACCATCTAGCTTTAACTGACAAGAGTGTTTTGTAGTTAACATGGATTATTTTCAAATGAGGGTATTTAAATTTTTTGGACTCTACTCTTGATTTACTTAGCAGGTCATAGATTAAAAGTTAAATTTTTACTTCGCTTCTTCTCAGTTATAAATTTGGATTGATGATGTCTGAATTACTTGATGAAGCCTATGCCAGATGCTTCATGTAGTTTTGTGTGTAGATGGTATTTTGAATTGAGTCTCCTGGCTGGCCATTTCTTTCTTCGGGTCCTAAGCACTTAATGGTCCTTAATGCCAGCATTGTATTTCTAAGAAGTATTGAAATTAATGTTCAAGATGTCACTCTATATTTACATGAATTGTTATACTGACATACTGAATGTTAACATGATAAAATAACCAAACTTATTTAAATCAGATTTAATTTCTGATCTCTTCTGCGTTTTGCCTGTCACCCAGGAGTTTGGCTAAAATAAAAAGCTGAGCCCATTTAAATGGCACTGTGATGACGCCTGGGATACATTGGCGAAGGCTTGGGAGTGTGGTCGCAGCGGAAGCAGTTCTGAGTGAGCTCCGGGGCTGTGCGGAGGCCTTTCTGATAGAGGTCTGTGTGCCAGCCCTCTGGAGCAGGAACTGAAGGAAACTCCTGGGGTCTGGCAGGGAACTTATCCCCAAGTGTTCCAGTGCTTTGATGTTGACTTGGGGGAGGGGAGAGGAGAAGCAACCATAAAGAGTGAAAAGAGGCCAGGGGGTGGATTTGTGTGGTTATTTTTGGTTGGTAACCCATGATACTTTTATCACAGGAATGTTGAGGACTCCAGTATCTCAAATGAAAGGATCTTCAAAGGGAATAAATATGAACAATTTCTCTGTAGCAAATAGAACGAAACTGGGGCCAAAAATAACATTAAAAAAATTTAGAATGTTTTGTTATAAAAATTTGAAAGCTTTGCCATGATAGTCTTAAATAGTAATAGATTATTCAACAAGTACTTTTATTTATTTTTTATTTTTTAAAAATATGGAATGCTTCACGAATTTGCGTGCCATCCTTGCATAGGGGCTGTGCTAATCTTCTCTGTATCATTCCAATTTTAGTATATGTGCTGCTGAAGCGAGCACAACTACTTTTATTTATTTTATTTTATTTTATTTTATAAAAATATATTTTATTGATTTTTTACAGAGCGGAAGGGAGAGGAATAGAAAGTCAGAAACATCGATGAGAGAGAGACATCGATCAGCTGCCTCTTGCACGCCCCCTACTGGAGATGTGCCCGCAGCCAAGGTACATGCCCTTGACCGGAATCGAACCCGGGACCCTTCAGTCCGCAGGCCGACGCTCTATCCACTGAGCCACACCGGTCTCGGCAGCACAACAGCTACTTTAAAGAGCTGGTCCTGTTGCAGATGCTTGGAATTCACTGATAAGCAAAAGTATGGATTCTGCTCTTATGAAGTTTACAGATAATCACAATCAGAAATGTTTGATCATAAACTGAGATACCATTATCTAGAAAAAGAACATCAGTTAGTGAGTGTTTCTGACAAAAGACCTTTATGTGGACAGGGTGGACGGGAGTTTCTTAGGGAAGGCTACCCTGATCTCTGAAGGAGGAGTAGGAGTTAACTAGGCATGGGGAAGGGCCTTCCACATTGAGGGGTCAGCATGTGCAAGCACTGAGGCAAGGGAGAGTGTGGTGTATATGAAGAACTGAAATTAGACCAGTTAGATTAGTGATGCAGAGAACAAACAGGAAGTGAGTTCAGAGGGCCAGACCATGGAGCTGCTTGTCAGCCATGGACTTTGGCATTGTGTCTTTTGTTCCTTGGTTGTTATTCATTTTTTTAACACTTTGTTGTGGAAAATTTCAGACATACACAGAAGAAAGATAGTATAATAAACTCAATGTACTCATCTTCCAGCCTTAATCAATAGTTGGCCAAACTTATTTCATCTGTATTTTCACCCATCCTATATAATAAAGAGCTAATATGCTAATTAGACCAGATGGTGTAGTGGCTGATCTTCCAGAAGACCTTCCGGAAGACCTTCCAGATGAAACGGGGGCTGCTGTGAGGGCTGAGCCAACTGCACGAATTTAGTGCATCGGGCCTCTAGTATAATTATAGTTATGATTTAAAAAGTAATGGGAGCAGCCGAAACCGGTTTGGCTCAGTAGATAGAGTGTCGGCCTGTGGACTGAAAGGTTCCGGGTTCGATTCCAGTCAAGGGCATGTACCTTGGCTGCGGGCACATCCCCAGTAAGGGGTGTGCAAGAGGCAGCTGATCAGTGTTTCTCTCTCATCGATGTTTCTGACTTTCTATACCTCTCTCTTCCTCTCTACAAAAATTTAATAAAATATATATTTTTAAAAAGTAATGGGAGCCATTTGAAGTTTTTTTGTTGTTTTTTCGTTTTGTTGTTTTTGGTTAATCCTCACCTGTGGATATTTTTTCCACTGCTTTTCTGAGTGGAAAGGAGGAAGGGAACAGGAGAGAGACAGAGGTGAGGGAGAGAGAAACATTAATGTGAGAGAGACACACCGATTGGTTGCCTTCCACACATACCTCAACCAGGGCTGGGGATAAACCTGCAGCCCAGGTATGTGCCCTTGACTGGGAATCGAACTCAGAACCCTTCAGTGATTATCTAGCCACGCTGGCCAGGGCCATTTGAAGGGTTTTAATAAAAGCAGGGGTAAGCCCTGGCCGGGTGGCTCAGTTGGTTGGAGGAGTGTCATCCCGAACACCAAAAGGTTGCAGGTTTTATTCCTGATCAGGGCACTTACCTAGGTTACGGTTCAGTCTCCGGGTCGGGGCATGTACGGGAAGCAACGGATCAGTGTTTCTTTCACATTGATGTTTTCTCTCTCTGAAAAAAAAGTCAATAAACATATTCTCAGGTAAACACTTAAAAACCAGCAGGGGTGAGTGGAAAATTTGACCAGATTTTAGTTTTTAAAGGTAATCTGGGCTACAGAATAGAAAATAAATTGGAGGGGGGAGAGCACCTATATTGAGAAACTGTTAGTTTACTACTGTAGTACTGTCAAGTAAATAAATACCTTTCATCAGGTTAGGGGCAGTGAGGCAGAGAGAAGGAGACGGAGTTCAGAAATGTAGAGATCACCTGGCTTGGTAACAGATTGGTTATGCGAGGTGAAAGGGGAAGAAAAAAGGTGGCTCTGGTAGCTCCTAGGTTTCTGACTTGAACCTAGGATGATTGGTATTGATGCAATGTGAAGGCCAAGCACAGGAGAAAGAAAGCAACCAGTTTAGCTGTCTTATCTCCCCCTCAAATTTCTAATTCTGTGCCTTTTTCCAGGTTACAGGACAACATGCTCCTCACACTGAGGCCCAGGAACTATGCTGAACTTGAACTGTGCTTTCTTTTGGTGCACGGTCCAGCCCACTGGGCCACACCAGCCAGGGCTGACCTGTGCTTTCTTGATCTTACTTCTCTGGAGCAGAGGACACAGTTACGTTTGAGTTTACAGAACATCCTGGAGACTTCTATGTAGAATGGTGCCAAGAAGGCAGCAAAACCAAATTTATCGATTAGGGCAGGTACAAGTTGTCAGAAATATTCTGTAAATAAATGTTTGAATCTTGAGTAATACTTAACATATTTTTTGAGAAGTCACCAATTCTTAAAAAGAAACCAGGAAAAAAAGTATACTTTCTAAATATTATGTTTCAAGACTTTACTTAACCATTTCTTTTCTTTTTAATCTTTCAAGGTAATACTTAGCAAACTGCCTGTAGGTAACCTTGGTTTTGTCTCCAAGATTATGAGTATTATGTATTTTAGCACAGGAGCATATATGAGTCATTCTAGGAAGTGATCAGGATTATTCTCCGTTTTTGGAGTCTTTACGGCTAGCTGCTTGGTACTTCATAAGGTTCCTGAGAAGACCCTCTGTGCATCTGCCCAGCTAATGGCTAGCATTAATCTTCTATAGGAATTTATTTAAAATATATTTTATTGATTTTTTACAGAGAGGAAGGGAGAGAAGTGAGAGAGAGAGAGAATTAGACACATTGATGAAAGAGAAACACCTATCAGCTGCCTCCTGCACACCTCCTACTGGGGCTGTGCCCGCAACCCAGGAACATGCCCTTGACTGGTATCAAACCTGGGACCTTTCAGTCCACAGGCCAGCGCTCTATCCACTATGCCAAACCGGTTAGGGATTCTGTAGGAATTTAAAAAATCTTTTCACCATTCTGAGGTAGCATGTAACAAAGGATTTTAAGTAAAAGATTAATCATTTTAGATTAATCTGTTGGTTTTTCTCAAAGAGGCCTTTCTTGGCTCTCTAATGTAGCTCTCCAAGTCGTACATTGTCACATCATGCTCCCCTTTCTTTCTAGCACCTGTTATTGTCTGACATCACCCCATTTTCCTGTTATATGACTCTCCTCCTTAACACACTCCATGAGAGCAATGGTGCTCTCTGTCTGGCTTTCCAGTGGAGCCCTAGTTTCTAGAACAGGGTCAGGCATATATGCATTACCAAGAAATAGTGTTCGAATGTATAAATGAATGTCAATATATTTCTATTTCATTTATCAGATACTTCACATTGTATAATTTAGTTTAAAATAATCACATAAGAAATTATGTGATTTCCTTGTCAACAAATACATTGATTTTTTTACCTAATGCATATTAAAGTACACATTGAGATACATACATTGTGATTTACAAAATAGACAGAACTTGCCCGGCTAGTGTGACTCAGTGGTTGAGCATCAGCGTAGGAACCAGGAGGTCACTGTTCAGTTCCCGGTCAGGGCACACGCTGGATTTGGGGTTCAGTCCCCAGTAGGGGGTGTGCAGTAGACAGCGAGACAATAACTCTCTCATTGATGTTTCTATCTCTCTCGCCCTCTCCCATCCTTTCTGAAATCAATAAAAACATATTTTTAAAAATAGACAAAATTTGCTTATGTGATATGATGTTTGGAATTTTTACCTTTGAATTTTAAAAAGCTGCTGGTTTATTTCATATTTTTTAGAGTAGTTTTATTTCAGAATGATGAAAGATGAGATTTCAGGATGCTTTTTGCAATTATCTTTCAGTAAATATTCAGGGTGTGAGTAACCTTTAATTCTCACTAATAAAAAGGCAAGATGGAGATATTCATCATATTTATTTTTGCTACTAGCTTTTGAAGTGTGGGAAATACTTATAACAGTGATTTGATCAGTTGAAATACAAGTTGCAGATGTGGTAGAAATCATTTTGAAAGAAATTTGTAGAATTATAGTTGTGTTCCTTGTAAATTTATATTTCTATACTATGTGTCCCTTCTGTATCCTGGATTCAACTAATGGTCCATTATAGGTTATGACACAGTAATCACTTGGCTTGAACCTTAAAGGATAGGTAGAATTTACATATTGATTTCCTGTTATTTAGCAGTTTTTTTTAGAAATTGTTGTTAGTAAATATACAAGTATTTAAAAATGCAAATACTTAGTTTTCAGAAAGTTCCTACAGAAGGGAAACAACGGGTTGAACTGCTGTTGGAAATATTCAGAATGATGCAGGAGTTTTTTCAGTGTTAGAGAATAGAGGGGTTGAGTTTCTAGATGAGAGCAAAACTTAGTAAGTTCATTTAAATTCAGTTGTAGTTGCAGTGATTGACAAGGACAGTGTAAGAACTATTATTGTTTCCTATACCAGTCTTGTTCTGTGACGTTTTACAATAATCTAAAACACGTTTCTCCTGGAAGGCATGATTATTCCATTGTGAGGGTGATTGTGGGGTGGAGATAGCTTTTCTGGCATTTTAAAAGATTGATAGCTAACCCAGCCAGTGTGCCTCAACAGTTAAGTGTTGACCTATGACCAGAGGTCATGGTTTGATTCCTAATCAGGGCACATGCCCAAGTTGCAGGCCCGATCCCCAGTGGGGGGCATGCTGGAGGCAGCCATTCAATGATTCTCTCTCCCTCTCCCTTCCTCTCTGAAATCAATTAAAAATATATTTTTAAAAAAGATTGACAGACTAATTTTGAACTGGACATGTGAAAGTTATAAATGTGCAATTACTAAAAATACATGCTGATCAGAACTCTCACCTAGCCGTGTTTAATACGTCTATTTTGGGCCCTCTTTTCCCACTGCCAAGACTCATCTCCCACAACTGTTGAGTTTGCTTCTGATCCTTAAATGACAGGCCTGCTTTCCTCACTCCTTTTAATGGGCTAGGATAAAAATTCAGTTATTTTTCACCACTGTGGGTAGATGAGGACTTAAGTCTGCCCTTTGTGGTTTTTTTTTTTATCTTTATTGTTCAGTTTATTAATTATATTGTTCCTTTTTTTTTCCACCCTATAGTTCCCCTCCATCTGGTACCCATCCCACCCTCTGCCCTCACCCCCCTCCTCTGTCCTCTCCCATAGTTGCATGATTTTTGTCCAGTCTCTTGCTGCACTTCCCACACCCCCTTTCTCCCCAAGACTTGTCAGTCCATTCCCACTCTATGTCCGTGATTCTGTTACATTCACCAGTATATCATGTTCATCAGCTTATTAATTCACTTGATTTTTAGATTCATTTGTTGATAGATGTGTATTTGTTGTTCCTAATTTACACTTTTATCTTTTTCTTCTTCCTCTTCTTAAAGAATATCTTTCAGCATTTCATATAATATTGGTTTGGTGGTGATGAACTCCTTTAGCTTTTTCTTGTCTGCGAAGCACTTTATCTGACCTTCAATTCTGCATGATAGCTTTGCTGGATAGAGTAATCTTGGTTGTAGATTCTTGCTGTTCATCACTTTGAATATTTCTTGCCACTTCCGTCTGGCCTGCATCGTTTCTGTTGAGAAATCAGCTGACAATCGTATGGGTGCTCCCTTATAGGTAACCATCTGTTTTTCTCTTGCTGCTTTTAATATTCTCTCTTTGTCTTTTGCTCTTGGCATTTTAATTATGATGTGCCTGGGTGTGGTCCTCTTAGGGTTCCTATATATTGGGGTTCGGTGTGCTTCTTGGACTCTTAAGTCAATTTCTTTCACCAGGTGTGGGAAGTTTTCAGTCACTATTTCTTCAAATAGGTTTTCATTGTTTTGCTCTCTCTCTTTTTCTGGCACCCCTATAATTCGGATGTTGGTATGCTGGAGGTTGTCCCAGAGGCCCCTTACACTATCTTCAATTTTTTGGATTCTTTTGGTTTCTTGCTTTTTCAGCTGAGTGGATTTTACTTCTTTGTATTTCACATCTTGAACTTGGTTCTTGGGGTGCTCCAGAGCACTTTTAGGTCTTTGTATAACATTTTTTATTTCAGTCAGTGTATGCTTAATTTCTGGTTGGTCTTTTTTCATATCCTTGAGAGTCTCCTTCATTTCCTTGTAGGACTCATTCATTTCCTTTGTGGTCTTGCTTAATTCCTTATAGGCCTCGACCTTTTGTTGGAGCCTCTTGAAAAACCCTATAACTGTGGTTTTGAATTCCATGTCCAGTCATTTTTTTTCCTCCATTTCTTTCACATCTGATTTCTTTCCATGTCTCTGCATGGTGGCTGCTTCCCTGAGTTGGTCAGTTAGCTTTGTGTGGTAGACTTCCTACTAGGGACAGTGGCCCAGCCTTCCCAGTTACCTGAGGTGGATATGGGCTGCACAGTCTTGCTGAAGTTAAGCTCAGGTTAATCGTTATTAGCACTTGGAGGGTTGACCTCCAGGCCAATTGTCTTGAAGCTCAGCTGTGCTCAGGTTGAATGAGCAGACAGCGTTAGCTCCGCCCTATGCGGCCCAGGGACTCTGTGCTGGGGGCAATGGCTGCCAGCACCTCTGAGAGAGAAACGCTGCCGAGCTCCACCGGCTGCCAGGGAATTCAGACTCTCCCCAAATGAGTCTGCACACCCAATGTCTAACCCAGGGTCGTAAAACAAAGCAGTCTGACCGTTTCCCGAATGAGATAGCAAGTCGCAGAGTGCTCTCTACGCGGTCATGCAGCTGAGCTGTTCGAGCAAGCTGCCTTCTCCACAAGCTCGGAGACCCCTGCAGCACCCGAGCTTCGGCGTGCCCTCCCACTGTCCAGTTTTCACCCCGTATGATAGAGGGTTCCCTGGACTTCGCCCAAAGCTGGAGAAGCAGCCCAGTGGGACGTCTTTGTCTCCCTGTTCGAGAAAACTGGCCGGTTTTCAGCCGCCCGCCCTCTCCACTGGCACGTGCTCCAAACCTCTCTGTGCGAATCTTGCAACACTGTCCGCCGCCGCTCCTACGAATCACAGTGTCTTATTTTCACTTTTATTTGTGGAATTTTCACTCAGCCAGCTTTCTGGTGATTCTGGAAGGTGTTTGTTCTTTCGTTAAGTTGTAGTATTAAAATTGCTGAGTATGACGGCAAGATAGGTGTTTTACCTATGCCACCATCTTGGTTCTTGTCCTTTGTGTTTTTATTCCCCTTTATTTGGTACTTCTGTGAATTTATTTTGTATAGCTGCACAATAAGCACTTCCTCTAGTGCAAAGGGACCCAAATAACCCTGTGTCCTTCCTGAGGCTGAATATATGGATCTGGAGGACTTCCAGGCTCCGCTGGCTTAGAGCTGAGTGAATCTCAGTGTGGCTGCTAACAAGTACTGCAGCCTCACAGCTCATAAACCAGGTACAAACATCTGTTAGCTTTGGGCTGCCCGGAAAAGTAGAGGAAAATAATATTCTTGTTAGTTTGAGTGTTGTGATTAACTGTTACTGTATATACTGACATGTTTTGCAAATTTAAACCATGTGCTGTAGAACTGAAGCTACAAGTGTAATTTGCTCTTTATTCAGATGCAGACTCCCAGGACTCATTGTGAATGTTGGCTAATGCTAGATAGAGCTACAGCAGTCAAATGAAGTCAAGGGTGTGGAAAGAACATGGTGTTAGAGTCAGGTCGGTAGTCAGATCTGAATTACCCTCTTTAAATCACAGTTTCTTCACTTATAAAATAGAAGTACAACCACTAGCATCATATAATTTCTAAGGTTATTTTGAAAATTAAGTTAGATTATAAATATATATGTGTGTGTGTGTGTGTGTGTGTGTGTGTGTGTGTGTATGTATATGTGTGTGTATATATATATATATATATATATATATATATATATCCAGTACTTAAAAAAAAAAACTTTATCAAGCTGGTGTAGCTCAGTGGTTGAGTTTCAACCTATGAATCAGGAGGTCACCCTTCGATTCCCTCTCAGTCAGGGCATATGCCTGTATTGTGGGCTCTGTCACCAGTGTGGGGCATGCAGGAGGCAGCCAATTAACGATTCTCTCTCATCATTGATGTTTCTATTTCTCTCCCTCTCCCTTCCTTTCTGAAATCAATAAAAATATTTTAATACTTTAAAAAATAGACTATTTTTTAGAGTGGGTTTTAGGTTCACAGCAAAATTGGGTGGAAAGTACAGAGAGTGCCCATATCGCCTCTGCCTCCACACTATCATCATCCTCTACCAGAGTGGAATGTGTGTAAGAGTCAGTGACCCCATACTGGCACATCATTACCACCTAAAGTCCATAGTTTGCATTAGGGTTCACTCTTGCTGTTGTACATTTTATGAATTTTTTAAAAAGATTTTTTAAAGTATATTTTTATTGATTTCAGAGAAGAAGGAAGAGGGAGAGATAGAAACAGCAATAATGATAGAGAATCATTGATTGACTGCCTCCTGCACACCCCCTACTGAGGATCGAACCCACAACCTGGGCATGTGCCCTTGACCGGAATTGAACTCGGGACCCTTCAGTCTGTAGGTTGGTACTATATCCACTTGAACCAAACTGGCGAGACCTAAAAATATTTTTGAGTTTTAGAAAGAGAGGAAGAGAGAGAAAAACATCAGTTGGCTGCCTTCTGCACAACCCCTGCCAGGGAGTGAGCCTGAAACCCTTGCACATGCCTTGACTGGGAATCAGACCTGCAACCTTTTGGTGCAATGGGATGACGCCCAACCAACCGAGCCACACCAGTCGGGGCCATTTTATGGATTTTGACAAATGTATAATGACTGTGTCCACCATTATAGTATCACTAGAGGCCCAGTGCACAAATTTGTGCAAGAGTGGGGTCCCTCAGCTTGGCCTGCGAGATTGGGCCGGAATTGGCTCTCTGACTTCCCCTGAGGAGTCCTGGATTGTGAGAGGGCGCAGGCCAGACTGCGGGACCCCACCAGTGTACGATCAGGGCCGGGAAGGGACACAGGAGGTTGGCCAGCCAGGGAGGGGCTGCGGGAGGGCTCCAGAGCGTGTCCAGCCCACGTCTTGCTCAGTCCTGATCAGCCAGACCCCAGCAGCAAGCTGTCCCACTGGTCGAAGTGTCTGCTCCCTGGTGGTCAGTGTACATCATAGTGACTGGTTGACTGTCTTTCTCCTGGTGGCCAGTGCACGTCATAGAGAGTGGTTGAGTGGCCTTAGCATATCATGAGCATATTATGCTTTGATTAGTTGAACAGCTGACCGGTCCACTGGACACTTAGTATATTAGGCTTTTAATATACAGGATATAGAATAGTTTCACGTTCCTAAAAATCCTTAGGCCTCTGTCTATTCATCCCCCAACCCCTGGCAACCACTGACCTTTTTATTATCTCCATAGTTTTGCCTTTTTCAGAATGTCATATAGTTGGAATCATACAGTATTTATGGCTTCTTTCACTTAGTAATATATATTTAAGGTCCCTCCCTCCATGTCTTTTCATGGCTTGATAGTTCATTTCTTTTTTGTGCTGAATAATATTCATTGTCTGGATGTACCACAGTTTATCCATTCACATACTGAAGGACACTTTGATTGCTTTAATTTTGGCTATTATGAATAAAGCTGATTTCAGGTTTTTGTGTGGACATAAATTTTCAACTCCTTTTGGTAAATAGTAAGAAGCATGATTATTGGATCATATGGTGATAATATATTAATTTTGTAAGAAATTATAGTGGCTGAATTGTTTTGCATTCCCACCAATAATCAATGAGCATTCCTGTTGCTCACATCTACCCCAACATTTGGTGTTGTCAAAGTTCTGGATTTTGGCCATTCTGGTATCTAATTTTTGTTTTAATTTGCAGTTCCCTAATTACATTGAAGCTGAGCATCTTTTCATGTGCTTATTTACCATCTGTATATTTACTGGTGAGAGGTCTGTTTAGATCTTTTACCCAATTATTAACCAGGCACTCATTTTCTGATTGTGAGTTTTAAGAGTTCTTTGTAAGTCTGTTATCAGATATGTCTTAAAAAACTTTTTTTTGCCCAGCCATTGTAGCTCAGTGGTTGAACCAGAAGGCCATGGTTTGATTCCTGGTCAGGGCACAGGCCGAGATTGCAGGCTTGATCTCCAATAGGGGGCATGCAGGAGGCAGCTGATCAATGATGTTTCTCTCTCATGGATATTTCTGCCTCCTTCTTCTCTAAAAAATAAAAATAAATAATACACACACACACACATATTCATATATATATATATATATATATATATATATGTGTGTGTGTGTGTGTGTGTGTGTGTGTGTGTATATATATATATATATATATATATATATATATATATATATATGAGAGGCCTAGTGCACAAAATTCTTGCATGTATATGTGTGTGTCTGTGTGTGTCCCTCAGCCCAGCCTGCACCCTCTCCAATCTAGGACATCCCTCTCACAATCCAGAACTGCTGGCTCTCAACCACTTGCCTGCCTGCCTGCCTGATAGCCCCTAACTGCTTCTGCCTGCCAGCCTGATCAATGTCTGACTGCCCCCCTGCTGGCCCAATTGCCCCTAACTGCCTTCCCCTTCAGGCCTGGTTCCTCTAACTGCCTTCCTCTGCTGGCCCGGTCACCTCTAACTGCCCTCCCCTGCTGGCCTGGTCACCCCCAATAGCCATCCCCTGCAGGCCTAGTTGCCTCTAACTGTCCTCCCCTGTAGGCCTGGTTGCCCCCAATTGCCCTCTCCTGCTGGCCCAGTCACCCCTAACTTCCCTCCCTTGCTAACCTGGTTGCAGTAACTGGCCTCCCCTGCTGGCCTGGTTGCTCCCAACTGCCTTCCCTGCAGGCCGTTCCACCCCCCCTTGAACTGTTCTCCCCTGCAGGCCTGGTCACCCCAACTGCCCTCCCCTGCTGGCCATCTTGTGGCAGCCATCTTGTGTCCACATCTTGTTTTGTAGTGACGATCAATTTGCATATTACCTCTTCATTATATAGTATATGAAACAGATCAGATAAAATTTGAAAAAGATCTGTGGAAGAGATGTTCTAGGAATGAGCAGTAGTCCAAAATTTACCTCTTTAAAGGTTAGCTTAAAAGAAAAAGGGAAATGTGATAGTAATAATGTTTCTTTAGTAACTGATAAAATAACATACAGCCAAGACCGGTTTGGGTCAGTGGATAGAGCGTCGGTCTGCGGACTGAAGGGTCCCAGGTTCGATTCCGGCAAGGGCATGTACCTTGGCTGCGGGCACATCCCCAGTAGGGGGCGTGCAAGAGGCAGCTGATCGATGTCTCTCTCTCATCGATGTTTCTGACTTTCTATTCCTCTCCCTTCCACTCTGTAAATAATCAATAAAATATATTTTAAAAAATAAAAAATAAAAATAAAATAACATACCTAAGTAGTCTAGAAATTGACTTTCTGACATTACATTTTAACATGCATTTGTAGAGCAAATTTGAGTGGTATGACAACAACATATTTAAATGAGGTTTGTAAAAGATTCTGAAATGTTCTTTATTTGGTTATTTATAACTAGAGGCCTGGTGTATGAAATTTGTGCATGAGTAGGGTCCCTAGGCCTGGCTGGCGATCAGAGCTGATTGGGGCCTTCCAGTTGCTGGCTGGGACCTTCCTTCCCCAGGTGCTGGCTGCTGGCCAGGGTGTTCCTTTGTTTTGTGCCACCCCCAGATGGTCAGCACATGTCATAGTGAATGATAGAACTCCTGGTCTCTCGGTTGAACTCCCGAGGGGACAATTTGCATATTAGGCTTTTATATATATACTAGTGGCCCAGTGCACAGAGGGGGGTTCTCTCAGCCCAGCTTGCACCCTCTCCAATCAGGGACCCCTTTGGGGATGTCTGACTGTTGGCAGTCGGACATCCCTCTCGCACTCTAGGAACACTGGATCCTAACTGCTCACTGGGCTGCCTGACTGATCACCCCTAACCCCTCTTCCTGCCTGTGATCACCCCTAACCACCTCTGCCTGCGCCTGATCACCCCTAAGTGCTCCCCAGCTGGCCTGATTGCTCCTAACTGCCTCTCCCTTACCCCACACCTGGGACCCAGGCTTCCCTCCCTCTGGCCAGCTGTAGGCACCCAGGACTGGGGCCAGCTTCACTCAGGCCAGCCACAGCCGCAGCCATAGGCAGCCGCAGGCACCCAGGACTACAGGGCATGTGGCCTAACCCCAGGGCTGGAAAGTGTCCCCACCTCTCGCACCGCTGCCTCACCTCTCAGCCACCACCCTGCCCCTTGCGCCACCGCCACTCCCGCCCCTCGTGCTGCCGCCACCGCTCTGCAGGGCCCTGGCCTGGGGAGTGGGCGCTGTGCTGGCGGTCCCAGCTGGCCTACGGCATCCGTTGCGTGCCTCCGCAGGGCCCTGTGGAGCAGCGGCAGTGTGAGGGGCGCGGCCGCTACCGCTCACGCCACGGTAGCCCCGCCCCTTGTGCCGTCGCCCCTTGCCTTGCGCTGCTTGGCCATGCCCCCGCTCCTGATTGGCTGGTAGCATAGCGAAGGTATGGTCAAATTTGCATATTACTCTTTTATTAGATAAGACTAGAGGCCTGGTGCACAAATTTGTGCATGGGTGGGGTGCAGCCAGCTAGCCCCATCAGGCTTGCTGGGGGTAGGGTCATGGGTAGTTGGCTGGCTGGCCCTACCCCCTGGGCAAACTCCCTGCAACCCCCTGGTTGAAGGGACAATTTGCATATTAGTCTTTTATTATATAGGACTAGGGGCCCGGTGCACGAAATTCGTGCACTGGGGGTGGGTGGTCCCTCAACCCAACTGATGGCTCACCCCCAGCCTTGGGCACCCAGCCATTGCCCTGCTCAGCTCAGCCCCGGCTGCCTGTGACCACCTGGCCCCAGGGGGCTGGGCGCTCGCCGCCACTTCCGCTCACGGTGCCCGGGGGCAGGGCGCTCACTGCCACCATCATTTCATCACCCCCAGAGCTCAGCACTCGTGCCACTTGGTCCCGCCCCCGCTCCTGATTGGCTAGTAGTATAGCCAACCAGGAGTGAAGGTATGGTCAAATTTGCATGTTTCTCTTTTATTATATAGGATACCAGAGACCCAGTGCATCAAAATTTATGCATTGGAGGAGGGTCCCTCAGCCTGGCCTGCCCTTTCTCACAGTCCGGGAGCCCTCAGGGGTGGGAGGCAACTTGGCGATCAGGGGAAGGTGACACCCCATCACACCTCTGCTGCCGCCACTGCCGGGAGTGCAAGCTTCGGCCAGCCCTGGTTACTTGAGCCTCCAGCAATTGGGCAGCCAAGGCTTGCCTGCACCTCAGGCAGGCCCTGGGGACTGTGCGCCACCATCTTTGAGGGAGTGACAGTTAATTAGCATATTGCCTCTTTATTAGCTATGGGTGCTGCAATCTTTGAGGGTGGGACAGTCAATTAGCATATTCCCTCTTTATTAGATAGGATATAGATGTTTAATAGGCTCTTTTTTATATTTATTTATTGATTTCAGAGAGGAAGGGAGAGAGAGTTAGAAACGTCAATGATGAGAGAGAATCATTGATTGGCTGCCTCCTGCACGCCCACTACTGGGAATCGAGCCCACAACCTTGGCCGGAATCGAACCTGGGACCCTTCAGTCCACAGGCTGATACTCTATCCACTGAGCCAAACCGGTTAGGGCTTTAATAGGCTTTTTAATTTTATTTTTATTTTTATCGATTAAGGTGTTACATATGTTTTCTTATTTATAGGCTCTTAAAGTTATATGTTCAAAAGGCACAGGAGGGATATTGTGAAAATTCTCCCTCCTATATTTGTCTCCCTAGTCACCCACTTTACTTCCCCATAGAAAACCAGCATTATCAGTTTTTTATGATTCCAATAATAGATGTTTGATTATATAACATTTATTTCTATTAATGTTCAATAGAGTTGAAATAATTAAAATATCTTGGTCTACAATGAACCATCTCTCTCCACATTTATTTCTGTTTATTCTGAATCATAGAGCAGTTATAAGGTTTTTCAAGAATTTTCTAGAAAAGGCCAATAAATTTAGCAAGACCCTTGAGGATATGAAAAAGGACCAACTAGAAATTAAACATACACTGAAATAAAATATATAGAGACCTAACAGCAGACTGGAGGACTGTAAGAATCAAGTCAAAGATTTGAAATACAAAGAAGCAAAAAATACTCAATGGGAAAAGCAAAAAGCAAAAAAAAAATCCAAAAAATTGAAGATAGCATAAGGAGCCTCTGGGACAACTTCAAGCGTACCAACATCCGAATTACGGGGGTGCCAGAAGAGAGAGAGCAAGATACTGAAAACCTATTTGAACTAATAGTGACTGAAAACTTCCCCTATCTGGTGAAAGAAATAGACTTACAAGTCCAGGAAGTGTAGAGAACCCCAAACAAGAACCTAAACAGGCCCACACCAGACACATCATAATTAAAATGCTAAAAATTAAAAGACAATTTTAAAGGCAGCAAGAGAAAAGTAAACTATTACCTATAAAGGAGTTCCCTTAGGCTGACAACTGATTTCTCATCAGAAACTCTACAGACTAAATGGGAATGGCATAAAGTATTCACGGTAATGGAAAGCAAGGATCTGAGACAAAGATTACTATATCTAGCACGACTACCATTCAGAATCGATGGTCAAATAAAGAGGTTCCCAGACAAAAAAAGGCTAAAGGAGTACATTGCCACCAAGCCAACATTATAGGAAATGCTAAATGGATTGCTATAATGAGAAGAAGAAGAAAAAAAAGAGGGAGAAACCTAGGCATACAGAATTAAAATGGCAATAAATAAGTACCTATCGATAATAACCCTAAATGTAAAGAGATTAATTGCTCCAATCCAGAGGTGTAAAGTAACTGAATGGATACAAAACCATGACCCAACTATGTTTTCTACAAGAGACCCACCTCAAAACAAAAGACACACAGAGGATGAAAGTGAAGCTTGGAAAAAAATTTCCCATGCAAATGGAAAAGAAAAAAAAAAAAGCTGGATTAGCAATACACATATCCTACAAAATGAAGGCCATCACAAGAGACAAAAAAGGAAACTACATAATACTAAAGGAATCATCCAACAAGAGGATATAACTCTGGTAAACATATATGCACCCAATATAGGAGCACCTAAAAATATAAAAACGCTTCTAGAGGATTTTAATGGAGAGATCAACAACAGTACAGTCATAGTAGGGAACTTCAACAGCCTGCTGACTTCCCTGGATTCACCTTCCAGACAAAAACATAACAAGGAAACAGATACTCTAAAGGACACACTGGGTCAGATGGATTTAACTGACATTTATAGAACATTTCACCCCAATGCAGCAGAACATACATCCTTCTCAAGGGCACATGGATCATTCACAACAATAGACCACATGTTAGGACACAAAACAAGTCTCTACAAGTTCGAGAAGATTGAAATTATATCAAGCATCTTCTCAGATCACAGTGTAATGGAATTAGAAATCAATTACAGTAAAAACACCCCAAAACATTCAAACACATGGAGGCTAAAGAGCATGTTATTAGACAATGAATGGGTTACCAAAGAGAGCAAGAAATAAATAAAAAAACTTCCTGGAAACAAATAAAAATGAACACACAACCCAAAGTGTCTGGGACACAGCAAAAGCAGTCCTGTGAGGCATACCTCAAAAAAAAAAAAAAAAAAAGAAAAGAAAAGAAAAAGAAAAATCAGCAGTAAGCTATTTAATCCTATAACTTAAAGAACTAGAAAGAGAATAATAAGAAAAGTCCAGAGCAAGTAAAAGGAAGGAAATAATAACAATTAGAGCAGAAATAAATAACATAGACACTTCAAAAATACAATGAATGAAACCAAGTGCTGATTCTTTGAAAGGATAAACAAAATTCATAAACTTTAGACTCATCAAGAAACAGAGGACCCAAATAAATAAAATCAGAAATGAAAGTGGAGAAATACACCAGAGAAATACAAAGGATTGTAAGAAAATAAACTATATGCCAACAAGCTGGACAATGTGGATGAAATAGACAAATTCCTAGAAAAATACAACCTTCCAAAACTGAGTCAGGAAAAATATAAAAATCTGAATATGCCAAGAACAACAGATGAAATAGAAGCAGTAAAAACAAACAAACAAACAAAACCCCCCAGCAAATAAAAGCCCAGATCCAGATGGCTTCACAGGGGAGTTTTACCCAACATTCAAAGAAGAACAAACACCTTTACTCCTCAATCTATTCCAAAAAATTCCAAGAGGAACACTGCCAAGCTTTTTTAATGAGGCCAACATTACCCTAATTCCAAAAACCAGATAAAGACACTACGAAGAAAGAGAATTATAGGCCAATATTCCTGCTGAGCATAGATGCTAAAATTCTCAACAAAATATTAGCAAATAGCATCCAGCAATGTATTAACGAGATCATACATCATGATCAAGTAGGATTTATTCCACGGATGCAAGACTGGTACAATATTCGCACATCAATAAACATGATACACCACATAAACAAATTGAAAGACTAAAGTCACATGATCATATAAATAGATGCAGAAAGCATTTGACAAAATCTATTACCCATTTTTGATAAAAACTCTCAGCAAAGTGGGAATAGAGGGAGCACATCTCAACATGATAAAGGCTATATATGACAAACCTACAGCCAATATCATACTCAGTGGGCAAAAACAAACAATTTCCCCTAAGAACAGAAACAACACAGGGATGCCCACTTTTACCACTCTTGTTTGACATACTGAAAGTGCTAGCCATAGCAATCAGACAAGAAGAAGAAATAAAAGGCATCCAAATTGGAAAAGAAGAAGTAAAACTGTCATTATTCACAGATGACATGTTATTGAACATAGAAAACCCCAAAGACTCCATCAAAAAACTACTAGATGTAATAAATTAATTTGGCAATGTAGCAGGATACAAAATTAACACCCATAAATCTGTTGCTTTTTTTACACACCAATAATGAACTCACAGAAAGAGAAACTAAAAAAACAATCTCATTTACCATTGCACCAAAAAAAATTAAGATACCTACGAATAAACTTGACCAAGGAGCTAAAAGGCCTATACTCTAAAAACTATAGGATGTTAAAAGAAAGAGATAGAGGAAGACATAAATAAATGGAAGATTATACTATGTTCCTAGATTGGTAGAGTCAACATCATTAAAATGTCCTTACTATCCAAAGCAATCTATAGATTCAGTGCAATCCCCATTAAGATACCAACGGCATGCCCTAGCCGGCGTGGCTCAGTAAGTAGAGCGTCAGCTTGCAGACTGAAGGGTCACAGGTTTGCTTTTGATCAAGGACATATGCCTGGGTTGGCAGGCTCAATCCCCAGTAGGGGGCATGCAGGAGGCAGCTGATCAGTGATTCTCATCGATGTTTCTATCTCTCCCTTTCCCTCTCTGAAATAAATTAAAAAAGAAAAAAAATATATATATATATATTTAAAGCCGTAACCGTTTGGCTCAGTGGATAGAGCGTTGGCCTGCAGACTGAAGGGTCCCAAGTTCAATTCCAGTCAAGGCCATGTACCTTGTTTGCAGGCACATCTCCAGTAGGAGGTGTGCAGGAGGCAGCTATTGATGTTTCTCTCTCATCAGTGTTTCTAATTCTCCCATTTATCCTTCGGCATATTTCTATCCTCCCTTCCTCTCTGTAAAAAATCAATAAAATATATTTAAAAATAAATAAAATTCAAAAAGATACCAACGGCATATTTCACAGACTTAGAACAAACTACAAAAATTTATATGGAATAAAAAAAAAAGGCTCGAATAACAGCAGCAATCCTGGGAAAGAAGAACAAAAGTTGGAGGGATCACAATACCAGATAGCAAGCTATATTACAAAGCCACTGTTCTCAAAACTGCCTGGTACTGGCACAAGAACAGATGTATAGACCAACTGAACCGAACAGAGAACCCAGAAATTGATCCAAGCCATTATGCTCAATTAATATTTGACAAAGGAGGCAAGAGCATACAATGGAGTCAAGAGAGTCTCTTCAATAAATGGTATTGGTAAAATTGGACAGATACATGGAAAAAAGAAAAGAAAAAAAGAAGGAAACTAGACTACCAATTTACACCAAAAAAAAAAAAAAAAAAGTCAAAATGGATAAAGGTATCCATTATGTTTACCAGGTAAACATAAATGGTAAACAAAAATTTTAAGAAGAATCCATAGACAGCAAAATATCAGATATGTGTCATTGCAATATCTTTACTGATATAGCTCCTAGGGCCGTGATAGCGAACCTATGACATGCGTGTCAGCACTGACACAGCCATTTTCGATGAAACACAGCCACATGCGGTCGCATACAGAGAAGTATGGGGCCTCATGCCGAGAAGGACGTTTCATCCTCGGCTACTGCATGGCCAGGTGCAGTAGCCGAGGATGAAACATTTGCTGTAGTGCAGACACTCTGTGCCGGAGGTCTGTAGGCCAAAACAACAGAACTCCAACAGAGCGTCTAGTTCTAGGACTTCCGGTTAGGCCGTTAGGGGATCTTTGACCTCATTTCTGGCCATTGGAGCAGGGAGCAGCAGAATTCCGTGGGGGACGCATCTCTGGGGGCCCTGTGATCGCCATTACCAGCAACCACTTGACCACAGCAACCGTCATCCAATCTACTGTTCTGGGGTGTCGTGGATTTCTAATTGACCATCATTACTGAGATAAGTGAGGGGGAGGCTGGGAGAGGCGAGGGCCTGTGCTATGGGTGCCGTTTCCCGCCATTAGAAATAGTGGCAGCCATCTTAATTTATATAAGGAACGTCATTTTGCAGCATAGTGCAGACTTCATTTCACCACTATTACTCTTGTGCATCCTTATTAACCCTATTTCTGCTTATTAACCCTGCCTTTTCCTAAAAGACAGTTACATGTGCCATCTTGTGGTCAGTTAGGCTAGTTAACCCTTAATTGCCTGCAGGGCTAACAGGCTATCTATTATTCTATCTTCTGTCACTGCCCCCCTGATGGAGAACGCAAAAAATAAAAAAACAAAGTTAAGTAAAGGAAGTGGTAGTAGCAGTAGCCGACCCTTTCAAGAGACATGGACTGAGATGTATGGCATTATAGAAAAAAAAAATGGCAGATCATTTTGCGTTTTATGTACTGAAATGGTAGTAAGCAGAACATGGAATATAAACAGACATTTTGAAACTAATCATTTCCAGCTCTTGAAAAATAGTGAGGATGAAAGGAAGGAATACATTTCCAGGCTTCTACATTTTTATCAAGCCAATCTAATTCCATTCTTAAATTTATAAAAGGCTATACAAATTGAACATCTGCAAGTCTGAGCATTGCTCAGCATGGAAAAGCACTCAGTGAGGGAAAAGCACTCAGTGAGGGAGAACTTATTAAAGAAACTCGCCTAAGATGTGCACCAGTTCTATTTCACAATATGCAGAATAAAGATGCAGTTATGAAGAGAATATCTGAGTTACCACTCAGTAGAAATATCGTAAAAGACTGAATAATGAGACTGAACACAAACGTACAACATCAATTAAAGAGAGACATAAGTAATTGTAAATATTTTTCGATTTCTGTTGATGAAACTACTGATGTCACATCACAATCTCAGTTGGCCATTGTTGGTCAATATTCTGATGGTCTCACAATGAGAGAAGAGTTGATAAAGTTAGTATCAGTGCCAACAAGTACATCAGGAAGCGAAATATGTAAGGTTGTTATGCAAACATTCCGTGACCTAAGCATTGATATCTCTAAAGTTGTGTCAGTGACAACAGATGGGGCACCAAACATGGTGGAGAAAAAAGTCGGATTTGTCAAATTGTTTACGGAAACTATTGGACATCCAATTGTGCCTTTTCATTGTATTATCCATCAGGAGGTTTTACGTGCCAAGGCAGGATTCACCGACTTAAACAACTTAATGTCAGTTGTTACAAAAATAGTTAATAGCTGCTCGCCCCCTTCACAAGCAAGAATTTTCTGCACTTTTACTGGAGGTTGATTCCACCTACAGTGGACTGCTGATGTACAATAATGTAAGATGGCTGAGCCGAGGCAAAGTTCTTGAGCGCTTTGTGGAGTGCTTTGAAGAAATTAAGGTATTGCTTGAGGATAAAGATTGGGAAACTTTTCTCAGCTCAATGATGATAAGTGGGTCAACACCCTGATGTTTTTTTACAGATCTCTCTGTTCATATTAATGAACTGAACATAAAGTTACAAGGTTTTGGCAAAAGTATTGACCTTATGTTTAGATACATAAAAGCTTTTGAAAGTACACTTGAAATTTTTAAGCAAGCTGTAGAAACTAAAACTTACAAGTATTTTCCTCGAGTAACAAAGTATTTTGAGAAGGCCAGTGCAGCTGTTCAAAATGAAATGGAACACTTGCATATAAAGTACCAACATGTTTTAGACTCATTACTTGACCAGTTCAGTGATAGATTTAATCAATTTAGAAACCTAGAACAGACCATATAAATAATTAAGTATCCTGATGTAGTAGTCTACAGTAGTTTGGAATTAAATGGTTTCCAATGGATGCAAATTGATGATTTGGAGATGCAACTTGCAGAATTTCAAGATAGCATCTGGGCTCAGGTGTTTGTTGACTTGAGGTCAAGGCTTGAGAATCTGGAAAGGTGCCACTTGGGGAATCAAGGGGAGTGCCACTATGAACAGGAAATTTGGAGTGCCTGGAACCGATTACCAGACTCTTTTAACACCCTGAAAAATACAGCAATGGCTTTACTCACAATTTTTCCCTCTACGTACTTTTGTGAGGCCTTATTCTCAGCGTTAAATAATATCAAAAGAAACAGATTGACACAGTTAGTAGCGCTTGCTTGGGCTTGAAGTGTACAAAATACCAACCTTCAATTGAAGGTGTAGCCAATGAAATTCAGCAACAAAAAATTCACTAATAGACAGGTTAGTTAAAGAATTCCCCTTCCCCTCACTTCTCTTAGTTCACGGCACCCCACACAAGTTAAATAATATCAAGACCAACAAAAGAAACCGACTGACAGATGAACAAAGAAGTCACTAAGCAGGTAAGTTAAATAGTTTTTGGTTTATTAAATACAGTTATATATTACAATTATACATTTTTGTTATTTAAGCTATAAATATTGCAAAATTATTGTTTTTCTCTTGAAGTGACACACCACCCGAATTTTTGGCGAATTTTGACACACCAAGCTCAAAAGGTTGCCCATCACTGTCCTAGGGCAATGGAAGCTAAGTAGAACATAAACAAATGGGACTACATCAAAATAAAAAACTCTGTACAGCAATAGAAACAATCAATAATACAAGAAAGCTCACTGCATAGGAGAATATATTTGCCAATGTTATCTCCGATAAGGGTTTAGTCTCCCAAATTTACAGGGAACACATAGAATTTAGTAAAGGAAGGTAAACAATCCAATTTAAAAAAAATGTGCAAAGTTCCTAAATAGACACTTTTTGAAGGAGGATGTACAGAAGGCCAAGAGGTATATGAAAAAAATCCTCAAAGTCACTAATGATTCAAGAGATGCAAATTAAAACCACAGTGAGTACCATCTCACACCTGTCAGAATGGCTGTCATCAAGAAATGAACAAACAAGTGCTGGCTGGGGAGGATGTGGAGAAAGAGGAGTACTGGTGCACTGTTGGTGGGAATGCAGACTGGTGCAGCCACTGTGGAGGACAGTATGGAGTTTCAGATGTCCAGAAAACATTAAAAAAAAAACACACAACCTCATTAATAATCAAAGAAATTCAAAGTAAAGTCATAATGAAATACCATTAAACACTCCCAGAGAGAATGCAAGTTTGCACAGTCATTACGGAGAACAATATGGAGGTCCCTCAAAACTGAACTACCACATGATCCAGCAATCCATTTCTGGGTTTATCTGAGGGATGAAATCAGTATATCAAAGAGATATGTGGTGTTTATTGCAGCATTATTATATTACTTTTTAAAGTACGTTTTTATTGGTTTGAGAGAGATGAAGGCAAAGGAAGAGAGAGAAACATTGATAGGAGAGAGAAATATCAATTGGCTGCATCAATCAACTGCCTCCCAACAACCTCTGGGGTTGAGCCTGAAACCTGGGCTTGTGCCCTGACTGGTGATCTGTCAGTTCATGAGATGACACTCACATCAACTGAGCCACACCAGACAGGGCTATTGCAGTATTATTTAGTACTAGGGGCCCAGTGCACAAATCTGTGCGCCTTGAAAGGAACTGTGGGTTGTGAGGCTGCAGTGGGCACAGGGGGGACTCTCGGTCCGTCCTCTGCACCCTGCCCGGCTCCTCCCACCATGGCCCCAGCCCCCTGTCTGCTAGCAGCCCTGCTCCCACTGCCTCTGCTCCCACATGCTGACAACGCCGGCCCCGCTCGCACCCACTGACAGCTCGCAGCCATTGGGGCCAGCACCAGCAACGGGGGCCAGAAGGGCCGCTGCTGCCTGAATCACCCCTCAGGAGCAGGGGAGGGTGGAGAAGCCCTGAACAGCTATTGGGGCTGGCACTAGGCACTGGCAGTGGATGAAAGCAGGCTGGCACCAGCAGTACCGTGGTGCACAGGAGCAAAGACTTTTTAGTAACCACCAGAGGCTTGCCCCGATGACAGCGATAGGCACCCCACCTTGGTTTGGTGCCCTTGCTCACCTGCTCCACCATCCCGCCCTGGCTGATGCCTGCCATGTTCACTCTGCCAACGCCTACCATGTTCTGTGCACAACCCATGGTAGTCAGTGCACATCATAGCGACTGGTTGTTTGGTTGTTCCTCCATTCAGTTTATTTGCATATTAGGGTTTTATATAGATAGCCAAGAAATAAAACAGCTGAAGTATCTTGATGGTTGAACTGATATAATGTGGTGTGCACGTGCACACACACACAGATATTTAGCTATTAAAAAGGAAATCCTTCTATTTGCAACATGGGTAAACCTGAGGCTTTATATTAAGTGAAATAAGTCAGACAAAGAAAAACATGCTGTATGACCTCATTGATTTTAGAATCTAAAAGAATTGAATCCAGAAACAGTGGAATGGTGGTTACCAGAGGCTGGGGGAAATGGGGAGACGTTGGTTTAATAGTATAAACTTTAGCACGGCCAGTGTTGCTGAGTGGTTGAGTGTTGACCTAGGAACCAGGGGGTCACAGTTGGATTCCTGGCCAGGCTTGTGCCTGGGTTGCAGACTCCATCCCCCATGAGGGGCATGTGGAAAGTGCCAACCGATGGTTTCTCTCTCATCCGTGTTTCTATGTTTCTATCCCTCTCCCTTCTCTCGCTTAAAAAAAAAATCAATAAAAAGCATACTTAAGAGAACAAACTTTAGAGCGGCCATGTTGAAGCCCCGCCTTTTGGTTCCAACTTCGGTTACTGCTGCTGTCGCCGGAGGAAAAGAATGGCATTGAAACAGATTTCCAGCAACAAATGCTTTGGGGGATTGCAGAAAATTTTTGAACATGACAGTGTTGAACTGAACTGCAAAATGAAATGTGCTATCTGCTTACCACCAAAGACAGAGACTGGAAAATGCCCGGCACTGTATTGGCTGTCTGGTTTAACTTGCACAGAACAGAATTTTATATCAAAATCTGGCTATCATCAGGCTGCCTCAGAACATGGCCTTGTCATTGCTCCAGGTACCAGCCCTGGTGGCTGCAATATTAAAGGAGATGATGAGAGCTGGGACTTGGGCACTGGTGCTGGGTTCTATGTGGAGGCCACTGAATCTCCTTGGAAAACTATAGAATGTGCTCTTTTAAAAAATATATATTTTATTGATTTTTCACAGAGAGGAAGGGAGAGGGATAGAAAGTCAGAAACATCGATGGGAGAGAAACATCGATCAGCTGCCTCTTGCACACCTCCAACTGGGGATGTGCCCACAGTTGACCGGATGTTGACCGGAATCGAACCTGGGACCTTTCAGTCTGCAGGCCGAGGCTCTATCCACTGAGCCAAACCGGTTCGGCCAGAATGTACTCTTATGTAATGGAGGAGCTTCCTCAACTTATAAATGCCAATTTCCCAGTGGACCCCAAAGGATGTCTATTTTTGGCCCCTCAATGGGAGGCCATGGAGCTCTGATTTGTGCTTTAAAGAATCCTGGAAAATACAAATCTGTGTCAGCATTTACTCCAATTTGCAATCCAGTGCTTTGTCCTTGGGGCAAAAAAGCCTTTAGTGAATATTTGGGAACAGATCAAAGTAAATAGAAGGCTTATGATGCTACTCATCTTGTGAAGTCCTTTCCAGGTTCTCAGCTTGACATACTAATTGATCAAGGAAAAGATGACCAGTTTCTTTCAGAAGGACAGTTACTACCTGGTAACTTCATAGCTGCCTGTACGGAAAAGAAAATCCCTGTTGTTTTTAGATTACAAGAGGGTTATGATCATAGCTACTACTTCATTGCTACCTTTATTACTGATCACATCAGACATCATGCAAAATACCTGAACTCTTAAAAAAACTTCAGATACGAGAATCTCTTCAGAATTATAAAAATTATAATAATTGTAGGGGAAAAGATTTCAAAACGTATTTCATAGTACTAAAAATGCTTCATTCTATAGTTGAATCACCTTCTGAATAAATACGTGAAACCTGAAAAAAAAAAAAAAGAGTACAAATTTCAGGCCTGGCAGGTTTGGCTCAGAGATTAGTGTCAGGTCGTATTTCAACTCCCAGTCAGCCCCGATTGGGCGCATGTGGGAGGCAACCATTCCATGTGTCTCTTTCACATTGATGTTTTTCTCTCTTCCCCCCTCCCTCCCTTTCACTCTCTCTTAAAAAAAAAAAATCAATGGAAAAAATACTCTGGGGTGAAGATTTAAAAAAAATTAAAGAGTGCTTTTTCATACAGGTCTCTCATAGAGCCGACCAAAGTGAGGAAAACAAGCCGGCTCTCTTGGGAAAGGCATCCTCAGGAGCAAAGGTCCTGCTCTTAGGCATCATGGTCCTTGGGGTCAAAGTGAGGCTAGAATAGCTAGAGAAGAACTAGCAAGGGAGAGAATAGGAGGAGGTAGGCAGGTCAAAGAGGGCTTCCCAGAACAAGTTAAGAAGGTAATAACGTGGGGTCTTATCCCAAGTGAAGAATGCTCCTGGTTAAGTAAATTATGGTATATCCCATTTAATAAAATCCCCAGTGGTCATAGTATGATTTCATGTATATGAAGAGCCAGAACAGGCAACACTAATCTGTGGTGGTATAAATCACACAGTGCCTCTGGTGCAGTGACATTGACAGGAAAGAGGTACAGGAAACTCTGGGAACTGAAAGGTATATCTGTAGGGCTGTCGCATCAGGTGCATTCATTAGACTCATCAAATTATACTCTCATGATCTGTACATTCCAGTGTATATGATTTATACTTCAGTTACAACTAAATGCAGTTCCTAAAAATGAAAATCAAACAGCAGATGAATTTGTGTATTTTGCTAGTAGCATAACTACATAGGAAAGAAGTCTTTCATGTGACTTTAAAACTGTGCGATTGAGCCTCTCTAGTGGGCTCTGTATTCTAGAAGAGAACTACAAAGAAAGCTTAAACTATACTTATCTTTTTATGTATTAGTGCTATTAATTTGAAACCATTAAATATAGGAAAACTCAAATAGTTATATTAATGTTATCTTCAGCTTAAAAAAATAAACATGAAATCCAAGAAGTTAAAAGAAGTCCAGTAACTTTAAATCTGACAGGGAAATATTAGTATGATCCATAATTAATTTTTCTCTTCAGTTACTCTTTATTTTTTCTTTTTAATAATACATATTTCCTATCTGTTATTAAAAAGCCTTAGAAGTATTGACAGCACAGGAGCAGCCATTCCCTAAATTGATAACTTTAAATATTTCCCATTAAAAGGAACCAGAGCTCCTTAAGGAAATAGCTCAGTTCAGCTCTGGGGCAGGAAGTACTTAAGAGTTATTTTAACTGAGATATTTTACAGTGACAAAAAGCAAGAAAACTAACCAAGATAGACTTGTATCAAAAGATGAGGTAAGATGTCTAAAACATCACCAGTAGAGGCTGGGTGGTAGGCATATGGGTGGTTACTCTATATTTCTTTTAACCTGGCTGTGTGTTTGAAAGTTGGTGTAGTGTAGTGCTGGAGGAAAAAGGGTACAAGAGCCAACCTGAGGCGGCCCTTGGCTAGTTAAACAGGGAAGCATCAAAAGATTAATGACTGTAATTGATTAAAACACATGAAATATAAAAATAATAAAAGTATCTGGAGGTGGCATGGACATTATTCTGAAAATTAGTTAATAAAGAGAAAAAGTCAAACATTTATCTTGCCTTTTTATATTAGGGTAATCAATCAGTGAGTAGAATTCTAGCTAATTAACATAGGAGTGATAGGATTGGAGAATTACCACTTGCATGTCCTAACGAAATCATGGCTGTTGTTGAAACCATGGAATGAGCCTGGCTGGTGTGGCTGACTAGTTGAGCCTTGAGGTCGTGATTCCATTCCTGGGCAGGGCACATGCTTGGATTGTGAGCTTGATCCCCAGGAGGGGGCGTATAGGAGGCAGCCAGTCAATGATTCATCATTGATGTTTCTATCTCTCCCTCTCCCTTCCTTTCTCTGAAATCAATAAAAACGTATTTTTTAAAAAACGCAATGAAAGTCTGATGGTGAGTTCTGTAATGGACAGATCATGTGACAACACTTGAAACCAACTGGACAGCAGTTGTTTATGGAATAAATGCTCAAGTAAGGAATTACCTAAAATATGGTAGTTTCTAAACAAATTTGAAAAATAATAGAGCTTCATATTGAGAATTGGTAATCTTTTTTGTTTGTTTTGTTAATCCTCACCTGAGGACATATTTTAAATGATTTTTTTATTTTTATTTTTTTTTAGAGCAAGAGAGTGGAAGTGAGGGGAAGAGACAGAGAGAGAAACATCAATGTGATAGAGACACATCAAATGGTTGCCTCCTATGCCCCGACTGGCCCTGGGGATTGAACCAGCAACTGAAATATGTGCTCTTGAGTGGAATTGAACCTGGGACCCTTCAGTCTAAGGGCCGATGCTCTATTCGTTGAGCCAAACTGGCTAGGGCTAGTAGTCATTTAAAAAAAAATAAGCAAACACTGCACATGGGAGAGGACATTGAAAAGTGCTCCAAATCCTTGATTTAAATAAAAGATTAGATGAGGAAAAAAATGTATGTATTTCAAAGAGGCCTGGAGAGAGGGAGAGAAATAGAAAATCAGTGATGAGAGTGAGTCATTGATTGCCTGCCTCCTGCACACACCTTACTAGGGACCAAGCCCACAACCCAGGCATCTGCCCTGACCGGGAACCATGACCTCCTGGTTCATAGGTCGATGCTCAACCACGGAGCCACGCCGGCCAGGCTGGTAGCCATTTTTTATACACACACACACACACACACACACACACACACACACACACACACACATTTTCCCCCTCTCAGAAAAGAGTATAAAAAGGTTGTATTATACATTGGAGTACCCCTCTGTATGTATATGACAACTCTGGTGGGAAAAATCTAGTAAATAAGCAAACAGTCTGCACATGGGAGAGACATTGAAAAGTGCTCCAAATCCTTTATTTGAATAAAAGAGTAGATGAAAATGCCTCTCCACCTGGCCTGAAGAAAACAGTGTTGTGGCTCTTATCCAATGGCAGTTATTTTCAGAGGGCGTTTCATGTGGGTTTAGGTACGTCATGGACCCAGTCAGGCATGTAGACCGTGGTTTGAACCCTTTCTGTGCCCTTGGCCACATCACCAAATCATCTAAGGCTCACTTTCCTCATTTCTATAATGGTGAGAATTACATAACACCTGGCTTGCATGGTTGTTTGAAAAGTAGAGAGTGCAGTAAAAATAGAATATGTAAAAAGCCAGCACATGGCTTACAGTGGGCGCTGAATAAATACTCCTGCGGCTGTAATTATCCCTGTATTTCCCTTGGTATTAGTCTGTTTTCTTTCAGTATTTACAAGAGTTGTAGGAAGGGGTTAAGGTTTATAAGAACACACTGGATGTTCCAGTAAGTTATATTCAAACAGTGTACTTTCAATCTTTGTTTTTGTTTTTATACAACCTGGAAATTTGGTCAAGTTTACTGATTTATTTAGTCTTCTTATTAGAAATAAAGCCATTGAGTACTAGGTAATATAAAGTGTTATGTGTGCTTATTTTAATATTTAGACATTAATTTGAAAAGACGCTCTCATTTAGAAGTCTAGTACTTCATATACTTCATACTCCATACCCTTGGACTCATGCTTAAGAACGATATTTGTGTATGTTACTACCTTTTCATATTGCTCTTAAAATACTTGTTTGCTTCCAAAGTAAAAATTGTCAGAATATCTATTCACAGCACAGATACAGTGTTTCTTTGGACTAGGCAGGGAATTTTCTTTTTTTTTTTGTTGTTAAATAAACAACCCGATTAAAGTGAAGGACTGTTTATGAGGAGTTTTGTAAACTGTTTATGTCTGTTTGTTCCTCCTTGTAGCAGTATTGAGCTCCTGTGTAGGAAAAAAAGTAGCTAAGGAGTAAAATGGCTTTAAAACTCTAGGAACTGAAACTACTAATGCTTGGCCCTCTGGTAAGTCACTGATTTAATTTGAAAGGTTATTTCACCTCCTACTCAGCTTTACTCTTCTTTTAAACTTAGGGTCGTTCTGCATAAGAACTTATGGCAGCTGTTCTGTAAAAAAAGGAAACTCTTATTTATCTGGAATCCAAGCAAGTTCAGATAATTATTCACTATTATGTTGGTCTTATTTTTAAGAAGGGACACACAAATTACTAGAAAGAGCTAGTCTGTAGAAGCAATCTGCAGGGCATATGACAGATTTGATAGTGTGCAGCCCTGTGCCATCTGGGATACCAGAAGAGCTCTCTGGCAGTAATAGCGGGCCTGAGGGACTGTCAACTAGGACAGTGGTTGGCAAACTCATTAGTCAATAGGGCCAAATATCAACAGTACAACGATTGAAATTTCTTTTTTTTAATTTAACAAATCTTTATTTTCAGATTATTAATTACAGTGTTCCTCTTCCCCCCCATAGCTCCCCTCCACCCAATATCCATCCCACCCTCTGCCCTTACCTCCCCTCCCACTGTCCTCATCCATAGGTGTATGATTTTTGTCCATTCTCTTCCTGCACCTCCCACACCCCTTTCCCCCCAAGAATTGTCAGTCCATTCCCTCTCTATGCCCCTGATTCTATTATATTTACCAGTTTATCCTGTTAATCAGATTTTTAATTCACTTGATTTTTAGATTCACTTGTTGATAGATGTGTATTTGTTGTTCATAATTTTTATTTCTACCCTTTTCTTCTTCCTCTTCTTAAAGAATACCTTTCAGCATTTCATATAATACATGTTTGGTGGTGGTGAATTCTTTTAGCTTTTTCTTATCTGCGAAGCACTTTATCTGTCCTTCAATTCTGAATGATAGCTTTGCTGGATAGAGTAATCTTGGTTGTAGATTCTTGCTACTCATCACTTTGAATATTTCTTGCCACTCTTGTCTGGCCTACATAGTTTCTCTTGAGAAATCAGCTGACAGTCGTATGGGTGCTCCCTTATAGGTAACTAACTGTTTTTCTCTTGCTGCTCTTAATGTTCTCTCTTTGTCTTTTGCTCTTGACATTTTAATTATGATGTGTCTTGGTGTGGTCCTCTTTAGATTCCTATAGTTTGGGGTTTTGTGTGCTTCCTGGACTTGTAAGTCTATTTCTTTCACCAGATAGGGGAAGTTTTCAGTCATTATTTCTTCAAATAGATTTTCAGTATCTTGCTATCTCTCTTTTTCTGGCACCCTCATAATTCGGATGTTGGTATGCTTGAGGTTGTCCCAGAAGCTCCTTACGCTATCTTCAATTTTTTGGATTCTTTTTGCTTCTTGCTTTTCCGGCCGAGTGGATTTTGTTTCTTTGTATTTCAAATCTTATACTTGATTCTTGTGGTCCTCTAGACTGCTTTTAGGTCTCTGTATAATATTTTTTATTTCAGTCAGTGTATGCTTAATTTTTAGTTGGTCCTTTTTCATATCCTCGAGGGTCTCGCTAATATCCTCAAGGGTCTCGTTAAATTTATCGGCCTTTTCTAGGAGCCTCTTGAAGAACTTTATAACCGTGCTTTTGAACTCTATGTCCAGTTGTTGTTTTTTTTCCCTCTATTTCTTTCAAATGTGATTTGTTTAGATGTCTCTACATTTTGGCTGCTTCCCTTAGTTGGTCGAGTAGCTTTGTGTGGTAGATGTCCTCTAGGGGACAGTGGCTCAGCCTCCCTAGTTACCTAAGTGGTTACTATTGGTGTAGCCCTTTATGGGCTGCACAGTCTTGTTGTATTTAAGCCTAGATTGTTGTTGGTGTTGCTGAGAGGGTTTGACTTCAGGCCAATTGGCTGTGAGGATCAGCTATGTTTACGCTGGGAGAACCATTGCTCAGCTTGGATGGGGCGGAGTCTCCGGGCTGAGCAGGCCAGCTTTGGTCTAAGCAGCGCCTGGGTCTCTGTGCCCCACAATAATGCTGCATGCACCTCTGAAAGAAAGCTGCCGCTCAACTCTGTCCGCTGCCAGACAGTTCAGCCTCTCCCCAAAAGAGTCTCACTCAGGGTTGGAAAACAATGCAGTCCGGTGGTTTCCCTTCTTTTTTTTTTTTTTTTCCTCCCGAATGAGAGAGCAAGTCACATGTCCTCTCTGCATGCTAGCACCCCTCTGCAGTTCCCAAGGTTACACCATGAGCTCATGAACTTCTGCAGCTCCCTTGTTATAACGTACTTCCTCCTTAAGGTCCAGTTTCACCCCATATGAGTCTGGGTTCCCCGAGACTCGCCCGGAACTGGGGAATCAGTGCAGTGGGACGCCTTTGTCTCCCTCCCTGCTTGAGAAAACCAGCCCGGTGTTCAGCCAGCCGCCTGCCCTTTCTGCTCACGCTCATGGCTCCACACCTTTCTCCGCACGTCTCTGAAACTCTGCCCTCCACAGCTCCTCTGAGTCACAGTGTCCTTCTATCTTTCCTTCTATTTGTGGAATTGCCACTCAGCCAGCTTTCCGGTGATTCTGGATGATGTCTGATGTGTCTTTTAGTTGTAGTTTTGAAATTGTGTGGGGCAGAAGAATAGGTGTTTACCTATGCCGCCATCTTGGTTCCTCATCCTGAAATTTCTTTTGAGAGCCAAATTTTTTAAACTTCTAATGCCACTTCTTCAAAATAGACTTGCCCAGGCCGTGGTATTTTATGGAAGAGCCACACTCAAAGGGCCAAAGAGCCACATGTGGCTTGCGAGCCACAGTTTGCTGACCACGGCACTAGGACATTACATTGCTGGAAATGAGATCATGTTAGGTGCATTACTGCATGCAATTTTTTTGGAATTAGTAATCTATCTAAGATTATTACCATAGATAAACTAATTTTTAAGGAAAATATTTCCAGAACTTTAATAACATGGGATACCTGGAATGGATCTACCACTACTGTACTCTTGGTTGTGGGAATGCAAACTTGCATGACACCAAGGGTAGGTAGAGGAAATGGGGATAGCTCTTTTAGTTACAACTCTGCAGATGTGCGTATTCCCCCTGGTTCTTCTCATCCTGGCTGGAAGAATCTAAAACTTGTTTTCCAAATCTCATTCTCCTTCCCTCTTAGCTCCAGTCCACATTTATGGTTGTAACTAGAAGTATTCATTAGACATCTCATTGAACTATCAGATTCCTGTGTCCAGAGAACAGCCAGGACATGGGGGAACTGTAGGAAGAAAGACTACGTATTAATATATAGCAAATCAATAAAGGATTAACCCCCTTTTCTACTTTTTCTTCTGGAATCTTTTTTAAGGGTGTTATTTTATTGATTATTGATTTTTAAATTTTTTTTAAGGAGAGAGAAAAAGAAACATCCATATAAGAGAAATATCAATTGGTTGCCTCCTGTACACACTCTGACCAGGGACCAAACTGGTAACCTTTTGGTGTATGGAACAACACTCCAACCAGCTGAGCCACCCTGCCAGATCTCCTCTGGAATCTTCCTTTCAGATTAAATAGATATGGCTTAACCGCCATTGTCTAGAGTTGTCTTTGGAGGACTTAAAAAACACTTTTATTTATTTTTATTTTTATTTTTTTAAAAACACTTTTAACTTGAATTAACAAACAATTACATTTGGGCTTATTTTTCTTTTGACAGGGATTTTTTTTAAGTGTAAGATTGGCCACAGTATTGGGGAGAATGGTTGTGACAATGATCCACTTTTTCTTTTATGGAAATAGTATATTATTTTAGCTTTATGACTTAATATTATAAAATTAAGGATAACTTTTTGGAAGGCTGCTCTTCTGAACTGTAGACTCTGAAGAAAAAAGTAGTAGCATTGACTCTGTTAACTTTTAAAGAATTTGTGATCTTAAAACTAGTTTTATTTTATTGAGGTGAAGTTCACGTAGCATAACATTAAACATTTTAAAGTGAACAAGTCGGTGGCATTTAGCAACCACCATCCATGTCTATCTAGTTTCAAAACACTTAACATTCCAAAATAAAACCCTGTACCCATTACTCCCCATTCTTTCCTTTCCCCAGTCCCTGGCAACCACCAATCTGCTTTCTGTCTCTATGGATTTGCCTGTTCTGCATAATTCATGCAAATGAAGTCATATAATATGTGACTTTTTGAGTCTGGCTTTCACTTAGCATAATGTTTTCAAAGTTCATCCACCATATAGCAGGAATCAGTACTTTATTTCTTTTATGATTGAATACTATTCATTCCATACACACACACACACACACACACACACACTAGAGGCCCAGTGCACGAAATTTGTGCACAGAAGGTGGGGTGAGAGGAGTGTCCCTCAGCCCAGCCTGCACCCTCTCCAATCTGGGACCTCTCATGGGATGTCTGACTGCCTAAAATGGGCAGTCAGACATCCTTCTCACAGTCCAGCTCCAAACTGCTCACCTGCCTGCCTCCCTGATTGCCCCTAACTGCTTCTGCCTGCTAGCCTGATCACCCCCTAACCACTACTCTGCCAGCCTAATTGATGTCTCACTGCTCCCTTGCCAGCCTGTTTGCCCCTAACTTCCCTCCTGTGCTGGCCTGGTCACCCCTAACTGCCCTCCCCTGCAGGCTTGATCGCCCCCAACAGCCCTCCCTTGCAGGCCTAGTCCCTCCCAACTGCCTTCCCCTGCTGGCCTGATCGCCCACAACTGCCCTCCCTTGTAGGCCTGGAATCTCCCACTGTCCTCCCCTTCTGGCCATCTTGTATCCATACAGGGGCAGGATTTTGAACACATGGGAGCAGCCCTCCTGTGTGTTGGAGTGATTGTCAATCTGTGTATTACTCTTTTATTAGATAGGACAGAGACCTGGTACATGGGTGGGGACTGGCTGGTTTGCCCTGAAGGGTGTCCTGGATCAGGGTGTGGGTTCCCTTGGGGTGTGGGGCGGTCTGGGCAAGGGGCCTATGGTGGTTTGCAGGCTAGCCATGCACCCTAGCGACCCAAGTGGAGGCCCTGGGATCTGGGATTAATTTATGTTCTACAATTGAAACTTTGTAGCCTGGAGCAGAGCCAAGCCTTCTGCTCGCTCTGCAGTGACAGCCATTTCTGTTTGAAACTTTGTAGCCTAGAGTGGAGGCCTAGGCTAGGGCTGCAGAAGTTTGGCTTCCTCCATCCAGCTCTGTGGCTGCTGTCATTTCTGTTGGGATTATGTATCTTCTATAATTGAAACTTTGTAGCATTGAGTGGAGGCCTAGGCTGGCAACAGCAGGAGGAAAGCTTGGCTTCCTTTATTGCTGGGGAAACCCAAGCCTCCCTCCTGCTCTCAGTGGCGGCAGCCATTTTAGTTGGGGTTTATTTACATAATTTGCTCCTGATTGGCTTGTGGGCGAGGCTGTGTGTGTGGCTTGATCAGAGGTATAGTCAATTTGCATATCACTCTTTTATTAGAATGGATACATATATATATATATATATATATATATATATAGTATGCGTGCCACATTGTATTCATTCATTCATTCATTCATTCATTCGAGTTAATTCCACTTTTTGGCTGTATATACAAAAGGCTAATATGCAAAGTGTCCCCTTGCAAGTTTGACCAGGATACTATGAGTTCGATCACTCGCTATGACCTGTGCTGACCATCAGGGTGCGGCACAGAATGAAGGAAAGCCCCCACCAGCAACCAGGGAAGGCCCAGCCAGCAGCAGCCCGAAGGCCCCTGTCAACTCTGATCACCAGCCAGGCCTAGGGACCCTACCAGTGCACAAATTTCATGCACTGGGCCTCTATTGTGAATAATGTTTCCATGAACATTTGTGTAAGTGTTTGTGTACCTGTTTTCAGTTCTTCGGGGTTTTCTGTCATGAGAGGAATTGCTAGATCATATGGTAATTTTATGTTTAATGTTTGAAGAACCACCAAACTATTTTCCACAGTACCTGAACTATTTTACATTCCTACCAGCAATGTATTTGGGTTCTAATTTCTCTACATCCTCTCAATGCTTGTTATTTTACAAATTATAGCCATTCTAGTGTGTGTGAAGTTGTGTCTCATTGTGGTTTTACTTTGTACTTCCCTAGTGCCTAATGATGTTGCATCTTTTCATGTGCCTGTTTGCTGTCTGTATGTTTTCTTTGGAGAAATGATGTTTGTCTTTTTGTTGTTGAGCTGTACGAGTTCTTTACATATTTTGGATATTTTACCCTTATCAGATAGATGACTTGCAAATATTTCTTACCACTCTGTAGGTAGTCTTTTCACATTCTTAATAATGTTCCTTGATGCACAGAAGTTCTTAAGTTTGATGAAGTCCTGTTTATCTATTTTCTCCTTTGTTGCTCGTGCTTTTGGTGTCATGTCTGAGATGAATAAGAAATTATGAAGTTTATCCCCACTTAATAGTTTTAGCTCTTACGTTTAAATTGTTGACCCTTCTTATATATTATGAAGCAGGGGTCCAGGAAAGGCTCTTATTTAAAAACAAAATTTCAGGCAACTTTTTGGCTATTTCTTGAATCTTTGGTTCAGCCTCCTCACCTCCACTTTAGCCTCTGCTGTGTCCACAAGGGTGACCCAGAAGACCTACAAGGTATCCACCTCTGGCCATGGGCCTTCAGCAGCCACTCATAATCCAAGTGGGCAGGGCACCCAAATACACTCCTTGGCCTTTTCCAAGGTGGGCGGCAGCTACCGGGTTGGCCTTGGTTCCAACATGAATCTAGCCGAGAATTATGGTGAGGCTGGGAGTATAGAGAGCATCTCAGCTCTCCAAGTGAACCAGAGTCTGCTGAACCCTCTAAAGCTAGAGGTGGACTCCAGCGTCCAGGCCTGTGTGCAACCAGGAGAAGGAGCAGATTAAGAGCCTCAAGAAGTTTGCTTCCTTCTCTGATAAGGTGTGGAGCCTGGAGCAGCAGAATAAGATTCTGAGACCAATTGGAACCTCAGGCAGCAGCAAAAGACAGCTCGCAGTAACACGAACATGTTTGAGAACTGTACCAACAATCTTCAGTGGCACTGGCCCAGGAGAAACTGAGGCTAGAGGTGGAGTTTGGTGACATGCAGAGGGTGGTGGAGGACTTGAAGAATAAGTAGCAGGACGAAATTAGCAAGCACACAGAGATAGAGAATGAATTTGTCTTCATCAAGAAGAATGTGGATGTAGCTTACATCAATAAGGTAGAGCTGGAGGCCTGCCTGGAAGAGCTGACTGATGACATCAACTTGAAGCAGCTCTGTGAAGAGGAGATTGGTTAGTTGCAGGCCCAGATCTTTGTCATGTCTGTGGTACTGTCGATGGACAACTACCACTCCCTGGACCTATATGGCATCGTTGCTGAGATCAAAGCTCAGTAGGAGGAGATGGCTCATTGCAGCCATGCCGAGGCTGACACTATGTACCGGTCAAGTGTGAGGAGCTGGGAAGCACAGGCATGACAAAGACTAAGATTTATTTATTTTCCCTCCCTCCCTCCCTCCCTCCCTCCCTTCCTTTTTATTATATTTTTATTGATTTCAGAGAGGAAGGGAGAGGAAGAAAGAGATAGAAACAATAATGAGAATCATTGATTGGCTGCCTCCTGCGCAACCCCTACTGGGGATTGAGCCCGCAATCTAGGCATGTGCCCTTGACTGGAATTGAACCTGGGACCCTTCAGTCTGCAGGCTGATGCTCTATCCACTGAGCCAAACCGGCTAGCACAAGACTAAGATTTCTGAGATGAACCAGAACATCAGCCAACTCCAAGCTGAGATCTAGGGCCTCAAAAGCCAGAGGATTTCCCTGGAGACCGCTATCACTGATGCTGGTAAGCATGGGAAGCTGGCTGTCAAGGTTGCTCAGGCCAAGGTGGCTGAGCTGGAAGCTATTCTGAGAACTGGCAGGTACGTAAGTACCAGGAGCACATGGACGTCAACCTGGTACTGGGCATGGAGATTGCCACCTATACCAAGCTGCTAGACAGTGAGAAGAACCAGCTGGAGTCTCTGATCCAGAACATGAGCGTCCATACCAACACCACCACTCGCTCTCAGAAGGGCTGAGCCTGGCTTATAGGAACCTCAGCTACAGCCTGGGCTTCCAGGCCAACTTGGGCTCTGGCAGGGGTTGGCTCCTTCAGTCTCACCAGACCCAGCTCCTTCAGGATGGTGGTTGTGAAGAAGATTGAGACCCCGATGGGAAGCTGGTGTCTGAGTCATTGGATGTCCTGCCCAAGTGACTGACTACTGTGGCCCCCTATCCTCCAAGCCTGGGGGAAAGGAGCTGTGTAGGGAGCGGCTCCTTGGGGTAGGGTAGTTTACTGCCTGCAGACCGCCTCTTACCCATGCCCCCAACTAAAAGCCAAATAAAGTGTCCTTTTTCCAAAATAAAGTCTCAGCTGGGTCTACCAACCTTAAAAAACAGTGATGATAATAAAATAAAAATGTCATGAAACCTCCATATTGTACTTTTAATAATTCTTGGTTAAACATACATATATACCAACCAAAAACCACTGTGGATTTTTTTAAAATTATTTTGCATTGTATTAAAGCAGAAGTTACATATATTTAAAAAATAGTACTTGTTAAGTATAGCACATTTTCACAGTCTATAGGCTATATATTGGTGGCTATACATGGATTCATGAATTTACTTCTTGTAACTCTTTGGGTGTGCAGATTACAGATTTTGTAGAGGAGCATCAGAATATCTGTGATAACAGGTAGTAAGGGGATTAAGGGTGAAGAAAAGGGTAAAATTTCCAAGGCCTCATAGATGCAGAGATCCCAAGGGGGAGAGAGGAGGTGACTGGAGGGTAGGTAACTGGAAGTCAGTGATGGAATCTGTAAAGGCTACAGAGGAAGTAGTATTTTCTTTTAGGCAACAAAGATGACTACAGAGTAGAAGTTAAGTGCTGAGGGGAGAGTAGAGTGAAGGGGTAGGTAAGGAATATGTTTTGCGATAAGGATGGAGGCTCAAAAGACATCATCAGAAAGTGACGGTTTAGGGAGCATTTGGGGATTCCTTTAGTTTTAGAAATAATGCCAACCCAACTCTATTCCCAATTGAGTGCAGCTAACTTTATTTAGCATGAGTCCTCGAGAGGAGTAAGGAAGAGAGACTAGAGAAATTCCAGATTTTATTTTAGCCGTGACTAAATTGCTGGTTAGTGGTAGGGGTGAGGGTGGCAGGGGGGAGGTCAATGGGGGAAAAGGAGACATATGTAATACTATATGTAATACTTTAAACAAGAAAGAATTTAAAAAAAATAAAAAATAAAGTAAAATGGTGGTTAAGTTTGAATTAGTAAACTGAATTCTATATCAATATTTTTGTATCTTTGTTTGCTTTGCTTTTCACTTCTTAATAAAATTTCTTAGTAAAAAAATTACAGTTTTATCTCATCTGAAAGTGTGATGAAAAAAATTCTACTTTCCATGTAGATGAGAGAATTCGGTTTTCATTGCATGTTTAAGTTCTAGGGTGGCACGTTATATGGGCCTGTGGCTACATGGAGCAGGAGCTAGGACACACAGAAGGGAAGGTGGGACTGTGGTACCAACCTCGGCTAAGGCCTTCTTTCCTTCTGTCCAGCTCTTCACAGTACTCACATGCTCATCATAGACAATCTCTTTATTTTTTGTCAGTTCTGCATTCAGTGGGTTTTAGAGAAAGGAATGAAGGAGGGGATAGGTGGAACAATTGACAGAATCCGAAGGGAAAGCAGGGGTAATGAATGGCCATTGGTTTAGATGCCCTCCTGCTTTTACTAGGCAGATGGCCTACTTCTTCAAAGAGAAATGAAAGCTGCCTTGCAAGAAGTGATTTGGAGAGGTATAAATAAAGGGGTCTTAGGTATTTTTACTTTTATGGTGTTTAAATTCTGAATTTGTATGAATGTATCTTTTGAGTTTTAACCACCCATGTGACCTGTGTGATTTTCAGGTGCTACTGGTGAGCAGCAGTCGCTATCCAGACCGGTGGATTGTCCCCGGAGGAGGCATGGAACCTGAGGAGGAGCCGAGCATGGCGGCAGTCCGGGAAGTCTGCGAGGAGGTATGCACCGAGAAAAAAGAGCATGGTGTACCCTGTGATCGTGAACCTGTATGTCTGATAAACACACATGTGATCATAGAAAGAAGGCGTTTAACAGTTACCGTGTGCTCCTGGATTAAAGAGTTCGGGTTGTGACATGGCAGTGTTTTTCAGGCACCGCTCTACGCAGGAAGGTTCTCACAGAGTCACTGTATCTGCTTACACTAGACAGCCCGGTGATTTCCCAGGGATCTCTTCCAGTATGGCAGCTCTTACCTGTGGCAGGAGATCAGGAATCAGATAGTTCATCAGCCCAAAGAACTGAGAAGAACGGGCAGTCTTGGTATATACAGCTCATTTTCGTTAGCCTTTGGATGAGGAGGTGGCAGCCCTTGCTCTCCTATGCTCCCTGGATCCTGGCTGTCGAGCAGTGGCTAAAGCAACAATTCTGTTAGCCAGAAGCTGTTAATGGTGCAGCTTGAGAGATAACAGTATCTTTTTTATTTTATTTTAGTCAGATGATATTCAGCATACATACTTTGAGTTTCTGAGCCATGCCCTGTATATCTGACTAGATACTCTAGAATAAATAGTCAAAGAATAGACTGACTATTTAGACCCTTACTCCCCTACTTCAAGAGCTTACAGTTAGGTTGGAGAAACTGAGAGATTGCAATTCAAAACCAGGAGGAAGGAACTAATGTTTCTCCATCGTCTCTTGTGGCAACACCATCCTCTGCTCTGCTTATGTTACCTCAGTTAGATTCCTAATGGGTGGCATACGTTTCATCACCCCATTTCCTTCCCCTTACCACATAGTGCTTTAGATCAATTTCCTTGTTCCACAGGGGATGTAATACTGATTCTAAGAACATATAAAATAGCACTTGGAATGAATCTAAATTCTACACTTCTTTTACCTTAATCTGAAAGTTACTTCTTTCATCAAGTCTTTGTGATCTACCCAATAGATTTGTTCTTCCTGTGTGTCCATTGCAGTCTGTGCTTCTAGCATCATGGTGTTTGTCATCCTTTATTAGTACTACTTGCTTGTCTTCTCTGATGCAATTGATGCTCTATATAGTCAAGGTATCATTCGCTCTTGCCCATTGTTGAATCTGCAGGGCTTAACACAGCAAGTGCTTAAGAAAATATAATTTATTAGAGGCCCGGTGCACAAAATTCATGCACGGAAGTGTGTGTCCCTCAGCCCAGCCTGCACCCTCTCCAATATTGGACCCCTCGAGGGATGTCCGACTGCCAGTAGGGATCAGGTCTAAACGGGCAGTCGTACATCCCTCTCACAATCCAGGACTACTGGCTCACAGCTGCTCACCTTCCTGCCTGTCTGATTGCCCCTAACCACTTCTGTCTGCCAGCCTGATCACCCCCTAACCATTCCCCTGACAGCCTGATTGATGCCTAACTGTTCCCCTGCCAGCCTGATTGACCCTAACTGCCCTCCCCTACAGGCTTGGTCCCCCCCCCCAACTGCACTCCCCTGCAGGCCTGGTCTCCCCAGCAGCTGCTCTCCCCTGTAGGCCTGGTTCCCCCCCCCCCCCCCCATCTTCCCTTCCCTACAGGCCTGGTTGCTCCCAACTTTCCTCCTCTGCCAGCCTGGTCACCCCTAACTGCCCTCCCCTGCAGGCTTGATCACCCCCAACTGCCCTCCCTTGCAGGCCTGGTCCCTTCCACCTGCCCTCCCCTGCTGGCCTGATCTCCCACAACTGCCCTCCCTTACAGGCCTGGTCCCTCCCAACTGCCTTCCCCTGCTCACCTGATCACCCACAACTGCCCTCCCTTGCAGGCCTGGTCCCCCCCAACTCCCTTCCCCTGCTGTCCTGATTGCCCACAACTGCCCTCCCCTGCAGGCCTGTTCCCTCCCAACTGTCCTCCACTGCTGGCCATCTTGCGGTGGCCATCTAGTGTCCACATGGGGGCAGGATCTTTGACCACATGGGGCAGCCATCTTGTGTGTTGGAGTGAGGGTCGAGTTGCATATTACTTTTTATTAGATAGGACTAGCGGCCCAGTGCATGAAATTCGTGCACTGGGGGTGGGTGGTCCCTCAACCCAACCTGCCCCCTCTCACATACTGGCAGCCTCAGAGGATGTCCAACTGATGGCTCACCCCCAGCCTGCCCAGCTATCGCCATGCTCAGCTCAGCCCCGGCTGCCTGCGACCACCCGGCCCTGGGGGCTGGGCGCTCACTGCCACTTATACTCACAGTGCCCGGGGGCCGGGCGCTCCCTGCTGCCACCACCACCACCGCTGCTGCTGCCACCACTTTCCCTCAGCACCCAGGGGGGGGCTGGGTGCTCGCAGCCACCACCGTTTCATCTCCACCCCGGGGCCCGGCGCTCGCGCCACCTGACCCCATCCCCGCTCCTGATTGGCTGGTAACATAGCCAATCAAGAGCTAAGGTATGGTCAAATTTGCATGTTTCTCTTTTATTATATAGAATAAAGGCCTGGTGCATGTGTGGGGGCTGGCTGTTTTGCCCTGAAGCGTGTCCCGGATCAGGGTGGGGGTTCCCTTGGGGCATGGGGTGGCTTGGGCAAGGGCTTGTGGTGGTTTGCAGGCCAGCCACACCCCCCGGCAACCCAAGCAGAGGCCCTGCGTGGTGTCTGGGATTTATTTATCTTCTGTTATTGAAACTTTGTAGCCTTGAGTGGAGGCCTGGGTCTGCCAGGGTATGTGGAAAGCTTGGCTTCCTCCTTTGCCAAAGAAACCCAAGGCTCCTGCTCACTCCTTGGCCACAGTCATCTTGGTTGGGTTAATTTGCATACTCGCTCCTGATTGATTGGCTGATGGTGTGGCTTGTGGGTGTAGCAGAGGGATGATTAATTCGCATATTACTCTTTTATCATATAGGATTTGCCCTGGATGGCAGGCTCAGTGGTTAGAGCATTGGCCTACTCACCAGAGAGTTGTGAGTTTGATTCTCTGTCAAGGGCACATACCTAAGTTACAGGTCCGATCCTTACCTCAGGTCAAGGTGTGTGGGAGGCAAGCAGTTGATGTGTCCCTTTCACATTGATGTTTCTCTCTCTTTCTCCCCCCCCCCTCTCTCTCTCTCTCTCTCTCCTCCCCTTATTTCTCCCCCCTTCTACTCTCTTTAAAACTCAATGGAAAAAATCCTCACTCCTTGGGTGAGGATTAAAAAAATATATATATATAATTTTTGTATTTTACAGTTATTACTATTATTGAAGTGCAACTGGAGCAGCCACATAAATGCACTTTCAGGTTGTTCTACCGGTCCTTCAGTTAAATGAGGAAGAAAATAATAGTTTTGCACCACCTGCTCAGCCAGGCTGTGTAGAAATGAAAGCATGGGCCGCTGTGCACAGGCAGGCAGGCTCTCATGGTGGACGGATGACAGTGGGAGTGTCTGGAGCTCAAGCAGCCTGATCACCGCACCTGCATGCGTGGCTCGGTCCCTCCCTTCCACTATGAAGGAGTCGCCTTCTTAACCTTTTCTTCGTCTCTGGCTCCTGCCTGCCATTTTTGTTTTGTGTTTTCCTCCCTGTGCACCGCTCATCTGTCAGCTGATTTTGTGTCTCTCACTTTCAGTCTTCCCGAGAAAGGGTCTGATCGGTGTTGGTGTTACCTAGCCACAGTGTTGGGCAGAGCTGCCAGGCCATCTCATCAGCTCCTGCCCATTTTGAAGATGTCTGCCGTACCTTTGCCCAGTTGCTTATTTCTTACTAGAGGCCTGGTGCACGAATTTGTGCATGGATGGGGTCCTGGCCGGCTGGTGGGGAGAGGCCATGGGCATTGGCTGGCTGGCCCCGCCCCCCTGATTGAACTCCTAATTAAAGGGACAATTTGCATTTTAGCCTTTTATTATATAGGATTCCTCTAGCTGTGCTGAGAGTGGCAAGTTCATATGCTATACAAGCATAGCAACCTGTGCTTAGGTACTGTCTATAGCAGCTTTCCCGGAGGCCCTGTATATGTAGTGAAAAGATATTTACTAACACAGGAAAATGTTTGTAACCCATTCCTAAGTGATCAAAGCAAGCTACAAAACAGCATTTATGACATGAAGCCATATGATGGGGAAGAAATGTGTATGTAACCATTTGTGCAGAAAGAATAGGAACCCTGATACACTTACTATATGCTAAGCCATGGTCGGCAAACTCATTAGTCAACAGAGCGGCAAACTGCGGCTCACGAGGTGCATGTGGCTCACGAGCCACAGTTTGCCGACTACTGTGCTAAGCTCTGTTCTCAGCATTTTGCATATATTGCCCCACTTAATGCTTACCAGACCCTATGAGATAGGAACTGTTTTTATTTACACTTTACAGATGAGGGAAAACTGAGGGTCGGTGAGATTAAATTGTGCCCAGCTATGTGTGCTCAAGTGCTTCAGGTGATATCTGCATCAGAGTATCTTGTCCGTACCCACACTCCTAACACTGTGCTCCTTGAAAGAATGTTCACCCACATGTTCACAGTGGTTATCTTTGGGTTAGTTCATAGGTTATCAAGTTTTTATGCATTGAACATATATTGAACATATGTTTACTCATTAAGTCTGTATGAACAGGAGTGTACTGTGATTATTAAGTAGTTATCTTCTCATTGTCAGGCCTCAGTACCATTAAACTCAACCTGTTCTAAGCTTTGTTCACCCGGCTGAAGTTTCAGCATAGTGGCTGAACTTCCGAAACAGATAAATCTGTAGAACTTGAAACATTAGCAGTCACATCAAAGACCTAGAATGTTCCCTTTTATAAACTGGCCTCCACTGATCAGTTGCTTATAGTCAAAATTCTACTATAGTGACCTTCAAAGGGTTAGAGGGGAAGGCTTTCTCCAGGGCCAGGCGGGGCCTTGGCAGCGTGCGTCTGTAGCCCAGGGCAGCAAAGGCTTTCAGGAGCCGCCATGTGGCATTCTCTCTCTACTGAAAAAGAAAAGTACCTCTTTGTGCGGTTTTCAGAGCTATTCTTTCTTGCTGCTTCAGTGGGAAAGGTAAAATTGCTGGCTGATGTAAAAAGAGAGAAGCTGGGTCTGCAGCTGTTCTGTCTTCTGCTCATGTCACATTTTCATTTCTTTTACCCAGTCTCACCTCAGCCAAACCAAGAGCATTATTACAAAAGTATAGGACATCTGAAAACTGAAACAGAAGGAGAAAATTATGTGCGTACCTCCACTGCATTCTCTTCAAGGATGACACTTTCTTTTGTCTGCTGCTTCATGTCTGGGCAAGGCCATATCCACAGACCATCTCTAGAATATAAAGTAGAAGGGATTTGTAGGCAGCCTGATAATTAACCTGTGACACAGGCCTGTTCTCTGACTTCCTCACTTTGTCCTACTATCACACTTCTCTGCTAGTGCACTGGCTCTTACCACTTGTTCCTCTAACATATAAACACCATGTTAGAAATTTCTCAGTGTAGTCATGTGTCCTTAGATTTCCCTGTATTTTGATGCCCTCCCTCAAGTTGTTGATACGATGTCTTACATAAAGTAAAAATATTACAGCCTGTTTGACTTAATACACATTCATTTAAGAAAGTTTTTTTAATGTCTGGATGCCTCAAGAGTTCAGAGCTACCTCATAATTCTCTTTAACTTTACTAATCTTATGTCAGCCTATCAAGAAGTTTTATATTATTGTAACTCTTCTTTATTTGTTTGTTAATCCTCACCTGAAGATATTTTTCCATTGATTTTTAGAGTGGAAGGGGGCGGGGAGAGAAACATCGATGTGAGAGACACAGCGATTGGATACCTCCTGCAGGCACCCTGACTGAGGCCTGGGAAACGAGCCTGCAACTGAGGTACATGCCCTGACCAGAATCAAACTTGCGATCCTTCAGTCCAAGGGCTGAAGCTCTAACCACTGAGAGAAACAGCCAGAGCTTCTAACCTTTCTTGATCTCATTTGTATTTTCATCTAAGAACATGGAAAACTCCAGAAAGGAACCAAGATGGCAGCATAGGTAAACACCTAGGCTGCTGCCTCGCACAACTATTTTAAGAACACAACTAAAAGACAAAACGGACATCATCCAGAACCACAGGAAAGCTGGCTGACTGGAAATTCTACAAGTAGAAGGAAACAGAAACGCACACGGAGAATCAGAGCAGCTGCAGAGCCTGAGGTACGGAGACGCGCGCATGTGGAGAGAAAGGGCTGGGGGGGGGGGGGGGTCCTAAGTGCCTGGCTGGTGTGCTCTAGCGGGAAGGAGACAAAAGCTCCAGACTGTACTGAACCCAGTTCTGGGCGAGACCCGGAGGACCCAGGCCCATACAGGAAGAATCTGGATTGTGAGGCGGAATCTCAGGAGAACGGCCAAAGGCAGAGCTCTGGAGGCACATGCACAAGTGTGCGCAGAGAGGACAGACTGTTGACCTTGCTGCTGGCTTGAGCAGGTGGTAAGGAGACAGGAGCTCCAGACAGCACTGAAACGCCGTTCGGACTGCACTGATCCCCAGGGCAGGGCGAAAATCTGGGAGTCCGGATTCATTGGGGGAGAGACTGGACTGTTTGGCAGCGGGCAAAACTCGAGGGCGCCTTTCTCTCAGAGGTGCTTGTAGCAACTGCCTGCAGACACTAAGACCCAGTGACCTCGTGGGGTGGGGCTGACTGGAAGCCAAGACTGTCAGCTCCACCCTGAAACTCTGCCCCATCCAAGCTGAGCACAGAGGCTTTGGCAAATTTGCAAGTCTTGTCGCATAAGGCTGTCTCCCAGTGTAGACACAGCTGAACCTCACGGCCAATTGGCCTGGAGGAGAGTTCCTTCCAGTGATACCAACAACAATCAAGACTTAACTGCAACAAGGCTGTACACACAGTCCACAAAGGGGTGCACCAAGAGTGTCCACCTCAGGTACTGGGAGGCCGAGACACCTAGCAAACAGAGCTACCCTATCAACTCAGGGAAGCAGTGAAAATGCGGAGAGAAATATCACAAATGAAAGAAATGGAGGAAAACAAACGACTGGATATAGAGTTCAAAACCATGGTTATAAGGTTTTTCAGTAGGTTCCTAGAAAAGGCCGATAAATTCAGCGAGACCCTCGAGGATTATGAAAAAGGACCAACTAGAAATTAAACATACACTGACTGAAATAAAGAATATTTTACAGAGACCCAACAGCAGACTAGAGGAATGCAAGACTAGAAATTAAACATACACTGACTGAAATAATATTTTACAGAGATCCAACAGCAGACTAGAGGAATGCAAGAATCAAGTCAAAGATTTGAAATACCAAGAGGCAAAAAACATTCAACCAGAAGAAAAAAAAATCCAAAAATTTGAGGATAGTGTAAGAAGCCTCTGGGACAACTTCAAGCATACCAACATCAGAACTATGGGGGTGCCAGAAGAGAGAGAGCAAGATACTGAAAACCTATTTGAAGAAATAATGACTGAAAACTTCTCCTACCTGGTGAAAGAAATAGACTTACAAGTCCAGGAAGTACACAGAACTCCAAACAAAAGGATTCCAAAGAGGACCACACCAAGACACATCATAATTACAATGCCAAGAGCAAAAGACAAAGAGAGAATATTAAAAGCCCAAGAGAAAAACACTTAATTACCTACAAGGGAGCCCCCATACAATTGTCAGCTGATTTCTCAACGGAAACTATGCAGGCTGGAGTGGCAAGAAATATTCAAAGTGATGAATAGCAAGAACCAACAACCAAGATTACTCTACCCAGCGAAGCTATCATTTAGAATTGGAGGTCAGATAAAGAGCTTCACAGGTAAGAAGCAGCTTAAGGAGTTCATCAACACCAAACCAGTATTATATGAAATGCTGAAAGGTATTCTTTAAGAAGAGGAAGAAGAAGAAAAAGGAGGAAAAGGTGGCTGATTCAAACTAGAGCCTGGATGGAACTGGAGAGCATTATGCCAAGTGAAATAAGCCAGTCAAAGAAAGATTAAGTATCACATGATCTCACTCATTTATGGAATAAAATGAGCAACATAAACTGATGAACAAAAACAAATCCAAAGACAGAGAAGCATTGACTGTCAAACCTCAGAGGGAAGGTAGGGGAGGGTAGGGGTAAGGGGAAGAGATCAACCAAAGGACTTGTATGCACGCATATAAGCCTAGTCAATGGACACGGACACCAGGGGGGTGAGGGCATGAGTGGTGGTGGTGGGGGGTGGAAGGGATAATGGGGGATGAGGACACCTGTAATACCTTAATCAATAAAGATATTTTAAAAAAGAACATGGAAAACTCCATAGTGAACTTTATTTTTAAAGTCTGTGCTTCTTATCCCAGTTCCTGTACTGTGTTCCTGTTCCTGAAACTAAATGGTTATACTCTTATATGTATCATAGCAACCAGAAATCTCCAAAGGGTACCTCAAAATGTCTCTAATTAGGGAAGCAGTTTTTCCTGTCTCTTGTTATACACAAGTAGAGTATTTAAAAAGCCTGTGACTACTTGGGAATTGTTTAAGGTCCAATTAACCTTTTTTAGCTCAAAAGTATTTGACTCTATTTGAAGTGGAGAAAAAAGTGAAGGCTCTGTATGAATGTGTTATATTTTCAACTTTACAGTCTGAACAGTTGTGAATGGAAGGTGGGGTTAAGGTATCACAGAATTTATTAGGAAAATAACATGATTTTTTTAAAAATCTAGAACCTTAATCACAAAATATATGACATAATATATGAAGAGTATTTTCAACCATTTCAACATGATAAAATAGGGGAAAGTAATGTTGTAGACCAGGGGCCTCCAGCTCATAAGCTTGTAGGGAAGGGCAGGCAGGTGACAGTGATGTGTCTGACAAGGTGGGGAGAGCCTGCCCACGGAGGTGGAACCGGCTCAGGCTCAGCCAGTAGTTGTCATGTGGCCGGTAAGGCCCCGTGTGGCTCTGAAGTTTCAAGAGAAACTTGAAAGCTGGGTTCTCATGTGAGATCTCTTGACCTTTCAATGTAGTTAACTAATTTTACAAAGATTGTTAATTAATGTAACCAAGTTAGCATCTAGATAAAAAGAAACAGCAATAGTAGTACTAAAAGACCCATAATGAGAACAACCAAAAGATGTGTTCTTAATTAGGTAGATAGGGTGTGTTCCAGGTTCTTACTTTATTTTGATCTGCAAACTAAGCCCCAGCTTCTTGGAAGAACAGAGTTTGCTTTTAGTCTCTTAAATAAATTCAAGCAAATAAACATTTTTAACCTTGGGAATATTTCACTGTTTAATGGGATGTTAACATGTAAAAATATATCCAGATGTAAGTTGCTACAAATCAAAAGAGATCACAAATTAACCCCATTGATTTGTTGAAAAGCAGGCTTTATTTAGATAGTATTCTCTGAATTTCCATTATTTAATTTTTAATGAATTTTAAATTACATAAATATGAATATTAGCAATAATGTACATGTATGGCTATTTGTACCTATAGATTTGTATTAAAATAAATACAACATAGGAAAAAATTTCCTATATGTTTGAAATTGTTCAAAATAAAAATTTGGGCAGAAAGAAGCCATAAATATGTATCATGTGTCAAATATATTCAAGATCTTGAGGAGGAAACTATGAAGTACAACAGTATGTTGAACACTACTTTTCCTAAGATAAATTGTGTTTTTGTAAGTACTACCATGTCTTTATTTTTACTTGTAAGAAGATGTATTTTTAACTCCTTTAGTGACCACATTATAAAGTGTAACTATCTACACTAATAAAAGAGAAATATGCAAGTTGATCATACCTCCACGACTCACACCAGCCAATCAGGTGTGTGTGTGCAAATTAACCCAACAAAGATGGCAGGTTAATTTGCATACACAGGCACAGAGCGAAGACTGAAGACTGAAGAGACTTGGCTTCTTCCCTGTGGCTGAGGCGAAGGCCTGGGTCCTGGGTGACAGAGGAGAATTGGTGCCAGCAGCCAGAGGAAGGAAGGCCTATTGTACAAATCTTCGTGCATCGGGCCTATAGTATTATATATAATGACTAGAGGCCTAGTGCATGAAATTCATGCATGGGTAGGGTCCCTAGGCCTGGCTGGAAATCAGTGCCAATTTGGGGGGCCCCTGCTGGCACCCGCCTTGGCTGGCATGGACCTGCGGGGCTGGGGGCAGCTGCTGCATTGAGTGTCTGACCCCTGGTAGTCAGTGCATATCATAGCAACCGGTTGTTCTGCCAGTCATTCCACCCTCTGTTCAATTTGCTTATTAGGCTTTTATTATATACCAGAGGCCCGGTGCATGAAATTCATGCACGGGGGATGGGGGATGTCCCTCAGCCCAGCCTGCACTCTCCAATCTGGGACCCCTCAAGGGATGTCCGACTGCCCGTTTAGGCCCGATCACAGTAGGATCAGGCCTAAACGGGCAATCGGACATCCTTCTCACAATCTAGAACTGCTGGCTCCAAACTGCTCACCTGCCTGCCTCCCTGATTGCCCCGAACCGCTTCTGCCTGCCAGCCTGATCATCCCCTAACCACTAACCTGCCAGTCTAATTGATGTCTAACTGCTCCCCTGCCAGCCTGTTTGCCCCCAACTTCCCTCCTCTGCCAGCCTGATCACCCCTAACTGCCCTCTCCTGCAGGCTTGTTCGCCCCTAACTGCCCTCCCTTGCAGGCCTGGAACCTCCCAATGGCCCTCTCCTGCTGGCCATTTTATTGTGGCCATCTTGTGTCCACATGGGGGCAGGATCTTTGACCACATGGGGGCAGCCCTCTTGTGTGTTGGAGTGATGGTCAATCTGCATATTACTATTTTTATTTTTATTTTATTGATTTATTACAGAGAGGAAGGGAGAGGGATAGAAAGTCAGAAACATCGATGAGAGAGAAACATCGATCAGCTGCCTCCTGCACACCCCCCACTGGGGATGTGCCCGCAGCCAAGGTACATGCCTTGACTGGAATCTAACCTGGGACCTTTCAGTCCGCAGGCTGACGCTCTATCCACTGAGCCAAACCAGTTTCGGCTGCATATTACTCTTTTATTAGATAGTATAGAGGCCTGGTGCATGGGTGGGGGCCAGCTGGTTGCCCTGAAGATTGTCCCGGATCAGGGTGTGGGTTCCTTTGGGGAGTGGGGTGGCCTGGGCGAGGGCTCTGTTGTGGTTTACATGCTGGCCACGCCCCCCAGTGACCCAAGTGGAGGCCCTGGGATCTGGGATTAATTTATGTTCTACAATTGAAACTTTGTAGCCTGGAGCGGAGCCAGCCAAGCCTTCTGCTTGCTCCATGGCTACAGCCATTTCTGTTTGGTTTATTTAAATTCCATAATTGAAACTTTGTAGCCTAGAGTGGAGGCCTAGGCACTAGGGCTGCAGAAGCTTGGCTTCCTCCATTGCCCAGACAACCCTAGCCTCTGCTCTCTCCAGCTTCATGGCTGCTGCCATTTCTGTTGGGATATATCTTCTATAATTGAAACTTTGTAGCATTGAGTGGAGGCCTAGGCGGCAAGGGCAGGCGGAAAGCTTGGCTTCCTTCATTGTCGGGGAAACTCAAGCCTCCCTCCTGCCCTCAGTGGCGGCAGCCATCTTGGTTGGGGTTTATTTGCATAATTTGCTCCTGATTGGCTGAAGAGCGTGGCTTGATCAGAGGTATGGTCAATTTGCATATTACGCTTTTATTAGATAGGATGATGATCTTATTCTGATGATTTATTCTTTTAATAATTTAATGGGAGATATGATTTAAAACTTCAGGGAAGCCTTTGTTCACCTAGCAGTAACCGCAAGCCGCAGTGTGCCGCTCTCTTGACTAATAATGAGTTTGCCAACCACTGCCTTAGGGAAAAACACTTAATAAACTTTTAATAATATACTAATGTCTTTAACCTGAAGTCAAAACTTCCGGTTAAGGGTAATGCCTTATGCAGTGGTTGGCAAACTTGAAAATACTATTAGTCAACAGAGCGGCAAACTGTGGCTTGAGAGCCCCATGTGGCTCGCGAACTGCAGTTTGCCGACCACTGACCTAGCTTAAACGTGTGTGTGTGTGTATGTGTGTGTGTGTGTGTGTGTGTGTGTGTGTGTGTGTGTGTGTGTGTGTGTGTGTGTGTGTGTGTGTAAGCATCTTTATTCTGCCCTCCTAGGAAAAGCATATATACAGAAATATAACAAAATAAATTAAGAGCTTTTCCTTAAGAAAAATAGTTTAGACTATATAAAATGAACAGTGAAGTTGTACCAGGTCTGAGTGTGGACACAGGTGTGAGGCTGTTTTATGTCAGAGGACAGGATGAATCCCCCAGATCTCCGGCAAAGGTCCTTAAATAATCGTATTGAGTCTCTTGTTTCTGGCAGCTGAGAATTAGAAAGGGCCTTTCTGCTCAGTTACAATTCAGGAATGAAAGGAAACCTTGGCAAAGCCACTACCCTCTGTGAAGGGACTGGCTAAGGTGCTGTGAGGTTCTGTGCTCACGTGGCTGAGAGTGCAATTCAACTCTGGCCCCAGAGCAAGGAGGCCTCTTCTTCTCAGAGGAGGCGCCTCTGCTACTCCTGGGTCACTTCCATGGTTACTTCTAGAGTCATCCATAAAATGAGAATTTTCAGTGACTGTCACTTTGGCTTTTACAAAACTACTTAAGTATTTACTCTTTATGAAAAGTTGTATTCAAATGGTTATTACATATTTGTGTTCGTTACCATTTTAGTTTAAATATGTAGGTGCTTTTGACCAGGGATTTCCATTAAAGTTGTAGAATTTTTCACCTTAAAAATAGAAACAATATAATCTGAACAGGGCTCTTATTCTGAGGGCTTTTAAGTGCTTTTTCTAGCACTTAGTGCTGTTGCTAGTGTAGCCAGTTTGATTACTTGATTAGCTGATGATTGCTATAGCTTGCCATTTTTATGATTACAAAAGCAACATGTTCCTGGCAGAATGAAACACAAAGATGATGATTTATTACCATAACTCCATGGCTGATTTTGCTCATTTTTAATTATTATGAAAATTATTAAATATATATATTTTATTGATTTCAGAGAGGAAGGGAGAGAGATAGAAACATCAATGATGAGAGAGAATCATTGATTGGCTGCCTCCTGCACGCCCCACACTGGGGATCGAGCCCACAATCTGGGCATGCGCTCTGACCAGGAATTGACCATGACCTCCTAGTTCATAGGTTGATGCTCAACCACTGAGCCACACTAGCTGGGCTGGAGAATGTTATTTAGAAACCAAGGTTAAGGTACTAGGTATACTCACTGTAACTGGGATGTGATTACTCCTAGATCCTTTGAATGGGCAGCAATAGAAAGCATATTTTAAAATAAAAATTATAATTTCATGTTATTATTTCTATTTCAAATTTGACATTAAAAGGTTTTAGCTTAAGCCCTACCAGGTTTTACTCAGTGTATAGAGTGTTGGCCTGTAGACGGAAGGGTTCCGGGTTTGATTCCGGTCAAGGACACATGCCCCCAGGTTGCCGACTCTATCCTTAGGGGTGAGGGGAGGTGTGCAGGCGGCCAATAGTGATTCTCTCATCGATGTTTCTATCTCTCTCTCTCCCTTCCTCTCTGAAATCAATTAAAAATATATATACATATTTTTAAAAGTTACTTTTATAAAAAGGTTTTATCTTTTTTATATTTGTATCTTTTTTTCAGTAACATTATTTGCTTTGTGTTATAAACAATATATATATATAAAAGCCTAAGCAACCATTGCAACCAATACGGATGACCAAACAGGCTGCATGAGGTGACCAGGCAGGGGGGTTAGTGAGGTGTAACCAGGCTGGTGGAGGGGGCAGTTGGGGGCAACCAGGCGAGCAGGGAGGCTAGTAAGGGGCAACCAGGACAGCAGGGGGCAATTAAGGGTGACTAGGTCAGTGGGCGGGCAATTTGGGGTGACCAGGCCAGCAGAGGGGCAGTAAGGGCAACCAGGTGGGGGTGCAGTTAGTGGTGACCAGGCCAGTGGGGGGGGGGGCAGTTGAGGGCTAACAGGGTGGCAGGGGGGCCAGTAAGAGGTGACCAAGCCAGCATGGGGACAGTTAGGGGCCAGCGGGGGGTGGGCAGTTGTTGGTGACCAGGCCAGCAGGGGGGCAATTGGAGTGATCAGGCAGGCAGGCAGGTGAGCAGTTAGGAGCCAGTGGTCCCAGATTATGAGAGGGATGTCCCAGATTGGAGAGGGTGCAGGCTGTGCTGAGGGGACCCCTCACCCCGTGCACAAATTTTGTGTACCAGGTCTCTAATATGAAAATATTTGCATTATGGATATTACCAGGAGAAGTATTATAGAGCCTGTGAGAGTATTCTAAGGTATTTAATGTGAACCTGTTGATTTTAGGGAGGAATACTGATAGGGGTACAATAGAAAGATTATCCCTTGATGCTAATTTGAATTATTTAGGAATTGGATCTGGGTTGGTGTGAATTGGTGGTAAAGGGAAAGTCAATATTAAAAAGCAAGTAATTGCATCAACAAGAGGGTATTGCACATGTGTGTGCGCACGCCTGTGTGTTTGTGTGTGTGTGTGTCTGGATTACAGTTTGATTCAGGCATAAAAATAGTAAAATAGCCAAAGCCGGTTTGGCTCAGTGGATAGAGCGTCAGCCTGCAGACTGAAAGGTCCCAGGTTCGATTCCGGTCAAGGGCATGTACCGTGGCTGCGGGCACATCCCCAGTAGGGGGTGTGCAAGAGGCAGCTGATCGATGTTTCTCTCTCATCGATGTTTCTGACTTTCTATGCCTCTCTCTTCCTCTCTGTGAAAAATCAATAAAATATATATTTTAAAAATAGTAAAATAAATTAGGAAATACAACCTAAGAACTGGGTAGAGGGGTTTTGTATTGCTTCTGTGTAGATTTGACTTGTAGGTACCTTTTATTACATGCGTTGATGAGGATGTAAGCATTACATGGCGAAAACCCTCTTCTCTTACACATGTTAACCATTCTCTATCTCTCCTACAGTTACAAATGATTGCCTAGATCAGAGTGGTTCTCAACCTTGTTAAACTTGATACCTCCTTTCTATAGTAAATAAGTTAGTGAATTAGCTAATTGATTAATGTATTTATGTATAATTTTAGGTGCACTTATTTTATTGTTATACAAGCAGTTTCCTATATTAATGTTCATAGACTAGAAAAGAATTGAGTTCTAGGCTCAGATAGTTGAACCAGATTTTACACATACTAAATGTGTGGCAGGGTTTTGAAAAGAAGTCTTGGGTGAGGCCGCCCTTCTTATGCAGGATATCTAGCACTCCTGGTTCCTTCCTACTACCCTGTTTCCCCAAAAGTAAGGCATCCCCCAAAATAAGACCTACTTCCAGTTTTGCCTCTCGCTATAATATAAGGCATCTCTCCGATAATATTTTTATTCTTGAAACTGAAAAAGCCTGGGCCACACAAGCAGTTAGAAGGAAGTGGGTCGATTTAATGCTGCCGCTTGGTATGCAAGGGAGCCAAAAAGGTCTGCTAGTCTGGGATGCAGCCAGCACTCACTGCGCTAAAGACATGAAGAAATTTCTTCATGAAAGAAAAATAGATCAAATAATGATTCCCGCAGGAATGACGGCCTATCTCCAGACTTTTGATATTGCAATAAACAAGCCATTCCAGGACAGTTTGCACATGGAAATTAATGACTACATTGAAAATAGAATGGAGTAGGAATCAAGATGGCGGCATAGGTAAACACCTATCTTGCTGCCATACACAGCAATTTCAAAACTACAACTTAACGAAAGAACAAACAGCATCCAGAATCATCGGAAAGCTGGCTGAGTGAAAATTCTACAAATAAAAGTGAAGATAGGACACTGTGACTCGGAGGAGTGGCAGAGGGCAGCATTGAAGATACACGTGGAGAGAGGTTTGGAGCTGTGCATGTGCGAGTGGATAGGGCAGGCGGCTGCAAACCTGGCAGGTTTTCTCGAACGGGGGAAACAAAGACATCCCACTGCACTGGATGAAGATTCCCCAGATCTGGGTGAAGTCCGAGGAACCCACAATCATATGGAGTAAAAATGGACAGTGGGGAGGCTCGCTGAAACGGGCGCTGCAAGGGTCTGCAAGCTTGTGGAGAGGGCGAGCTTGTGCAGAGTGCGCATGAACTTGGGAACAGCAGAGCTGCGTGACCACGCAGAGAAGACTCATGACTTACTCTCTCGTTCGGGAAACCACCAGACTGCATTGTTTCATGACCCTGGGTGAGACATTGGGTGTTCAGACTCATTTGGGGAGAGGCTGAATTGTCTGGCAGCGGGTAGAGCTCAGCAGCAGCTCTCTCTCAGAGGTACTGGCAGCCATTGCCACCCGGCACAGAGTCCCAGGTGCCGCATAGGGCAGAGCTGACACTGCCTGCTCGGCCCGGAGACTCCGCCCATCCAACCTGAGCATGGCTGAACCTCACAGCCAATTGGCCTGGAGGTCAAACCCTCCTAATGCTAACAACAATAATCTAGGCTTAACTTCAACAAGACTCTGCAACCCATATCCACCTCAGGTAACTGGGGAGGCTGAGCCACTATCCCTTAGAGGATATCTACTACACAAAGCTAATCAACCAACTCAGGAAAGCAGCCACCATGCAGAGACATGGAAAGAAATCATATGTGAAAGAAATGGAGGGGAAAAAAACAGTTTTTTCAAAACCACAGTTATAAGGCTTTTCAAGAGGCTCCTAGAAAAGGCCGAGACCTACAAGGAAATGAACAAGACCTATGAGGAAATGAACAAGACCTATGAGGGTATAAAAAAGGACCAACTAGAAATTAAGCACTCACTGACTGAAATAAAAGATATTATACAAAGACCTAAAAATACTCTAGTGGACCACAAGAACCAAGGTAAAGATTTGAAATACAAAGAGGTAAAATCTACTCGGCTGGAAAAGCAAGAAACTAAAAAAATCCAAAAAATTGAAGATAGTGTAAGGGGCCTCTGGGACAACCTCAAGCATACCAACATCCGAATTATAAGGGTGCCAGAAAAAGAGAGAGAGCAAGACAATGAAAACCTATTTGAAGAAATAGTGACCGAAAACTTCCCCCACCTCATGAAAGAAATTGACTTAAAAGTCCAAGAAGCGCATCGAACCCCAATATATAGGAACCCTAAGAGGACCACACCAAGGCACATCATAATTAAAATGCCAAGAGCAAAAGACAAAGAGAGAATATTAAAAGCAACAAGAAAAAAACAGTTAGTTACCTATAAGGGAGCACCCATACGATTGTCAGCAGATTTCTCAACAGAAACTATGCAGGCCAGACGGGAGTGGCAAGAAATATTCAAAGTGATGAATAGCAAGAATCTACAACCAAGATTACTCTATCCAGCAAAGCTGTCAATCAGAATTGAAGGTCAGATAAAGTGCTTCACAGCTAAGAAAAAGCTAAAGGAGTTCATCTTTGCCAAATCAATATTATATGAAATGCTGAAAGATATTCTTTAAGAAGAGGAAAAAGAAAAAGGTAAAAATAAAAATTATGAACAACAGCCGAAATTGTTTTGGCTCAGCGGAGAGAGCATCAGCCTGCGGACTGGAAGGCCCCAGGTTCGATTCTGATCAAGGGCATGTACCTTGGCTGCGGGCACAATCCCAGTGGGGAGTGTGCAAGGGGCAGCTGATCGATGTTTCTCATCGATGTTTCTGACTTTCTATCCCTCTCCTTTCCTCTCTGTAAAAAATCAATAAAATATATTTTTTAAAAAATTTATAAACAACAAATACACATCTATCAACAAATGAATCTAAAAATCAAGTGAATTAAAAATCTGATGAACAGGATAAACTGATGAATATAACAGAATCATGGGCATAGAGAGGGAATGGACTGACAATTCTTGGGGAGAAAAGGAGTGTGGGAGGTGCAGCAAGAGACTGGACAAAAATCATGCAACTATGGGAGAGGACAGTGTGGGGAGGTGAGGACGGAGGGTGGGATGGGTACCGGGTGGTGGGGAACTTTAGGGGGGGAAAGGGAAGCACAATGTAATTAATAAACTGAACAATAAAGGTTAAAATATTTTTAAAAATGAAAATAAATGAATAAATAAATAAATAAATAAATAAAAATAGAATGGAGAGAAATCAGCGTGGAAACTTTTGAAACCTAAACTGCAAGAGGTTGTGACTTGGGTGAAGAATTTATGAGAGAAAATCACTGACAGTTGCATTGCAAATGCACTATGAGCACGTCACCTTGACAAGAAGTACTCATTTAAGGACAGTGCTATTGCTAAACATGAGAGATTTGTTCCACTGATTCTGAAAGAAATGGAGTCACAAGAAATTCACCAGGAAATTCAGGGTTTGGATTGTTATGATGATGTTCCAGAAGATGATGACATGACTGTCATTGAATAATCTTACTTTGTGTTCATACCAGTAAATGTCAGTATCAGTAAATGTACCATAGATTGTTGTACATGGAAATAATGGTAGTAACAAGAAATTCTTGACACCGTAGGATTCACAGTTTGTCTGGTTATGCTGGTTTGTGCTGACAACTACTACTGTACCGTATACAGGTAATAAATTTACTGTTTTTGTTGTTCAACAATAAATGTGCACTGTATTCTTCATGCAAAAATAAGACATCCCCTGAAAATAAGACCTAGCGCATCTTTGAGAGCAAAAATTAATGTAAGACGCTGTCTTATTTTCGGGGAAACAGGGTAGTACCAGTCCTTCCTCTTCTCATCCCCATGACCAAAGACTCACATGCAATTCCATAGTGCTCCTGGGGTGGTCACACTTGTGGAAAAACTATTTAAAATGATCTGGAAGTTTCTTTTGCCCCTCAGATTCTAGTGGCTTAGTTATTCAAGCTTAATTGGTCATTTATTTGCCAAGTTTCTGCTGCAGGCTCAGTTAGGGTTGGGGCCGTGTCCTGAACATGGCAGATGGTGAGAGGAGAGCGGGTCCGATGCCGGCCAGGTGAGGCCACAGCTGAGGGGGGTCGATGAGAGGAGGACTACTGCTCTGACTTGTAGGCTGGCAGGAGGGGAAAAGACAGTGATGCTTGTTCCTCCCTGGGCTTTCCCACCTCTAAGTGGAGAGGAAATTTAAAAACATATATTCCATCGCACTAGTCGTCAGATAAATGCCAATTACAATAAGCTGCTAAATTGCTCTTACCAAATTTGCTAAAATTTAAAAACCTAATTCTGTCAATGATGAGGAAAGGAGCAGCATGTATTAAGAGCCTTAGAAATGTCAGTGTCCTCTTGCACACTAAACACCAGTCACTACAGCTGCTTCCCACTTCAGGACCTGCCCCACACGGACAGCTGACAGCTGCCTGCCCCCTCGTTTCTTGGGCACATCTCTGAGTTTTCAGCTCAGTCGCTACATTTTATGGAAGCTTTCATGACTTTCCAGGCTGATGATTAAGTGCTTTTTTAAAAATGTGAGTTCTTTTGTTGATGATATAATGTAAATTTTAAGTATGTTTTCCCGTATATTCTTGTTCAGTGTGTACATTTTGAAAAACAGAAAAGTAAAAAGAACTTAAAAATTTCATACTTCCTACTAGTAACATTTGGTGTATTTCCTTCTGTGTTTTTTACTGTGAGCCTTCCTTCTTGTCTGTACGCTTTTCTCAACACTACCCTCAAATGTCGGACGTGAACGTGAGCTGGGAGGTTCATAAAATAGAAAAGAGGAGGAGGCAGGGATTTTTTAACTTTTGTCTTTGCTGTCATTTTCTGTTATCCCAGCCCTGCGTCCTCCTCTCCCACCACAGGCTTAGAGGCCTTGACCGAATCTTATACCTCTCTAGGCTTTGTAGCTTACATCTTAGACTGGCATTTTCATTTCTAAGTGTCTATAGACAAATGCTTATTCATGAGCACAAAGAAGCATATACAAGAGGTTTATCACAGCTTTGAATGTAATAGCAAAAATTGGAAACAACCTAAGTGTCAATCAATAAGGTAATGATTACTCCAGTTATGGCACATTCACATTATCTATTACCATCCAGCAGGGTAAAAATAATAAAGAAAAATCTATATACCCCAACATGGAGAGTCCTCTAGGACATTTAGTGAAATGAAATGGAAACTATGCTCGATTGGTATAAAATAAAATGTCCTAAAACACATTTATATATATTTATAAATATATGTAAATGTTTCAAATAGAGTCTGGAAAGAAAACACGAAACTGGTTAGAGTGATTACTTCTTTTATTGATTTGAGAGAGAGGAAACATCAGCCAGCTGCCTCCCTCATATATTCCCCAACCAGGGTTCTAACCACAGTCTTTTGGTACATGGTTGATGTTCCAGCCAACTAAGCAACCTGGCCAGGGCCCCCATGAGAAATTTTTCTTTATCTAAATATTTTTTACAATCACGTCTTTTTTCCCAGAGTCTGGGCAGAAATATGAAGCCATCAGGGAGTTGTAAAAATCACTATTTAAAGTTTTTAATGGTATAGCCTCAATCCCCCAAGGAATTCTAAAGGGACACATTTGTGCTCAGAAAGGTTAAAATTAGAATTGCTGAAATCTGTGCTATGTTGTCTTTTCCTTGGGCGCAAGGAAATGAAAGAGAAGCCGTCTCTGGAGCAGATGGCAAAGCTCCAGTTAGGTTTTTCCTTTGGTGCAAGTTTATTTTTAGCTTTAAAATCTGATCTTGCTATTACTATAATTTGCATTTATTTATTTATTTATTTATTTATATCATTATTTTTAATACTCATCCGAGGATATTTCTTTTTCATTGATTTCTTGAGAGAGTGAAAGGGGGAGTAGGGGAGAGAAAGAGAGAGAAACATCGATGTGAGAGAGACACATCAATTGGTTGCCTCCCGCACACTCCCCTACAGGGACTGGGGAACCTGCAACCAAGGTTTGTGCCCTTGATTGGGAATCAAACCCACGACCCCTCAGTCCACTGGCCAACATTCTAACCACTGAGAAAACCGACCAGCGCTATAATTTTTTTTTAAATAAAATGATTGGTGACAGTAAGGTAGTTGGGAAAGAAATGGCTCACATGGAGATCATTGAGACAGTTTACTCTGTTTCCAGATGACCAGGTTAAATGTTTAAAGAGTATGAGTAGAAGTAATCCATGAAGAATCATCAAATGTGCTAATCAGCCTGAAAACTAAAAGATATTGCTGTTAAATTTATTTATATGAATTATTTTGTTAGTGATGCTGACAGTTATGGACTTAGGAACTGAGTCCATTATTTATTGCTGCCTAAGAAAACCTTAAACAGTAATAATCATGCTATGTCATAGTTCCTGTGAGACAAATTCAGGCAAGGTACAGTAGGGATGTCTTATCTATGATATAATGTCTGGGGATTCAGTTGGAAGAATCAGGCTGGAAGCAGAATACTGTTGGGAAAAAAACTTTTAATAACTTTTCCTAATAGGCTTCCAGGACTCCACACATTCCTGACTTTTCTCATGCATCAGAGGTGTCTGCTTATTTCTCCTTATGGCTGAATGTCCTGTATGTAGTTCAGTCTTTTCTGTCCTTATTGTTGTCTCATCTGCTCCTTAGTGATCATCTAGTCTCAAGGTTTTAAACAGAGTAGGTGGGGTTGGGGGAGGGGTTAGTGGATGGGTAGGAAGATGGGTGGATGACTGGGTGACCATTCATTCCCAACCAGAGCTCTCCTTAACCTGCCTACCTGGTATTTCCATTTAGATGTCCAGTGGGCACCTGAAACTTAGTAATATGAAACTAAACTTGGGATTCCACTGTCTTCTCCCAAAGCCGCTCCTCCAGTAGGCTTTCCCATCTCAGTGAATGGCAACTCTATGCTTTTATTTGCCTCACCCCCAAAACTAGGAGTTACTCTTCTTTTTCTCTCATACCCAATATCTAGTTTATCAGCCAATATTGTTGGCTCTCCCTTCAAAATACATACTGTATATCCAGAATCCAACCACTTCTCACCACCTCTGTGACTGTCCTTAGTCCAAGTCACAATCACCTCTTTCCTGATTGCTCTGCCCACCCTCACTTCCTGCACTCTTAACCCCTTCAATCTATTTTCAACACCAGGAAAAGTGACCCTGTGAAAGAAATCAGGTTAGGTCACATCACTTGAAGACTTTCTAAGCTGAAACTCTTAGAATGGCCTACAATCTGGCTCCCTCTGGGACCTCATCTCTCCCTCCTCTCTAGTTCACTGTGCTCTGCCCATACTCGTAGCCCCCTTCTGCCCCCTTCCCCTTCAGGGCCTTTTTACTTGCTGTTCTTTCTGCTTAAATCACCATGGTATTGACACAGTCTTACATGTTGAATCCTAAGGAGAGGCTCCATCCTGCTGGTTTTTATTTCATTTCACTTCACTTCACTTTACTTCATTTGTTTATTCCTGTATGTGCCCTAATCAGGGATCAAACCCACAGTCTTGGTATATTAGGAAGATGCTCTAACCCCAATGAGTAACCTGGCCAGGGCCTGTTGATTTTTCCTAATGGTTTATCTAGTAAATAGGGGTCCAGTACACAAATTTGTACACCTTGAAAGGAACTTTGGGATGCAAGACTGCCATGGGTGGGCACAGGAGCAGGTCACAGCCCATCCTCCGCGTCCCCACCTGGCTCCTCCTGCCATGGCCCAGGTCCCCTGTCTGAAACAGCCCTGCTCCCGCTGCCACCGCTCCCACATGTTAGTGGCGGCAGCTCTGCTCGCACCTGCAGATGGCACAGTGATTGGGCCAGTGCCATCAGCAGGTGCGAGCATCGGCTGTTGCCCCGATTGCCCCTCAGGAGCAAGGGGAGGTGGAGAAGCCTTCAGGGGCAGTCAGGGCCACGGATGCAAGCAGCAGCTTCGGTGCTGGCTGTGGGTGGGGCCAGTGCTGGCAGTGAATGTGAACAGCAGCTCCGGTGCCAGCAGCAGGTGCAAGAGGCAGCTGCCAACACCAGTTGCCCCTGAGGAGCAGGTAGAGGTGGAGAAGCCCTGAGGGGCAACTGGGGCTGACAGCCAATGCTTATATCCACTGATGGTGCCAAGCAGTTGGGACCAGACTTCCTGTCTAATTAGCATATTATGCTTTTATTATTATAGACTAGAGGCTTGGTGCATGGATTCGTGCACTGGTGGGGTCCCTCGGGCTGGCCTATGGGGATCAGGCTGTAACTGGCTCTCCAACATTCCCCGAAGGGTCCTGGATTGCGAGAGGGTGGTTTTCAGGTGACGCACCCTGGAATCTGGCTCCCACCTCTCTGGTTCTGGGTGCATCACCCAAGAACCGGAGCTGCCAAGTCACCACAGCTTGACAGCTCCTGTGTTGAGTGTCTGCCCCCTGGTGGTCATCGCATGTCATAAGTACTGGTTGGACAGTCACTTAGGCTTTTATCCTATCTAATAAAAGTAATATGCAAATTGACCAACCCTGCGCTACACTCACAAGCCATGCCCACAGGCCAATCAGGAGCGGTATGCAAATTAATCCCCATCCAAGATGGCTGCTGGCCACAGAGAGCAGGAGGGAGGCTTGGGTTTCCCCAGCAATTGAGGAAGCCAAGCTTTCCGCCTACCCTTGCCGGCCTAGGCCTCCACTCAATGCTACAAAGTTTTATTTTTTATTTTTATTTACAATATAACTTATATTTAATAGTAGTACATGTTTTCCTCCCCCCCCCCATATCCTCCCCCCAGCCTCCCTTACCCCCCAGCACATGTCCCCACCTGCCCCCCTCCCCACCCAGAGTCTTTCATTCATTGGTTATGCTCATATGTATGCATACAAGTCCTTCGGTTGATCTCCCCCAGCATCTGCCTCCCCTCCACTCCAGCCTTCCCCCTGTAGCTTGACAGCCTGTTCGAGGCCACCCTGCCTCTATATCTATCACTCTCCCCTGTTTCTTTTCTTCAAAAATATCTTGCCTCTGCATACTGAAAACAAACGTATAAGAGCAAAAAAAGTTTGAGTGTCAGTTTCAATGTCCAACTGTTCTGAGTCCCAGTTTCAATGTCAAATAGTTCTTCATGTGTACATGTCAGCAATGGTATCCAGATGGTGGACACATCGTGGCAATGCAAGATCCATCCTCTCTGGTTTGGTCCTGGGCCGCCTGCAGCCATGCACAGCTGCCGACTGCTAGTTTTATTATAGAAGATAAATATATCCCAACAGAAATGGCGGCAGCCAGGGAGCTGGAGAGAGCAGAGGCTAGGGTTGCCCTTGGCAATAGAGGAAGCCAAGCTTCTACAGCTCTGGAGGGCTTAGGTCTCTGCTTAAGGCTGCAAAGTTTCAGTTCTAGAAGGTAAGTGTCCCAAGAGAAATAGCTGTGGCCACTGAGCAAGCCAGGAGGCTTGGCTCTGCTCCAGATTACAAAGTTTCAATTATAGAACATAAATAAATTCCAGATACCAGGGCCTCCACTTGGGCCGCTGGGAGGCATGGCAGGCCTGCAAACCACCACAAGCCCCTCGTCCAGGTTCCCCCACAACTCAAGGGAACCCCCACCCTGATTCAGGACACCTTTCAGGGCAAACCAGCTGGCCCCCACCCATGCACCAGGCCTCTATCCTATCTAATAAAAGAGTAATATGCAGATTGACCATCACTCCAACACACAAGAGGGCTGCCCCCTTGTGGCTGCCACAAGATGGCCAGCAGGAGAGGGCAGTTGGGAGGCACCAAGCCTGCAAGGGAGGCAGTTGGGGGCAATCAAGCCTGCAGGAGAGGGCAGTTATGGGTGACCAGGCCAGCAGAGGAGAGAAGTTGGGGGCAACCAGGCCTGCAGGGAAGGGCATTTGGGCAGGACCCAGGCCTGCAGGGGAGAGCAGTTGCGGGGGACAGGCCTGCAGGGGAGGGCATTTAGGGCCAAACAAGCTGTCAGGGAAGCAGTTAGGCATCAATCAGGCTGGCATGGGAGTGGTTACGGGGTGATCAGGCAGGCAGGCAGAAGCAGTTAGGGGCAATCAGGAAGGCAGGCAGATGAGCAGTTGGGAGCCAACAGTCCTGGATTGTGAAAGAGATGTCTGACTGTCCGTTTAGGATTGGGCCTAAATGGGCAGTCAGACATCCCTCGAAGGGTCCCAGATTGAAGAGGGTGCCGGCTGGGCTAAGAGACGCACATCCATGCACGAATTTTGTGCACTCAGCCTCTAGTCTATACTAATAAAAGGGTAATATGCTAATTAGACTGGACATCTTCCAGACAAAGCCTCAGTGGCAGGGGCCAAGGTAGAGGCAGTTAGGGGTGATCAGGCTGGCAGGGGAGCAGTTAGAGAGTGGGTAGGGGCAGGCAGGCAGGCAGATAGGCAGGTGAGTGGTTAGGAGCCAGCGGGCCCGGTTTGCAAGAGGAATCATGGATTGGAGAAGGTGCAGGCTGGGCTGAGGGAATCACCCCCCGATGCATGAATTTTCGCACTGGGTCTGTAGTATATATAGAATTGTCCACCACTATTTATCTCCTCTATGCCCTCTTTTATCCCCATCCCCCCGACTCATCAAACTGTTGTCCATGAGTTCTCTCTATTTTTTTTTTTTTTTTGCTTGCTCAAACCTTCCATCCCTACCCCACAACATTCTCCCATTCCTCCCCCACCAGAGCTGTCTGCCTGCTCTATCTATGAATTGTCTCTATTTTGCTTGATAGTTCAGTTTGTTCATTAAATTCCTCATATAAGTGAAATCATATGGTACTTGTCTTTCTCTGACTGGCTCATTTCACTTAGCATAATGCTCTCCAGGTCTCTTTATGCTGTCGCAAAAGGTAAATTTTTCTTTCTTTTTATGGCAAAGTTAGTATTCCATTGTGTAAATGAACTACGACTTTTTGAGAGTATTATTTCCAACCAAGAGCTCCTCCTCGACACGCTTTCACTGAGGTTTATTGAGAGCGGAAAGCAAGACCCATCAGCTAGTTTATAGGTGTGTGACCAGCACAGTTCTGGATGCAAAACTGCTTGAGAACACCACAGAAAAGATCTTTAGACTTGAGAAGCCAGGGGAGCATGCCTGTGCTATAGGTACTATGGTTTTAATTGGAATTTATTTTCATAGGTCATAGAATCACATTGTTGAAGGGACATCAAGAGGTTATCTGTGTAAAGCTGCCCTTTTGGTTAAGCAGAGCTAAACATACCATTTTAAGCCTTCATTTCTTTTTATTTTGAAAATGTATAAAAAGCACTAACTCATTTTTGTCATCTAAATTAATTTTTAAATGTTTACTTTTATATATATATATATATATATATATTATTGATTTTTTACAGAGCAGAAGGGAGAGGGATAGAAAGTCAGAAACATCAATGGGAGAGAGACATCGATCAGCTGCCTCTTGCACGCCCCCTACTGGGGATGTGCCCAGAGCCAAGGTACGTGCCCTTGCCGGAATCGAACCCGGGACCCTTCAGTCCACAGTCCGACGCTCTATCCACTGAGCCAAACCGGTCTCGGTATTTAAATGTTTACTTTTTTAAAAATTACCTTTAATATCATTCAACAATGAGATAACTGAATGTCTGTTAGTATGACTAAAATAAAAATTGCATGATGAAATTCTGTAGCAAATTGAGAGAGAAATGTAGTTGTAGTTTCTTACTGCTTTCAAATAAACTGTTATCTCCATAGAGTGAATTGGACATATGCAGTATTAAATGTTTTAGAAAGAGCAAGCTTACCTTTACAGTGATTTTTGGCAAAATTGAGGGTTTTTTTGTCATTTCGAACCAAAATTGCCAATTCTGCCTTTAAATTAAAAGCTAGGCCCTAATCGACTTGGCTCACTGGATGGAGCGTAGGCCTGTGGACTGAAAGGCCCAGATTTGATTCCAGTCAAGGGCATGTACCTTGGTTGTGGGCATATCCCCAGTAGGGGCTGTGCAGGAGGCAGCTGATCGATGTTTCTCTCTAGACCTCTCCCTTCCTCTCTGTAAAAAATCAATAAAATATGTATTTAAAAAAAATAAAAGCTAGATTATTGTGCCCTGGCCAGATGGCTCAGTTTGTTGGAACATCATCCTGTACACCAAAAGGTTGCCAGTTTGATTCCCAGTCAGGGCACATATGCAGGTTGCAAGTTTAATCCCCAGCTGGGGTGTATATGGAAATCAGCTGGTCAATGTCTCACTGAAGGTTTTGCTAAAGAGAATTTTTTATTGAAAATCACTTTCCCTTAAAATTAAAAATATTATTTTCAGTATCGTGGATAATAAACCTAATACTAGTGTGGTTTTTATTCCTCTGGAAATCACCAGTTTTGTCCTTTTTATCCCAGAGGTCTCAGTGATTTGTCTGTAATTTTTATTAATTAGATTGTAGATCGTCTAGATTGAGCCTTTACTCTTTTTTAGAGAGAGTCAAAGGGAATGACGAAGAGAGAGAAACATAGATTTGTTGAGCCACTTATTTACGTACTCATTGGTTGATTCTTGTATGTGCCCTGACTGGGCATGGAGCCTGCAACCTTGGCCTGTCAGGATGATGCTCCAACCAATGAGCTGCCCGGCCAGGGCTTGAGCATTCACTCTTCCTCTTTTCAGTTTGGCCATATATTCATCCCTTTGCTTTATTATGTTTTAGGAAGTTTTATTTACTTATCTTCTAACTCTTCTAGTGAATGTTGTTGTTTTTTTTTACTAATTTTTAAGTTGCAAGTTACCATTAAGTTCTGTTATTTTTAAGTTGCAAGTTACCATTAAGTTCTGTTATTTTTATTCTTGGTTGCTTTTATATACATTTTGTTCTTGTTTAAGATGCCATACCTTCTCAAGTTTCTTTAAAGATAAGAACTAATTTTCCCCAAGTTTTCTTGATTTTTTTCTTTGGCCAGTCAGTTTTCATTTGCTTATTTTGTTCTTTCTTTCCTTTTGGTGACTTTCCTTGGACCGGGAAATCTGTGGCTGTCCTGTTACAGTCATGGTTGAGGCAGTAGCAGCAGAGTGACCTGCAGGGAAGTAAAACTGATGTGTCGGGGTCTTTTAAAAGAATGCCAAAATAGGGCTTTACTTTGGGGTGTGCAGAGCTATATACTAGTAAGCTGCAGTACGGTCCTATTTTTCTGCTTCGGTTAGAGCCCTCGGGGTTGGCGGGGGGCAGGGCCTGACTCCTGGCCATCCTCCATGTGTGGGAACGGCTGTTTGGTATTTAGACCTTTGGCTTTCAGGACCCTTCTCACTTCCATGCTGTGTGTTCTGCCCTGTCCTACCTGGAACCTCTCCAGAGTCTGGAAGCTGAGCTGCTGCTTTTGCCTTCACCTTTCAATCCTCATTCATCACTGTGCACCTTCTTGGAATTTTTGAAATCGCTTTTCTTTCAACAGCCTCTTTCCAATCTTACTCCTCTACTTTGATTTTTATGGAATCTCGGGAAGAAGGATTAATATGTTTAGTCAATCTGCTACTACATTTGTTAAAATTTTTTATTTTTAGAATTATGTTTCTTCTCTTTCCTTTGACTCTGAGGTAATACTTTAAATACTTTTGTTTCTCTAAGGCAGTTATTTTCATCTCGTGGCACACACAAACTACTAAAGTTCTGCAGCATATCAAAAGATACATGTTTTGCCAATCTGACAACAAAATAAGTATCAAAGATATATTTTTTGCCAATCTGATAACAAAATAGGTGTAATTTTTATTTAGTCACACTTGATAGCTATGTTGCATTGACTGTTACCATTTTTAAATTTGACAGTCTAAGGGAAAAGAAGCCAGTGCCCCTGACTAAATAGTCAGATATTGCATCTTTTTAAAATGTTTTTGGCACACCAGTTGAAAATTGCTCCTCTAAGCTAATCATTTAAGACATAAATAGAGATATCTTGCTTTCAATAGATAAAAAATTCTAAGTAGATCACATTTTTGTAAATTCAGTCATTTTTATGTATAGTTTATCTCAAACATTAGCAGCTTTTTAAAAGAATCACTCTTTAGCCCAAGTATCGCTCAGTGGATAGAGCATTGGCCTTCGGACCGGTTAGGTTCTGGTCAAGGGCATGTTACTCATTACAGACTCCTCCCAGCCCGGGCCTGGTCCGGGTGCGTACAGGAGGCAACCAACTGATTCGTTTCTCTACATCAGTATTTCTCTCTGTCTTTCCCTCTCTCTCTAAAAAATCAGTGGAAAAATATCCATGAGTGAGGATTAAAAAAACAAATCATTCTTTAGTCAAAGAATTAATATAATTTCTTATTACTTATTTTAAACTTACTAGGAACTTTAAATTCAGAGAACCTAATTTAAAGATTAGCTCTCTTGTACTGCAAATAACTACTCCTAAATTACCTTTCAACCAATTTTTTTAAAACCTGGAATTAAAAAAAGATTTATTTTTACTAAGTTTTTAAACTGTCTACATTATCATACATTATTGAATGCTACCCATTAATGAATAGTTAATTCAGTGGCTTAGTGTAGAGATTAGGATCTGCCCCTCATAGAGAATATAGTACTAGACTTGAGCTGGTTTGTGTTGGAACTCTGAAGAGAGACTGAATTACTGGGATAGGAGCCAAGTACATTCTGCTGAATGAATTGAGTCCAGATGACTGTTCCAAAACAGTTGTATTTATTTACTTTCTGACCTGGCTCCACATTCCAGGAAAGAGTTTTAGCCATTAGGAAGTATAGCCACAGATTACTTTTTCACGGTCGCCAGTATAATTCACAGTGGTTTCAGCAAATACTAAATGCAACTCTTGCCTTTAGAGACTCCACCACCTTTAACCAACAGCCAGTGGACCTGTGCAGGTTTAACTTACCTGGCTGAGGTGCCACCTGTCAATTTCCTCTTAATTCATCGAACTTAAAATGCAAACTGCCTAGCACAGAGTTTGTTTGCTACATAGAAAATAAATGTAAGGACTCTGATTCTGACTCATCTTGAAGGGACCCTGTATGCTCAGTGTTTATTATTTTCTTCATGTTTGAAATACTTCATTTAAAAACAAACAAAAAAAACCTGGGAAGGGATTTCATGTAACACTGGCTTCCCATCTGCTGGTGCTTCCATCTGTCTTCACTGTAATTCCTCCCTGGTGGGATAGGAAGTTTGGCGGGCGCCAGAAAGTTATGTGCATCGAAGGCCATGTGTTTTGGTTTGGGGCTTCCTCTACAGACACTTGCACTGGAGTTGCTCCTCTAAGCTCCTTCTGAGTCTGGGCTTAATTGCTTTAATAAAGGAAACGTTTATACTAGCGCTTCCGTGAACATGCAGAATTTTTGTTTTTGGGTACCCAGTGTCTCACAGTTACCTTTTAAATCAAGCAAAGTAGCAGGAAGCTTTTTGATACAAGTATCAGAATGCCTGAGTAAATATAGCTTCAACAGCACCAGTTAATTTCCTCATGTAAGAAGATAGACGTTGGCCATCCTCGCCTTCTGCAGCTCAGCGGTGTCAGGATTTGGTTTAGCTGCTCATCGGTTCTCTTGCCTTCCCCTTAGGATCACAAGATGACTGTTGCTGCTCCAAGTTTCAGGTTCCCACTTGACAAGCAAGAAGGTATAGGGTTTCTTTTTGTGCAATGCTTGTTATCATGGTGGGAAATCTTTCCCAGAAACCCCTGAGAGAAGCATCTCGGGAGCCATTTATCCTGAGTGGGCCACTGCGGAGGAGAGTGCCGCTCCGCCAGTGCCTCAGCTCTCACCTGACAGAATCCGGGGCGAGGCGCAAGGGAGGGCCCGAGGGCTAGACAGCCGTCAGCGCCAGCCCAATGTCTACCTTAGGGTAAAAAGCTGGTTTCAGATGGTTCACTCTGTGCCCATCCTTACTACACAGCAAAGCCGGGGTTCTTGGTGACGGGAGATCCTTTCAGTGGCAGGCTCAAAAGTGTCTCTGCCCAATCCTCATGTACACACTTGGGGGAGAGGGGGCACTAGAGGGAAAGATAGGATGTCTCCCTGGTTGGTCTAGCCCTTTGCAAATAAATACCTCCAATTTCAGTAAAACATCCTAAAAAGAAAAAAGACATTTGAATTGTTTTTAAGGGAGAGAGAAACATTGATGTGAGCGAGAAGCAGCATTAGGCTGCCTCCCCTACGTGCCCCAATGGGCATCGATCCTGCCTTCTGTGTGAGGATGCTCCAACCCGCTGAGCTACCTGGCCAGGGCCGAGGTTTTTTTCTGTTTAAAAAATAGGCACTTGCTCAGATTATTTTTGTTGACTAGACCGGAAGTGTTAGAATTAATATTTTGAAGTTCACCTGCGGATGGTTGAATAACAAAGGCCAATAGAAAATTTATTTGGGTTTCTTTTTATTGTTGCTAAGCCTCACCTGAGGATATTTTTTCCATTGATTTTTAGAGAGAGTGGAAGGGATGGGAAGAGAGACAGACAGGAACATCAATATGAGAAAGACACATCGATTGGTTGCCTCCTGCACTTGCCCTGACCTGGGCCAGTTTAGAATCTAGGACCCTTCTGTGCATGGGCTGATGACACTCACCCACTGAGCAACACTAGCCAGGGCTATTTAGGTGTCTTCCTGCTAAGATGGACTTTTAAATAGTCTCCTTGGAGCAGGAACCTGTGACATACAGGCTGACATTAGAACTGCCTCAAAGGAATTTGAGAAAGACACTTCATACCAGCACCTTGGCTGAACCACCTTCCACGTACCCGGAACCAAATCTTATCCCCAGTGTCTGGGCCACAAGTCTGTCAGATGAGACCCTGACACCTACCCCAACCCACATGCAAGAGTCGCATGAGAGATAAAAATAACAGTCTGATTGCTGCGGTAGCATTTGAGAGAGAGCTGGGAGATGGAAGTTGGACTGTGGAAAGTTATGAAGAAGTAAAATGGTTATAGTGAATCTTGTCATGGAGGACCTTTGCCCACGAGGAATCTTTTTCAGCACTATGACTTTAAAGAACTGAAATCCTCTTTCTTACTAAAGAAGAGCCGACTCCTCAGAAAACTGCTAAGTCTCAATTTTATTTACATTTTTAAATACATTTTTACTGATTTCAGAGAGGAAGGGGGAGGAAGAGAGAGAGAAACATCCGTAATGAGAGAGAATCATTGATTATCTGCCTCCTGGCCCGGACTGGGAATTGAACCGTGACCTTGTGGTTCATAGGTTGATGCTCAACCATGGAAACACCGTGGCCAGTCCTAAGGCTCAGTTTTCAAAACTGGTAAATAGCCCAGCCTGGTATGGCTCAGTGTTTGAATGTCGACCTTTGAACCAGGTCAGGGTTTGATTCCTGGTCAGGGCACATTCCCAGATTGCAGGCTCCATCCCCAGTGTGATCAACGACTCTCTCATCACTGATGTCTCTCTCTCTTTCTCCCTCTCCCTTCCTCTCTGAAATCAATGAAAAAGTACATATTTTTAAATAAAAATTAACTGGTAAATAGAGGAATATTTCTTTGCTTTTTACTATAGAATCATTGGTAGGATCACCTTAGGTAAAATTTACACAAGTAGATCTAAGTGTTAATATAAAACTAGAAAGAAACACTAAGAGACAAATAAAACTACTGCTAGTTTCTACAACTTGAACATTAATGAGAAGTGAAAGTAAATGCCATTGAAATTTCAGTGTAACAGATAACAGTATTATTTGACTTACTCTAGATTTTATAAGAGTGCATAAATTTTATAAAGGAAAATGCCTTTATATTTTTCCCAACTGCACCTAACAGAGTAAATCCAGGTTATATGTGGATGCTGAATGCAGAAATTACTATTAAACAAAATTTGTAAATTATATTGAATTGTCATAATATGAAGTTGATTTGTGCTCTTAAAATTTGAAGACCATTTTCTAAACTTTTTGGGGTTTTTTAATATGATTTATTGATTTTAGAGAGAGGGGAGGAAGAGAAACATTGATGAGAGAAGACAATCAGTTAACTGCCTCTTTCATGCCCCATTCTGGAGGTGGAGCCTGCAACACGGACATGTGCCCTGGTCAGGGTGCATGGGGTCAGGTTCAGTGGTTCCGATGTCAGCCCATGCACTGAGGGGCTAGTCAAGGGCAGGTACCGGGGCTGCAAGTTTGATCCTGCCCTGGTCAGCCCCAATTGGGGCACATGCCAGATGCAACTAGTAGATGTGTTTCTCTCATATCCCCCCCCCTTCCTCCTCCTTCCTCCCACTCTCTCTAAAAATCAATGGAAAAAATATCCTCTGGTGAGGATTCACAAAAGAAATTAATTGCACAATAACTGCTAAAGAGAACTTTCTCCACTTTCCAGAGAGAAAAGTGATTGATGGCATCTTTGAACCTCTGTGAATTTTTCTTTACCTCTCCCCGCCTTCCCAACCCTGGCAGCTCTGCTCCCTGGCCCTGGCAGTGCATACCTGTGACAAGGGTCGGGGGACACATGTGAGTGGACTTGGGCTGCCTGGATCAGAGGACAGAATTGGCTTTCCAGCTCATGCTGGTGTTCCAGCTTGTCCCAGTTGTTTAGGCTGCTTCACTGCTTAATTCATGAAGTACAATCTAGCTGGTCTTAGCTGGCTGTGAAAATGCAGCTATTTCTAAAACTGTAGAGAAGCAATTTAAATAAGAAAAGGTAGACATTTCAATTCAAGTAGACTGAAAGCCATATGGGGATAAGAATGGATGGGAAGAAGACTAGGAAAAGAAACAGGCATCTTGACAAGAGAAAGGAATGGAATTCCTTGACAGATAATTAGCAAAAATTAATTTTAAAATATAGTTCACTCAAGTGTCTAGGCCTTTAAATTGGCTTCTTTTGCTTCTATTCAATGTCTCTTAAAACTTTTAGAGTAGCCCTAGCAGGCTTGGCTCAGTGAACAGTGGATAGGGCATCAACCCCACGATTGAAGGGTCCTGGGTCTGATTCTGATCAAGGGCACATACCTTGGTTGCAAGCTTGATCCCTGACCCTGGTCGGAACGCGTTTGGGAGGCAGCCAATTGATGTGTCTCTCTCACATCAATGTTTCTCTCTCTCTCTCTCCCTCTCCCTCTCTCCCTCTCCCTCTCTCTCTCTCCCCTCTCCTCTCTCTCTCTCTCTCTCTCTCCCTCCCTCCCCCCCCCCTCCATTCCTCTAAAGACCAATGGGAAAATATCCTTGGGTGAGGGTTAACCAAACAAAAAAACTTTTAGAGTACTTATTTTAAATTTTTGTTCATTCTGAACGAAGTTACTGAGCACCTTTGTTGTGTTTAGGAAATATTTTTGTCGTAATTTTTAGGTTATTATACAAATAAGGTAATAGTAATAGAAAACAAGTCAGAGCATTCCATGGCATTTCCAGGGGTTCAGCTTTTCCTCACCTTGGCCCGCCTGTTTCTGGCAGAGACAGATATAAAAAGCAAAAGCTAAAAAGTCATAGCCTGGCTCAAGAGCAAGGTGTTATCTGGCTCCGATTAGGCATTCAGTGTATGTTTGCTGAATGAATGAAGTAATCCTCCATAGATCAGAAACAGAGCGGCACCACAGAATGCAGCCTTTGGAGTGGGGCCCAGGTGCTTGATGGGAAGGACACCAGGAGCTGAGACTTAGAAAGATGTGGACCTAAGTAGGGAGAGGACACAGGTGCAGTGCACACTGAAGAACAGAGCCAGCCCGCCTCTGACTCTGGCTCTGTCTACAGCATTCACATGTCACCTTGGAGCAGGAACCCTAAAGGTCAAGACCTGGTGAAAGCCACCTCGCAAGTAAGCCTTCACCAACTGGAACCTGAACGCACTTCTGATTCGATGAATTGTGTAGCATGGCCTGACAAAGAACTTAAATATGTTCAGATGGTCGAGAAATAAATAAAGGAATAGCTTCTGTTTTAAAAGAACAAAACATGGAAATAAAATCGTATATAATGGAAACATGTAAAGAACGTATAGAAATTAAAAATATCAAATAAAATGCAGGCTATAGATAGGATAACTCTAGCCTGGATACAGTTTAAAAGGAAATTAGTAAATTGGAATAGATTGAAAAATCCTATCTAATAAAGAGGGAATATGCTAATTGACTGCCTCAGCCCCGCAGTTGCCCAGGGCCAGCCCAAGGTGCAGGCAAGCCTTGGATAGCAGCTGCCCGGCCCCCCAAGGCTCAGGTAACCAGGGCGGCTGAGGCTTGCGCTGCCAGCAGCGGCAACAGCAGAGGTGTGATGGGGCTGTTGCTTTCCCCTAATTGCCGGGTTGTCTCCCGCCCCTAAGGGTCCCAGACTGTGAGAGGGGTAGGCTGGGCTGAGGGACGCCCCCCGCCCCCACCTCCAATGCATGAATTTTCATGCACTGGGCCTCTATACACATATACACATATAATCTGTATATATATAAAAGCCTGAGCAACTGGCCGGTAGCTATGACACGCAAAGACCACCGGGGAGCAGACATTCAATGCAGGAGCTGCCTAGCGACAGCAACTTTGCAGAGTGCCCTCTCGCACTCTGGGGCCCCCTCAGGGGATGTCAGACTACCAGTTTTGGCCCAATCTCCACAGGCCAGGCCAGGAGACCTCACTGGTGCACGAAATTTGTGCACTGGGGGTGGGTGATCCTCAGCCCAACCTGTCCCCTCAAACATACTGGGAGGCCTCAGGGGATGTCCTACTGGCCACTCACCCCCAGCCTGCCCAAGGTCTAAAGCCTCTGGCTGAGGCTTTAGGCCTTGGGCACCCAGCCATTGCCCTGCAATGGGGCCGATGGCTGGCTCTGCCGCAGCCCCCCCACCCCCCGCCCAGGCCTTCTCCCCGCCCAGTGCACACTGACCACCTCCGCCCCGTCCACCTCGGCCCTGGCCTTTGCCTCAGCCAGCACATGGCCCTGGCCGCCTTGGCCCCGCCCCCCCACTGCCCTGGCTGCCTCGACCCGCCCTCCTGGCCTAGCCGAGCACTCACTGGCTGGCTCCGCCCCAGCTCCTAATTGGCTGGTGGGCGTGGCTGGTGGGTGTAGCAAAGGCACGGTCAATTTGCATGTTGCTCTTTTATTAGATAGGATAAATAAAACAATCAGAGATAGAGAGAATATACTCAAATGCCTAACCACTCTGTGAAGTTGTTGCTCCTCATCCCTGTGTGACCTTCACATTGCTCTGTGCATCTCTGACAGTACCTGTCACTGGCACAATGACCAGGAGTATGTTTTTGTTAACTTAGTTTTGCTTAACTTCTGCTGGGTGCTGAGCTCTGTCCTGGGCACTCTACTCATAGACATCCAAGAACAAGTCAGATAAGGGCCTTGCCCCGTGGACAAGGGCCTTGCCCTTTTGTTCTAGCCTATTCGTCACTATATCCCTGGTACACAGTGTTATCTGGCTCAGATTAGGCATCCAGTGTGTATTTGTTGAACAAATGGATAAATGAGTGAATTAATCCATGGCTTTGATTGTCTCCTCTGTCTGGCCAGCTTTGCAGTGTGGGGAGAGCCTGGGAGGAGACGAAATGCTCTTGACAGTGACACATGAAACCCTGGTGTGATTCACCAAAGTGTGTCCTTTTGTTTTTCATTTCTGTTTCACAAACTGCTCAGAAGATTCAGAATGAGACAGCAATATAAACAACATCAGTGTTTCTTTTTTCCCCACTTTTCAGGCTGGAGTAAAAGGGACATTGGGAAGATTAGTTGGAATTTTTGAGGTAAGTCTGTTAAAATCTTTGGTACATTTGGTATCGTATTATAACCACATATATCTTTGTCTTAGTCCATTCAAGATTCTGTAATAAAATATCATAAAGCAGGAGGCTTATTAATAATAGAAATTGATTTTTCATAATTCTGGTGGCTGGAAGTGGAAGATCAAGGCACTAGCAGATTCATTGTCTGGTTGAGCACCTGCTTCCTGCTTCATTGACAACTGTTTCCATGCTCATGTGGTGGAAAACAGCAAGTTGCCCTTTCGGTCTCTGTTATAAGGGCATTCATTCCATTCCTGAAGGTCAGCCTCAAAGGCCCCACCTCCTAACTGTCACATGGGGACTGTGATTTCACCATACGAATGGGAGGGAGGTCATAAATATTCAGTCTATTTGTAGTCTTTGTCTCCTCCAAACAGCTAGAATATTATTTGTAAGTATTATCTATCCCATCCCTATCTCTCTCTTGCCTCCTAAGATGTGAGAGGGGTAGATAAGTGTAGAGAAGACAGAGGGAAAATGGAAGATTAAGCAGCTGTAGCAAAGGGAGAGAAACAAGGAAATCTACTGGGGTAGAGATTTGGAGGAGGGGAAGGGGAGTGAGAAGCAGGAAATAAAGAGGTTAATAGGAAAAGAGAGAATCACTGGCTTGCACTGATGAGACCCTGCCCATCCACAGTCTCTTTTCTTTCTGGTGCCCAGCTACCTAAATTTACTTGGTGCCTTTTTCTTGAGAGGTCGTGACCTTCCTGCTCACAGCATTTACATGAAGTTGCACTTAAGGGTACGGAAGGAAAAAAGAGGGTAAAGCCTTGGCTTTAGAAACCCAGCCAAGGAGCTTACCTTCAAATGCAAGTGTGGCCTATTTCAAATAGCCCATCTGGTACTAGTTCGTGTTGGACTGTAGGACAGAGGAAAGTAAAAGGAATCCTGTGGACATAACTTCTCTGGACATAAGTGTGTGAGTGCACTTCACTTAAGTCATCTCACTATGTAAGAACTAATTCTCTCTCTGTCCTCCTCTCTTTGCCCTTAGAATCAGGAGAGGAAGCACAGAACGTATGTCTATGTGCTCATTGTCACGGAGGTGCTGGAAGATTGGGAGGACTCGGTTAACATTGGTAAGTCATCCCAGGTGCCTCCAAAGAGCTCCCCACAGCTGCCCTTGCTGCAGCACAGGTGTTACGCAGAACCAGAAACAAGCACCTGATGAGAAGAGAAATAATTGCCTGGCTGGCGTAGCTCAGTGGTTGAGCATCAAACTATGAACCAGGAGGTCATAGTTCGATTCCTGGTCAGGGCACATGCCTGGATTGTGGGCTCGATCTCCATTGTGGGGCATGCAGGAGGCAGACGATTGATGATTTTCTTTTATCATTGATGTTTCTCTCTCTCCCCCTCCCTTCCTCTCTGAAGTAAATTTTAAAAAATATTCTCCTATTATTTATCTTCTTAAAAAATGTATATGTATACATATATGTATGTAATTAGTGGCCTGATGCATGGATTTGTGCACATTGAAAGGAAATTAATTAGAAGAAATATTTTAATATCACTATTCTCCATAATAGAAATGTCAGAGATGAAAAAAAATAGTAAAATGTATGTGAAAATAATAAATAAATAACAACATGATATAACAAAAGACGTGATATAAAAATATGATATAAAAACATTGATAAAACAATGACTGATAAATTGATTAAACTTATTCTGATATCTCCCTGTATACCACATTAAGAGTAAAAACACTTTCAGAGTGCTTGACTAATTTCCCCTGTGATGAAGTATTTACAATTTTAACATCACACACTCTTTGAACTCGAGAGAAAGCAATATATAACTGGCCCTATCCAAAAACAGGTTCAGGTTGGAATATTCCTACTCAATCTAGAGTTTATCCTTGTGATTTATTAATAGTCATTCACAAGTGCTGGCATCACAGGAAACTGTCTTCTAATTAATTTAAATGGGAGGCCAGTATCAGACAGGGACAGTTATGATAATAGTTGGTCTTCAGACATATTCTGTCAATGAAACCTCTTTCTTTCAGCTTCAGAATGTCAACAAAAACAATTCGGCCCCAAATTCACGATTGACGATAGATCAAAACACACATGTGCAATTGGCACCAGCAAGAGCTTTATATGCATCATGCATGCACAAGTCAATGTTAATTTTAAATTGCCAGTGCATGGTCATATGTACTGGCTGGTTGGATGGATGGTCAGTCACTCAGCCTTTTATATATATATACTAGTGTCCCATTGCACAGATTTGTGTACATTGAAAGGAAATTAGTTCAAAGAAATACATTAATATCGCTATTCACCCTTTCTCAATAATACAAGTGTCAACCAAATTCATGAAAGACAATGACAGATGGAAACACACACGTGCAATTGGCGCCAGTGAGAGCTTTATATGTATCACGCATGCACAAGTCAACTTAGCCTTTTGTGTATATAGAATAAACTTGCTTAATTAGACCTGCTTTCTGATGTAGCTAACTTTTTCCAGCCCAGTGAAGCACTCCAACTTCTCTTTCAGGTAATTGTCAGCAACACAGCAGTAAATATCAACACGAAGCAGATTATTATTATAGATCACTCAGGGAGAACAAAGGGTAAACTATTTAACTGCAGCAGTGTTTGACTACATTCTGCACAGTGAGAAAACCTGAAGTCATTTTCAAGGTCCACCATTTCTTACTTCTTTTCAGCTGCATCAAGTTTCTAAGCTTTCTAAATCTCTGTTTTCTGGCTAATGAAAAGAAAATAGAAAATTCCACCAAGTCTCTTATCTACCTACTTCAGGATTTCTGTGAGGATCAAATGAGATGAGGCACGGGAAAACACTTCACAGACATCTGGTTAAAGTGTAAAATGCTTGTACCTGGCTATAAAGCAAGTTGAGTTCCTGGGCTGAAGAAACTCCAAGGAGGCTAGTTGCTAGGGAGAGGAAGCCAGCTGTTGCTATGTAACATCATTACCCAGTGCCCACAGCCACTGTTTGGACTGGGGTGGGCTGTGGGCTGCATTTTCTGCCATGAGGTCTTGGCAGCATTGGCTGCAATATGATGGTGAGTCACTCGCGGGGCCTATGTCCCACTTGGGGGAAACCAAGTAATGGTTTGTCAGTGCCAGGTCCATGGTGCCGTTTATTTTTAAATGGCCAGTATGCATCCTGGCAGCCCCTGTGTTGAGTGTCTGCCCCCAGATGGTCAGTGCACATCATAGCTACCGATCAGACAGACAGACACTTAGCGTTAGATAGACAGAAAGATAGGTAGATAGATACCAGTCAGACAGACAGACACTTAGCCATAGATAGATAGATAGATAGATAGATAGACAGACAGACAGACAGACAGACTGACTGACTTCAGAAAGGAATAGAGAAGGAGAGAAAGATAGACACATCAATAATGAGAAAGAATCATTGATTGGTTGCCTCCTGCATGCTCCTGCTGGAGATTAAGCCTGGCAGCCCAGATATATACCCTGACTGGGAATCAAACCATAACCTCCTGTTTCATAGGTTGACACTTAACCACTGAGCCATGCCAGCTGAGCAATAGGAGGACATCCTAGCTAATAATAAGGAAATATGCTAATTGACCGTCATACCCTCACAAATATGGAGGCCCCACAGCCAATAAGGAGGGAATATGCTAATTGACTGCCATGTCCTCAAAGATGGCAGCACCCACAGCCACAAGATGGCGGCATCCAGGCCCTCAGCCCCACCGGGGCGACAGGCACAGGGCAAGGGGTGGGCCCAGCCACTTTGCGCACCTGCCTCCAGAGTCCCCTCAGCCCCCCAGTCACCCAGGGCCAACCGAAGGCACAGGCAAGCCTCAGATGGCGGCTGCCCAGCCTCCCAGGGCCACCCAAGGCTCAGGTAACCAGGGCCCGCTGAGGCTTGTGCTGCCGGCAGTGGCAGCAGCAGAGGTGTGATGGAGGCGTCGCCTTCCTCTGATCGCTGGGTCACCTCCCGCCCCTGAGGGCTTCTGAACTGTGAGAGGGGGCAGGCCAGGCTGAGGGACACCTCCCTCCAACCCCAGTGCATGAATTTTTATGCCCTGGGCCTCTAGTATTTAATAAAACAAGCATGTCTATTTTTGAACTTGTGAAAGCACAGTAAAACCTCAATATAATAGAGTAATTGGGGCGAGGTAGTGTCTGTTAAAGCCAAAAGTCTGTTACATAATAAAGTAGGTTTTCCAAAGGCATATGTTAAAAAATTGGCAAATAAGTTAGTTTACCTGTTTTTACTTATGTAAACACATTTGTGTAATTAAAATTAAGTATGTATGAAAAGTTGAATTTCACAGAAAAGTTTTCTATGTGTATTACAGTAATTTTACATTTATACTGAACAGGCTCAGTAAAAGTGTCCATTCACCAGTCACCTTGAGTAAACAAACAAATTCACATGGCTGGCGCATGGCTCAATGCGAGCCAGACATCGGCCAGCAGTGCTGCAGAACACGGGAAGGTGTGGCTCAGCAATTAGAGCACCATCCTGTGTTCCAGAGGGCCTCAGGTTCGATTCCTGGTCAAGAGCATGTACCTGGGTTGCAGCCTCAGTCCCAAGTCCCAGTCAGGGTTCTTGCAGGAGGCAGTCAATTAATGAATTTCTTTCACCTCAGTGTTTTTCTCTCTCTCTCTCCCCACCCCTTCCCTCTCTCCTTCCCACCCCCCACCCCCTTCTCTCTCCTTCCCTTCCACTCTCTCTAAAAATCAATGGGAAAAATATCCCCAGGCCCTGGCAGGTGGGTTCAGTGGTTAGAGCATCGACCTGCACCAAAGGGTCTAGGGTTTGATACACAGTCAAGGGCGTGTACCTCAGTTACAGGTTTCCCAGTCAGGGTGCATGCAAGAGGCAGCCAATCGATGTAACCCTCTTATGTCAGTGCTTCTTTATCTCTTTCCCCCTCCTCCCTCCCTTCCATCTCTCTCTCTAGAAATAAATGGAAAATATATCTTCAGGTGAGGATTTTAAAAATCCTCAGGTGAGGATTAACAGCAACAACAAAAAAACTGCTACAGAAAGTCAGGCCACACAAGAGAACCAGTTACCTCGAGATGCAGTATAATCAGATCAGGGTGATCATGTGCTAATCATTCACCAAACACTTTATCAGCAGTGACTCTTGGTTGTAAATATGTAGTAGACTATAATTGTAGGTATGTAATATTTATGTTGGCAAAATTACTACAGTGTTTTTTTCCTACTTTTGGCCTATTCGCTAAAATTTGTTAAAAATAATACGAAAAATAAGCCGTCAATTTAATTATGAGCAAATCTTCATTAAAAGCATTTTAAAATTAACAGGGTGCAAAAAATACATATGTCATATGGACCAGAAGTCCTGTCCATTAATTCCAAAGTCTGTTAAATCAAGGTCCGCAAAATGGAGGGTTTGCTGTATTTTGGAATATATAAAAGGAAGCTGAAGTTGGGCACATGGTCAACAAAGAGAAACCTGGCCCACAGAACAGGAGATGTTACCAAACAGACTGGGTCTTCCCCCGCAACGCCAGGCCACTGCTGGCCACAGATCCCAGGGGGGAGCGAGGCCTTGTGCTCCTTACTCTTGTCGATGAAGACTGTGGCCTGTGTGTGAGTTCCTCTCCGCAGCCGTTAGTAGATGTAGAGTAGTGGAAGTCGTTTCCAGTTAAATCCACACTAGAGGCCGATGCACAGAACTCTGCAAGAGTAAGTCTTCCTTCCCCCGGCTGCCGGCGCTGGCTTCCCTCACAGCCCCAGCTTCCTCCGGAAGGATGTCTGATTAATTAGCATATTACATTTTTATTATTATAGAAATCATATTATGCTTTTGTTAGATTAGCTTTCTCCTGAAGAGCTGTTTGCTTTGATCTCTGAGGTCACTATTGTATTCATGTCTTTGAACTAAAAATTGAGGTGATTAAATGGTTGGGTCATGGTTTAATCTTTTCTCTCTCTCTGTATACTTGTATGTTCTAGAAAAGTAATATTGATTTAATTTCTGTTTTAAGTTGGCAAACAGAACACTTGCCAAAACCTCTCCCTTTATTGTTAGTGTGTGCTTTGCTACCAGGCCCTTACACTGCTGATGTGGGCATTTCATAGCCCTTTAGCTTTCCATGGCTTTGTGTCTGGTAAGGGTGCAATATGCTTAAGTAAATGAATTCAGTGGGGGGTAATTAAAAATAGATTCCTGGACAGCTGGGGCTGGGCTGAGGGAGACAGAGGCAGTGTGGCGTGGCCTGTGCGCAGAGCCCTCTGTCTGGCAAGAGTCACACTGTGGTGGGATTTTTAAGGTACCATTGCACTATTAGTACCCCAAAAGCCTTTCACCTATGCTCCCACCCCTGAGAATTGGCCCTGATGAAGTCATCTAAACCATGGTGAATAAGCTCAGCTGGCATGGGTCAGTAGTTAAATATCACCCTATGAATCAGGTCAGGGTTCAGTTCTTGGTCAGAGCCTGTGCCCAAGTTTCAGGCTCGATCCCCAGTGTGGAGCATGCAGGAGGTGATTCTCTCTCGTCATTGCTGTTTCTGTCCCTCTGCTCCCCTCCCCCTTCCTCTCTGAGATAAAAAGTATATTAAAAAATTAAAAATGGGAATACGTTTATGAGCCTTCATTTTTTTAAAATCTTTATTGTTGAGAGTATTAATAGATGTCACCTTTTTTCCCTCCCATTGGCCCCCTCCACCCAGTCCCTGCCCTACCCCAGGCCTTTCACCACCCTGTTATCTGTGTCCATAGGTAATGTAAATATGCTGTGGGATCTTTGGTTAGCCTGGCCAGCATGGCTCAGTGGTTAAGTATCAACATATGAACCCAAGGTCACAGTTCGATTTCATCAGGGCACATGCCTGGGTTACAGGCTTGATCTCCAGTAGGGGATGCTCAGGAGGCAGCTGATCAGTGATTCTCTCTCATCACTAATGTTTCTATCTGTCTCTCCCTGGCCCTTCCTCTCTGATATATATAAAGATCTTTTGGTTAATCTCTTTCCACACACTTCCTCACCCCTTCTCTCTCAGATTCATCAGTCTGTTCCATATTTCCATGCCTCTGATTCTATTTTATTCATCAGTTTATTTTGTTCATTACATTTCTTATTCATTTATTTGATTTTTAGATTGAATTGTTGATATACTAGTATGTATATTTATTGCCATTTTATTGTTCATTTTTATCTTCCTCTTCCTCCCTTTCCCCTCTTTCCTTCTTTCTCCTCCCTTCTTTCTCTTTCTTTCCTTCTTTCTTTCCTTCCTTCTTTCCTTCTTCATTCCTTTCTTCTTTCTTTCTCTTATTCTTATTCTTATTCTTATTCTTATTCTTATTCTTACTCTGTGAAGCTCTTTATCTGACCTTCAATTCTAAATGATAGCTTTGCTGGGTAGAGTAATCTTGGTTGTAGGTTCTTGCTATTCATCACTTTGAATATTTCTTGCCACTCTCTTTTGGCTTGCAAAACTGTTAAGAAATCAGCTGACAGTCGTATGGACACTCCCTTGTAGGTAACTAACTGCTTTTCTCTTGCTGCTTTTAAAATTCTCTCTTTGTCTTTTGCTCTTGGCATTTTAATTATGATGTGTCTTGGGTTGGGCCTCTTTGGATTCCTCTTGTTTGGGGTTCTCTGCGCCTCCTGGACTTGTAAGTCTATTTCTTTCACCAGGTGGGGGAAGTTTTTGGTCATTATTTCTTCAAATAGGTTTTTAATTTCTTGGTCTCACCCCCATAGTTTGAATGTTGGTACTGTTAAAGTTACCCCAGAGGCTCCTTACACTGTCTTCTTATTTGGATTCTTTTTTCTTGCTTTTTTGATTGGGTGTTTTTTGCCTCCTCATATCCAAATCATTGATTTGATTCTTGGAATCCTCTACTCTACTGTTGAATCCTGTAAATTATTCTTTATTTCAGTCAGTGTGTGTTTAATTTCTGACCATTCCTTTTTTCATGTCTTTGACATTCTCACTAAAAAGTCTCACTAAGTCCCTTGACACCCTAATTAATTCTTTTACAGCTCTCATTAAGATCCTTGACAGTCTCACTAAGCCCTTGAAGTTCTCATTAAGATCCTTGAGTAACTTTATAAGCATCGTTTTGTATTCTATATCCAGTAGCTTTCTTGCTTCCATTTCTTTCAGTTGTGACATATTTCTTTGTCTCTGCATTTCGGCTGCCTCTCTCTGTTTGTTCCTGTGTATTAGTTGAGCTGTTATGTCTCCTGGAATGGTGTCCTGTAGGGCCCCTGACTCAGCCTCTCCAGTCACCTGAGCTGAGCACTCTATGTGTGCCCCTGTGTGAGCTGTGTGCAGTCTTATTGTAGATGAGCCTTGATTGCTGTGGGCTTCACTGGGAGGAATTTACTTCCAAGCCAATTAGCTGTGAGGACCAGCTGTGTCTACACTGGAAGAGCTGCTGTGCAGGAGACACCCCTGTGTAGCAGGACTTGCTTCAGTGGGGTTTTGGTGCTCACTGAGTCTGCCCCTTGAGTGTGTCCCTTGTGCAGTGTGGTGCGGCCTGTCTGCAGAGCCCTCTGTCTGGCAGGAGTCACGCTGTGACAGGAATTTTTAAGGCACCATTGTACTATTAATACCCTAAAAGCCTTTGAGTGTAGAGTTGTAATCGGATATGGTCTGAAGTTGTTCACTGAGTGCACTGGCTCAGGGGCCTCACAGGAGATGCAGAGTCAACCACTGCCTGGAGCCACCTGGCAAGGCTACAGATAGATCTGCAGATGGCTGCTACTTATATTGGGCTAGGAAGTTCCAGGCGAAGCCCAGCTGTGAAGCCAGGCAAGCTGGTGCTAGTGCCTGGTCTCAGGTCTTTTATTGATAGTTTTGACACCAGCTGCTGCTTGTTTGCGGGATTTTAGCAAAGTCTGAAGCTTGAGTCAGGACATGCCATTCATAAGGTAAAGCAGCTGCTTACAGTTTCGGTGGGACTGCAAACTGGATGGGGCAAGGACTCAGGGATTCACCAGGGCTGAGTGAATAGTGTGGGCCAAGCTGATGGAAACTCAGATATGGCTGCCAGTCAGCTCTGCTGTGGGGGGAGGCCCCAGTACAGGAACAATGACCCCTGCAAGTACCCCTGTCTGGGAGAAAGTCACTCCCAAGTTTCTGCTCCAATGCCAGATAGTCCAGTGCCTGCTGTATGTCCCTGGATTCCACAAAAGCAGCTGTCTGGTGCTGGAGCTCAGAGGAAGTGGGAAGGTGTACTTGAAAGTACTAGGGCCCTTTAAGGGAACACTGGGACTCCAGGACTTTACATAGCACTCAGCCACAATCCCCACTGGATTTTAGTCCAGAGTTACGGGAACTTCTCTTCCCGACTCTGGAGCCCTGGGGTAGGGCTCTGGTGTGGGGCTAGGATCCCTTGCTTCTCATGGGAGGCCTTGAAGATATCCCTTCAGATTAATAAAATGCCACACATAGGTGCTGGGCCAGCCCATTTTACGCCTCCGCTCCTCCTACCAGTCTCAATCTGCTTTCTTTTAGATATAGATATAGATATAGATATAGATATAGATATAGATATAGATAGATAGATAGATTTCAGAGAGGAAGGAAGAGGGAGGGAGAGATAGAAACATCAATGATAAGAGAGAATCATTGATCGGCTGCCTCCTGCACACCCCCCTACTGGGGATCAAGTCCGAACCCAGGCATGTGCCTTTGACCGGAATTGAACTTGGGACCCTTCAGTCCGCAGGCTGACACTCTATCCACTGAGCCAAACCAGCTAGGGCATGTGCTTTCTTCTTTACTTCTCTAGTTGTTGGACTTCCATTCAGCCAGATTTCAAGTGGTTCTGAATAGTGATTGTTCTGTATTTCAGTTGTAATTTTTATGTGGCTGAGGGAGGCAGCAAGTACAGGCCACTATCTTAGTTCCTAACCCAGGATCTTTTATCTGTGAGCGTTCCTTCAGATGAGCCTTTTTCAGGTGAAAAATTGGGTCCTAACTGTACAACTCGGCAAATGAGAAGCTATTTAAGGTACATTCATCTGAAGGAATGTTAGATGTTAAACACATACTTACAAAAGCTATTATCATGGGAAAGTGCTTACAAAATAGTGTTGGTGAATGAAAAAAGCAGGGTATAGAATTATATATACACTAGTTAGAGCTAAATTAAAATAGTAATTCGAAATGAAAACTAAATGAGATACTGGATTTCACCAAAAGAATTGGCAGTGACCAGCAAAAGGAAACAGTGCTGGCTGGGGTGTGTGAGACCAGCGTCACACACAGCAGGATTGGGGCTGCGGTAGCCATCTTGGCAAGCATTTTGGCACTACGTATCATGAGCCCTTTAGAATGAAATTTTTTAAAATATATAAATATGTTTTATTGATTTTTTACAGAGAGGAGGGGACAGGGAAAGAGAGTTAGAAACATCGATGAGAGAGAAACATCGATCAGCTGCCTTCTGCACACCCTACTGGGGATGTGCCTACAACCGAGGTACATGCCCTTGACCTGAATCAAACCTGGGATCCTTCAGTCCGCAGGCTGAGCCTCTGTCCACTGAGCCAAACCGGTTAGGGCATGTTTTATTCTTATAATCTCAATTTTAAGGATCTTTCCCTGAGAAATTAAAAGAGAAAAGTAGATATAAAGATTTTTTCTAATTATAGTATTATTTGAAATTACAGTATATTGATGTTCAGTGATAGAGAAATGGTTATAATGGACTGTCATTAAATGTGCATTTTAAATTTATTTTTTGGTGTTAATCCTCAGCTGAGGATATTTTTCCCATTGATTTTTAGAGAGAATGGTAAGGAAGGAGGGAGAGAGAGAGAGAAATCGATGTTAGAGAGACATGTTGATTGGTTGCCTCCAGCATGCACCCTACCTAGGACCAGGGATTGAACATGCAACCCAGACAGGTGTCCTTGACCTGGAATCAACTCCTGACTGTTTGGTGTTTGGTCCAGTGCTCTAACCACTGAACACACCAGCCAGGGCAAATGTTTTGTTTTTTATGAAGTAGAAGAATGCTTAAGAGGCAGTATAAAGTAAAAAACAACAACAACACTGTAACAGTGATAGTAATAATAAAAAGGAACTCTTAATAGCATGTATTATGTGCCAGGTATTATTCAAATACTTTACATATTAATCCTCACAACAGACTTGTGAGATAGGTGCGATTTATTATCTCTAAATTGTAGATAAGGAAAATGGGGCACAGAGAGGTCAGTAACTTGCCCAAGGCCTCACAGCTCATTAGAGGACAGTGATGTGATTGGAGTCCAGCATATTAGCGGCAGCATATCAGAGCCTTTTAAGATTTGGAGCACCTTGCTCTAACTGGTTTGTCTCAGTAGATAGAGAATCGGCCTGTAGACTAAAGGGTCCAGATTCAATTCCGGTCAGGGGCACGTACCTTGGTTGCTGGCATATCCCCAGTAGGGGGTGTGCAGAAGGCAGCTGATCGATGTTTCTCTCTCATTGATGTTTCTAACTCTATCCCTCTTCCTTCCTCTCTCTAAAAAAATCAATAAAATATATTTTTTAAAAAAAATTTGGAGCACCTTAAAGCACAATCCAGTTACAGTTGTTCATATACAATATCTTTTTTAAATAGGAGGAAAGGAAAAGCACATGCATTAAGGTATTGAGAAGGGTAATTTTTGGTTTAGAAGATTATGGGAAATTATATAATACTTTTCTCCAATTTCCCAATATTAAGCAGTGATCTTTTAATGTAAGAAAAAATAATAATAAGGGATTTTAAAACATGTGTTAAGAGGACAAATAAATAGGAGATGGATTGACTCCATGGAAGAAGCCATAGGCCTGAATGTCCCTGGACAGGACAGTATGGATGGACAGAGCCAAGTCAATGGCATGTAACACATACTAGAAAAGAGAAAATAACCCTGGTCAGTGTGCCCAGTGGTTAGAGCATCAGTGTAACCAGTCAGCGTTTCTCACATTGATGTTTCTCCCCCATCCCTCCCTGTCTCTCTAAAAAGAAATCAATGGGGGAAAAATATCCTCCAGAGAGGGTTAACAAAAGAATAATAATTTTTTTAAAAAGACTGAAAAGTTAATAGTGATTGTGATATTTTTTCTTTTTCTAAAAGTGGTATTTTCTATTATATAGATACTAGAGGCTCGGTGCACGAAATTCATGCACGGGAGGCGGGGGATGTCCCTCAGCCCAGCCTGCACCCTCTCCAATCTGGGACCCCTTGAGGGATGTCCGACTGCCCGTCTAGGCCCGATCCTAAGTAGAATCGGGTCTAAATGGGAAATTGGACATCCTTCTCACAATCCAGGACTGCTGGCTCCAAACTGCTCACCTGCCTGCCTTCCTGATTGCCCCTAACCGCTTCTGCCTTCCAGCCTGATCACCTCCTAACTACTACCCTGCCAACCTAATTGATGTCTAACTAGTCCCCTGCCAGCCTATTTGCCCCCAACTTCCCTCCTCTGCCGGCCTGGTCACCCCTAACTGCCCTCCCCTGCAGGCTTGATTGCCCCCAACTGCCCTCCCTTGCAGGCCTGGTCCCTCCCAACTGCCCTCCCCTGCTGACCTGATCACCCACAACTGCCCTCCCCTGCTGGCCATCTTATGGTGGCCATCTTGTGTCTACATGGGGGCAGGATCTTTGACCACATGGGGGCAGCCCTCTTGTGTGTTGGAGTGATGGTCAATCTGCAAATTAGTCTTTTATTAGTTAGGATAGAGGCCTGGTGCATGGGTGAGGCCAGCTGGTTTGCCCTGAAGAGTATCCCAGATCAGGGTGGGTGTTCCCTTGGGTAAGGGGCAGCCTGGGCGAGGGGCCTGTGGAGATTTACAGGCTGGCCACACACCCCCTCCCAGTGACCCATGCGGAGGCCCTGGTATCTGGGATTAATGTATGTCTGCAATTGAAACTTTGTAGCCTGGAGTGGAGCCAAGCCTTCTGCTCGCTCTGTGGCAGCAGCTATTTCTGTTTGAAACTTTGTAGCCTAGAGTGGAGGCCTAGGCCAGCAACGGCAGGAGGAAACCTTGGCTTCCTCTGTTGTCCGGGAAACCCAAGCCTCCCTCCTGCTCTCAGTGGCTGCAGCCATCTTGGTTAGGGTTTATTTGCATAATCTGCTTCTGATTGGCTGGTGAGCATGGGCGCGGCTTGTGGGTGTGGTGAAGGTATGATGAAATTTGCATATTACTCTTTCATTAGATAGGATTAGAGGCCTTGCACGAATTTATTCATGGTGGGATTTCTCGGCCTGGCTGGTGATTGGGGCTGATCAGGGCTTTCTCACCCAGTCCCAATTAGAGTGATCAAGGCTGGCCAGCTGGGGGAGCGGCTGCAGGAAGTTGGCTGACCCTTGGAGGTTGGCTGTGCGAGCACATGACCACTAGGAGGCAGCTCCTGCATTGAGCATCTCCCCCTGGTGGTCAGTGCATGTCATAGCGACCAGTCTACAGGTTGTTTGTTTGCTTAGGCTTTTTTATATATAGGTGTTACTCATATAAAATTTAAAAAATAAATACCTGATTACGAGCTAGCCATCCTGGTAATTCCGGAAGCTTAATGATCCTGTTGATGTTTGCGGGAGAGGAGGGTGCTGGCTGAGTTTCAGGCTCTTCCCAGCTGAGGCGGCCCAGGGCCCAGGGGCACAGGAGGAAGCCACTGGCCTTGATTCTCTGGAGGGAGGTGCCATATGGTTACTGTCGGCTCCTCAGTTTTCAGACTTTTTACCTATTTTTTGTATGAGCATTTGTACAGTATTCTCTTTTTGTTCTTTTTTTGTTGTTAATCCTCACCTGAGGATATTTTCCCATTGATTTTTTTTGAGAGAGTGGAAGTCGAGGGGGAGAGACAGAGAGAAACATTTGTGTGAGAAAGACACATTGATTGGTTGACTCCCGCATGTACCCTGACCAGGGCCAGGGATCTAGCCTGCAACCGAGGTATGTGCCCAAGGCTGGAATCAAACCTGGAACCCTTCAGTCTGAGGACTGATGCTCTATCCACTGAGCCACACCAGCCATGGCTGTACAGTATTTTAAGCATGTAAAGTGTGTTTGCATTACTCTTATAGGAAAACGTAATTATAATACATGTTTTGAAAATGTTGACAAACATTACTTTTGTATCCTTCTGTATTTTCTCAAAAGTTAGAAGATTTGAAACCTTTCGTTGCTTCCCTGGTGTCCTGATCTTTTCTGTGTGCCTCCGCAGGAAGGAAGCGGGAGTGGTTTAAAGTGGAAGAGGCCATCAAAGTGCTGCAGTACCACAAGCCTGTGCAGGCGTCATATTTTGAGACGTTGAGGCAAGGCTACTCCGCCAACAACGGCACGCCGGTCATGGCCACCACATACTCGGTTTCTTCGCAGAACTTCACAGGCATCAGATGACTGGAGACCTGGAAGAGGGTGGAAGTTGGAAACCAGACTGAAGTGCAGACCTTCCCTCTCCCCCTTGCTCTCCTCCCTCTCCTCACAGGCCTCTCCCAAGGCATGGCGGCAGAGAAAGGGCTCAGTGATAATGTTGCTGTTTGGTGTTACGTGATGGGGCTTTTCTTCTCAGTTGGGGGGTAATTTGTAAGTCCCTTTGTGCATGATCTGCCCCTCCCTGTTCACGTCCTGCATTCTCAGAGGCAAACAGCCATCCTCTGCCTCAGTTCCGAAGGGTTCTGTCTGTTACATCTTGGCCCTGGCCAGGCTCTCTTACTCGATTTTTAATTTTTTTAATTAAAAGATACCAATACAAGATGAGATCTTTTAAGAATGTGCTCTTCTGCCCAGTGGTTGGTTCCTTTCACTACGGGATGCGTTTATCGACACGTTATATCCTGGGCACATAATATGTAAATAAGTGACTTTTAGAAGAGTAATTTAACTCTTTAAATTTTTTAAGGTTTTGTTTTGTTTTTAATTTGGGGCGTTCTGAAACAGAGCCTCACAGTTTAGTTTCTTTTGATGTTAGTGCCTAGACCAGCTCCCTGCCCCTCCCCTTCCCCAGTCACGACTGCAGTGAGCGGGCCGGGGAGCACAGCCACGTCCCAGGGCCGGGTGCATGGCCTTTCTCCTCACAGCTGTCCCAGGCCCAGGAGGAACCAGGAAGAAACCTCGTTCCTTGTTAATACCAAGCCAGGAGCAGATGGTCTCTGCCCAGATCCAGTAGGCAGTGATAGGAATGGAATTCCTCCCTGCGTGTTGACAATAGGGATTTGAACTGGGTTCTTGGGATTGCTTTCTGAAAACGAGCGGTGAGCACTGTTCCTGTCCTGCTGGTTTGGAGTTTTTCTGTAATGCTGCTCCTCGCCCACAGCAGCCTGTCCTGTGCGCCCCTGCAGCCAGCCATCCTCGGCTGTACAGCCCTTCCCCACCCAGGCAGCCATGCTAAGTCCTGAAACGTACGCAGGAGGGAAACCCAGGTGTTTGCTTGTCTTTGTAAGATTACAGCACTTGCAAGTGCACCATGAGCATGCTCAGAAATATTGAACGTGTCTCCCCAGAGAGTGAAAACTGCGGTGTGCAGAATGCGTAACCCTCGCCGGAGCAGGTGCACCGGCTCCCTGCACTGTCCTGTCAGTTCGGATGCAGGCCTCCTGCTGGCTGCACTTGCCTATTGTGCTGTCTCGATGGGAAGTCAGTCTTAAAATCTGGGTGGGCGGGCAGGCACTGATCAGCCCTGGCTTTGGGAAGGAGCTTGTTGCTATACCCTCGGTGGCATCTCCTTTATCAAAACACAGCCAAGATGTGAAATTAGAATCATAGTTCTCTTTATTTAAAAATTCTAATAAATACTCAAACTTCGCAAAGCTTTGCTCTTCCCTCCCACTAGAAGAATCTAGTGTATCTGTTTGGCCTGTGTCATGTAGTTTTCAGCATTGGGGGGTGTCAGTGGGTGAAATTAAATTTTGCTATATCTCGTTTCGCATCTTCTCTCCGAGTCTCAAACACAGACCGCCAGCAATGCCAGCAGTTTCCTTCGTACCGTCCCCTCTGGGAAAGGAATTCTGTCCCCAAGGAAGGGTCCCAGCGGATAGAGATAGCAGCGTGGATTGCGTCTAACACACTCACTGCAAGACAGACAGACACACTGCTGCCTGCTGCCTGAGGGGTGTCGAAGGCCCCACGGAGATCCCTGCAGGGACAGGAAATAAGCTCAGCTCAGCGCTATGTGGAACTCCAGAAGCACCTCTTCTCATGCTTCTCCCTCTGGGAGGTGGACTGCAGGTGCTTTTGCAGAACAGCCGGGCCTGGGGAAGGAACCCCATGTACAGCAACGTGGGCCCGTGGTCCGAGGAGGCTTCTGGGTGGAAAACAGCACTGCCCCGCCAAGGCGGCGCGTTGGGGGGTGGGGTGTCTGAGTCAGGAGAGTGGGCTGTGCCAAGGGGTGTTGTTCGGTGACTGAGAGGGGCTGGGGAGGCGGCTGGCGAGAGGGCTGCCGCTGCTGGCGTGGCTGCGGCAGGCGGCTCTGTCCGCAGTGGGTCTCGGCGGCACCGCGGTCTGGTGAGCAGGGACTAGAGTTTCCCCGGCACTGCCGTTGCCTGGACTGGACTCACAGCCTTTTGGGGATGTCTCCCAGGGAAAGTGAGGGAGAAACGAGAGAAACCACAAAAAGTGCTCTACTTGCAACATTCTGTATTGACACCAGTTTGCCATTAGCTCTGCTCGACAGAAACGTGTGTGTGTCCAGGGCAGAGACTGCCTCTCACAGGAAGTCTGTGTGTTCTGGGTTCTGGCATCGCCAGAGCGTCCAACCGAGGCCACACCCTCAGGGTGGAGAAGGGTAGCAGTGTGTCTTTAAATTCACATTTGTTTCTAGTTTGTAGATTGCAGCCACTGGGGAAACCCAAGTGAGGCCGTGCCATTTTCATGGACCAGGACTTTTTCCTGTGTGTGTGTGTGTGTGTGTGTGTGAGAGAGAGAGAGAGAGAGAGAGAGAGGGAGGGAGGAGAGGAGAGAGGGCGCTACTCTCAGAGTCAGATGTGTTAGATTTCTTTTAATGTTTTTGTTGATTTTTTAGAGAGAGAGAGAAACCGGCGTGTGAGAAGCATGTATTGGATTGTGGCCTTCCAGAGCAGGACAGCAAATGAGACAGGAGTGCTGAGCTTTCTCGTAGCAGACACGCAGGACACACATTAATGAAATGACTTGTTTTTACGAGTGTCCGCTGCCTGGCTGCCCTGCCTGAAGAGGGCGCTGTCTCTGCTGAGTCTGAGCTGAGCCCGCTGGAGGGATGGAAGCAGGTGGCTGGCTGCCCCCCTGGCAGTGCGTGGGCTGAGGCTCAGGCCGCAGGTTGTGCGGGGAGCAGGTTGAGCGGGGAGTGGGTTGTGCGGGGAGGGGGTTGAGCCGGGAGCGGGTTGTGCCGGGAGGGGGTTGAGCCGGGAGGGGGTTGAGCCGGGAGCGGGTTGTCCCGGGAGCGAGTTGTGCCGGGAGGGGGTTGAGCCGGGAGGGGGTTGAGCCGGGAGCGGGTTGTCCCGGGAGCGAGTTGTGCCGGGAGGGGGTTGTGCCGGGAGGGGGTTGAGCCGGGAGGGGGTTGAGCCGGGAGCGGGTTGTCCCGGGAGCGAGTTGTGCCGGGAGGGGGTTGTGCCGGGAGGGGGTTGAGCCGGGAGGGGGTTGAGCGGGGAGGGGGTTGTCCCGGGAGCGAGTTGTGCCGGGAGGGGGTTGTGCCGGGAGGGGGTTGAGCCGGGAGGGGGTTGAGCCGGGAGCGGGTTGTCCGGGAGCGAGTTGTGCCGGGAGGGGGTTGTGCCGGGAGGGGGTTGTGCGGGGAGGGGGTTGAGCCGGGAGCGGGTTGTGCCGGGAGGGGGTTGAGCGGGGAGCGAGTTGAGCGGGGAGCGAGTTGAGCGTGGAGGTGTGGCGAGGAGGCCCGGCTCCCCAGACCCAGAGTGCGCAGCAGTTATGTAAACGTCGTGCCACACGGTCCAGTCCCTTCGTGGCAGAAAGAAAAAGCGCTCTGCTGTGCTGTTAGGGGTGAGCCATGTACGTTCCCTCTTGCTTAGAAGAAAAGGTTCCAGGAAGGACCGTCCTCCTCACGCTCCTGCCCCTCCTCTCTCCAGGGACAGGTCATGGTGGCCTGGCCTCTGCCCGAGGACTGGCGTCTTCTGTGGGGCTTGCGTGCGTTGCCGTGCGGGGCCTGCCTCTCTCCATGCGCATCTGGTGCTGGAGTCGCTGGCACTGCTGGCGGTCCCCCTCCGGATCTCGTTTTAAGCAGCTTAGCCTAAGCCACAGGTTTTTTTTTAGTTTACAGAAAGGGTTTCATAACAATGTGATTTTTGCCACAACTGTAGTTTTTAATATCCTGAAGTGCTCTGTAAGCCTGTCGTAGTTGAAAGTAGGTTTAGAATTGGAAGAAATACCTGGAGAGTCATCACAGTGGGTGCAGTTTTGCTTTAAGAGAAATAAGGGTGAGCTGTCACCGATGAGACAGCTTCATCCTGGCCCGTCTGCATTTCAGACAATAACCCACATTTACAAGAAACCGTGGGGACATCAGGACAGTGAAGTCGGCAGCTCCAGAGCAAAGCCGTCACTTAATAGCGGCGAATAGTGCGAACACTTTTCTCACTCTCCTTGGAGACAAGGAGCACGGGACAGTGAGAATTCACACTGCCTGGTCCAGCCACTTCCTGTGGGTCCTGTGGGTGGCACCTCCCGCTGCTGCAGAGGCTCCGGGCTGGGCCGCTCCTGTTGGCGGCTGAGGCCCTGCTCCTTCGGCACCACCTCGCTCGGAGCAGAGCCAGGGCAGCCCAGAGCCAGCCTCCTTCGGCCCAGAGAGCTGTGCTCCGTGACACTTGAGATGCCACCAAAACAGTGAGGCGCTGAGGCTCGGGTGGATGGTAAGGCAGCGCTGCTGCAGCCTGAAAAGGATGCCGCTGCGGCTCGGGCCGCGCCATCACTGAGCCGTGGCCGGGGACTAGCAGACTCCACTCCTGCCCCGCGCAGCGCTGCTTTCTGACCGCTCTCCCCGAGCTGGTAACCTTTCGGGGATGGGAGAAGCCTGATCAGGACACCTGAGAAAGTGACACCTCTCATTTCAGGTTAATCACAGTCCCCTTAAAAATTAATGAAGAGAAGCAAAAACCCCACGTGGGTGGGTTTGGATGGGCTCCTTGCACTGACGTGAGTGGCCACTGGTTTGGTGCATCTGCATGTGAAGTTTCTAAGTGAGAAGGCATGTCTGCCGCTCCCAGGCCTCGACCATTCGCAGTGGCACTCAGCAGCTGGAGCTTGTCTCGGAGAGGGAGCGGCTGGGCAGGGAGCTCGGGGTCCACTCAGAAGCCAGGTTGCAGGAGGGGCCGCTGGGGAGGAATGAGGTTGCTGTCCGTTCCTCCAGCAGTCAGTTGTTTATTTAATTGCCCTAGGTTTCCTTCGGTTTACATTCCATTCTTAACCCCAGAGGCACCGCCAGAACACCCAGTGAGGCATTTAGAACCCTGGAGATGGGCTTTAAAGGTACAGTAACTGCAGTGCTGTTCCCAGGTTCATCAGCCTCATGGCAACCAGTTCCGAGTGAAGCTTTTGCTGATCATTGAGCTTAAGAGCATCAATACTGGTTCTGGAAGTTACATACTAAATGGCTTACCATCTGTGGTCATTCTTGGTGGGTGTACCTGTGAGGGGACATCTTGACAGTCCAGCAAAACCACTCCTCTGAGCTTGAGGTCCCATTTCGGTCCAAATCTTAAGTCTTTGTAATTCCTTAGGAAAACAGGACGCCTCAGTGCGGTGCCAACGCTGGCCTGAGGCGGCCCCCGCCCCCCCCCCCCCCCCCCCCGCCTGCTGTCCGGCAGGTGGGCTTGTCCCGAAACCCACTTAGCGAGCGCTGGTGCGAGCTGCCCGCCAGCGCTTGGGCTGAACTGAGGCGTCCCCTGCGCGCCGCAGGCCCAGGCGGCCTCTTTTGTGTCGGTTGAGAAGGCCTTTCCGGCTCACTAGCAAATGACCCGAGAAGACATCTAGTTTGGTTACCTGATTCCAGCAGCGTAACAGATGTGACTGGTGCTGGGGACGGTTGAGGCTCATGATGGAGACACGGAGTCCGGACGGGTCTGCTCCACAGGGTCTCTAACCCCTGCCCCAGGCAGAGGGGAGGGGAGGCCGTGGCGGCTTCCAGCTGCAGTGAAAGGATGGCTCTGGGGACTTCTGCTCAGCGAGCAGGCAGCCCTGCTCCTCGGGAGAGCAGGAAGGACCCCAGGATATGGCCGGCGTCCAGGCCTCAGCGCAACCTGCCCTTCACCTTCCCACACGCTCAGTGCCAGGGGGCGCCCTCCAAGTTCGAATTTGCTTCATGTCTCGTTTAGCCTGAGACCCTCACCCTTTCACTTCCGCCCGTGGGTGGACGTGTGGCCGCTGCTCCGGGCACAGCTGCAGGAGTGAGTCCGGGCCAGGGGCATGGTGTTGCACTTAGCGGGCCAGCAGTTGGAGTAACTGTTGTAAAGGAAATAGAGCATGTGGTGCAGTGTTGTACGTGTCAGGTCTGTGTTTGTTGTTTCGTGGTCTGAACACTTTCAAACTGGTTTATAATCAAAAGGTTGGCGGTTAAAATAAGTAGAATGTCAGTCAGTACACCTAAGTAAAGACAGAGAGTTACCAGTTTGCCACATGTGTAAGGACATTCAGAGCATCGGAGGGTTGGGAGCTGTTATAAATGTAAAGCAAGTGTCCGGGGCCTACCCCAGGGTGTTACTCCTCAGAGAGCTTAGTCCTCATTTCAAGGACTCTGTCTTCCGTCCCGTCCAGTGACCGTGGTAGGGGTGAGCTCGGAGGAGGGGGCAAGCCCTCGCCCTGTTTGCTCAGCTGCAGGGTGTGCTCTCCAAACAGCATAAGGTTTATTTAAGGTGATTCCTCAGTAGGGTCACCTCCACTCCATCATCTTCCCTCAGCATCAGAAAGGTTGAAATCCCTGGGACCATTCCAGTTCTAAAACAGATGAGGGTCACATGGTTCTGAATCCTTTGGCAAGTGTATCGTCTGCCTGCGGTCAAGTTCCACAGGTATTTCCAGGAACCCTTGGGGTGGAGGCCAAGTACCCAGGATGTGCTGAGTTTAACTTTTTCCGAAGGACAAAAGTCTTGGTTGCTTCCCCATGGTGTTCATCCATGTAACAGGCCCAAATGGCCAAGTCCGGTCAAGTCTGTAGAACAGAACCGGGGCTGTGTACCCAGGGGCCAGCTCCTGGGATCACCCAGGCTCCGTGTGGACTGTTCTGATCCCACCAGACCTCTGCTGCTGCCCCATGCATCAGGGTCACTCAGAAAAGCCCATGTTTCAGCCTTCCCATCATCAGGTCACTGAGGCTCGGACCGTTCTACCAAGCGGGCGTGTGTACCAGTTTAGGCCGTGTGCTCCGGATCTGTACAGGAGGCAGGAAGTGGACTGATGAGTGGGCTGAGCACTCCGTGTTGGAGAGGTTGGCAGAAATACCCCCAAATGAGCTCAGCAGAGCGGGGGATCCAAGGAGCGACGCTCGTACAGGAAGAGGTCCTTTAACCTCAGGGACCTGCTGCTGCGTTGTGAGTCAGCCCTGCCTCCCAGCCCAGATGCACCCCAGGACTGACGTTCCACCCCATGGGGAGATGGCCTCGTTTTCTGTTCCTTTTGTTTCCAAACAACCTTGCTTGGTGTTGCATGGAAATAGGATTTCCTGGGCCACCTGCCCACCTGTCCTCTTCCCTGTCTTCACGGCGCCCTGAGGAAGTCAGTGCCCCCAGCAGCCGTGGGGAGGGGGCTGCGGTCCAAAGACAGGACGGGATCGGAGCTTCCCTGTTTTCCCTTTCTCAAGCAGGGTTCCTGGGGCGCCTCATTCCTCTCTCTCCACAGTGTGGTTAGACTGTGAAGGAGGTGGGAAAGAAGGGGGAAAGGGCCAGCCCCAGGTTTGGGTTTGTGAGGTGCATAGCAAACGTGAGATTCACGCCCCCCTGTAACAGCAGGCCAGTCACATGTAACCATTCCCCTTCTCTCCTCAAGCATCTGCTTATGTCGTGCCAGCAAGAGGGCACACAGACCCCTCTCCATGGTCCAGACAGCTTGGTGGTGCCCCTCGAGCTCCACCCCCACGCCCCACTCCTTTCTGTACAAACGCCTAAACCTGTGAGTGTGCTGTTCCTTTCTCTGCTAATGTTTTCTTCTCCACTGGGGAGGGAAGGGCATTGGAATCGTAGGTTGTAATCTTGTGCCAACCAATAAAAACCAGTATTTCCTGCACATCCATGCTGGGTGTTGGTCTCTTCCTTCTAGAGGTTTCCTGAGTCCTTCGCATCAGTCACTGCTGGGTTTGGGGGAGTTGCCCCAGAGCTCATCTCTGTCGCTGTGCTAGGTTTGCTGTCCAGGGAGTCCAGGTGAGGACTGGACCGGAGACCCCGGGGCAGACGGCAGAGCCCTGCTGCAGGGCAGGGGTGAGCCACACCCCAGATAACGGAGCATGGTGAGAAGTGGCCCCCGTGTGGAATCAGGAGGTGGGCATGGGGGGCTGTAGAGGGCTGGGGCGGCGTTTGTAAACGTGCAGTAGCAGGACCTCCAGGCAGAGGACAGGCCAGGAGCCGTCAGGACAGCAGCAGTGAGTGCGCGGGGTCCCCAAGGACAAGGGAGCATTTGAGCTGTAATGAGGAATGAAGCCCAAGCAGGCCAAATTACAGAGACCACAAGAGTCTGGCTCCATTAAGTGATGCTTTTTTAAAATATACTTATTTTTTAATCCTCACCTGAGGATATTTTTCAATTGATTTTAGAGAGTGGAACAGAGTAAAAGACAGAAACATTGGTGTGAGAGAAACACATCGGTGGGTTGCCTCCTGCACGCTCCCTGACCAGAACCCGGCCAAGGAGGAGCCTGCAGCCGAGGTGCGTGCCCTTGGCCGAAACTGAACCGGGGCCTTTGGTCTGCAGGCTGACGCTGTACCCACTGAGCTAGGGCTAAATTTGACTGATTGATTTTAGAAAGAGAAACATCAATTTTTTGTTCCACTTTTTTATGCACTCACTGGTTGATTCTTATGTGTGCCCTGATTGGGGATGGAAGCCACCTATTGGGACGACACTCCAACCAGCAGGAGTGAAGCCTTGAACAAGACAGCCATGTAGAATCAGCCACGTTTGAAGAGGAGGCAGCAGGAGAGGCTGGGGAGGAGCGGCCTAGAAGCTTGTGATATCTGTCCACAATACAGGCAATAAGGCTCGGTGAGTGGATCTGGGGGACAGAAGAAGCAAGAAAAAGCAGCATGTGAGTCAGGTACACAACACTGTCCACTGAGGCGGGCCGGCTCCTGCCCCACGGCACAGCCAGACTGCACACCCACAGGCCGGGGCGCTCACTGTGCCCATCGTTCTATCCAGACGATGCCGCAGGAGCCTGACTCCTGAAGGGGGACCGTCGGCTTGTTTGAGCCACTGTAAATGTCAACCAAGTTATTGGTGAGTGCACCAGCTATCTGTGTAGGCACCAAAAATGGGCAGAAAGCTGGTTACTGAACAGTAACAGCCTGGGGACATCATGCCACCATGGGGCACACCACTATCAGGGGTCAGGGTACTTTCTGACTCCCAGGCCGCCTTCGTCTGCAGGCCTCCTCTGATGCTTACTCTCCTTCTGCCGTCAAAGGCGCATACATACACACACACACACACACACACACTAGTGGCCCAGTGCACAAAATTCATGCACAAGGGGAGGGAGGGGTGTTCCTCAGCCTGGCCTGCACCCTCTCTAATCTGAGATCCCTCTCACAATCCAGGACTGTTGGCTCCTAACTGCTCACCTGCCTGCCTGTCTGATGCCCCTAACCACTCTGCATGCCGACCTGCTCACTCCCAACTGTCGCTCACCACCGACCTGCTCATCCCAAGTGTCCCCACCCACCAGCCTTATCACCCCCAACTGTCCCCTGCCACTTGTCTGCTTGCTTCCAAATGCCCCTCCACCAGTCTGCTCACCCCCAACTGCTCCCCATGCCAGTGTGCTTGCCTCCAGCTGCCTTCCCTGCCAGCCTGCTCACCCCCAATTGCCCCCCCTGCTGGCCTGCTCGCCCCCACCTCCCCTCCCCACTGGCCTCCTTGCCCCCAACTGCCCCCCGGCTGGCTTGTTCACTCCAAACTGCCCACCCCCCACTTTCCTGCTCACCCCCAACTGGCCCCCCTGCTGGTCTGCTTACCCTCAACGGCCCTGCCCCCACCACCTGATCACCCAACTGCCGCCCCATCCGGCCTGGTCACCAACAACTGCCCTCCCAGCTTGGCCTCTACCCGCCTCTACCTGTGCCCGGCCACCATGGCTTTGTCCAGAGGAACACCTGGAGGTCTCCTGGAAGGTCTCCCAGTCTAATTAGCATATTACCCTTTTATTATATAGATAGAGGCCTGGTGCACGGTGGGGGCCAGCTGGTTGGTCCTGAAGGGTGTCCTGGGTCAGGGTGGGGTCCCACTGGGGTGCCTGGCCAGACTGGGTGAGGGGCTGAGGGCCCTTTTCAGGCTGGCCACACCCCCTTCAGGTTGGGTGTTGCCACTGGGGTGCTTGGCCAGCCTGGGTGAGGGGCTGATGGCTATTTGCAGGCTGGCCACAGTGTCCAGCAACCCAAGCTCTCAGCCCCTTCTTTTTTGCTTTTTTTTTTTTTTCAGTGCCTCCTTGAGTGGAGACCAGGGCCAGCTGGAAGCAGGTATCTGGGATTTATTTCTCTTCTATAATTGAAACTTTGTGGCCTTGAGCAGAGGCCAGGGCCGGCCAGGGTGGGCGGGAAGCTTGGCCTCTTCCATTGGCGGGGGCAACCCAAGCCTCCTGTTCACTCCAGCTCCATGACCACTGCCATCTTGGTTGGGTTAATTTGCATACTTGCTCCTGATTGGCTTGTGGGTATGCCTGTGGGGATAGCAGAGGTCTAGTCAATTTGTATGTTTTTTTTAAATATATATATTTTTTAATTGATTTTTTACAGAGAGGAAGGGAGAAGGATAGAAAGTCAGAAACATCGATGTGAGAGAAACATCGATCAGCTGCCTCCTGCACACCCCCTACTGGGGACGCGCCCGCAACCAAGGCACATGCCCTTGACCGAAATCAAACCAGGGACCTTTCAGTCCTCAGGCCGATGCTCTATCCACTGAGCCAAACCAGTTAGGGCCAATTTGTATGTTTTTTTTAAATTTATTTCAGAGAGTAAAGGAGAGGGAGAGAGAGAGAGGAATATCAATGATGAGGAGAAACCAAGATGGCGGCATAGGTAAACACCTAAATTGCTGCCTCACAAAACAATTTCAAAACTACAACTAAAAGACAAAACAGAAACCATCCAGAACCACAGGAAAGCTGGCTGAGTGGGAATTCTACAACTAGAAGGAAAGAACACTGAGACTTAGAGGAGCTGAAAAAGGCTGAGGTACGGAGTAGGGTGCACAGAGAGGACAGGCGGCTGAGTGCAAGGGCGGCTGAGTGCACGGCTGGCTTTCTAAAGCGGGGGGAGATGGACGCTCCCGACCGTGCTGAACTCCAGTCCCGAGTGAGACTCTCGGAACCAGCCTCATTTAGACAAAATCTGGACTGTCAGGAAAAGAGGAAGCACACTGAGACTCAGGGGAGCTGCAGAAGGCAGAGGTTGGAGGCATGTGCATGCAGAGAGCACTGACTGCTGAGTGTGCGGGCAGCTGTGTGCTGCTGGCTTTCTAAAATGGGAGGGAGATGGAAGCTCCAACTGCGCTGAACTCCAGTTCTGGGTGAGTTTCTGGGAACCCAGACTCATTCGAGGAAAAACTGGACCATCTGGCAGTGGGTGGAACTCAAGGGCAGCTTTTTCTCAGAGGTGTTGGCAGCAATTACCAAGGGACACTGAGACCGGGGTCCTTATAGGGTAGGGCTGATGGGCAGCCAAGACTGTCTGCTCTGCCCTGAAACTCCATCCCACCCAAGCTGAGCACAGAGGCTTTTGCTATTCTGCAAGTCTTATCTCATAAGGGTATCACCAGCACAGTTCTCCCAGTGTAGACACAGCTGATCCTCACAGCCAATTGCCTTGGAGGTCAATTCCTCCCAGTGATACCAACAACAATCAAGACTTAACTACAACAAGGTTGTGCACACAGTCCACAAAGGGGTGCACCAAGAGTGTCCACCTCAGGTAACTGGGGGGGCTGAGCCACTGGGCCCTAGAGGACACCTACCACACAAATCTATTCTACCAACTCAGGGAAACAACGAAAATGCAGAGACAAAAAACATCACAAACAAAAGAAATGGAGGAAAGCAAATGACTAGATATAGAGTTCAAAACCACAGTTATAATAATAATAATCTCCTAGAAAAGGCCGATAAATTTATAATTTAGCGAGACCCTCAAGGATATAAAAAAGGACCAACTAGAAATTAAACATACATTGATTAAAATAAAAAATATTATTCAGAGAACCTACAGCAGACTAGAGGAACACAAGAATGAAGTCAAAGATCTGAAATACAAAGAAACAAAAAACACTCAACTGGAAAAGAAAAAAGAATCCAAAAATTTGAAGATGGTGTAAGGAGCCTCTGGAACAACCTCAAGCATACCAACATCCAAATTATGGGGTTGTCAGAAGAAGAGAGAGAGCAAGATACTGAAAACCTATTTGAAGAAATAATGATTAAAAACTTCCCCCACCTGGTGAAAGAAATAGACTTACAAGTCCAAGAAGCACACAGAGCCCCAAACAAAAGGAATCCAAAGAGGACCACATCATAATTAAAATGCCAAGAACAAAAGACAAAGAGAGAATATTAAAAGCAGCAAGAGAAAAACAGTTAATTACCTACAAGGGAGCACCCATATGATTGTCAGCTGATGTCTCAACAGAAATTATGCAGGCCAGAGGGGAGTGGCAAGAAATATTCAAAGTGATGAATAGCAAGAACCTACAAACAAGATTACTCTACCCAGCAAAGCTATTATTTAGAATTGAAGATCAGATAAAGACCTTCACAGATAAGAAAAAGTTAAAGGAGTTCATCACCGTCAAACCAGTATCATATGAAATGCTGAAAGGTATTCTTTAAGAAGAGGAAGAAGAAGAAAAAGATAAAGATAAAAATTATGAACAATAAATACATGTCTCTCAACAAGTGAATCTAAAAATCAAGTGAATTAAAAATCTGATGAACAGAATAAACTGGTGAATATAATAAAATCAGGGGCATAAAAAGGAGTGAACTGACAATTCTCAGGGAGAAAGGGATATGGATGGTGCGGGAAGAGACTGGACAAAAAGTGTACATCTTTGGATGAGGACAGTCGGGGAGGTAAGGGTAGATTGTTGGGTGGGAACCGGGTAGAGGAGAACTATGGGGGGAGGGACAATTGTAATAATCTGAATAATAAATATTAAAAACTATAAAAAGAAAAATATCCTCAAGGTGAGGATTCATAAAACAAAACAAACAAACAAAAAAATATCAATGAGGAGAAAGAATCATTGATCGGCTGCCTCCTGCATGCCCCCTACTGGGGATTGGGCCCCAACATGGACATGTGCCCTTGACCGGAATCGAACCTGGGACCTTCAGTCCGTAGACCAATGCTCTATCCACTGAGCCAGATTTAGGTGCATAATGAGCTGTGAGTTTAAGAATGCTACCAATGCCAAGTGCTACTCGGAAAACCACCACAGGGCCACCTCTGCTTGGGAGCTGGGGTTACAGAAACTCTCCACTTGCCCATGTCAGACCACAGCGGGCCATTCTACAGGCAGCCCCTCGGGTTTGCTGCACTTGCAGAGGGTACATGCCACCTGGGGTTACCTTGCTGCAGCGTCTCCCAGGAGCCGGCAAGATTGTGGCTAGAGAGAAATCTACAAAGGCCCCCAAACTTTGAGCACGGGTGACAAGAAACAGCCCAGGGAACAGCAGCGCAGCTGTGATGTTGCTGGAACTGGCGCCACATGCAGCGCACTGGCGAGGCCCCCTCGTGCTGGGGGCAGCTCTGACCCTCCCCACCAGATGGCCTTGGCAGAACTGTGCTCAGACCCAGGTTAGGCTGGCTCCCACCCACTCCCGAGGCCGAGCACTATGCCCAAGAGAGCCTGGTGCTTCAGCCATGGATTTGTTTGCTTTCTGGTTTCAGACACGTTTGGGGTGTGAAAGGTTTATCTCCTTGGTCATGTGACACCCAGCTAACATCTCAGCCTCTGAGGATGCAGTGGGAGGCTCTGGGTTCTATGTGCTGAATAGCAGCAATATGCTAAACCCAGGACAAAGCCTCACAGCACCGGCTGGGTGACAGATGGCATGAAATGCGAGAGGTGACAGCTGAGGAGGTAGCCGTTGAAGGTGGGCGAGAGGGAATGCTGGAGAGAGCTCCCAGTCAAAGGGACCATGGAAAGGGGACGGAGTCAGGGATTCAGAAAAGGAAGGAAGGACAGTCATCCCACAAAAGCTGTTTGCTCAAATGAAAACAGTCTCAAAAAAGAAGGCGTGACACTGGAACCAGACCAGGTCTCAGCTTAGCTGTCGAGCTCTGGGATCCACAACAAGTGGCCGTCCCTGTCCCGCCTGCTCAGCGGGGAGCCTCTGCAGCACTGAGCTGTGAGTGTGAAGCAAGGAAGTGTGTGAGCGCACCGTGGCTGAGGGAACCCCTGCCGGGGAAATGCCAGGGCTGTGCTAAACCACCAAATTCACCAATTGCCTGCCACGGTATTTTGAATTTAATTTACAAAGGTCCACCACTTGCGCCTATAGATGCTTATGGCATACAAATGGTTAAAAAGTAGTCACAACAGATACATGTAATCACAATGCACCATGACAAGTGCAATGAGAGAAGGCTGAGGGCCCACGTGGGGCTTCACGAGGAATGAAGGCATGCGCGGCGAAGGGCCAGCGTGTGCCAGGGCAAGGCACTGTACCAGCAGCAGCCAGTTCGCTGGGGCTGGAGCAGGGTGGCCATGGTGGACAGGGAAGGGGGGAGAGGTCAGCTGGGGGCAAGTGGCTTGGCAGGCGGTGTGAACTTTACTCCGTGTGACTGGGAAGCCGACAAAGGTTTTAAACAGAGCATGACTGTATCTGGGCATCTGGGGAAGATGACACTGCGGTCCACCGAGTCCCAGGCCTTCGTGCCAGGCGATGTGTGACGGCCTCACGTTCAGTCTTCACAGTCCTGTGACACAGGGCCTGTGGTCAGCACCACTGCGCGGGAAAGACATGGAGACTTAGGAAAGCGTCTACTTTGTAAAGGTATTAGGAGAACTAATATTTTTTAAGGAATTTTTATTGATTATGGGAGAGAGAGAGAGACATCAGTGTGAGAGCAAAGCATCAGCTGCCTCCTCTACCGGGGATCGAGCCCGCAACCTGCGTTTGTGAGCAAGAACCCAACAGGCGATCTCGGTGCACAGGCCAAAGCTCAGCCACTGCGCACAGCTGCCCAGGCTGGGAGAACTCATTTTAAAACCATCGGGAGGTGGCGGCTCAGTCATAGTGGTTGAGCCGCCTCCTCCTCCTCCTCCTCTGCTTCTTCCTCTTCCTCTTTTGGAAGAGTTGGAATAGGATTGATGTTAATGCCTCTTTAAATATTTGGTAGAATTGGCTAATAAGTCCTGGACTTCCTCACTAGATGATATGTTTTTATTGATTTTGGGAAGGAAGAAGGGAGGGAGGGAGGGGGGGGGGGATGAGCTGCCTCTGGTAGGTGCCCCGATGGGGAATCGAACCTGTAACCTTCTGGTGTTTGGAATGACACATCAGCCAGCTAAGCACCCTGGCCAGAGTGTTGGAGGCTTTTTGATTATTGGTCCAGTTTTCTTACTTACCATAGTTTTGTTGAGTTTCGATTTCTTCTTGAGTCCGTTTTGAAAATTTGTGTGTTTTTAGGAATTTATTTCATCCAAATTCTCACATTGCCACACAGTTAATTCATAGTGTTCTCTTATACTCCCTTTAACTTCTGTGAAGTCAACAGTAATGTGCCAGCCTTCATTTGTGATTTTAGTTATTTGCGTTTTCTATTTTTTAGAATTTATCTTTATTGTTGAAAGTATTACAGATTTCCATTTGTTTTCCCATTGATACCCTCCACCCCACACCCACCCTTCCCAGGTCTTCACCACTCTATTGTCTGTGTCCATAGGCTTTGCATACATGCATATATGTTCCCCAGTTAATCACTACCCATCCCCCCACACACCTTCCCTCTGAAATTCATCAGGCTTTTCCATGTTTTTGTGGCTCTGTATCTATTTTGTTCATTAGATTCCACATATGAGATCATGTGACACTTATCTTTCTCCAACCAGCTTATTTCACTTAGCATAATACTCTCCAGGTCCATCCATGCTGTTGCAAATGGTAAGAGCTCTTTCTTTTTTACAGCAGCGTAGTATTCCATTGTGTAAATGTACCACAGCTTTTCCATCCACTCATCTGCTGGTGAGCACGTAGGCTGTTTCCAGATCTTAGCTATGGTAAATTGTGCTATGAACATAGGGGTGCATATACTGTATTCTTTCTGATTGGCGATTCGTGTTTCCTAGAACATACTCCTAGAAGTGGGATCACTGGGTCAAATGGAAGTTCCCTTTTAAATTTTTTGAGGAAACACCATACTGTTCTCCATATTGGCTGCAGCAGTCTGTATTCCCACCAGCACCGAACTAGGGTTCCCTTTTCTCCATATGCTCACCAACACTTATCATTTGTTGGTTTGTTGATGGTAACCATTCTGACAGGTGTGAGATAGTGTTGTGGTGTACCCCTGTCTTACAAAGGATGCCTCAAAAAGTCAAATTATGGAGTCATTTATTAAAAGCCGGCAGCATACGAGTGGCTAATGCTCTTCAAACCTCGCAGCCCAAACAGCACAACACAACTGGCTTATATCGGCAGAATATCACAAAGATATTGATTACATCTTTGGGTCTGGAATGAGGAACCTGCTTTGCAAAAAGCATTTTTACAGAAGCAAAAACTGGAGCAAGTTAGTATCTAAGAATCACTAAATCAACATAAACACATTATCTGGGACCACCTGGGTAATTTAGAATGATTGTGCTGTCCAGATTTTGGGATCACTGAGTCAACAGGAATGCCCTCTCAGTAGCTCTTGAGGCAATTTAGGATAATTGTGCTCTCCTGACTCCAGGACCACTCAGTCAACTGAAACTCAGTTATCTGTAGCTACTGAGAAAATCCTCCTATCTAATCAAAGAGTAACATGCAAATGTGACCGTACCTTGGCTCCTGATTGGCTATGCTACCAGCCAATCAGGAGCGGGGGGTGTGACTGTGGGGCATGGCCACGGCTTGCCTGGAAGCCAGTGAACACTTCCCTTCACGAACCCTTCGCTTCACCCTGGCTCCTCAAATGCCTCATGCCTGTGGGGAACACTTCTCTTCACACCAGCGCAGGTGGGGAACGAAGCGCTTCACGCCAGCGGGGGCGGGGAATGAAGCAGGGACCACGCCTCTGCACAGGGTGTTTTCGAGGGCCTCAAGAGCCAGCAGGAGAGGCTCGGTCCTTGAGGAGTCCCTGGTGCAGGGAGGGCTGGGCCAGGACAACACCATACTTTCAAAGGAAGTTGTTTCCCACTTAAATATCCTCTGATGAGTATCTTTAAAAAAGAAGTAAATATTCAGCCATTGTCACACCTTGAAAAGTTAAGGTAATTCCTTAATATCACCTAATATCCACTGTACATTCAAATGTCTTTGTTTCAAAGATGCCTTTTACTGTTGGTTTGCCCCCTCCGGAGGCTACCCAAGGTCTTATTTCAGCCCTGAGGTTGGGCTGCTTCCCCCGACCATAAGTTCCCAACGCACTTCCATCCAGAGTTAAAGGGGCTTCTTCTGTTTTTAAGGCATCGCCATATCCAGTGCCTGCCAGGCCTCTGTGAAAGCACTACTCCTTAGGTCCGGGGTGCTGGGAGCTGAAGCAGAGAGGCTGTGAGGCCCAGCTCACCCAGGATGCTGGCTCCCCTCACCCCTCCCAATTATCCCGGCCCGGCTTCCCTATGCATACCTGCTCACGAGTGAGGTGGTCTGCAGCTGGATGGGAGGCCGGCAGGGGGTGTGGCCACAGTTTGAGGGAAGGGAGGCCTACACCCTCCCCCAATCCAAAGGAGCTTGACAGAGGACCACAGGCCACGCCCCCCACCCAGCAGGGCTTGACAGGGAACCTCAAGTGCTGGGCTAGGGTACCTCAGGCTGCTCCCCCCACCCCAGCTCCAGGCTGGGGGACCTCAGGCCGTGCCTACCATCTGATGCGGCTTGACAGGGGTCTACAGGCCACACCCCCAACCTGGCAGGGCTTGACAGGGGACCTCGAGGTGCGCTTCCCATCCTATTGCTGGATAAGGGGACCTCAGAATGTTCTCTCCACCCACCAGGTCTTGACAGGGGACCTCAGGCTGTGTCCCCACCTGGCAGGGCTTGACAGGAGACCTCAAGTCACCCCCCGACCCCGGCACCAGGCTGGGGGACCTCAGACCATACCCTCTGCCCCAACACCAGGCCAGGCATCCTGAGGCTGCCCCTCCTGCCTGGCTGGGCTTGACAGGGGACCTCAGGCTGTGCCCCCCACCCAGCGGGGCTTCACAGGGGACCTGAGCCTGTGCCCCTGTTCCAGTGAGGATTGATGGGGGACCTGAGGCTGCGCCTCCCTCCTGGTGCTGGGCTGGGGGACTTGAGGCTATGCTCCTCTGCCTGGAGGGGCTTGATGGGGGACCTCAGGCCATGCCCCCTGCCCAGTGGGGCTTGACAGGGGATCTCAGGTCGTGTCTCCCACCTGGTGGACTTGATGGGGACCTCAGGCCACGCCCCCCATCCTGGTGCTGGGCCAGGGAACCTGAGGACACACCCTGCCCTGGGTGGCTTGACAAGAGTGGGACTGGCAGGGTCTGAATCTACCCCAATGTGGGGAAGTGGGGTGCGGCTGGGTCTGGGTCTCATGTGATTTTGACGCACATGTGAGTGAGTGGGGACTTGACTCTGGGCCCTGTGGTGCGCCCCAGACTCTGACAGGAGGAAGGTTTTCATATACATTTTACTAATTTTCTTTAGTCTCTGATACTTCTATTATAGAGAAAGAGCAAATAGCAATATTAAATTATTTCCTCTAATTAATACCCTTTTAATGTGCACGAATTTCATGCACCAGGCCACTAGTTTGGAATAATTGAGCTGCCTTGATTCTCAGAAGAATGTGCTTCAGTAACTAGTGAGATCACAATCGATGGGACATTCAAACCGCCAGCAAGGGAGTATTCAATCATACATAAGTTCAGAAAATCAAAACAACTCATATTATTTTAGCAAGCAAGCAAATGGGTACGGAAGCCAAATAGCAGGGTAAGTTAAGATTAAAACTGCAGTGTCTACCTAAGGCAATTGCTGCCCTACTTCATTGGTACCTCATTGCCATTTTAATCTGCATCTCTCAGATGATTAGTGCCTTTGAGCATTTTTTCATGTATCTCTTGGCCATCAGTATGTCCACTTTGGAGAAGTATCTATTTAGGTCCTTTGCCTATTTTTAAAATTGATTGTTTGTCTTTCTTGTGTTAAGTTGCATGAGTTCCATATATTTTGAAAATTAACCCCTTATTGGATACATCATTTCCAAATATGTTCTCCCATACAATGGCCTCTAGTCCTATCTAATAAAAGAGTAATATACAAATTAAACATACCTCTGATCAAGCCACACCCACAGCCAATCAGGATCAAATTATGCAAATAAACCCCAACCAAGATGGCTGCAGCCACTGAGAGCAGGAGGGAAGCTTGGTTTCCCCAGCAATGGAGGAAGCCAAGCTTTCCACCTGCCCTTGCTGGCTTAGGCCTCTACTCAATGCTACAAAGTTTCAATTATAGAAAATACATAATCCCAATAGAAATGGCAGCAGGCACAGAGCTGGAGAGAGCAGAGGCTAGGGTTGCCCAGGCAATGGAGGAAGCCAAGCTTCTGCCAGCCCTAGCACCTAGGCCTCCACTCTAGGCTACAAAGTTTCAATTAGAAGCTTCAAACAGAAATGGCTGTTGCCACAGGAGCGAGCAGAAGGCTTGGCTCTGCTCCAGGCTACAAAGTTTCAATTGTAGAACATAAATTAATCCCAGATCCCACGGCTTCCACTTGGGTCGCTGGGGGTCATGGCCAGCCTGCAAATCACCATAGGCTCCTCGCCCAGGCCGCCCCATGCTCCAATTGAACCCTCACCCTGATCCAGGACACCCTTCAGGGCAAACCAGCTGGCCCCCACCTATACACCAGGCCTCTATCCTATGTAATAAAGAATAATTTGCAGATTGACCATCACTCCAACACACAAGAGGGCTGCCCCCATGTGGTCAAAGATCCTGCCCTCATGAGGACACAAGATGACCACCACAAGATGGTCAGCAGGGGAGGGCAGTTGGGAGGTACCAGGCCTGCAAGGGAGGGTAGTTGTGAGCAATCAGGCCAGCAGGGGAGGGCAGTTGGGAGGAACCAGGCCTGCAAGGGAGGGCAGTTGGGGGCAATCAAGCCTGCAGGGGAGGGCATTTATGGGTGACCAGGCTGACAGAGGAGGGAAATTGGGGCAAACAGGCTGGCAGGGGAGCAGTTAGACATCAGTTAGGCTGGCAGATTAGTGTTAGGGGGTGATCAGGCTGGCAGGCAGAAGCTGTTAGGGCAATCAGGCAAGCGAGCAGTTTGGAGCCAGCAGTCCTGAATTGTGAGAAGGGTTGGGCCTAAACGGGCACTCGGACATCCCTTGAGGGATCCCAGATTGGAGAGGGTGCAGGCTGGGCTGAGGGACACCCCCATGCACGAATTTCGTGCACCGGGTCTCTAGTTTTAAATAATAACCATCCTCCTAATGGGTGTGAAATGGAATCTCATTGTGGTTTTGGTTTGCATTTCCTCAATGATCAGTCATGTTGAGCATCTTTTCATGTGTCCATTGACCATTTATATATCTTTGGAGAAATGTCTATTCAAGTCCTATTGGATTATTGTTTCATCCATTCTGCCAATCTCTTTGTTTGTGTGTATGATAAAATATGCATAAAATTTACCATTTTAGCCATTTAAAAATAAGTAACTCTGTGGCATTAAGTAAATTAATAATGTTGTGCAATCATTACCAATCCTTGTATTTTAATTGGTGAGCTTAATCCATTTACATTTAAAGTGATTATTGATAGTGAAGGACTTGCTTTTGCCATAGTATTGTTTTCCATGTCATATCTTTTTTGTCTCTCAATCCTTCCAATACTGTCTTCCTTTGTATCTGCTTTTTTCCTAGTATACCATTTTTATTTCCTCTTCATTTCCTAGTTGTTTTCTTAGTGGTTACCATGGGGATTACAATGAACATCCTAAGATTAACAGCTGATTTATCATCCGAAACCATGGAGGGCAGAAACCAGTAGGATGATATATTTAAAATACCAATAGGAAAAACAGAAAACAAAAAATCTGGCTGTCAATAACTGCATATCCAGAAATACTATTCTTCAAAATTAAGGAGAAATTAAGACATTCCCAGATAAACAAAAACCAATGAAATTCATTGCTACCAGAACTACTGTCCTACAAGAGATGCTAAAGGGAGTCCTCAGACTAAAACAAAAAAGCACTAGATAAAAACTAGTAAGAAATAAAATAATTTTTAAAGGAAACTCTAAGGTATATATAAAGACTAGTATTATTGTATTTTATGTAACTCCACTTTTATGTTTCTTATATGATTTAAAAGATATATAAAGCAATAATTATAAATCTATGTTAACATACACACAACGTGTAGAGATGAATTTGTAGCAACAACATAAAATGTGTGTGTACGTACAGAATTGGATAGTAGAAATTAATGTATGCTAGTGAAGCTAAAATGGTATGGCCCTGGCTGGGTATGCTCAGTGGATAGAGTACCAGCCTTCAGACCGAAGTTCTGGTCAAGGGCACATGCCAGGATTGTGGGCTTGATTCCCCAGTAGAGGGTGTGCAGGAGGCAGCCAGTGAATGATTATCTCTAATCACTGATGGTGTTATCTTTCTCTCCCTCTCCCTTCCTCTCTGAAATTACAAAAAAGAAAGAAACTAAGATGGTATTAACTCAACCTAGATTGTTATAAATGTATCTATTTCTTCTTAAGAGTACTTTGGTAATTTGTGTCTTCGGATATATTCTCCATTTTAACTAATCTGTTGATTTTATTGGTGTAAAGTTGTTCCTATTATTTCCTTATTTGTATTATCTGTAGAAATTGTGATGTTACATCTCTCATTCCTGATTTTGGTGACTTGTATTTTCTTTTTTCTGGTCAATCTGACCAGACGTTTATCAGCTTTGTTGATCTTCTCAAGAAGTAGCTTTTGGTAGCATTGGTTTCTATTTTTCTGGTTTATATTTCATGGATTTCTGCATTGACTTAGGTTTTTCTGCACACTTTGATTTCAGGTTGAAACGAATTGACATGAGATCTTTTTTAAAAAATAGATTTGTACACTCCACAGATGTGGCTCAGTGTTAAGCATCAACCCATGAACCAGGGGATCGTGGTTCAATGACCAGTCGGGGCACATGCCCAGGTTGCAGGCTCAATCCCCATTGATGTTTCTATCTTTCTCTTCCTCTCCTTCCCTCTCTGAAATAAAGAAATATATATACACAAAAATGAATCAATAAACATTATAAAAGAAATTAAAATATATATTTTAAAAAATAGACCTAGCCAGTTTGCTCAGTGGATAGAGCATCGGCCTGTGAACTAGAGAGTCCTGGGTTTGACTCCAGTTGGGGCATATGCCTCCATTGCAGGCTCGATTCCTGGCTCTGGTTGAGGCATGTGTGGGGGCAACCAGTCGATGTGTCTCTCTCACAACCATAGTTCCCTCTGTCTCTCCCCTTGTCTTCCACTCTCTCTAAAAATCAATGGGAAAGCATCCTCAGGTGAGGATTAACAAAACAAAATACAAAATAGGCATTTAGTACTATAAATTTCTCTAATAGAGATGTCCACAGATTGATATGTTTTCATTTTCATTCAGCTCAAGACATTTACCAATTATTCTTTATCCAAATACAGTATAGCAGGATTTTCCAAGGATTTTACTGTTATTGAGTTCTTTTCTAAGATTTTTTATTGAAATTTTAAAAATTAATCTTTATTGTTGAGATTATTACAGATGTCCCTCTTCGCCCCCCCCCATAGCTACCCTCCACCTCGTTCCCACCCCACCTAGGCCTTTGCCACCCTATTGTTTGTGTCCATAGGTAATGCAAAAATGCATATAACATCTTTGTCTAATCTCTTCCCGCCCCTATCCACACACACCTTCCTTCTGAGAATCGTCGATCTGTTCCATTTCCATGCCCCTCATTTTATTCCAGTCACCAATTTATTCTGTTCATCAGATTTTTAGATTCAATTGTTGATAGATATGTATTTGTTGTCACTTTGTTGTTCATATTTTTTATCTTTACCTTTTTCTTCTTCTTCTTTTTAAAGAACATCCTTCAGCATTTCATATAATACTGGTTTGGAGGTGATGAACTCCTTTAGCTTTTTCTAGTCTGTGAAGTTCTTTATCTGATCTTCAATTCTAAATAACAGCTTTGCTGAGTAGAGTAATCTTGGTTGTAGGTTCTTGCTATTCATCACTTTGAATATTTCTTGCCACTCCCTTCTGGCCTGCATAGTTTCCGTTAAGAAATCAGCTGACAGACCTATGGGCACTCCCTTGAAGGTAACTAACTGCTTTTCAGATTCTCTCTTTGTCTTTTGCCCTTGGCATTTTATTATTTTTTTTATTTAATAAATCTTTATTGTTCAGATTATTACAATTGTTCCTCTCCCCCGCATAGCTCCCCTACACCCAGTTCTCACCCCACCCTCTACCCTTACCTCCCCCCAAACCCCCGCCACTTTCCCTCATCCATAGGTGCATGATTTTTTAAAAATATATTTTATTTTTTTACAGAGATGAAGGGAGAGGGATATAGAGTTAGAAACATTGATGAGAGAGAAACATTAATCAGCTGTCTCCTGCACACCCACTATGGGGGATGTGCCTGCAGCCAAGGTACATGCCCTTGACTGGAATTGAATCTGGGACCTCTCAGTCCCCAGGCTGATGCTCTATCCACTGAGTCAAACCAATTAGGGCAGGTGTACGATTTTTGTCCAGTCTCTTCCCATACCTCCCACGCTCCTTTCCTCCCAAGAATTGTCAGTCTATTCCCTTTCTATGCTCCTGATTCTATTATATTCACCAGTTTATTCTGCTCAGCAGATTTTTAATTCACCCGATTTTTAGATTCACTGTTGATAGACATGTATTTGTTCATAATTCTTATCTTTACCTTTTTCTTCTTCTTCCTCTTCTTAAAGAATACCTTTCAGCATTTCATATAATACTGGTTTGGTGTTGATGAACTCCTTTAGCTTTTTCTTATCTGTGAAGCTCTTTATCTGACCTTCAATTCTGAATGATAACTTCGCTGGATAGAGTAATCTTGGTTGTAGGTTCTTGCTATTCATCACTTTGAATATTTCTTGCCACTCCCCTCTGGCCTGCATAGTTTCTGTTGAGACATCAGCTGACAATCATATGGGTGCTCCCTTGTAGCTAATTAACTGTTTTTCTCTCGCTGCTTTTAATATTCTTTTTAAAAATATATATTTTATTGATTTTTTTACAGAGCGGAAGGGAGAGGGATAGAAAGTCAGAAACATTGATGAGAGAGAGAGATCGATCAGCTGCCTCTTGCACGCCCCCTACCAGGGATGTGCCCGCAGTCAAGGTACATGCCCTTGCCGGAATCGAACCCAGGACCCTTCAGTCCGCAGTCCGATGCTCTATCCACTGAGCCAAACCAGTCTTGGCTGCTTTTAATATTCTTTCTTTTGTCTTTGCCCTTGGCATTTTAATTATGATGTGTCTTGGTGTGGTCCTCTTTGGATTCCTTTTGTTTGGGGTTCTGTGTGCTTCCTGGACTTGTAAGTCTATTTCTTTCACCAGGTGGGGGAAGCTTTCAGTCATTATTTCTTCAAATAGGTTTTCAGGATCTTGCTCTCTCTTATTCTGGCACCCCCATAATTTGGATGTTGGTACGACTGAAGTTGTCCCTGAGACTTATTACATTATCCTCAAATTTTTGGATTCTTTTTTCTTTTCCGGTTGAATGTTTTTTTGCTTCTTTGTATTTTGAATCTTTGACTTCATTCTTGTGTTCCTCTAGTCTGCTGTTGGTTCTCTGTATAATATTTTTTATTTCAGTCAGTATATGTTTAATTTCTACTTGGTTCTTTTCATATCCTCAAGGATCTCACTAAATTTATCAGCCTTTTCTAGGAAATTCTTGAAAAACCTTATAATTGTGGTTTTGAACTCTATATCCAGTCGGTTGTTTTTCCTCCATTTCTTTTTTTTTAATGCAAATTGTTACATTTTATTTTTCCAGTTTTCCTTTAGAAATATTAAGGATTATTATTTTTATTTTATTTTTATCTTTATTGTTCAGTTTATTAATTACATTGTTCCCTTTTTTTTTCACCCTATAGTTTCCCTCTACCTGGTACCCATCCCACCCTCCGCCCTCACCCCCCTCCAGGGTCCTCTCCCATAGTTGCATGATTTTTGTCCAGTCTCTTGCTTCACTTCCCACACCCCCTTTCTCCCCAAGAGTTGTCAGTCCATTCCCTCTCTATGTCCGGGATTCTGTTACATTCACCAGTTTATCCTGTTCATCAGCTTATTAATTCACTTGATTTTTAGATTCATTTGTTGATAGATGTGTATTTGTTGTTCCTAATTTACACTTTTATCTTTTTCTTCTTCCTCTTCTTAAAGAATATCTTTCAGCATTTCATATAATATTGGTTTGGTGGTGATGAACTCCTTCAGCTTTTTCTTATCTGCGAAGCACTTTATCTGACCTTCAATTCTGCATGATAGCTTTGCTGGATAGAGTAATCTTGGTTGTAGATTCTTGCTATTCATCACTTTGAATATTTCTTGCCACTCCCGTCTGGCCTGCATCGTTCTATTGAGAAATCCGCTGACAATCGTATGGGTGCTCCCTTATAGGTAAACATCTGTTTTTCTCTTGCTGCTTTTAATATTCTATCTTTGTCTTTTGCTCTTGGCATTTTAATTATGATGTGCCTTGGTGTGGTCCTCTTAGGGTTCCTATATAATGGGGTTTGGTGCGCTTCTTGTAATCCTAAGTCAATTTCTTTCACCAGGTGTGGGAAGTTTTCAGTCACTATTTCTTCAAATAGGTTTCATTGTCTTGCTCTCTCTCTTTTTCTGGCACCCCTATAATTCGGATGTTGGTATGGTGGAGGTTGTCCCAGAGGCCCCTTACACTATCTTCAATTTTTTGGATTCTTGCTTTTTCAGCTGAGTGGATTTTACTTCTTTGTATTTCACATCTTGAACTTGGTTCTTGGGGTGCTCCAGAGCACTTTTAGGGCTTTGTATAATATTTTTTATTTCAGTCAGTGTATGCTTAATTTCTGGTTGGTCCTTTTTCATATCCTTGAGAGTCTCCTTTATATCCTTGAGGGTCTCCTTCATTTCCTTGTAGGACTCATTCATTTCCATGTTGGTCTTGATCATTTCCTTGCAGGTCTCATTCATTTCCTTTGCAGTCTTGCTTATTTCCTTATAAGCCTCGACCTTTTGTTGGAGCCTCTTGAGAAGCCCTATAACCGTAGTTTTGAATTCCATGTCCAGTCGTTTTTTTCCCTCCATTTCTTTCACATCTGATTTCTTTCCATGTCTCTGCATGGTCGCTGATTCCCTGAGTTGGTCAATTCGCTTTTTGTGGTAGATGTCCTCTAAGGGACAGTGGCTCAGCCTCCCAGTTACCTGAGGTGGATATGGGTTGCACAGTTTTGCTGAAGTTAAGCTCAGGTTAATCGTTGTTAGCACTTGGAGGGGTTGACCTCCAGGCCAATTGGCTGTGAAGGTAAGCTGTGCTCAGGTTGGATGGGCGGAGTCTCCGGGCCAACTAGACAGCGTTAGTTCCACCCTATGTGGCCCCAGGGACTCTGTGCCGGGGGCAATGGCCGCCAGCACCTCTGAGAGAGAGCCGCTGTGGAGCTCCACCGGCTGCCGGGGAATTCAGACTCTCCCCAAATGAGTCTGCACGCCCAATGTCTCACCCAGGGTCGTAAAACAAAGCAGTCTGACGGTTTTCCGAATGAGGGAGCATGTCGCAGAGCGCTCTCTGCTCGGTCACGCAGCTGAGCTGTTCGAGCAAGCTGCCTTCTCCACAAGCTGGGAGACCCCTGCAGCACCCAAGCTTCGGCATGCCCTCCCACTGTCCAGTTTTCACCCCATATGATAGTGGGTTCCCTGGAATTCGCCCAAAGCTGGAGAATCAGTCCAGTGGGACGTCTTTGTTTCCCCGTTCAAGAAAACTGGCCGGTTTTCAGACGCCCACCCTCTCCGCTGGCGCGCGCTCCAAACCTCTCTCCACGCTAATCTTTCAACGCTGTCCGCCGCCGCTCCTCCGAGTCACAGTGTCTTATTTTCACTTTTATTTGTGGAATTTTCACTCAGCTAGCTTTCTGGTGATTCTGGAAGTTGTTTGTTCTTTCGTTAAGTTGTAGTATTAAAATTGCTAAGTATGACGGCAAGATAGGTGTTTTACCTATGCTGCCATCTTGGTTCTCCTCCTCCATTTCTTTTGTTTGTGATCTGTTTTTTTGTCTCTGCATTTTCGCTGCTTCCGAGTTGGTAGGGTAGCTTTGTGTGCTAGGTGTCTCGGCCTCCCGTTACCTGACGTGGACACTCTTGGTGCACCCCTTTATGGACTGCGTGTACAGCCTTGTTGTAGTTAAGTCTTGATTGTTGGTATCTCTGAGAGGAATTGACCTCCAGGGTAATTGGCTGTGAGGATCGGCTGTGAGGATCAGCTGTGTCTATGCTGAGAGAACTTCTGTGCTGGAGACAGCCTTATGAGACATGACTTGCAAAATTTCAAAAGCCTCTGTGCTCAGCTTGGATGGGGCGTAGTCTCAGGGCTGAGCAGACAGCCTTGGCTTCCCGTCAGCCCTGTCCTGTGTGGTCCCTGGGTCTCAGTGTCCCTTGATAATCACTGCAAGCACCTCTGAGAGAAAGCTGCCCTTGAGTTTCACCTGCTGCCAGACAGTCCAGTTTCTCCCCCAATGAATCTGATTCCCAGATTCTCGCCCATAACTAGGGTTCAGTGAAGTCTGGAGCTTTTGTCTCCTTCCTGCTACAGCAAGCCAGCAGCACACTCAACAGTCAGTCCTGTGTGCACTTACATGCACACCTATGGATCTCTATCTTTCACAGCTCCCCTGAGTTTCTGCCTGACAGTCCAGATTCCCCATCATATGAACCTGGGTCTCCAGGGTCATGCCCGGAACTGGGGTCCAGCACAGTCAGACCTGGGGTTCAGTGCAATTGGGAGCTTTTGTCTCCTTCCCGCTAGAGAAAGCCAGCCAGGCACCCAGCCGCCCCGTTCTGTCCGCGTGCGTGTCTCCATACCTCAGGCTTTTGCAGCTCCTGATTCTCTGTGAGCTTTCCTCTTTCCTTCTAGTTGTAGAATTCCCACGCAGCCAGCTTTCCTGTGGCTCTGGATGATGTCCGTTTTGTCTTTTAGTTGTAGTTTTGAAATTGTTGTGTGAGGCAGCAATTTAGGTGTTTACCTATGCCGCCATCTTGGTTTCTCTCTGCCCTTGGCATTTTAATTATGATGTGTCTTGATGTGATCTTCTTGTTTGGGGTCCTCTGAGCTTCCTGAACTTCTATTTCTTTCACCAGGTAGGGGAAGTTTTCTGTCATTATTTCTTCAAATAGGTTTTCAGTATCTTGCTCTCTCTCTACTTCTGGCACCCCCATAATTCATATGTTGGCACACCTGAAATTGTCCCAGAAACTCCTTACTATCTTCATATTTTTTATTCCTTTTGCTCTTTTGGTTGGGTGTTTTTTGCTTCCTCATATTTCAAATCATTGATTTGATTCTTGGGATCCTCTAGTCTACTGTTGAATCCCTGTGTATTATTTATTTCAGTCAGTGTGTGCTTAATTTCTGACTGGTCCTTTTCCCTTTTTTTTTTTTTTTTTCATTCACACTAAGATCCTCGAAAGTCTAAGTTTCTTGGAAGTTTCTAAAAGATTCATGAGTAACCTTATTATTGTGGTTTTGAATTCTATATCCAGTAGTTTGCTTTATTCCATCCCTTTCATTTGTGACATGTTTCTTTGTCTCTGCATTTTGGCTGCTTCCCTGTATTTGTTTCTATGTACTGGGTAGAGCTGCTATGTTTCTTTGAGTTGACAGAGTGGCCTTGTGTAGTAGGTGTCCTATAGGGCCCACTGGCTCAGTCTCCTTAGTCGCCTGAGGTGGACACCTCTGGTGCACCCCGGTGTGGGCTGTGTGCACAGTCTTGTAGTGGAGCCTTGATTGCTGTTGGTGTCACGAGGAGGAACTGACCTCCTGGTCGACTGGCTGTGGGGACCAGCTGTGTCTGCAGGGGGAGAGCTGCTGTACAGGAGACACCCTTACGGATCAGGACTTGGTTCATTGGGGCTCTGGTGCTCACTGAGTCTGCGCCTTGAGGGTGTCGCTTATGGATGTGAAGAATTATAATCTGGTGTGCTCTCACACTGACCACTGGGTACACTGGCTCTTGGGCCTTCAGGGAGGTCAACCACTGCCTAGGGCCATCCAGCAGGAGCTACAGAAAGATCTGGATTCCTCCTCTCTGTATGGGGTTTGTAAGTTCCCAGACATAAGGCCCAGCTCTGAAGCAAGGCAGGCTGGTGCTGGTGCTGGTGCTGGGTCTTGGGCCATTTATTGATAGGTTTGGGGCTCCCTGACCCAGCTGTAGCTTAACAGATTTTCAGCCTGAGAAAGGACAGGCCATTCATATACAAAAGCCTCTTTGCACAGCTTGGGTGGGGTTGTAAACTGGATGAGGCAGGGTCTTAGGGAATCACCAGGGTGGAACAAATAGAAGTGGCTGCCAGTCAGCCCTGCACTGGTGAGGTCCCAGCACAGAAACAACGAGCACTGTGAGCACCTCCGTCTAGAAGAAAGCCGCCTGAGTTCGTGTCCCCATGTCACAGTCGTTTCTCCCCGCATGTTCTGTGTCTCCAGAGCCATGCCCGGCACTGGAGCTCAGTGGAAGAGGGAGCTTGTAAATTCAGTCCGTGATTAAGAGAAGCAACTGGGTCTCCAGCAGTCTGTGTGTCACTCTGACATAATCCACACCTGTTCTTACAGCCTGTAGTTCTTACTGCCCATAGGGGCTTCTTTCCTCAGCTCTGGACCCTGGTCTGGGGGTCTGGTGTGGGGCTGGGGCTCCTTGCTCCTCTGGGCAGCCTCCGCAGAGGTGATCTCTCTCTCTCCCGATTAAAAAAGCGACACCCAGTATGTTGGGCCAGCCACTTCTGCACCTCCTACCAGTTTGAGTGTGCTTTCTTCTTTACTTCTCTAGTTGTAGTACTTCCATTTAGCCAGCTTTCCAGTGGTTTTGGATGATGGTTGTTTTGTATTTTAGTTGTAACTTTGATGTGGTTGTAGGAGGCAGCAAGTACAGGCATTTACCTATGCCACCATCTTGCTTTTCCGAGTCTATTGAATTTTTGGAGGGTGAGAGAAACATTGATGTGAATACAGCTGCCTTCTGTATGCACCCCACTGGGGACCAAGCCCTGACCTTAATTGAACTGCTGAACTTTCAGTGCTCAGGACAAGGCTCAACCAACTGAGCCATACTGGTCAGGGCTGTTATTGATTTTTAATATAATTCCATTGTGATCAGAGCATACTTTGTATGACTTGAATCCTTTTTTATTTATTGATGCTTGTTTTAAGGCCCAGAATATGGTTTGTCTTGATAAATGTTCTATGTGCACTTGAGAATATGTAACCTACTGTTAGGTGGAGTATTCTCTCAATGTCAATCAGGACAAGTTGGTTGACAGACAGTGTTATTCAAGTCTATTATTTACTGGCTGATTATTTGTCAAATCATCTTTCAGTCACTGAAAGAGTAGTACTGAAATCTGATTACAATTGTGGTTGTCTTTTCTTGCAGTTCTATCAGTTTTTGTTTTATATATTTTGAAGCACTCTTATTAGGCCCATGAACATTTAGGATTATTATATCCTTGATTAATTGACCCCTTCATCATTACAAACTGATCTTCTTTATCCCTGATAATATTCTTTGCTCTGAAATCAACTTTGTCTGACATTGTAGCCTTCCTAGCTGATTAGCATAAGCATGGGGTATCTTTATTTTTATTCTATTTGAAATTTTATATTAAAGTACATTTTTGTCCTGGCTGGCATGGTTTAGTGATTACAGTGTTGGCCTGTGCACTGGAGAGTCACAGGTTCGATTCCCTGTCAAGGGCATGTACCTGGGTTGCAGGTGTCCTGATCTCTAGCTCTGGTCAGGGCATGTGGGGCAGGCAACCAACCAAAGTGGCTTCCTCACATCAGTGTTCCTCTCTCTTTCTCCCTTTTACTCTTTCTGAAAATCAATGGAAATAATGTCCTCAGGCTTGACCGGTGTGGCTCAGGAGCTGAGTGATCCAGGAACCAAGAGATAGCTGGTTTGATTCCCGGTCAGAACACATGCCTGTGCCCAGGTTGCCAGCTCAGTCCCTAGTGGGGGATGTGCAAGAGGCACCCAACTGATGATGCTTCTCTCCTGTTGACGTTTCTATCTCTTCCTCTCCCTTCCTCTCTAAAAAAAAAATCAATAAACACAAATCATACATATATAAAATATCCTTGGGTGAGGATTAACAAAAATAAATTTAGTTAGTTAATTAATTAATTAATTATTGCCCTGACGGGGTAGCTCTATTGGTTAGTGTCATCCCACTACACCAAGGGATGTATTGGGTTGCAGGCTCGGGCTCCAGTCAGGGCACATACAGGAATCAACCAATGAATGCATAAATAAATGGAACAACAAAATGATGGCTTTCTCCCCCACCTCCTTCTCTAAAAACACCAGTAAATAAAATTTTAAAAATAAGTACATTTCTTTAAAAAAAATTTTTTTTTGGCCCTAACCAGTTTGGCTCAGTCGATAGAGCATTGGCCTGTGGACTGAAAGGTCCCAGGTTCGATTCTGGTCAAGGGCATGTACCTTGGTTGCAGGCACATCTCCAGTAGGGGGTGTGCAGGAGGCAACTGATCGATGTTTCTCTCTCATTGATGTTTCTAACTTTCTATCCCTCTCCCTTCTTCTCTGTAAAAAATCAATAAAATATCATCTGTTCTTTGTTCCCCTTTTCCTCTTTTTCTACCTTCTTTTGGGATTGAGTATTTTTATTTTAATCCTCATGCAAGGATGTTTTCGATTTTCAGACAGAGAGCGAGAGCGAGCCTCATCAATGTAAAAGAAAAACACCCATCAGGTGCCTCCTGTAGGCACCATGACCAGGGGTCAAACCTGCAGCCGAGGTGTGTGCCCTGACTGGGGATTGAGCCTGCAGCCTTTCGGTGCACAGGACGCCACTCCAGCCAGCCGAGCCACCTGGCCAGGGCACTTGAGTATTTTTATTTCATTTTATCTCTTTTGCTGGCTGATTAGCTATAACTGTTATTTTACTAATTGCTCTAGGATTTATAGTATACGTCTTTAACTTACCACAGTCTACTTCATCACAGGAACTAACCAGGCCTCAAATGCAGCCCTGGAGCAACTGCCAATACAACTGTCCAGGAGGAAGGGCCCATCTGTCATCCAGTCTGCCTTATTCTTGGGAAGTCATCACATTGCTCAGGGCCTCAGCTTACTCATTTGTAAGTTGGGGTTGTCCCACCTGCCCTGCCTAGCTCAAAATAGTGTTCTGTTCTAGGAGTAAGGGAAGAAAAACATGCTAAGTCTCTGATACTGAAATTCCAACCCTTTTCACACGTTGGCTTAGCCAATGGGACCACTAGGCCTGCTCCTAGGATCTCTAAGAATCTAGGGTTAGAAGCCCTAGAGATGAGGACAAAGGTTGGGCATGTGGGCAGCCAAGGAGGCCTCATTCTAAAACCTATCACTTGAGTGAGGAAGGACATGGAGTTGAGGACAATAAATACCCGGTCTTCTGAGACAGACCAGTAAGCCAGGACATGCGGAACAGAGAAACTGAGACAAATAGCTGAACAAACCGACAGATCAATTTATAACAAATGCGGAAAGTCACCTTCCTAGGATAACTTCTAGGCCTCAGTTGTATTTCAGTTCCAGGCCCAGAAAAACAGTAAAATCATGTGGGTGACATCAGGACCAGCTGCAATGACTAACAACCTCCTGCCCTGGCACTGACCCTGACCCTCAAAACCCACACCTGGAATTAAAAATGGATGTAATGGCAGAGTAAGTGGGTGCTGCATAGACAGGCTCCCAGGACCAAACTGGAATTACAACTAAAATATAGAAAAACTTTCTGAACAATCAATAGAAGACTCACTGGAGAAAACCCTGATAACTGAGGATGGAAAAGTGGAGATCGCATAGAGACTGGTAAGAGGGATAGAGGCGCAAAAGTGCTAGCTGGGCTCCCACAGACAGCAGCTGAGGTTCCAGAGAGATATCTTAACTGTGGGGAGTTGCCACTGAGAACTCTGGGCTCTAATCCCCAAGCTGGGCCCCCAGCAGAAAGTACCAGAACTGAGAAGGGTACCCACATAATATCTGGCTGTGAAAAGCAGTGTGGTTGCTATCTGCCAGGTAGAGATGCTAGAAATACAGGCAACCTCTTAAAGGACCAATGCACAAAATTCCCTGTGGAGCCACACACCCTGTGCTCCAGCAGAGGGAGGGCAGAGTGGCCTGGAGCTATGTGAGCAGAAGTCAGGATCGGGGACTCTGGGGTGAGAATTCAGAAGGCAATAAAAATATATTTAAAAAAATAAAATAAAATAAAATAAAATAAAATAAAGAGAATTCAGAAGGCAGATGCTCCAGTTTCCATGCTGGGTCATTCCCTCACATTGTGGAGGTCATCTTTCTCACTCAGACATTTGCTATACAGGCAGCTTTTCTGGGAGGAAGACAGTTGACCCACCCTACTGGAAAACAACTTGCCCTATGGTGCGAAGTTTCTGAGGCCCATTAAAAGACTAAGAGTAACAATTAGCCTCCTAGCAGAAGCAATTGCCCCACCCTATCATAAAAATCCGACCACATCTATGGATGATTTCCTGATGACTGTTCAAGACAGAATCCTATCTGTAGGCTGAGGTGGTCTCTGGAGGCTCTGAGTCATTGCCTGATCCAGTCAGTCAGGAACAGCATTTACACTGTCCTGCACTAGAGATTGAGAGGCATAGCAGATCTACCCGATACATAGTCACAAACCCAAAAAGGCAGCCAAAATGAGGAGACAAAGAAACAATACCCAAATAAAAGAATAAGAATTCTCCAGAAGAAGGGCTGAATGAAATGGAGGTAACAAATTTATCTGATAAAGAGTTCAAAATAATGATGGTGAAGATGCATGAGAAAAGCATGAGAAAAGAGATAGTAACTATGAAAACAGGAAAAGAGAATGACGTGGCACAAATAAAGAACACATTAGAAGGAATACACAATAGATTAGGGGAAGCTGAGGATCAAATCAGTGAATTAGAAGACAGGGTTGAAAAACTCAGTCAATCTGAGAACCATAAAGAAAAAAAAAAACAAAAAACAAAAAAAACAGCAGAACAGCTTAAAGGGCCAATGGGACAACAAGAAAAGAAACAATATTCAAATAATAAGTGTGCCAGTAGAGACAGAAAAAGAAAAGGAATAGAGACCATGTTTGAAGAAATAATGGTAGAAAACTTCTCTAATCTGGTGAAGGAAAAAGTCACACAAGTTCAGGAGGCACAGAGAGTCCCAAACAAGAAGAACCCGAATCGGCCCATGCTCAGACACATCATAATTAAAATACCTAAAATTAAAGACAAAGAGAGAATCTTAAAGGCAGCAAGAGAAAAGCAAATTGTTCCCTACAGAGGAACCCCATAAGGCTGACACCCGATTTCTCATCAGAAACTCCACAGGCCGGAAGGAAATGGCATGAAGTCCTCCAAGTAATGGAAAGCAATGATCTGAGACCAAGATTCCTGTATCCGCAAGGCTGTCGTTCAAATAGACGGTGAGATAAAGAGCTTCCCAGACCACAGAAGAAGAAAAAAGGCTACAGGAGGACATCACCACCAAGCCAGCATTACAACAAATGCTAACGGGACTGCTATAATGAGGAGAAGAAATAGAGAGAGAAACCTAGACATTCAGAATTATAATGGCAATAAATAAGTACCTATCAATAATAACCTTAAATGTAAATTGATCAAATGCTCCAATCAAAAGATATATGGTAGTTGCAAGGATAAAAAACATGACCCTCCTATATGTTGTCTACAAGAGACCCATCTCATAACAAAAGACTCACACAAGAGGAGAGTGAAGTGATGGGAAAAATTTTCCATACAAATGGAAAAGAAAAAAAGCTGGAGTAGCAATATTCATATCTGACAAAACAGACTTCAAAATGAAGGCCATCACAAGAGACAACAAAGGTCACTCACTATCTAATGATACTAAAGGGACCAATCCAACAAGAGGATATAACCCTGGTAAATATATATGCACCCAATATAGCTACGACAATCTTGAGAATGAATAACAAAGTTGGAGGAATCATAATACCAGACAGCAAGTTATACTACAAAGCCACTGTACTCAAAACAGCCTGGTACTGGCACAAGAACAGGCATATAGACCAATGGAACAGAACAGAGAACCCAGAGATCCACCCAACACACTATGCTCATTAATATTTACCAAGGAGCTAAGAGCATACAAAGGAGTCCAGACAGTCTCTTCGATAAACGGCGCTGGGAAACTGGACACATACACGCAAAAAAATGAACGTAGATCACCAATTTACACCACACACAACAATAAACTCAAAATGGATAAAAGTCCTAAATGTAAGTTAGGAAACCATATAAATCCTAGAAGAAGCCATAGGCAGCAAATCTCAAACATCTCTTACAGCAATATGTTTATGGATTCGCAGTGGTCGGCAAATGCATTAGTTAACAGAGCCAAATAACAATTATATCGGCCAGGCCGTGGTATTTTGTGGAAGAGCCACACTCCAGGGGCCAAAGAGCCGCATGTGGCTCACGAGCCGCAGTTTGCTGACCACAGTCCTAGGGCAATGGAAACTAAGGAGAAAATAAACAAATGGGATTACATCAAAATAAAAAGCTTCTGCACAGCAAAAGAAGCCATCAACAAAACAAAAAAGGATCCCACTGTATGGGAGACCATATCTGGCAATGATACATCTGATAAAGGGTTAACATCCAAAATATATAAGGAACTCATACAACTTAACAGAAGGAAGACAAACAATCCAATTAAAAAATGGGCAAAGGACCTAAATAGACATTTCTCCAAAGTGGACATGCTGATGGCCAAGAACATAGGACAAAATGCTGAAAGTCACTGTTCATCAGAGAGATGCAAATTAAAACGACACTGAGGTATCACCTCACACCTGTCAGAATGGCTACCATCAACAAATCAACAAACGACAAATGCTGGCCAGGATGTGGAGAAAACAGAACCCTTGCACACTGCTGGCGGGAATGCAGACTGGTGCAGCTGTTAAGGAAAACAGTATGGAGTTTCCTTAAAAAATTAAAAAAGGAACTGCCATTTCACCCAGTGATCCCAATTCTAGGAAACCCAAAATACCAATCAGAAAGAATGTATGCTCCCCATGTTCACAGCAGCACAATTTACAATAGCTAAGATCTGGAAACAGCCCAAGAGCCCATCACTAGATGAGTGGGTAAAAAAGTTGTGGCACATTTATACCATGGAACACTATGCAGCAGTAGAAAAGAAGAGTATCTTATACTATGATACAGCATGGAGGGACCTGGAAAGTGTCATGCTAAGAGGAACAAGTCAGTCAGAGGGACTAATCAACAAGATAAAGTAATGAACAGAGTGGATCCAGAGACATGGAATCATGGAGCAGAGTGCAGAATCTCAGAGGGAATGAGGTGGAAGGTGGATGGGTGGCGGGTAATCAACCAACTTGTATGCATATATGCATAACCCATGAATGCAGACAGTGGGTTGGAAAGGGCCTGGGGTGGTGGAAAGGGGTAGGCTGGAGGGGGCCGATGGGGGAAATAGGGAGACATATGTAATGTTTTCAACAATTAAGATTTTTAAAAAAAGAAACAATTCTGAATAACAGCACAAATTGCTATTTTGAAGTACAGTTGAGTCTTTAATAACAGACATTAGAACTGTGTGGTCCACTTATAGGGGGGACTTTATTTTTAAATAAATTATGTGAATGTAAACAAAACAAAACAAAAACACCCACAACTGGAGCCTACTGGTTCGGCTCAGTGGCTAGAGCATCAGCCAATGGACCGATGCTCTATCCTGGATCACTCCCAGATTTGATCCCGGTCAAGGACATGTATCTAGGTTGCAGCCTCAATTCCTGGGCATGCAACCAATTGACATGAGACATCGATATTTCTCTTTCTCTCTCCCTCGCTTCCATTCTCTCTAAAAATCTGTTTCCTTGGGTGAGGATTAACAACAGAAACCACACACACACCTAGAAAATGGATGAATATTCTGCTGTAACCCTCCCCTAAGATTCCTGCCTGCAAGAGAGAGATAAAAGGCTCAAGACAAAGGATGCAGTGTGCACTCCCCTCCTGGGAGCAGGCCCTAGCCTTCCCCTCCCTTTTCTTCCCCCACAGGCACGAGTCTCCTAACCCTAAGAGACACAATGACACTTGCAACCAGGAGAGCAATGAGCAGCAGCAGCTCATCCCAGGCTGACCCCTAAACCTGTCTCCAAGGCCCTTTTCTCTGACTCCCCAGAGAGCTAGGGCAGCCCAGCCTAACTCACTTATGGCTTCTTCTATCCTAAGCACTTCCTGTTTCTCTCTGACCGTTTTCATTAACATGCCCACATAGTCCCCTGGACCGGTGGTGTGAAATGTTTCCTGAAGTCAAGAAACACTTGTCTTAGACAGACTAGCTCAGGCCAGGTCCCTATCCAGTGACACTTCCAGTACTTTGACAAAAACCCCAGATGTGTGGCCTTCCTCAATGCGATTGCACGTTGTTGGAACAACCATTGTGTCCCTGAGGGTTGCAGCTTTCTGTACGTTTGCTGTGGGGGAACCAAGAAAGAAGGCATATGCAGATTCCTACAGAAACTGTAATTCCAGGAAAGACTGTGAGGAGATGAAGGAGGCTGGCATCTTTCAGAGTGCAAAGTGATCTTGGAGTGTAAAGAATTGTTTGGGTTGAATTCCATGGAAGTTTGTCACTGAGCTCTGTCCTGAACTATGAAACAGGGATATTCGAGCTGAGGAATGGTTCTCTTGATAAATGATTAACAAATATTGTGGGAAAATGAATTTTTAAGAAATGAAACCTATCAATTGATCCCCACTGCCTTGCAATGTGAGGTAGGCCTTGCCTGGGGAAGTGGCTCCTCCCTCTGCATGAGCTCCCTACTCTTCAGACTCAAAAGGCTGAGAACACCGAGAAACCTACCTGGAGCCTCCACACCCAGGCGTCTCATTGATTGCTTTCCCTTTATCTGATTCTCCACCGCAGTCAGGTGGTTGCATCTGGAGGGAAGAGGCCAAAGTCTCCACCTACAATCTGGTTCTTAGTGGAATCAGCCAACCTTCTGGAAAGACCTTTGGAGACAGGTCAGATCAGACCCAGTGGCTTAATTATGGCCATGCCATTGGCTGCCTCTGGCAAAAACAGGGTGACCCATGCCCTACCTGGTTCGGCTCAGTGGATAGAGCCTTGGCCTGTTGACTGAAGGGTCCTGGGTTTGATTCCGGGCAGGGGCATATGCTCAGGTTGCAGGCTAGATCCCCAGTGAAGGATGTGTGTTGGACAGCCGGTCAGTGATCCTCTCATCACTGATGTTTCTCTCTCTCCCTCTCCCTTCCTGAGATCAATACAAATATTTTTTAAAAACAGAGGGACCCAGCCATCCCTGTACCTCCAGGAGCACCCGAGGACCCAGGAGGCTCTCAGCCTGGTTCAACTGCAACAACCTTTATGTTCTTAGGTGGTTTCTATCACCTGCCAGTCTGGAGTTTTCCCAATTGCATGCGATTCTGACGGGGGTGGGGGAAATGGGGAGGGGGGTGTCTGGTGCAAAACCACACACATTTGAGTTAACTGTAGATTCACCTGTGGTGGTAAGAAATAACAGAATAATAGAGATCCCCTTGCCTAGCTTCTCCCAATGATAAAAAAAAAAAAAAAAACCCTCACTGGAGGTTATGTTTTTATTGATTTTAAAGGGAGGAGGGGAAAGGAGAGAAACATGGATCGATTGCCTCCCCTACACGCCCCGAGCGGGGTCGAACCCACAACCCTGTTAAGTACAGGACGATGCTCTAACCAACTGAGCCACCTGGCTGGGGCTCCCAATAGTGACTTTGTTAAAACTATAGTATAACAACCAGAATACTGACATTGGTAAAAACCCACCAATCTTACTCAGATTTATCTAGCATCTGTGTGACATTTCCATGATCAGGCCAGGAAAGCTCTGACCCAAGCTCGCCTGCTTAGCAAGCAGCTGTAACCAGGGGTTCACCCCGCGGCTCCTAGGTGCCCCGCCCCAGAGGTGACCTGAGAAATTAACGTCCAGGGCGTGCTTACTCGCATCGCTGCCGCCTGTGTGACAGGCCTTAGGCACGAGGCGCAGGCAGCGGGGGCAGGTCCGTGCGCGGCCGCGCAGGAGCGGACCCGCCAGCCTCTCTGCCTTCGGCGCGCGCCCAGGAGGCGGGGAGGACTAACGGAGGCCTACCGGCCGGGGCAGGACCCTGCCGAGAGGGACGTGCCCCGGTCGCCAGCGCCTCAGCGAGTGTTAGAGGCGGCGTGGCTCTAGACCTGGATCCCAACGAGAGGAGGAGCGAGGACGCCAGGCCTCGGCTGGAGAGGGTCCCTAGCTTGGGCACTCCACGAGGTCCGCCCCGGGGCACGTCGGGAAACCACGCGCCCCGCCCCCTCCGCGCATGCTTCTTCTCTCCCCCCCCGCCCCCCGCTGCGCAGCCCTCGGGTGCCCCCTGCCGCCGCGGGGCGGACCCTGCAACCCGGTCCGTCCCCGCCTTCACGCCGCCGGATTGGCTGCACTCCGAACCTGAGGCTCCGCCCACTTCCCCGGGTCCTTTGATCACGCGCCTCCAGGCTCTTCCGGGGCCCGGGAGTCAACCGAGGGCGTTCCTGTCCGGGCTGCAGCGGCGGGAGGTAAGGCGTGGCCGGGTCGGATGGGCTGCAGAGCGCTGACACGGGTCCACGCCTCGGCGTTTCGGGATTACAGGATGCCGGGGCCCCTCTATACTCTTTCCAAGCCTCCCTCCTCCGGCCTGAGCCTCCCAGAGCCCTGGGAACGGCCTGATACTTTCCCCACCTCGACATGTATTCTCGACAATGTGCGTGCGACTAAGCAACCTGACCCCTCGAAAACCGGGACAGGCGGTTCACACCTTGTCCCCGGGTGGATACTCGGGCGAACCAGGGTCAGGGGCCGAGAGGCATCTGTGTGCAGCCGCCCAAGGACAGTCTCCTTGCATCTGTTGATGGGAGCTGACCCTCTCCTGCTTGGCCAGGAGGTTAGGGACCTGGGCGGAGCCCTGGGTGGGGACCAGAGGGAGGGGACTTCACCTCACAGATGCAGTCCAGCCCTAACAACTTGTGTCCACCCAGGCAGGAGACACAGGGAAGAGGATGTCCAAGCTGTGTCTGAGGTGACACCAGGGACGAGGACACACACAGCCTATACTGTAGCCTGAAGTGTGGGGATTGGATCAGGACTCAGAGGGGCTCCCTCCAGTGTGCCTACCTCGTTCATCCCAAGCCACAGTGCAGGACCCTATTTTTACCTGACTTCCCCATTTTGCTTCACTGCATAGATGCTGGCCGCCCAGCACCCTAGGTCTGGACAGGAGCTGGCGAACCTATATCTAACCTTCCCCCAGTTTAGAATTGCAAGTGTTTGGCCTGCACCTGAGCTGTGCCCCACCCTGATTTGGGGATCAGCGCTGGGCAGAACTAAATCTCTGAGTCTGGGCCTCCCCTAGGTGCCCCTTTATACCCAGGATTTGCTGAGAGTCATTGGAAGGTTAGGGTACCGGGAGGACTCCTTGTCTCTGTGCCTGACCCAAGATTTCATGTATCACCAGCACTTGGGGAAGGCTCCAGGGGCTGGGTGTCACTCTGGCTGCAATTGGTAACCTCCCTTCCTCCTCCCCAGGGAGCCCAGTGGAGGCGCCCTCCCAAGGCACCCCCCATGCTGACTACACAGCCCTCCAGCTGCCGATGTCATGAGTAATACTACAGTGCCCAATGCCCCCCAGGCCAACAGCGACTCTATGGTGGGCTATGTGTTGGGGCCTTTCTTCCTCATCACCCTGGTCGGGGTGGTAGTGGCCGTGGTAAGGAGCCCACTCATTCACACATACACCCGCACCTTTGCTAACCAGGGCTGGGTGGGCCTGGTTGTCTGAACACAGCATCGCAAGCTGTCCCGCAGTGGCTGTGGGGGTGGGTGGGCTGGCCAGGCTGCCCAGCCTCCACAGTGCTGTCTCTGTTACAGGTAATGTACGTCCAGAAGAAAAAGCGGTGAGTGTCCCTGCGCCCAGTACTACCTCCCCCACATTTGGCTTAAATTTCTTCTCACAGAACTAGCGTTCCCTGCATACATGTAAGATGGCCCTCAGCCATCCTGACACAGCCTGAAATCCCCGACACCCCATTGTTAGGTCTTCCTGCCCAGGCTCAGCTTACCCAGTGGGGAGAGGCCCCTTTGCCCTTCAAGCCTGGGGAGTGGAGACAGGGCAGTCAGATATTTAAGGGGGGGAGGGGCTTGGCCGAACCCCCTCCCTTGCTCCCCAGGGTGGACAGGCTTCGCCATCACCTGCTCCCCATGTACAGCTATGACCCTGCTGAGGAGCTACACGAGGCTGAGCAGGAGCTACTCTCTGACATGGGAGACCTGAAGGTAAGATGGAACCAACAGAGGGGGGTCTGTTCTGCTCCCAGCCCTCCCCCATTGGGACTGATGAGTAGCAAGGCCTCTTGCAGGGGCCTAAGCCCAGCGGTCTCCCCAACAGGTGGTGCATGGCTGGCAGAGTGGCTACCAGCACAAGCGGATGCCCTTGTTGGATGTCAAGACCTGACACCCTCACCTTCAGAATGATGGAGCCCTGCCACCTGCTCACCCTGCTGGGCATTGGGTCTCCACTCCCCCCACCCATTCCTTAGTCCTTTGTGGGCTGAGCCTGCCCTTGGCACTAGGAACTTTTTCCTGTTGGGGCGGGCAGCTTTACCCTTTCTGTGGGCCCCTTTAGCCCACACTGACTTATCTTGGGAGCACTTTCCACCGTGACAGGGCCTGATGCATAGTATACATATTTTGTAAATAAAATGTTTTGTGGTTAGTGACTTCAGGGGCCTTAAATTACTCCCAAGGTGACTGCTTTTCATCCTCCTGCCTCCACCCTGAAGAGCTGGGCAGGGCAGGGCAGCTCCACACACCCCACCACCAGGTTCTCGGTTTCCACCTTCACCTGCTCCAGGTGTACGCACACGCCTCGCTCCCCCAACAGACTCCAGGCCAGAAAAGGATATATTTTTATTCAAGTAACTGCAAGTAGGAAACCAGAGGGAGGGGCCCAGGCTGGGACAAATAATGGCTGCCTCCTCCCCGGCAGAACAGGGGGAGAAGGTGGCCCAACACTCTGCTGTCAACACAGGCCCTCCCCTGCTCACTCTGCTGCAGCATCCTAGGGGCAGAGCCCCAACTTCCCTGGGACTGGGGCAGTCGATTCCCAGCCTGCTTTGCCCCTGGCTCCTTCCCAAGAGCATCTCGGAGGGGAGTGTGGGCAGAACAGGAGGCAGTGAGGGCAAACATTTGGCGCTGGTAGCAGCAGCAATGACAGATGTCTAAGAATGAAACATGGAACAAAAACAACACAACTGTCCAGAGGTAGTTTGTGAACAGAGGAAAGATGGAACCAGAACCATGGGGGGTGGGGAGGAGTGGGGGGTGAGGACAAGGCTTGCTCCTTGTTAGTGCCCCATGTGAGACGAGGAAACTGGAGGCCTAGAGTGGAAGCAGATGGGGTCAGAGGCTCACACCCCTCCTACCTTCCCTCCTGTGCCCCAGGGGATGGGGGGCGCTGTTCAGCCTAGTGCAGGGCTAGGCACCTCCGGAAGGAAGGAAAGTGGGTGTGGGCCACACCTGGACACGTTCCTGGGTCATCTTGGGGCCAAACAACCCTGACCATGGCCACAGGTGCCGCTGCCAGGACAGTGAGTGGAGTGGGCATGTCAGAGAGATGGGAGCTCAGGCCCCTTTAAGGCCAGGGGAGCCCTCCCAGGCCCCCTAATGGGGAGCCAGAGGTAAGAGTAGGGAAGGGACCCCCTAAACCTGGGAGCCCGGTCAGCAATGCCCCCACCACCCAGGTAGCAGGGACGGGACGCAGCAGGCATGGGGTACAGCTAAGCGGGATGTCAGCGTTGTCAGGAGGCCGGGGGAAGCATGTGGGGGTGAGGGTACTGGGAATCGAGACCAAAGGAAAATTGTTCCCACTCGGGCCGCCAGGGCCCGGCTGGTGTGCTGTGTAGTGTGGCGGTGCGGGCGGGCGGGCGGGCGGTGGTGGTGGGGAGGGGGCGGTGGGAGTGGAGCTGTCCAGTCCCAGAAGGAAACGGCTCCTCAGGGGGAAGCAGGTGGCACGTCACTGCTCTTCCTCGGAGGACTCCTGCGAGATGCCCTCTTCCTCCTTCTCCTGTGAGGTGGACAGGCAGGGCCATCAGCATGGGTGCCAGGCCTGGCCCTCCTCCTCCACCCCCAGTTGTGGGGGAGGGAACACAGGCGGCCGGGCCCACCCCTCCCTGGCTTTCCAGAAGGGGGATGAGTCAGGGCTGAGTGTGTGGGTGACTCAGCAACCTCCAGAGCCCAGCTTCATTCATAAAAAAGGAAGAATCTAAAAGGAGGGGGGGGGAACACATGCTGCTATCAGAGCCATCCTCTCTCCCGTAGCCTGGGCACTCGGTGGAGGACAGGGCAGAACCCAGAACAGCAGCACTGGAGCGGAAGGGAGCGAGTGACTGGCTGGGGAGGGGAGGCAGCAGCCAGGGAGGAAACGGGCGGGGTGTGGAGAGTGCAGGAGAACCAGGTGGCCTGGGCCTTCAGGGGCAGCTGCTGGGCTGCGGGGCAATGGCCGAAGCCACAGGCTGACCCCAGGCCAGGGCGGGGAGGAAGGGGAAGTGTGTGGCCCAGGGGCTCACTCACGGGGAGGGAATGTCGGGACACCACGGGCTGCGGCACCCGTGCCAGGCACAAACTCCAAAACAACTGGTTTCCTGTTACTCACTCCTGGGGCCCAGCCAGGCCCCCCTCCAGCCCCCCTAGCCCTAGTGGTAGTGGCTCTCAGCTCGAGGAATGAATGCCTCTGGGAGTTCAGGGAGCAGGTTAGGGATAGAGAAGGGCTGGGAAGCGGAAGGCTGGAGCGGCTGACTCAGGGGAGCCCCCTAGAGGCCGTCTCCTGACTAGGCAAACCTGCTTCCGCTACAGCTCGGGGGCCCAGAGCCGCACGGCGCCTCCCTGTGGGCCCCCTCAGCCCCCACCCAGCGCTGAGCCCTCCCGGCGCTGAGCCCTCCCGGCGCTGAGCCCTCCCGGCGCTGAGCCCTCCCGGCGCTGAGCCCTCCCGGCGCTGAGCCCTTTGCTGCGGCTTCCTCCCCCCCAGGATCGGGGCAAAGACACACCCCACTCCTTCCCCCTGCGAAAGCCTTTCTTCATTTCTATGATGGGGAGACAGACTAGAGGACCTCCAGGATCCCCACCCCGGGAAGCAGAGACAGCCTCCACTAGTCTGTTCAGTACCTGGACACCCTCACTTCTCATGGGCACATGCCCTTTAAGCTGGGTGCCAGGAGCCGGGGCCGGCCAAGTGTGACAGCCACCATTCTTGACCCAGCAGGTCAGGGGGAGCAGAGCTGTTTTTCCATGGTGGGTGCACCAGATCAGGCCTCATCCATTTCCCAGCACCCTACCCAGAGGGACCAAGCCTGTACCCCTTTCACCTACCAGTTTTTTGGGTCTGCCCCTTGGTTTCCTCCCTGGAGTCGTGGTGGTTTTCTAGATGGGCAGAGAAAAAACCCACTGAATCAAAAATATCCCCATCAGTGCCCATCCAATAATGGTGGCTGCCCTCCTCTGCTCAGGGCAGCCCAGGAATCTCATCCCAGCCACAGGCCCACCCCAGCTGGCCCAGCTGGTGATGACTGGCCACCACATTGCCCCCCCTCAATATACACACACGCCCCCCACTCCCTCCTCCTCCCATGACTCAGAGGATATGAGTCGTGTCTTAGAAAAAAAACAAAAAAACCCAAAACAACTTCTCTGAAAGCCTGATGCCACCGAGAAGCTGGCCTTCCCTGCCCCCACCCCCAGATCCAGGGGACCCCAGGACAGAAGTAACATTCTCAGCCCAGCGGTTGGGGGGCTGCCCCTTCACTGTGCCCAACTCTCCCTTCTCCAGGCCAGGGATGCTGTCGGACTTCTGACTTGGTTTCTCCATTGTCCCGGGCAGAACCAAGACGCAGAAGTGAGACCCGGTCAGTCATCACCCTGCTTTCCCCATTCGCACAGACCCGCTGCCCGCCACACAGCCCAGGCAGAGGGGCAGACTGGGTAAGCCAGCCCTGCCCCACGCCTCCCTCTTTGCGCCCTAGGATGGCCACACCACCCCCAAGCCTCACCCGGGTCTTGGCGGTGCCCTTGTTTTTGCTCCCCTTTGGTCTGCCCCGAGGTCTCTTGGGTGTTGGCACTTCGCTGGGCTCCTTCTGCAAAGATAGAAGGGCAGTCAGACACAGATGCCACCCGTCCCACCCCAAGCGGGGATTTAAGTCAACAAGCCATCACCTCGGCCAAGAACCCACAATGGCAGGGACAAGTCGCCGATCCAGTTGTTGGACCATCTTTTGCAAAGGCCCTTACTTCCCGGCGACGAGACCCTGGGGAAGGTGTCCTGGAGGCCGACAGAGGAGCTTTGGCCCTGTCTCAGCTGTGCCACTGACTAATCCCAAGATCGTGGGGAAGACACTTCATGCCTGAGCCTCACTTTCCTCATTTGTGAAGGGTATCGTCAAAATTAAATGAAGGATGCAGAGTCCTGAGCCACAGTCATTGCCTGCCCTTTTCAGGTAACACATGCTGCACACTTCTGGGATGCAGAATAGAAAGGATGTCTCCCTTGGAGGGAGCCTCCAGCCTCTGCCTATAAACTGGCCCCTCCTGGGCACCTCCCAGGGAGAAGAAACCGCAGAGATCCCTCCTGCCCTTGTTGCCGCTAAAATTGTAATAAGGCCGAGATGGAATAAAAAGCTGCCGCATAACGCATAGAAGCCAGGCAGCAGAGGCAAGCAGCCACGGCTCCCCATGGGTGGCTTCTAACCATGGTCCAGTAACCCCACACCCCTTTCTGACCCCCCAACCCCACCCCAGTAACAGGCGGTGGGGAGGCCCGGGGAACTAGACTACAAGGCTGAGTCCCCCACACACTCGGCTCTGAAGAGGCAGCTGAATACCGCCACCCAGATTCCTGCTGGCTCATGGCTCCCACTCAAGACAGACCACCTCCTCCACCTCGCTGCTGGGGAAGCTGGAGGCCTGCGTGTGAAGGACTGGCCTCGGTCTCCTCTCCTCTTCCCCAGGAAGGGGAAGGCTGGCCTCCGCCCACTGGCCATGTCTCCCGGGGTGCTCTACAGTGCAAGACTGGAGGATGACACCACCAGGGTTCTGAGGGTCACTCTGCCACCAACCCCCCACCGTTTGCAACTTCTTAGGCTTCCATTTCCTTCTATAGAGCCAGGGTGAAGCCCCGCCAGGCCCACTGGCAGCCAGGCCCACTGGCAGCCAGGCCCTGTCCTGGAGAGGCGGAGTGCAGAGACGGTCATTAACCGGAGCTCTCATAACAGCAAACCAACAGCAGCATGTGAAGTGGAGCTCCTGCTTAAAGATGCCAGGCTTCTCCCTTTCATGTTGCCAGAGTTCATCTTTCCTCCTCCATAAACACAGGGGCCAGGACAGGCGGGAAATAATAGCAGGTGGCCTCCCGCAGTGCAGAACTGGAGCCTGTCCCCACTTCTGCCGGGGTCTCAGGAGGGTCTGAGAGTTGGTCAGTGCAGGGTGTGCAGGCACGTGGGGAGGACATGCAGACAGGAATGATTCTGCACCGCTCCGTTCCTGCTTTCGCCTCCAAGGTGCCTGGTACCTCCCTAGCCCAAAGGGGTAAACTGAGGCAAAGATTTGGACCTACCTGACTCCCTACCAGTGCGGCCCCAGGACTCACCGGAGGCTGCTTTCTCGGCCTGCCCCGCCCTCGCTTCTCAGTGCCGTCCTTTTCCTGCTTGGAGGCCAAGGCCTGGCTGGACTTGGAACTCGACTCGCTCATCTTCCCTTCTCTACAGAGCAGGCGGAGGAGCGATGGCTGAGATGCTGAAGGCGGAAAAAGGGGTTTTAAACAAAACAGTTTCAGCCACCAACCTCCTACGCCCTCATCCCTCCCACCTCCAAGGTACTGCAGCAAAACTGCCCGCACCCAGGATGCCCACCCTGCTGCTGCTGCAGGGAGGAGCTAGGCAGGCCCTTTGCCCTACCCTAACCACTCCTTATCTCCTGTTCAGAAGGGTCCTTTGTTTCCCGCCACCCCCACAGGGCCAGGGCCCCAGGCACAGGCGGCCCAGGCCTGGCTGAGGGGGAGGCTGTCCTCAGCAAAGGTGTAGATGAAGTGGGGGGGGAGGGGGGGTTCTTCATACCACAGGGGGTAGGAGGGGGGACTCTCTAGCCAGCTTCTGACCTTTCACCAAGCTGGGGAGCTCGCAGGGAACAAGGGAGGAAAATTAAGCAGAGAAATGAGCCCGGGCACCTGGCAGCAGAGCAGTCAGTCCCCTGCACACCTCGCTGACAATACTGTCAAGCTCCAGGCTTGGGACCTAAGGCTACCAGGGCCAACCTTGACACTCCCACACCAACTACAAGGCCAGGTTTGGTCCCTGGGCCCCAGCAAGGTTAAAGCTTGGGTTCAAAGATGGGGCACAATTGGGGAACTGGGAAGGTGGTTGAACTGCAGTGGACAAGGCTGGGGGAGGAAATGGAGCCCACAACGGAAAGGTGGGTCTCCTCTCTCCCCTCACCCCCACCCTGCACACCTGGATCAGAGATCTTCCCCTTTGATCCCTGCTTACAGGCGGGGCTTTCCAACTGGGATGGACCCTTCTAGCTGGTCCTCGGGGGCCCTGGCAGGACTGACCCTAAAAAGCTTCTTGGTCCTTTTCTAGCATGTTCTCTCTCAGAAACCTCCCTTTGCAAGGACACCTGCACCCTGTCGCCTGGAGCCCCTTCGAGACATAAAAAGGACAGTGAGGCCCTGGCCGGCCAGCTCAGCTGGTGAGCGCGTCCGGTACGGCGGCGGCGGCTCCTTCCCCGGCCAGGGCACAAGGAGAACCAACCAATGGATGCGTAAATGAGGGGAACTAATCGATCTCTCTCAAATCAATTATTAAAAAACGAAATCCTGCCGGAACCGGTTTGGCTCAGTGGATAGAGTCGGCCTGCGGACTGAAAGGTCCCGGGTTCAATTCCAGTCAAGGGCATGTACCTTGGTTGCGGGCGCATCCCCAGTGGGGGGTGTGCAGGAGGCAGCAGATCGAAGTTTCTCTCTCATCGATGTTTCTTTCTGACTTTCTCTCTCTCTCCCTTTCTCTGTGTAAAAAATCAATAAAATATATTATAAAACAAACAAAAAAAGACGAAATCCTCCCAGTTACAGACGAGACCCGAGTTAGGAAAACCATGGCTCCACCGCCTTGGTGTGGACCAGTTCCTGGCTGTGCTTGGGCAAGGGTGGCTGGGCCCAAGAGACTCTGGAAGAGCCCCTCCGTCTGTAAAACGGGGTAAAGGTAAGGCATCTGCCTCAGCTCCCTCTCCAGACCCCTGCAAAGGTCAAACCAGGTAAGTTTTAAAATTCCTGAACAAGGGGAAGTCTTCCTTCGGAAAGAGAACTAGAATATTTGAAAAATGACCTTTCTCCTTTTCAGACAATTTCCAATGAAAAAGCATTTTGCAAATTTGTGGCTTTTGGAGGACCCCATCCTCAAAGCTTTGGGGTGCTCCAGACAGCAGGGCTTTTTCTGGTATTTCTCTTATTTTACAATATTTTAGACTTGAAGACCCTTTAAACAGGGCGGTTGGTGCTTTAGCCTGCTCCATCATCAGTGGGTTGGCCTGCTCTGTAATTACAGGCAGTGATTAAAATCTTCTATTACACCACAGGCCCCCTTTCAAACTAAACATCAAAATTAATCAGCTAATGAGTACTGGCCCCACATGCGGTCTGCTGGAGGGCCCCCGAAGACGGGTTCCAGTTGGGTGAAGCTGCTCCCTAATCCCAGACAGCCTGGGCCCGGCTGCTGGGTCTCCCTAGAAGCTTGCTTGTTTCATCGGGTGCTTCCTCCTACCTCTTGTTGCTGGGGACCCTTGAGCCCACACTCACCCACCCCAACTCCAGACCTCCATGAGTTGAATAAAGGCCTGAGGCCCTTTCTGGCGAGAGCAACAAATGCTGCGTCTTCCGCTGTTTCTGAACATCAATCAGAGAGGCTTGTGTGAAAAGCCACTTTTAGGGAACAATCTTAATCCTTCAATTTAGGACCGTTTGGTCCCCTTTACACGCAGTGCCCGCACTGTGTGCTCCACAAATGCTTAGAGAACTTGCAGGAAATCATGACGGGGCTGCCTTGTTTTACAAAAATAAGTAGTCCAGAGAACCTGAGAAGTTGCCTAAAGTCATACAGCAAGTTGGCCGACAGGATGGAGTAGGTTCCTGGAGACCCCCTAGCCCGCCACTCTCCTTACCCGCCTGGGAGGCTTGGTTAAGCCCCTGTGGCCCCCGGCTCCACCCTCGGTCCCAGGGTGATTCTGCGCTTGGCCGTTGCAAGTCCACCGGCGGGACTAGGGGCCAGAATGCGCGGGGGGAGGGGCGCTCTAGCAGGCGCGGGAAACCGGTGCACCCCGACCGCATGCACCGCCACGCGGGTGCATCCGGCCCCACTTCCTGCCAGAGGGGGCACCCAAGCCCGCCTTGGGGCAGGAAACCTGGCGCGCGCTGGCCCGGGGTGGAGGAAGAAAGCCACCTTCCTCTGTGCCCTCTCCGCAAAATAAAGCCCCAGGAAGAAAATACACTGAAATGGGGAGTCAAAGGGACTAGTTCCAACAGAGCCCAGCAAAGCAGAGAAACCAGTTTGTGGGGGTGGAGGGCAGGCCTGGCCCTGGGGGCTGAAGAGGCGCGCGGGCCGGGCCAGAGGTGGGGTCGGGGTGAAGCCCCACACCCAGGCCCGCGCGATTCGGCCTCATTTGCGGAAAGGGGCACCAGGTAAAGGCCGAGCGGGGGTAGGACGAATTGCGGGATTCCTGCCCATCCCCCTCACTTCTAGAACTTCCCTAGGCTGCGGGAGACTGCCGGCTCCCCACTCTCCCGCTGCGCCGCAGCCTGTTCCTCTCTCCGCACCCCCAACCACCCACTCAGGGCCCGGGTCGGGCCCGGGCTCGGGCGGGAGCGGCGGGCGCGAGGTGCATCGGGATCCGCCGGGTGCACAAGTCGCGCTCGCCGCAGCCGCGCGCCCCCTCCCCCACCGTGCGCCTTTCCCGGGTCCCCGCCCCCCGCAGGGCGCCCGCGCCGCGGGGGAAGGAGTGCGGGCGCCCTCCCCAAGCCTGCGGGCCCCGCCGCCCGCCCCCGCGCCGCGCGGCCCTCCTCCGCCCGCGGCTCGCGCAGTCCCGGCCTGGGAATAAAGCTGGAGGCACGCGCTGCAGCCCCCGGCGGCTCGCAGGAGGGGCGGCGGGGGCGCGGGCGCCCCCCTCTGTGGCGGGCCCCGGGGACGACTCACCGCGAGCTCGGCCGCCGGCCTGTGGGGCGCGTTCCGGGCTGCGAGGAGCGACGGTGCTGGGCGCTGAGGACCGGCCTGGCTCCGCCGCCGCCGCTGGTAGCAAATGCGGATCTGAAAACGGGAGAGAGCGGAGGTTCTCAGAGACCGCCGCGCCGCGTGCTCGCCGCCCAGGCCCCCGCGGGCGTTTATGTGTCACCTCCAGGCGGGGGGACAAAAATACCCCCTCCCCCAGAGGATGGCGAGGAGCAGGAAGCGAGGCACGGCCCGTGCGCGGCCTCAATAAATAATTTCATTAAATGATAGATATTGGGAAAAAAAAAAAAAAAACAAGCCACCGGAGGGGCCGCGAACTCACGCCTTCTTGGAGCCGCGCCAGCGCCAGAAATAGCCCGGGCTCGGAGTCCCAGTTAGAGGAGCGCAGCCCCGGCTCAGGGGAGCTTAAAAAGAGCGACCCAGGGGCAGGGGGGACGGGCCCGCCCGCGCCAGCCGTGTCACCGAGGGGGCGGGGCCATGCAAATGAGCCCGGGGATTTAAAAGGGCGGCCGCCCGCCAGCCGCCCTGCGGGTGGGTGCTGACTCCGAGGCGGGGCCGCGCTTTCCCGTGCCCGCGCCGGCGCCGGGGGCGGGCTGAGAAGCCAGGTGCCGGCCCGCTCCGCGCCGTCGGGTTGGGAATCCGGGAGCGTGCACCGAGTGGTCGTCTAGGAGCTTTTTCTGGGGTTGTGGGGGAGGGTGTCCTACTCCCTGGAACTGGGTTGTCCCAGGCAGAGTCGCCTCTAGGGTTCTTGGGGGCATGAGGGCCTGCCGCCCTCGGGGCGCGACGACAGAGAGACGCTGGTGCTCGCAGGGTCCGCGGGGGTGGAGGAGGGAGAGAAACGGCCGCCCGGAGAGCTCGCGGCCCGCCGCCGCCCCCTTCGCCCAGATCGGCGGCTGGTGAGCTCCCCTGGGCGGACAGGTGTGGCAGCGCCACATCTCAGCGCCACCCCGCGTGTGGCCACCTGGTGAAATGCCGCTCTTGTGAAATGCGAACGTGAAACTTGCGGGGCCCGGAGTTTTAGTTTGTTGGCGGCCGCAAGGGAACCTTAAGGTGCATCCTTAAAGCAGAACAAACGATTGGCTCGGGGCAGGTGAGCCCGAGGAAGGCTCCTTCAGACAGGCTCCCCCCGAGCCTCCGCCCCGTCCGCTGTGGCTCCTGAGCCGAAGGGCGCGAGCCTGGAAGCTCTGTGAGGGCAGGGACGGAGCCCGCGTACACGCCCGCCCCGCCGGGCGCTCTGGCGCCGGCTCAACAAAGACTTGTTGCACGACCGACAAGGAAGCCAGAGTAGGAAGATGGCGGGGAGGGCAGTGGGCGAAGAGAAGAAAGGGCGCAGCCAGTGGCGCTCCCTGCGGGCCGGGCCGGGCCTTGGGGAGCGCACCTCCCCGCCCCTGGTCCCCGAGGCGGCCGTCCACACCTCCCGTGATGCAGGGAATTGCAATGCGGCCCAGTGACACACGGCGGTGACTCATGTTTTTCTTCCTGGCCGGCCGAGCCCCGGCCCAGCCCCCTCCTCACGGGCCGGCCGGCGGCGGAGGGGGCTCAGGAAAACCCTGAGCGCAGAGGGGAGGCGGGGTGGGGAACTGGCGGGGCCGGCCTCCCGGTTTCAAGAATGTTTCAGGAATGTTTCCGGTGGGGGTGGGGAGCCGAGGCGGGAGAGGGCCCAGCCCCCACCCGGGCAGCACGTGCTCGGGCGGTGGGGGTGGGGCGCCGGGCGGGAAGGCGCTGGGGGCCCACGGAACCGGTTTAAAGAGGGGGGCCGGGGCCGGTCGGAGCTGGGAGTGGGCGCCCGCTCCCCGCCCAGCGCCCAGGTGGGCCGCACCCCTGTGAAGTCCCCCGGCCGCCCCGGAGGGAGAGGAAGTCACCGGAGGGCGGCCGGAGCGGGGGAGAGGGCGGAGGGGATCGCTGGGGAGAGGCTGGGGGAGGGGTGGCCTGCCCCTTTGTCTGCAGCCCTGGTGGGGGTGGGGCCGGTGCAACCCGCGCTGCTCCATCTTTGTCCCCTAACGCGCTTAGTAGGCCGCTGGTAGAACTGGCCGAATGGCGGAGAGTTGTTAGCTCCAGAACCTTCGCGGCGCTGAGCGGAAGAACGAGCCCTCCACCCTAAGGTTGCAGGCCCTGCCAGCGACCCAGGACCCCAGGCTTCTAGGCCAGGCCTGGGGCTGGTGGCCAGGGAGGCCCTGCGTGGCCGGGCTGTCCCTGAGTCGGTGGGGGAAAGCGGGACTTCGCCTCCAGTGGGCTGTGGGAAAACTTGGCCAACTTTTTGGCCCACTTTTCATCAGCCGACTTGATCTTATTTTTCCCTAGTCTTGTTTTCCCCTCGTCCTGATTTCCTCGCCGACTTGTTTTTTACCTTGTATTATGTGTATTTTTGTAAGCCACCTCAATCCATCTCTGGAAGGAAGCAGATATAAATAAATTTCTAGGCAAATATAGTAGTTTATTCTTCTCCAGGATTATCCACACCCTTGAAATCCAAATAACTCTGCCACCGGACCCCCACCGCCATGCTTTCTAGATTGCAGATGCCCCAAAATTACTTTCTTGCCTCTTTCAATAAGTATTTATTAAGCAGAAGGATGAGTGGTAGGGATTTTAAAAATAAGACCGAGTCCTTATCCCAGTGAATTTCATGTCTAGAGGAATCAGAACTAGGAACACCCCAGAGTAACCATCACCTAGATGCCTGGAGACAGAAAGCCAGGGTTCAGTATTCACTGAGGGCCTTCCCTTCTGTGTACAAGAACTGGCCCGTGCTCTTGGGGTACAATCAATGAGCAATATAAAGTTCTCTGTGCTCTTAGAACGTAGACTGGGGGGTCAGGTGCTGAACGAGAGACTCAGTGGGTGCTGCTGGAGAAGAGGGGGGAACTGGGGACAGTCAAGGAAGTCTCCTAGGAGAGGTGGGCTTGAGCAGGCCTGATGGCATTTAGTTAGGTGGGGGGCCATGGGGAGCAGGCAGGGAGAGGAAGCTCTTCTAGACCAGGACCATCAACCTGATTGATCAAGGCCTGAGGGCCCAGGGACATTGGTCATATCAGAACCAGTCTTAGCCACAGCAAACATTTTCTTATGTCCGAGTTGAATTATACAGTTTTCATAAGGACAGCCCAGTGGGCTCAATGAGCCTCACAGACATGTTCTTTCTAGCAGGGAGTCCAGCTCCACTTTCTTTTCAGGACAGCTGGGCTGTTGCATTCTTCCTGATGTATGTTAGTTCTCTCCCTGCCCTGTTAAGTAGCAGGAGCCTGACAACCTCCCAGTGGTGGCTTGAAATGCAGAGGCAGTGGTAGGTTAGGGTGCCGCTTAGCATCCCTGGAGATTCATGTCTGACATCTCTCCAGTTACATGTTCACTTACCAGCTTATCTCAGGCTCCTGCATCAACTGCAGCTCTCAGAAGAGTAGAGGGTAATGGAATTGGCCTAACCTGGAAGGTAGATGGGGAGAGGTGGGGTGAAGAGACGTAGAAATTGTTTCACCTATTGAAACAAGATACTTTTTAAAGTAAACCTTTTACTGATGAAAAATGTACATACAGAAAATGCACAAATCCTGTGTTCAGCTCAACACATTTTCACAAAGTGCACCAGATCAAGTAGCTTTTATGTGCATTGTGTGGATGGACTCATACGCTACATACTCTCCTGCGTTAGTTTATTTTGTTGGACGTTACGTTGTGATTCATCCGTGTTATTGCACGTGGCTGTGGGATGTTCCTTCTCTTTGATGCCTAGTGCAAGTGCCCCACAGTTCTCATATCCACACTGTTGAAGGGCATTTGGATAGTTTCTGTTTTGAGACTGTTACAAATAGTGCAGCCACAAATGTTCTGGAATATGTCTTGATGACTAGACGTGCACATTTCTGTTGGGTACACACCTCGGAGAAGAATTCCTGGGTCATAGGATATGTATGCCCAGCTATTACAGACAAGCAGGACGCTTAAGAGTAAAAGGGAGCCCAACTGTATGGCTCAGTAGCGGAGCATCAACCTATAAACCAGTTCTTTTCCCGATCAGGGCACATCCCAGTAGAGGGTGTGCAGGAGGCAGCCGATCAGTGATTCTCTTTCATCATTTATGTTTCTATCTCTCCCTCTCCCTTCCTCTCTAAAATCAACAGAAACAACAAAAAGAGTAAAAGGGGTTACCAGCAGTTATGACACAATGAGCATGAACCTGATCTGGCCCATTATAACTGGGACTGACCCAGGACCGTCTCAACCAAGATTGACCTAGGCAAGCCAGATACAGGGTCGCGCTGGCTCGCAGTGTTGACCACTGTCCTGGAGTGTCACCCAGCTACTAGCACATCTGGTTATCTGGCAGGATCAGGCCACTAGGCCCTGCTGACCACAGGCTCCACTGCCAGGAAGCCTGGCAGACCTAGAGTGGGAGGAGGACCTTTTCTGCTTCCAACTTTCGAGGGAAAAATTCTCCAATAAATAGGAAGGCCTGGGAGACAGGAACCTCCCTGCCCCCTGCCCTGAGCCAGCTACCCATCTTGCATGACCCCAGGACACGTCAGTTTTATCAGCCTTCTTCAGAGCTGGGACCTAGGAAAGCCCAGCTCCCCTTCAGCCTCAGGAGAAAACAAATAAAAAAACAGGTAAAGGGAGAGTTGATGAGCACCTACTAAATGCAGACCCTCAGTGCTCCTACCAGGTCAGCAATGCTATTGCCCCCATTTCACCGGTGTTAACACTGAGCCTTGCCTGACTGGTTTGGCTCAGTGAATAAAGCATTGACCTTCCGACGGAAAGGTCCCAGGTTGATTCTGGCCAAGGGCATATACCTTAGTACAGGAGGCAGCTGATCAATGTTTCTTTCTCATCAATGTTTCTAACTCTCTATTCTTCTCCCTTCCTCTCTGTGAAAAATAAATAAAATATATATGTTTTTAAAAAACAGCCCCAGGGAGGTTAGCTTGGGGTTATGCCTCTTTCCCCTGCACTGCTTGCTTCTCCTAGGCGGGGTGAGCTTGCTTCTCCCAGCCATGCAGATGGGTCCCTCTCTGTCTCTCGCCCTCCCTTCCACTCTCTCTCTAAAAATCAATGTAAACACATCCCTCTGGTGAGGATTAACAATAAATATGTAAATAAATAAATAACATGTGAACAGTGCTATCTATTGTGTTTTCTGTTTGGTTCTCCCCACTGAAAAGTCAGCTTCATTGGGGCTGAGAATTTTATGCTGTGTTCACTCCCTAGGGCCTACCACAGTGCTCGAGCTAAAAAAAAAGAAAAAGAAAATGTGTTTGAATTAAGAATGATTTAGGCCCTGGTAGCTCAGCTGCTAGGAGCGTCATCCCAGATGAGGGGGTGGGTCCGATTCCCAGTCAGCGAACATACTCGGGGCTGGATCCTTTGTTGGAGCTTATACAGGAGGCAACTGGCTGATGTTTCTCTCTCACATGGGTCTCTCTCTCTCTCTCTTTAAAAACATGTTTTCGTTGATTTCCTAGAGAGGAAGAAATGGGGGGGGGGGGAGAGAGAGAGAGAGAGAGAGAGAGAGAGAGAGAGAGAGAGAGGAACATCAGTGATGAGAGGGAATGATTGATCTGTTGCCACCTGGGGATCCAGCTCCCAACATGCCTGGAAATGGAGCCGAGACGCTGCTCCTCCGGGGAGATGTGTCCTGGTGCGGTCAACGTCCAACCCTGGCCAGGCTCCTCTCTCTCTCTCTCTCTAAAATAAAAACAAATATATGATAATTAGCCAAAGTGATTTCTGTTGTCAGCAAAGGCCACGCCACAGGGAGTTGTGCTGGGGTTCTGAACTTCAAAGGAGAGAAAAGAAAGGGCACGGAACCTGGCAGATCGTCCGAGGGCCGGAGTGACAGAGGCCCAGCCTGGGTGAGACCAGAACTGCACCCTACAGAGACACCTGTGTCTGTGTCTTTAGGTTAAAACCGCTGGGCCATCATCGTCACATGATCTCCTGCAGACTCATTGCGAATGGAGATTACCTTTGGATGTAAAAAACACTGGTGGATTTTAGAGAGGAAAGGGGCGAGAAAGAGAGAGCGCCGTTCCACTGTTGATGCTTTGACTGGCTGGTTCCTGCATGTGCCCTGACTAGGCATCAAACCCACCAACGTGGAGGGTCAGGGTGAGTCTCCCACTGAGCTGTCACCAGGGCAGGCAGCACCCTACATTTTATAATTCGCCACTCATGGTGGGTAACTGTTTTCTCTCTGGGCCTCAGCAGCTGGCAGCCATTTGGCAGCCATCTTGGCCTTTCGCGGGGGCAAACTGGCTGTCTGGGTTGCTTGTTGGTGACTGGGCAGCCGTGGCAACTCATCAGAGTGCACTCTAGGCGAGGGCAAGATTTATGCTTTGCGTGGAACAAAAGTTCCCCTTTGGTCTAAGAAATCACCTAGCAATGTCTAGTGCAACAGGCTCTGCAGATAAAACGCCCCCAAACCTGTTGCCTCCTCCCACCAGGAATGGCGGAAAACAGGCGCCCTTTAAAGGTGGGTAGCCAGTGGAGGCCCCATCCCTGTGAGCAGTTGAAGGAAGTGTTAGGGGCCACGACTGTGGGCCTGTGACCCTGTTCTCTGGGGGCTGTTTGTCTCTCCAGGCCACTGGCCCGCCCGGCAGGGGCGATGTCCATGTCAGCTCCTTAACCAGCTGTGGGACTTGAGGACCCAAGGCCTGTGGCTTCCGCCACCTGCTTGCTCCCACCCACGGCACAAAGTTTGGGATCAGGCCCCAAGGCTTCAGGGGAATTTTCAGATGGTCTTTGACTTGTTTCCCTTCTGTTCCTTGCCTGCTTTTCAAGTGGGAATGCCCAGGGCTGGGGAAGGGGCACTGACCCCTGGGGCCTTCGGGGTCCTGACTGGTTCCTTCTGCCTCTGTGGGGGACGCTGCTCCCCTGGGGAGATGTGTCCTGAGTCGCCAAGTGCTCGGTCCCCTCTAGACCTCCCTGAACGTGTCTTAGGCCTGGGAGCTCCGGCAGGTGGGGTGTTGTCCGCCTGCTCCCAGACCACGGCGGGCAGCGGGCCGCACCCACAGGTCCACAGGCTGGGCCGGGCCGGCTGGGAGGAGGCGGCCGCCGCCATGCTGGCATTGGTGGGAATCCTCCGGGGCTTTGTTTTCTAGACGCCAGACCCGCGAGCCCCGCACCAGGGCCTCCGGGGCCTTGGTGCTCAGCACAAATTTAGTGAATGGAGGGGGAATGCGGGCGGTGGGGCTGGGGGAGGGGCACAGAGTGGGGGTGGGGAGGGGCCGCTGGGGGAGGGGAGGTGGCCATTGGCGGGAGGGCGCGGCAGGGCGGGCGGAGCCGGGCGGGCCTGCCGGTCCGGCGTCTGGATGGGCGGACATGGGGGGAGGGGCCCGCCGGCCTTTCTCCCCACCAACCTGGCCCAAGCCGCGTTGCTCCCGCTCACCCGCCTGCCGGCCTACCCGCGCCCCATAAGTCCATGGGGTCGTTGTCCTGGAAGGCCTAGTCCTCACTGTGAAGTGAGTGGCGGCATCTTTGTTTTCTCTCTTACTTTCCAGGAGCTCACGCCCGGGGTCGGGGCGCTGGGTCTGGAATACCTGAGCGGCCCGGGGCGGGGGCGGCGTCCGAGGGCAAACCCGGAGGGAACACGCGCCCCCGCCTCAGCGCTGCGTCCGGGAAACAGCCCTGGGCTCTGGGCAGCCCGGGAGCCCGGTTTCTAGGGGTGGGGGCGAGTGGGTGAGCGGGAAAACCCAGGGGAGAGGAGCCGCGGCAGCTGCCGGGGAAGCGTGGAGCTCCATGTGGGCAGTGCCAGGGAGGAGCTGCTGACAGTCAGGTTTCTGGGTCACCATCTAGGGAGCCCTGCCAGTTCCCAGGCTTTGGGGGTGGAGTAGGTTGAGGGGTGAGGGCAGGTCTGCATCCCAAATCCGGACCCTGCTGCCGCCTCTGTCTGGGATTTCAGGGCCTGCTTCCCCCTCCACCCCTGATGGGCCTTGATGGAGTCCCCCAGCTGAGGGCCGCATTGTTGTTCCTCCGCTTCCCTTGGGGCCTGGGCTTGCAGGCCTACCTGCCCTGGAAGGGGGGGGGGGGGGTAATAAAGTGATGCAGAACCCCTCCTACGGCAATTCCTTGGCTTGGGGCTCCTCTCCTCCACCCCTGCTCTCTGGGCTCTGCCCCCAGTATCTATGAACTCCTTTTCTGACAGTTTGCCCTTGGTGGGAGGGGTCTTTGGGGTCAGGATGACTTTCATGGCAGAAATCCTTTTCCTAGTTTCCAAAGAGAGAATTCACCTTCTCAGCACTGTGAGGCTCATACCTGGTGCTCCCCCCTACCCCCACACACACATCTTGGCAGTGGCTTGGTCCCCTAGAAGTCTACAATACCTTTTTCCCAAGAGCTCAGTGACCATTACAGTCACTGAAACTGAAGTCCAAAGAGGTTAAATATTTTGTTGGGATAGAAACGGATGAAAAATGGAGGGTCTGGGAGTGGGTCGGGGCTGGGCTGCCATTGGTGGCCGTTAAATGTTAGGAGTGGAGGGATATGACTGAGATTGGGAGGCTGTGCCTGGACACTAGGTGCATTTCCCAATCCACACAGGAGAAATCATGTTCCCACTTCATAGATGAGGACACTAGGGTTCTGCAAAGTCAGGTGACTTGCCAAGGCCAATGGCAGAGCCAGGGTTTAGAATATTTGGGTCTCATTTCTCTGAATTCTGTCCCACCCCACCTGCCTCTTCCTACCCAACTCTTCCCACCCAGCTCTCCTACCTCCTTACCCTGCTCTACTTGTTTCATTCTGTAACTTTATCTGACATCTGATAGGTACCCCCACACACACAACTGGTGGGCGGAGTTATGATGTAATTGACATCTGCCACCAATCAAGCGCATTCCAGAGTGCCCTGTGTCCCACCCCTTCCCATTCCGCCCTGGGGCCCCTAAAGGGTGTCTCAGTGCGCCATGTGGCACCTTTTCTCCTGGACTGTTCTCCCAGGCAGTCCGGGAGGTGGTCCGGCTGGGTCCCCTCTTCTTCCCTTCCCCTGGTCTCTCTGCCTTCACCCTGCACGCGAGCTCTTTCTCCCTTGGGAAGGGTCTCCTCAGTAAAGTCCGTGTCCTGGTGTCCTGGTCTCTCTTTCTCTCTCTGCTCCTTCTGTTTCATCTTTCAACATCTAGACTGGGCTGCCCATTGGGGTCACCACTAGGCACAGGTGGCACCTGAGCACTTGGAATGTGGCAAGTCTGGGCTGAGATGTGCTGGAAGCATGAAATCCTCACTGATTTCCAAGGCTTGTCACACACACACAAAATATAAAAACACGAATTCTCTGGTATATTGATTACATGTTGAAATGATAATATCTGGATATATTGAATTAAATATATTATTAAAGTTAATTTCCTGTTTCTTCTTATTTTAATATGGCTCCAAGAACCCTGACTGGTTTGGCTCAGTGGGTAGAGCGTCGGCCTGCGGACCGAAAGATTTCAGGTTCACTCCTGGTCAGGGGCACGTGTCCAGTCTGTGGCTCGATCCCCGGCGGGGGGCATGCAGAAGGCAGCGGATCAATGATTCTCCCTCATCAGTGATGTTTCTCTCTCTCCCTTTCCCTTCCCCTCTGAGATCAATAAAGAATATGTTAAAAAATATATGGCTCCAAGAAAACCTAACATTAGATATGTGCCTTCCATTCCATTTCTGTTGGACAATGCTGGTTTAAATCCTTTGCTTATGTATTATGTATTGCTTATCGTAAACCCCCACCTCCCCCTCATGTCTGCTCTTGGAGGGCAGCAGTGGACATATTTTGTTCACTGTCCTTGTTGTTTACCGCCACGCTCCGGGTTTTCAGAGCCTGGCACTGGTTTTATTAAAGGTGTTTGGTAAACATTTGTTTAATTGAATCCAGCGATCTGATTGCAGGTGAGTCCGGAGATCAGAGCGTCAGGAGGGGTCTGTAGGAACCCGTGTTCCTGTCTCCTCTGCCACTCCAGAGGGCTCCACAAGGTGACCTAGTCGACCCCCAAGGAGCCCTTCTTGACGCCCTCCCCACCCTGTATGGGTGGATGGGTCTGGGGTCTGGAGCAGGTGAGCGATGCTGGCTGGGGCACCACCAGGCTGCGGTGGAGGTGGAGGTGGAGGTGCCGGGACAGACTGGGGAGCCGCTGGGACCCCGGACGCTGTGTGACTGGACCCAGCCCCGCCCGGAGTCCCTGCGCGCCCACCTCCGCAGCCGCGCACCTGGGAGCCGGCCGAGGGCCTCCGCAGTCGGCGGGGTGCGTGTTGTTGTCGCGGTTCAGTGTGGGGGTGTGTCCGGCCCAGGCCCACACAAGGTCACTGTGTCAAAGGAGTCTTCCCAACACTTTCTCTTTCTCCGAGATTCGATTGCGGCTTCGAAAGCCCCTTCCGTAGGGACTTCCCTCCGCGCCTGACTCACGCTGCCTCATGCGTGTGACTCAGGCCGGCGCCGCGCCAGCGCCACCCCCACCGCCGCCCGCCCGGCCGCCGAGCCTGCCGCGGGGCGGGGGACAGGCGGCGACCGGAGGCGGGGCGCAGGGGCCGGTGCGGGGCGGAGCCGGGGTGGGAGTGGGGCTGGGGGAGGAGATGGAGACTCCGGGACACAACCTGAGAATCTGAGCTCTGGGGGATGGATGACCCGCCGCAGCCGCTGGAGGAGAGGCTGAAAGAGGGAGACTGGGAAAATGGGAGGAGAGAGATGAAGTGAAGGACATCGGCAGCCGAGAGAGCCAAAGGCCTTCTCGGAGGCCAGGCAGGCAGCGGTGAGAGGCCGGGACAAGGGACAAGTGAGAGGAAGGAGGGAGACAGGAGCGTGGGTGCTGTGCCCCTGAGCCCATCCTTCCGAGCTTTGCGCCCACCCCCGCCCAGCCTTGCAGCTGGACGCTCTAGGACAGCGGGCAAGGAACTCATGCGTCTGGCCTCCTCCTCTCTCCTGCGGATCGGATCGGATCGGATCGGAGGAGAACAGTCGTCTCCCTGCGCTTGTTACCCACCCTTCATGCACCTCCTCACTCGCCACCCATTCTGCTCTGCCCAGGCACTGTCTGCAAGGCTGACTGCTTGCCCCTCCCGGCCCGTTGCCAGCTGGCTTTCTGTGGGGCTGTACCTACTGGCAGGCAGTATATCTTAGAGGAGGTGAGAAGTCGGGCCCTCCGTCCCCTACTTTGACCAGGGCCTGGCTGCTCTGTGCCCCTCCATGACCACAGCTCCGGCACACAGCATCTGCCCCTTGCCCTTTCAGCCCTCGGAGGCATGACGACTTCTGCCATGGCTGGTCTCACCACCCCCATTGACCCCCTTCACCCTGCCTGAACCCGGTAAAGAGCCCCTCCATTGGAGCTCCTTGGAGACCCTGGGGTGGCATGCGTTTCCTGCCAGGCCTGACTGCTGCCCAGCAGGGGGTGCACTGAATGAATGAGCTGGTCAGGCTGGGCACCAGTAAATCTCAGCTCTTGCTATCATCCTGCTCTCCTTCCAACGGGGGAGGGGTGGAGAGAAACCTGACCAGAGTGACATACTACATTAAAAAGCTCTTGGAGCCGAGACCGGTGTGGCTCAGTGGGTAGAGCGTTGGCCTGCGGACTGAAGGCTCCTGGGTTCGATTCCGGTCAAGGGCATGTACCTGGGCTGCGGGCACATCCCCAGTAGGGGGCGTGCAGGAGGCAGCTGATTCATGTTTCTCTCTGATGTTTCTGGCTTTCTGTCCCTCTCCCTTCCTCTCTGTAAAAAATCAATTTTATATTTATTTATTTATTTATTTTTTAAAAAGCTCTTGAATACATATTCGGTCTTTAAATCCTCAAAGTGAGTCTGAAGCAGCTAGGAGTTATTCACTTCATTTAGATGAAAAGCATGAGGCTCCTGCCTTTGAGAAGCAACACACTGGATACAATCAGTGACAGTGGACTCTTCTTGATGGATGATGGGCCAGATTAGGGAGGAGCAGCTATCTATCTATCTGTAATATCTACAACAATGAAAGCACAATATGCTAATTAGAATAGATGTCCTTTGGGATGACCTTCTGGGCAAAGCTGGGGCTTTGAGGGAAGCCCGTGCCAGCAGCTGGGGAAGGAAGGCTGCTCTTGCACGAATTTCGTGCATCGGCCTCCAGCATATAAATAAAAGGCTAATATGCTAAGTGTCCGACAGTTCAACCAGTAGCAATAATGCGCACTGACCACTCTGGGGCAGATGCTCCAACTGGTAGGTTAGCTTGCTGCTGGGGTCCGGCCTATCCCCCAATAGGCCAGTCTGGCCGACAGACACTCCAGGAGCCCTCCTGTGGTCCCTCCCGGGCTTCAATTGTGCACTGGTGGGGCCCCTAGGCCTGGCCTCCGGGGATCGGTCTGAATCCATGCACCGGGCCCCTGACATCCCTCATGGGTCCCGGATTGTGAGAAGGCACAGGCCAGGCTGAGAGACGCCACCGGCACACGAATCTGTGCACCAGGCCTCTAGTGAATAATAATAATGATAGTAGCAGCTAAGATGTCTAATACCTCCCAAACCCCAAACAGTTCTGATACATCCTTAACTCCTTCAGTCCTACAACAACCCTAGGAGGTGGCTGCTATCCTTACTGTCTTTTTACATTGTGGTGAATGAGGCACAGAGAGGTTGAGTAACTTGTCTAAGGCCACACAGCAGAGTTGGGCTGAAGGGCAGCCAGTTTGGCTTCAGTTTCACCACTCTAACCTCTTCTAGGTACCCCCTTGGGTACCTTGGTGAGGGGCAAGCAGAGTAAGCACCCCTGCATTCCAGGAAGTGTCTTGGAGGGGAAAGAATTTTCTGGTGAGTTTCCGAAGTGACCAGCCTGCGGCTCCTGGTACAGGGTGGGAGGAGGACGCAGCAGAAAGTGACAATGAAGGGAGTAAACAGGAGCTGATAGGGGCGCCCACATGTCAGCCAGGGGTGGACTGGGAGGTTGTAGCAGGGGAAGCAGGCTGGCATTTTATAAAGGACTACTTTAAAATGCAAGGGAGACACTGTTTTTCTCCTATCAGATGACAAAGAGCTTTAAAATGCTCCTTTGCAGTGCCGGGGAGGGGCTGGTCTGACGTTTCTGGAAAGGGGCTGAGCCTGTGTAGCACTGATGAGGGGTTGGCCCTTTGACTTGCTAATCTCATTCCTAGGAATCTTTCCTCTGACATAAGTAGAGAATGAGTTATAGACTATGTCCCAGAATCTGAAATTAATCTCCTCATCAATAACAGCAGTAACAGAAGAAGGAAACAAGATACTTGCCAGCAGGTGGGAAATATTCCTTTTTAAATCTCTTTGCCACTCATGTGGCTCAGTTGGTTAAGCGCCGGCCCTGGGCACCAAAAGGTCTCGGGTTTGAGTCCAAGTCAGGGTACATACCCAGGTTTCGGGTTTGATCCCCAAACCAATTAATGTTTTTCTCTCACAGCAATATTTCTCTCTCCTCCCTTCCTCTCTCTCTAAATTCAATTAAAAATATTTAAAAAATAAAAAGAAAGCTCTTTGCCATTTCATAGAAGAAAAACAGTATTTCCCTTGCACTTTAAAAAATATATATTTTATTGATTTTTCACAGAGAAGGAAGGAGAAGGATAGAGAGTTAGAAACATCAATGAGAGAGAAACATCTTATCAGCTGCCTCCTGCACACTCCCCACTGGGGATGTGCCCGCAACCAAGATACATGTCCTTGACCAAATCAAACCCGGGACTCTTCAGTCTGCAGGCCAACGCTCCATCCACGGAACCAAACCAGTTTTGGATCCCTTGCATTTTTTAATTAAAATGAAGTATCACAGAATGTTTTATAACAATTCATATAATTTTTCAAAGTCTTAGAAGTAATAACTGACTTCATCATGGTTGCAGGGTGCAAGATTCACACACAAAAGTCAATCATATTTTCTATGCTAGCAATGAACAGCTGGAAACAACTTAAAAAGACAAAACTTTATAATAGCTCCAAAAGTAAAGAAAAAGAACAGAGCAATAATTGAGCATTACTCTAACAAAACATACGCAGGTGTCTATGCTGAAAACTGTAAAATGCAAGAAATCAAAGATGGTACTGCATCCCCAGGTTGCAAGACTCAGCACAGCGCAGAGGCGATTTCTCTCCACCCTGACCGAAATGGTTTTCTAGAGTGGCCTCGACAAGCACCGTGAACCCCGGGGGTGAAACCACAGAGACTGTCTCACGCTGGATACCGGAAGTCTGAGCTCAAGGTGTCAGCAGGGCCAGCTCTTCACAGCCTCCAGGACCTGCCTGGCCTCATCCAGCTTCCAGGGGGTGCCCGCTGTCCTGGGTGCTCTTTGGCGTCAGCTGCAGCACCTTCACACCTGCCTCTGTTGTCATATGATTTCTCCCGTGTGTCTGTGCTTCTTCTCCAATGAGGACCTCGGCACAATGGATTCAGGGCCCGCCTTATTCCACTAGGACCTCATCTTACTAATCACATCTTCAGTGACCCTGTTTCCAAATCGTCATGTTCCGAGGTGATGCATTAGGCCCATTTGGACTTCAACATGTCTTTTGGGAGACATAATTCAATCCATAAAACTGATCTATCAGTTGAACACAATCCAGCAAGAATTTTTGTAGATATAGACAAGCTGCTTCTAAAATTTATGTGGAAAGGCCAAGAAACTAGAACACCTAAAACAATTTTGAAAAAGGAGAATAACATTGGGGGAATCAGGTTATCTGATTTTAGGATTTACAACAGGACCTGCAGCAGTAATTGAGTGTGGTGCCCCGGCCAGGTAGCTCAGTTGTGGAGCGTCGTCCCGATGCACCGAGGTTGTGGGTTCCATCCCTGGTCGGGCCCATGCAAGAGCCGCCTAAAGGCTGTGTGGACGGGTGGACAGAGGAGTGGGCAACACAGATCAGTGAAACAGAACAGAGGCTCAAGACATAGACCCACACAAATATGGCTAATTGATTTGGACAAAGGTGCAAAAACAAGTCAATGGAAGAAGGACAGTTTTTGTCAACAAATGGTGCTGGAACAACTGGGCACTTAATACAAAAAAAAATTAAACTTGTTCTAAACCTCACACATTATATTAAAATTAACTGAAAATGAATCATAGATCTAAATGTAAAACAGGCCAAGACTGGTTTGGCTCAGTGGCTAGAGCGTCAGCCTGAGGACTGAAGGGTCCCGGGTTCGGTTCCGGTCAAGGGCATGTACCTTGGTTGCGGGTGAACCCCCAGTAGGGGCTGTGCAGGAGGCAGCTGATTGATGTTTCTCTCTCATAGATGTTTCTGACTTTCTATCCCTCTCCCTTCCTCTCTGTGAAAAATCAATAAAAAATGTTTTAAAAAAATAATAAATGTAAAACCTAAAGTTAAAACATCTAGAAGAAAGTGTCGGAGAAACCTCTTTATGACCCTGGGTTAGTCAGAGTTCTTGAACCCGACACAGCAAGACCCATGAAGAAAATTGGTAGATTGGACTTTATAAAAATCCAATCCTGGCCCAGCTGGTGTGGCTCAGTGGTTGAGCATCGGCCTGGGTTGCAATTCGATCCTAGATCTTTACCCTGGAGAAACGAAGCTTACGTTATGAAGAATGCTCACAGCAGCTCTAGAATCACCAAAAACCTGAAGCAGCCTCAGTTGGGGGAGTGAGTAAATGAACGGTGGAATGCCGCAGCAGTAAGAAGGAACCAACTCTTGCTACACACAACAATATGGATGAAAGAAGCCAGTCCCAAAAGGTTACATGCTACATGTTTCAGTTTATGTGATGTTCTAGAAAAGACAAACAGTGGCTATAAGAACAGAACAGCGGTTCCCAGGGCTTGGCTTGGGGAGGGGGTGCCTGTCGGGGGATGGCAAGAGGGAGTTGTGAGGAGGGTGGAACTGTTCTGGATGCTGAATGTGGGGGTTACATGTGTCTGTGCATGTAAATGTCTAGAAGTGCACCCTGAAGAGCTCGCTGTTACCGCATGGTAACTTGAGAACCCACCGCGCACATCCAGGCGGGCGGCTGTGCGGGAAAGCGGGGAGCGGTGCAGCCTTCGTGGGAGAGCCAGGTGCTGGGTCTGGGTGGCTCCTGCACGGCTCTCTGAGTTTGGCTGTCTGACAATGTTCATATAAATCTTGGGGAAAACTATATTCAGAATGAGCCTGTTTGTTTTGAAATCTATCTACACATGTATGTGTAGGAAGAAAATCGAAGCTATCACTCCAAAATATCTCTCTGAAGGGGAAAATTGTGGCAATTTAAATGATCTTTTAAAATATTTCTGTATTTTCTATAATGTGCACATATTTTATTTAGGGAGAGTATCGACTATATTTTATTTATTTTAAATGTCTTTTTCACTAACATGTCAACCCATGCTTATGCTCAAGTTCAAATGATAGATATATATAGTAACCTACATATGGTGGGAAGGCCAGCTTATTCCCAACACTGTAAACATTCTGTGCATATTGGAAAGGGTAAATCTTTTTTAAAAATATTTTTTATTGATTTTTTTTTTTACAGAGAAGAAGGGAGGAAGAGGGATAGAGAGTTAGAAACATCGATGAGAGAGAAACATCACTCAGCTGCCTCCTGCACACCCCCTACTGGGAATATGCCCGCAACCAAGGTACATGTCCTTGACTGGAATCGAACCGGGGACCTTTCAGTCCACAGGCCCACATTCTATCCACTGAGCCAAACCAGTTAGGGCATAAAGGAAAATCTTAAAGTGAATCTGTAGTTCTTCATTATTATGTCACTTCTAAAAAACTTATCAGCTCAAACATATTTCATCTTTGTTTCCCATGACCATGACCCAACAGTGACAATTTTATATTTACAAGGAAGAAAACAGCTTCAATTCTGTAAGTTTGAAGCAAAGAAGGGGCAGTAATTTTTCCTGAATCCAAGAACTGAACCAGGAAAAGGATTTGCATACTTGAAACATGGGGTCATCCTTCTTTGTTATTTTAAAAGAGAAACTATAAATGTTTATAAATATAGAAGGCGGCAGGGTCAGCTTCTGGCACAGCCACCAGCTCTCTGACTCCTCTCTGGGCTCAGCTTTCTGTGTTACTTTATCATGAAGAACAAACAAACAGAAGAGATAGTAACGCCTGGTACCCAGCAGCAGCGGGTGCTGTCTGTGGGGCTGGTGGCCCTCTCCCTGAGTGCTAACCCTCTATTTTTAGCTGAGCACATGGTGACCCTCAGAATAGACTGTTTCCTTATTTCTCTTATGAGATGTGGTCAGCACAAAATGCACAAAATGTTTTTACTTTTTAAAATGTTATTAGTTGATTTTAGAGAGAGGAAAGGGGGGAGAGTGAGAGAGAGACACACACGTTAATTTACTGTTCCACTTATTTATGTACTTACTGGTTTATTTTTGTATGTGCCCTGAAAAGAGATCAAAGCTACAGAACTGGTGTATCAGAAGGACACACCGACCAACTGAGCTGCCCAGCCAGTGCTAAGCAAATGTCTTTAAAGGGAAGGAGTGTTTTCTTTCTTTTCTCCAGTTACTCCTTTCTGAAGGCTAGACAGTGGACGTGATGGCTGGAGCACAGCAGCTATGTTAGGTCATGAGAAAGCCTTGGGGATGGAAGCCGCACATCACAGAGCAGCCAGGCGGGAAGAGCCGGGGCTGGCGGTGGCGTGCCCGGCTCGCGCCAACCCTGCCTGCCTGCCTCTGGCCTCCCGTACTTCTGTCCCGTGTAAGCATTGGTATTTTGGGATTTTGTTATAAGACAAAGTCAGTGCGGAGGCTGTTTTAGTAGTGAAGGGAGAGGCGACGGGGGCCTGAACCATGGTGGGAAGTGGATTTTTGAGACATTTGTCCAGGGCGTGCCATGCCCCATTCCCGAAGGACTGGAATGGGGGCTGCTGACTGCACTGCTGTGGTGGTCAGCGGTCTGAGCTGGAGAAAATGTGCCCGGAGAGGTACCCGTGCCCACAGTCATGCAGCCAGAAGCAGCTGGCCCTGAATGGAATGCGTGTTTATCTACTGATGAGTAAGAAACTCCTCCAAAATGCAGGGAATGGGGTCAGGGGCCCAGGTTGTAGCTTGGAGTTCACTATGAGACTACAGTTAAGATATTGGCCAGGCTGGAGAAGCCATTGCCACGGTGGCTCATTCACCTGGCTGCTGGCAGTGCTGGGGCCTCCCTGTGCCCCCCGAAAAGGTGAGTAAAGATTGATGCCACTTCTTGGGGTGGAGGGGAGAGTGTGATGAGTTCCAGCAAGGGCAGTTGGGATGGTCAAGAGAAATGCTGCCCTGGCCGGCATGCCTTAATGGTTAGAGTGTTGGCCTGCACACCGGAGAGTTGGGGGTTCAATTCCTGGTCAAGGGCACCTCATGGGTTGCAGGTTGGATCCCCAACCCTGGTTGGGGTGCATGCGGGAGGCATGTCACTTTGATTTCTCTCTCTCTATATCCATCTATCTCCCCCTCTCCCCTTCCCCTTTCCCTTTCCCTTCCACTCTCTCTAAAAGAAAAAATCAATGAAAACAATATCCTCTCTCCATGGGTGAGGATGAGAGAGAGAGAGAGAGAGAGAGAGAGGGAAATTCTGTCTGCGAGGCTTGTGCCCACAGTGAGGCTCACTGAGTGCTGGGACCTGCAGACACAAAGCCGAGGGCCCCCCCTCCCCGCCATCCCTGTTGCCGCTGGAGCTGTGGTGCCTGCTCAGCCATCCAATGGGAGCTAGTGTCTCTTATTGGGTCCTTGGGAGGTTTAAAGAGGAAGCCCAGGTGAAACACCTGAGCTAGCACCTGACAGCACAATTGGCCCAAAGAAAGGTTTATGATAGTTAATTTCCTGCAAGGAATTCTCCAGGGGCTTCCCCACTGCAGACCAGCCAGTCAGGCAGCCTCCATCTATCTACCTGTGCACTCACCACGGACACCCCTGTCCTCACCCACACCCTTGTCCTCGCCCACATGCCATCCCGCCCAGCCCTTCTCCCACCTCTCCCAGCCCTCCCCGGCGGGATCTGCCTGGTGGCCTGGGCCTCTCTGGTCTCTCGGGGCTTGCCCCTGCCTTGTTCCGCGTGCTGGCATTGCGCTGGGCACAGCGGGCTGGGTGGGAAGACCAACACTAGAACAGTTTCAGTGAGGGGGTTGGCTACCTTGGCTGGGGTGGGGGGGGGGGGAGAGGGAGCCTAACTGGGCTACCAGGCCCAGGCTGGAGACAGCTGAGATGGGAGGGGGGAGGCAGAGGGTGCCTTTCTGAAGGGCTGCCCTGAGCTGAGCGGTGCACGGTGTCCCTTGCCCCCTCCAGGATGTCCTGTCAGCAGTGGGTGGTGATGGTTTTTCTCATCTGCTCACTCTAGGAGCTCAATAGTTGCCTTTGAAATTAATTGGGGATTTGAGTGTGATAAAACCCCTACTTTCCCCTCAAATATCCGTCTCTCCACCAGCTCGTTCAGGTGCCTGAAGTCCCCCTTTGGAATCAGGTCTGGTTAAGAGCCAGTGTCTCAGGAAAGCGCTGCTCAAACGTGCATGCGCCCTGTGCGGCCCTCGGGCGGTGACAGAGCAGCCCAGTGCTGCTGAACCCAAAGGACCCCCCTCCGCCACCACGGCTCAGCCACCTGTAAAACCGCCAGCGTGTCATCACCTGGCCTCGCTCCTCCGCAGGATCACCACCCAACCCCAAGTCACCCCCAGGTGGTCTGGGCTGCTTCTTAGTAACCTCACCCCAAATAACAGCTCCCCTCCCCAAAACATAGCCCTGCGAGCACCATCCTCAGGGCCCCGCTGGGCTGCCCACTTGGATGTCTCCACGTACCCCGCGGTAGGATTGCACTGGGGGGTGGAGGAGCAGCTGTGCAGGTGGAGGGAGATGGTGCCACCCACACAGCCACAGAGTCAGAGCCGGCAGGGGCTGCAACAAGCTCCTTTGCTGTTAGGTGGGCGAGGTATTTTGTCCATGGTTTTGGAAGCCGGAAAGCCCCTGACTGAGCTGTCTCGCCCTTACCTGGATAAGCCAGTCTCTCTTTCAGGAGAAAGTGCTTCCCACCTGGGCTTTTGCACCAGCGCTTCTAGGAGGAAGGGGGTACGCTGTACTGGAGCGAAATCCAGGGTGCCTCACCCGAGGCCTGGCTCAGGTTAGGACCTTGTGCTGCCTCGTACCAAGGTGGCCAGAGAGGAAGTGGTTCCACTGCTGGTTAACTGAGTGGCTCACCAGTGCCATCAAGGACTAGGCTGCGTTCAGCCTTCACCCCGCCGTGGCCAAGGGTCAGCCATGCTTTTTCCCTCATGGTCACAAGACGGCTGCCTGTCACCAAGCAGCGTGTCTAGACATGACAACGTACAGTGAAGAAGGGAACTTTCCCAGAAGCTGCCAACAATCCATCTTCATTCTCAGTGGCACAGTTATGTCACTGCTCTCCAAAATCCATTATTAAGGCCGTGTTGGGAGAAAATTAATTCTCCGCGGCTCTCTCAAGCTTCTGCACATCTTTCAGGGTGGTTTGTGTAGCCAACAGCCTCAGAACATAGAGTCCCTCCAGATCACACAGCCGATCGGGTTAGTTCCCATTTGAAAAGATTCAGGTCCCCTAAGCTCAGGTTTTTTCTTCCAAGGCAACTCACTGCAGTCCAATAGCCACACCTCACTGCAAAGGATGCTGAGAAATACAGTCTTTAGCCCATCTGAAATTTCCATTTCAATGGAAAAAGGGACAATAGATATTGGGGCAATTGGCAGTCTCTGTCAGTCACTCCAATAAAATTGGGGTTCTGCAAGGGAGTCAGGAGGAACATGTTAGAGAGGCAGCCCCAGTACCTGCACAAGAGGTTGGTGCCGTGACCCCATTCTGAGTTCCAGACAAGGAAGTGTCAGGGCTGAGTCTAGAAGCCCCGTCTGCTGTTCTGACCTCAGGTTCCTGGTTTGCCTGCCTCTGCACAGCACAGGTCAGGTGGGCATGCAGGGGAGGCCTCCTCAAAATGCTCCACTTGCTTGGCTCCATAGGTCTTCTCTCCCGATCTTTGGTTTCTTCTGTGTTTGCATACCCAGGAGCCTACCACACCCCCATGTGGGTGCCCTAGGACATCACAAGTCTGAAACTGAACTCATGACGTCAGCACACGCTGACTTCTCTTCCACTCTAGCCAGTCTCAGTGAGTGCTCCACCCTCCAGCGGACATTCATGTCGTCTTTGCAGCCTTCCTTCCACATGCACTCCAACTCCATAGCCCTGTGCCGGGATCGCTGCTGGAGCCTCTCCAGGAAGCCACCTCGGCTTGCCCAGCCATTCCTTATCACCTTAAAATAGAGGTATGATCACACTTGCTTTTAGGATAAAGACCAAAATTCTTCTTATGGTGTGGCAGCATCACCTGCCCCTCCCCCATTGCCCATATTTTCTTCTTTAGAAAGAGAACCCTTGTTTGTAGCTGGGCAGGCACAAGGCCATTTAAAGGAAGACTCCAGCCCTAGCCGGTTTGCTCAGTGGGTAGAGCGTTGGCCTGAGGACTGAAGGGTCCCGGGTTTGATTCCCGTCAAGGGCATGTACCTGGGTTGCAGTGCTCGCCTCTCTTCCTGGAGCCTCTTCTCTTGCAATGCCAGCTCAGCCTTCAAGCCTCAGCTGGATGCCACTTACTCAGGCAATCTCACCAACTGCGGTGGCACGCTGCAGTATTCACACCAGCGCAGATGATTTTTGTTTTTAATGTTTTTATTGATTTTTAGAGAGAGAGGAAGAGGGAGAGAGAAACATCGGTGTTCCATTGGCTGCCTCCTGCACCCTCCTTACTGGGTATGGAGCCTGAAACCTGGTGTGTGCCCTGACCAGGAATCAAACTCTGACCTTGGGCACATGGGAAGATGTTCAAACCACAGCCACACCGGCCAGGGCAAGCAGATAGTTTTTAAAAATATATCCCTCCTTTATATATTATTTTTTTTTTGGAAAAAAATATACTTCTTTATTGATTTCAGAGAGGAAGGGAGAGGGAGAGAGAGATAGAAGCATCAATGATGAGAGAGAATCATTGATTGGCAGCCTCCTGCACTCTCCCTTCTGGGGATGGAGCCCACAACCCGGGCATGTGCCCCTGGCCAGAACTGAAGCTGGAACTCTTCAGTCCGGAGCCTGACACTCTATCCACTGAGCCCAACTGGCTTGGGCTATATATTATTTTCAGGAATAATCGTGCCATGAATAGTAATAGTAGCTAATAAAAATGCAATGAAATGTTCTTTCATTAAAGGTCATATGTATAATCATCATGGTAAAAACAAAGTAAAATATTATAGCACAAAAAAAGGGAATAATACTTTACAATTATTTTAATGCATTCTTTTTGGCAAAAAGGGAAATGTAGCCCTAACTGGTTTGGCTCAGTGGATAGAGCATCGGCCTGTGGACTGAAGGGTTCTAGGCTCGATTCTGGTCAAGGGCATGTACCTTGGTTGGGGGCACATCCCCAGTAGGGGGTGTGTAGGAGGCAGCTAATCGATGTTTCTCTCTCATTGATGTTTCTGACTCTCTGTCCCTCTCCCTTCTTTTCTGTAAAAAATCAAGAACATATATTAAAAAAAAAGAAATGTATATGCACATCTATTGCAACGATAATAATGACATTACACAATTTGTTTTCCAGGCATCTGCAGGTTTGTCAATGACCTCATCAAAATTATCTTTGAATATTTATGTTTAAGAACTAGCTTAGGCAAATTTGTTAATTTATCTTTGATCATAATTGACCAGAGCATGTTTTTTATTAATTTTGGGGGGAAATGTTTTTTTTCTCATATGAAGCAATTGATACACAGATAGTTAAGTAAGCCTTAAACATAAGGATAAATTTAGTAGAAATTCAGAAAAAAATGAATTTCACAATAAATTCTAGAAATCACAGAACTGTCCATGTCTCTTTCTTGGGGATTGATTCTAGCAGCTTTTAAATATCTTTCCAATTGAAAAATTTTAAACAAATAAAAGCTCCACATGGTCACATCGAACTATGCTACTAATGTTTACTTCAAACCCATGGTTTAAACGAAGGGCAGTAGGACAGTAAGACAGGGTTAGAGAGGTTTCCCTGCGAAGTGTGTATGCACCTGCCCTCGGGAGCTGAGCACTGTGAGGAATGTGAGGAGTGGCTCAATGACTGGGAATTCTCCGAATTAACTTCCATACAGAACACAGTGCTTATCAGAGGGTACATAATAAAAAGGTACTAAGTTGAGACTCATATATAATATGAAAAGTCAACAGTGCCCTAGGTCTGGCTCAGTGCATATTCCGGTCAACGGCACATGCCTGGGTTGTGGGCTTGGTCCCCAGTAGGGGGCGTGCAGGAGGCAGCCAATCAATGATTCCCTGTCGTCATTGATGCTTCTATCTCTCTCTTCCTCTATGAAATCAATAAAAATACATTTTAAAAAAAGTCAACAGTAATTGAAACACTTGTTTAGGTCTTAAGCCAATGGAAGAATTTGGGGAGGAGGACTGTGTAGAATCACTGGTATATAGTGGTAATAAAAATCAGCCTGACTTTCATTTTTGAAAAAATATTTTTATTGATTTCACAGAGAAAGAGAGAGGGAGAGAGATGGAAACATGGATGATGAGAATCATTGATTGGCTGCCTCCAGCATACCCTACACTTGGGGTGGAGCCCACAACCCGGGATGTGCTCTGACCTCCTGGCTCATAGGTTCAGGCTCCACCACTGAGCCACGGGGCGGGCCAGGCTGGCTTCCACGGGCTCTTATTGTGTAAGAGTTTGATGCTGACGACCCCCGTCTTGTGGACATCAGGGCTGGTGCTCCCACCGCCCCCTGGGCACAGCCTCCTCGGTACTCAATCCCTACATTGTTTTCCCTTTGGGCACTCACCCCAAACTGCGTCTGCATCCTAACTTCATCGTCTGCTCCCCACAGGACTGCCTCTCCGTGAGGCCGCATGGTTGGCGGGGCTCCTGCAGTGCGCCCGGCAGCGCTAGGCCCTCGGGACGCACGGTGTGTGAACGTGGTGGAGAGTCTGGTGCCGAGCCAGCGCTCAGCTCAGCATGGTGGCCGGGCCGCCGCCTGCAGCGCGTTACAGTCGGCAGTTGTGAACGTGGGAAGGCCAGCGCCTTCCACATCAGCAGGCAGCTGCCTCTTCCCGAAGCCTCTGTGCGTCTCCTGCTCCTTCTGGGCCCCGGGTGGGGGTGGGGGAACCAGTTCCCGCTCCCCCAGCAGCCAGGCATCCCTGGGGCCCCCTGGACCCCAACAGAGGGCCTGGCACAGCACAAGCGTCATTAAACACTCAGTAGCCAGAGTTTATTGAGCAACTACTACACACCAGGCATTTTCTTTCTAAGAAAGTTTTATTTTCGTGTGGTTACAGCAACTCGCCAGGGTAGGTAGGAGCACTTTCATTTCACAGACAAGGAAGTGAGTCCCGAATGGTTCGACAACTTGCCCGAGGTCACACAGCCAATAGGTGCAGAACCAGCTTTATTCCGGGTCTATGGGGCCCCAAAGTCCCTGTTCCTTCCAGACTAAGGGGTGGGCCTGGGCAGGAGCTTGGACCTCAGGTTAGGCACGTGCCAGGGGCCTGGACTGACTCCTGGCCGAACACAGCAGTGAGCAAGTGGGAGGAGGGGGGGTTTCGGCTCCCAAGAATGGCTGGGAGGCCTGGGTTGGGGTGAGGATGGGGATGGGCGGCAGACATGAGCTCTAACGCCAGTGAGCTCCCATGCCGATGGCTGTGAAGCCCGGGCGAGGCATGGAGTCCTCCTGTGCACGGAGAACGGCAGGAGATGGGAGCATCTCGGAGAGATAAGAACTACTGGCCAAGGCTGGGCGGAGCTGGGCGCGGGCAGAGCTGGGCTCGGGCAGAGCAGGAGGTGCTCTGCCAATGACTATGTCTTCTCCTGTTTCTCTTTCGTGTTCCTTTTCCTCCCCTCCCTTTATACTCCAGGAGGAGCAAGGTTTACCCCAAGGGCCCTGCAAAAGGGCACGCTTCACGCCTGACGGCACCCCCTCCCCAGATCCTGGGATAATGCTGTGTCCTCCCCTATAGGTCACCCCCTCCCCAGATCCCGGAATAATGCTGTGCCCTCCCCTATAGGTCACCCTCTCCCCGGATCCCGGGATAATGCTGTGTCCTCCCCTATAGGTCACCTCCTCCCCGGATCCTGGGGTAATGCTGTACCCTCCCCTATAGGTCACCCCCTCCCCAGATCCTGGGATAATGCTGTGCCTTCCCCTATAGGTCACCCCCACCCCAGATCCTGGGATAATGCTGTGCCCTCCCCTACAAGTCACCCCCTCCCCGGATCCTGGGGTAATGCTGTGCCCTCCCCTATAGGTCACCCCCTCCCCGGATTCCGGGGTAATGCTGTGCCCTCCCCTACAAGTCACCCCCTCCCCGGATCCTGGGGTAATGCTGTGCCCTCCCCTATAGGTCACCCCCTCCCCGGATTCCGGGGTAATGCTGTGCCCTCCCCTATAGGTCACCCCCCTTCCCGGATCCCGGGATAATCCTGTGCCCTCCCCTACAAGTCACCCCCTCCCCGGATTCCGGGGTAATGTTGTGCCCTCCCCTATAGTCACCCCCTCCCCGGATCCCGGGGTAATGCTGTGCCCTCCCCTATAGGTCACCCCCCTTCCCGGATCCCGGGATAATGCTGTGCCCTCCCCTACAAGTCACCCCCTCCCCGGATTCCGGGGTAATGCTGTGCCCTCCCCTATAGGTCACCCCCCTTCCCGGATCCCGGGATAATGCTGTGCCCTCCCCTACAAGTCACCCCTTCCCCGGACCCCGGGGTAATGCTGTGTCCTACCCTACAGGTCAGGTCGCTCTGCACCGAAGCAGTCCCTAGCCCCTTCCATGAGCATGTCCACTGAACCACCTCCCCTCAGCCCTCCCGGCCCGCTGCTCACCAGACTGCTCCCTGTGCGCTGGGGCCCGGGCCGGGCGTGTGTGTGTGTGTGTGTGTGTGTGTGTCTCTGTGTGTATGTGTGTATGTGTGTGTCTCTCTGTGTGTATTTGTGTACGTGTGTGTGTGTATGTGTGTATGTGTGTGTGTCTCTCTGTGTGTATGTGTGTATGTGTGTGTCTCTCTGTGTGTATTTGTGTATGTGTGTGTGTGTATGTGTGTATGTGTGTGTCTCTCTGTGTGTATGTGTGTATGTGTGTGTGTGTGTTTCTCTGTGTGTATATGTGTGTGTGTGTGTGTGTGTGTGTGTGTGTAGTGGGGGGGTGGCCATCGGCGGGGGCCCGGGGCATGTGTGTGTGTGTGTGTCTGTGTGTACGTGTGTATGTGTGTGTGTGTGTGTATGTGTGTCTGTGTGTACGTGTATATGTGTGTGTGTGGGGGGGGCGGGGGCGGCCGGCCCAGCGGGCCGCTTGGAGGCGGAGAAATGTGGCCCGGATGGTCGGGGTTGGGGAGTCTCAGGCGGTGTTCTGGCGCCACCTCGTGGTCGTGACTGGCATCGCCGCGCCTGCTCTGAAAGGGGACGCCGGCCCGGCGCGGGGCTGGGCTGCGAACCAGCCACGTTGTGCTCTTGGGCGGTGATGCTGTGAGGAACCTCCAAGCCCAGTTCCCATCTTTCACGGGCAGTCAAGGCTCTGAGGCCCCGGAGGTCTGCGGCGAGCAGAGGGGCGGGGAAGGAAGCACTAAAAGGAGTCCAGCCCCGGAGGCGGGAACTGGGTGCGAGGACCCTCCCTGGGGCGCAGGAGACCACGGCACCCACCTGGTGGCTCTGTGTGCCATGAGTTGAATCCCACACCTTTCCAGAAGGTCACCTGAGCCCAGGCGGACACCTGGTGTGCCGACGGGCTGCAGCCCGCCTCAGACCTCCCGTCTTAGCGGTGCTCACCCACCCCCTTGCACACTGGCTTCCGTGTCTGCCGGCCGCTGGGCTCACTCTTCTCTCCACTCCTATTTTCTCCCTCGACCAAAAGAAAACCCTTGAAAATGGCAGGATTGCATATAAATGATTGAAAAAGGTGTTCATTATAGAAAGTGGGTGGGGCCTTTCCCTGGGTGGAGGCTCCCACAGAGGCTGAACAGAGCTGGTCGCCTGGACGCCAGCCTCCCCGAGAGGGCCAGGGTGAGGTCAGGAGTGAGTCCTGAGAACTTGGGGCTCCCTGCCGGCCCAGGGTGAGGCCTGTGTCTGGTGCTGGTGCCTCCGGATTTTAGGTCCCAGCGATCACCTCTGCTTGCAGGGGCAGGTGGAGGCATAAGGGTCCCCAGCTGACCAGGTGATCAGGCGTGAGGGGCCGAGGCAAAGATGGAGAGCAGGTGGGAGTGGGACCAGGCTGCCCCGCATGTCACATGCTCTATGACCACACGCACTTTATCTAGGGGAGGGCAACGGCTCTATTTATTTAAAACAGCAGAGGAGCCTGGCTGTGGTCCAGCTGTTCCCTCTGCCCGATGCCCCCTGGGTCCCCGGCCTCTCCTTGTCCACCTTCCGGGAGTCCTTGTCCCTCTGCTGTGAGGACCCGACGTCGTCCTTGGTTTACCCCTTCCTCCTGGTGGAGCACAGCCTCTAACTCTCGAAGGGCTGGGGCAGGCCCCCACATGTCAGTCCCCTCGCCCCTGGTGGCCCGGCTGCTATGAACTAACTTGGTGGGGGGACACACGTATCTTCAGAATGTCCACGGGCCGTGTGCCGCCTTGCTCCCAATGTCTCCATGGAGCTGTCTGAGGCCAGCCCAGCTCCTGACCCTTTAAGGAAGATGTGACCTAGTTTTCCTCCCCAGAAGCTTGTAGAATATCGGTGTCTGCGACTTCACGTGATGGGCTCTGGGGATGGATTTTTATCCATTGAGTAGGCACCTGACCGGCCATTTAGCCTGAAAATTCATGTCCTTTAGTTTAGAGAAACGTTCTTGGATTCTTGCCTTTTTTTTTTTTTTAAACAGCTTCATTGGGATATAAATCACATACCATACAACTCACCCATTTAAAGCATACAGTTCAATGGTTTTATGTATATTCAGAGAGTTGTGGAACCATCACCACAATCAATTTTAGGACATTTAAAAAAATATATATTTTATTGATTTTTCACAGAGAGGAAGGGAGAGGGATAGAAAGTCAGAAACATCAATGAGAGAGAAACATCGATCAGCTGCCTCTTGCACATCCCCTACTGGGGATGTACCCGCAGCCAAGGTACATGTCCTTGACCAGAATCGAACCCGGGACCCTTCAGTCCACAGTCTGATGCTCTATCCACTGGGCCAAACCGGTCTCGGCAATTTTAGGACATTTTTATTACCCCAACAAAGAAGCCCTGTACCTCTTAGCGGTCACTCTTCCCTAAGCCCTCCATTTCCACCAGCCTTATGCAGCCACTGGTTTACCTTCTGTTTCCATGGATGTACTTACTCTGGACATCCGTGTAAATGTGTCCGTACCGCATGTGGCTTGTGTCTGCTTTGTTCACTTAGCACAGTGTCTTCAAGGCCCACCCACACTGCAGGGTGCACCAGGGCTTCCCTCCTTTCATGGCTGAGAAATACTCCATTCTATGGACCTCCCACTCATATTTACCCATTCGTCAGTTGGTGGGACTCGAGTTGTTTCCCTTTTTGGCTATAACGTCTGAGTAATTTCTGCCCTGTTTCCCACGTTGTCTGCTCTCTCCGTGCATGTCCCACCGCTTGGATGTGGACCTCCCTGAATGGGCCCTCCATTTGAGCAGGAGGGAAAAATTGGAGATGGCTGGCAGGCAAAGGCAAGTGTGTGTTTAGCACGCATGGACACGGGAGCTTTTTTGCAGAGCCCTGCACAGGCACAGGGACCTGGTGGCTTCAGAACTGGGGTGGCAGGAGTGACCTGAGCAGGCGGCTCCTCCGTCAGCCCTGAGTGGAAACCCAGCAACACCCTGGAGAAAGCTCACCCGCCCCAGGGCAGGCAATGCTTCCTGGGACACCCCCAAAGCAAGGAATGGGCCTGCTGGGCTCCCCATCTTGCAGGTGTCCCTCCCAGGTCACCATGGAGCCTCCTGGACTGACCTGCAGGGGGCAGGGTGGGGGGTGGGGGGCCACCGAAGGGAGAAGACCCAGCATTTTCCCTTTGCTTGAGAGTCCCTCTGTCCAGGTCCTCGAACACAGGCGGGGGGGGGGGGGGCGGCGCTGGTGAGGGCAGCAGGCCTGTGCCCTGCGGCAACTTCGCAGCAAACAGACACCGATCTCCTCATTCCCCTTGGCTTTAGCAACGCCAGGGCCACTGCAAGGTCCCTCTCGATACCTGAGGCCTCGAGCCGGGCTCCTCACTCTCCGCGTTTCTCACCGTCCACGGCACGGGGTCCCGGGGCTGCCTGGGAGCCGGCCGCTGACACGCTCCCAGTGAGCGAAGACCTCACTGGGAGAAGCCGGTTTACGGGAGGGCATTCCGGGGGAGGAGATGTACAGGTTTTAATTCTCAGCTGAGGACATGCTTTTTGTTTTTAAGTGATTTTAGAGAGAGAGAGAGAGCGAGAGAGAGAGAGAGGGAGGGAAACATCGGTGGGCTGCCGCCCGTGCTCGCCTGATGGGGAGAGAACTCGCCCTTTAAGTGCAGGGATGACACTCCCCCGAGCCCCGGCCGGGCCCGGAAGAGCAGGGCGTATCTCCTTCTAATATTCAATATAAAGCAATATGGCCTAAACAGGATGGGATTTCTTACTCTCAGATGCCAACGAGACCAGAGGTGAGGGGTCTGGGACCCAGGTTCCTTCCCTGCTGGTCTCCCACCCTCAACAGGAATGAAGTAACCGCTCAGTCCCACCGCCAGGAGCGGGAGAGCCATTGTTTGAACAGGTTTCCCGGCTCTAAATCCTCTGGTCTCCGCTCGACCCTGTGTCCGGAGTGATGGGCGGTGTCTGGGCTGTGCGTGCAGTAACAGTCTGTGCGGGAGTGAGGAGGGAGGGAGGACGCAGGCTTTTCAGCAGGAAGCCAGGGGGCCATGATCTCCAGGAGCCCAGGCAGTGCCAGCGAGGCCTGTGGCCATCTGGGGGCGGGTGAGTCCCTGGGACATAGTTGGGAGTGGGTGTCAGAGAAAACGGGGTCCCAGGCAGGGACGGACGATGATTACCTCTCCCTGCCATTTCCCCTGCTTCCCCTGGCTCTCTTCTTGTTTTGCTTTAAACACATTTTAAATATATATTGATTTCAGAGAGGAAGGGAGAGGGAGAGAGAGAGATGGACAGATCATGATGAGTGAGAATCATTGATTGACTGCCTCCTGCATGCCCCCCGCCCCCGCCCCAACTGGGAATGGACCCGCAACCTGCCATGTGCCTGGACTGGGAATCAAACTGTGACCTCCTGACTCATAGGCTGGCACTCACCACTTTTTAAAAGTTGGTTTTACAGAGAGGAAGCGGGGGGTGGGGGGGGAGAGAGAGAGAGAGAGAGAGAGAGAGAGAGAGAGAGAGAGAGAGAAAGAAAGAGCGAGCGGTGGTCTCCTGCATGTGCCACAACTGGGAACTGAACCTGCAACCTGGATCTGTGCCTGGACCAGGCATCAAACATCAACTTCTGGTGACACAGGGCGATGCTCCAACCAACTGAGCCACCCAGCCAGGGCTGCTCTAAAATTAATTAAAAAGTTAATTGTGGTAAAAGAAGGCCATGTGTGTAAACATGACCATCTAACCACCTCCAGCACCTTCTGGCCACACTGTTGGCGTTCGGAGAGGCCGGCGGCCGGGAAGAAGGCGGCACACACCTGCTTCCCGTCTCCCCGCCTCTGCTCAGACACAGCCGCCAACCACAGGGGACGCAGGAGGAAGGGGCTGGCGGCTCTGCCCTGGCGAGTGCCCTGGAGCGGGGCCGGGCGCTCAGCGACGTGGTTGTAAGTCCGGGAGGTTCTGAAGCGCAGGCCCAGGGTCGGCAGAGTGGCTTCGGGCTCCGGCCCTCCTGAGGTCCCACAGGTGCCGTGGTCCCTCACCCGTCCCACTTGGCAGCAAGGCTCCCTAGTCTCGCCGCCACACCGTGGATTTGTGACTTCTCTCTTCTCTCCGTGGTCAGTGCAATTTTCTTTCTGAGAACCCACTTTTGATCACATTGATGCTCTCTCCTACATTGTTTTCTGTCTATTCATTTCTGTTCTTATCTGTCATCTCCTCACAGCCACGTTTTTGGATTTATGCGGCTGTTCTTTCTCTAACTTGGATTTGTAAAGCTTTAAAAAAATATTTTTATTGATTTCAGAGAGAAAGGGAGCAGGAGAGAGAGAGAGAAACATCAATGATGAGAGAGAACCATCGATCAGCTGCCTCCTGCACACCCCACACTGGTGACAGAACCCACAATCCGGGCATGTGCCCTAACTGGGCATTGCTTTCACTGTATCCCCCAAACTTTGATGTATTTTCATTCACGTTTATTTTTATTTTATTTATTTTTTAAAAATATATTTTATTGAATTTTTACAGAGAGGAAGAGAGAGGGATAGAGAGTTAGAAACACTGATGAGAGAGAAACACCGACCAGCTGCCTCCTGCACACCTCCCCCTGGGCATGTGCCTGCAACCAAGGTACATGCCCTTGACTGGAATCGAACCTGGGACCTTCCAGTCCATGGGCTGATGCTCTATCCACTGAGGCAAGCCGGTTAGGGCATTATGCTTATTTTTAAATTACTTTTATTTATTTATTTAAAATATATTTTATTGATTTTTCACAAAGAGGAAGGGAGAGGGATAGAAAGTCAAAAACATCGATGAGAGAGAAACATCGATCAGCTGCCTCCTGCATGACCCACACTTGGGATCGAGTCCACAAGCCGGGCATGTGCCCTCGACCGGAATCGAACCCCGGACCCTTCAGTCTGCAGGCCGATGTTCTATCCACTGACCCAGACTGGTTAGGGCTTGCTTTATAATTTTAAACAATTATAAAGTATAACGCCCAGTACCTACCCTTTTGTGCTAATCATATCTTGCTTTTCTTTGCAGTTCTACCCAAACACCTGGTGTACTAGAGTTCAGTCTGCCTGTTCCTGAGCTCTGTGTGGTGGAACCATACTGCGTGCGTTCTTGTGTTCTCAGCCCTGGTTGCACAGTTCAGTTACGATGCTGCATGTAGTTGCAGTTCACTCATTTTGATGGCCATATTGAATTTTATCGTCTCAACAGGCCATCATTTATGTGTCTAGTCCTGTGCCGATGGGTGTATGACTTGTTTCCTGTGAGGCTATCATATGCAAGGAGCCATGAGCGCTTTCAGCAGGTCTTGTGTGTGTGCGTGCGCATGCGAGTGCTGTGTGAGCATGTGCATGAGTTTCTGTGTGCATGTGTGCATGTGCGTGCATGCGTGTGTGCATGCGTGCGGATGAGTGTGTTTATGGGCATTTTCAGCAGGTTTCCTTTACATGAGTGTGCACATGTGTGTGAGCGTGTGTGAATGTGTGTGCGCACACATCTATGAGTGTTTTCAGCAGGTTTCCTGTGTGTGCATGTGCACGTGTGTGTGCCTGTGTGTGCCTGTGTGCAAGCGCACTCGCGTACCTGCATTTCTCCAGGCCAGCGTGTCCAGCCCGGAGTGGAATTGCTGGTCACGGGTTAGGCATGTTTTCTATGTCACTAGCTAACGCCCCAGGCTACCCTCATTTACACCCAGGCACCGATTTACATTTCTACCTTGGCCTCAGCCTGCACAACACTCTCCCTGTCTTTGCTTATTTGTAAATGGTTTTATTTCATCTTGGTTCTTGGAAGATGGTTGTTCTGGGCACATAATTCTAACCTGACATTTCTTTATTTTTCCGTAACGTTTGGAAGGTAACCCACGGTCTCCAGCATCTGCTGGGTCTGGTGGGCCTGTCCTTGCCGGGGCTGCTCCGAGACCTCTGCCTTCGGTGTCCTGCGGCCTCCCTCCAGGCATCTCGGCGGCGGTTTGTCTTCGTTCGGCTCCTTGGAGCATGTGTTCTTGGCGGATTTATGTTGTCACTTGTCACCTCTCATTTCATTTCCTTCTTTTTGTCCATTCTCTTTTTCAGAGATTCTGATCGATATATGTAAGAGTTTCTTATTCTATCTTCCAGTTCTCTTAAAATCTCTTCAAAACATCATTTCCTTGCCTCTTCGTGCTATTTGTCAGATAATATCTTCAGCTCACTATTTCTCTCTTCAACTGTGTCTAATATGCCTTTAACAAGTTTTTAATTTCAACCATTATGTTGTTTATTTCTTTCATTCCCATTTTATTTATTTATTTCTTTCTTTCTTTCTTTCTTTCTTTCTTTCTTTCTTTCTTTCTTTCTTTCTTTCTTTCTTTATTTATTTTTTACAGAGTGGAAGGAAGAGGGATAGAAAGTCAGAAACATCTATGAGAGAGAAACATCGATCAGCTGCCTCTTGCACACCCCCTACTGGGGATGTGCCCACAGCCAAGGTACATGCCCTTGCCGGGATCGAACCCGGGACCCTTCAGTCCATAGTCTGTCCTTCTATCCACCGAGCCAAACCGGTCTTGGCTTTCATTTCCATTTTAATTAAATAATTAAATAATTAATTAATTGTGTTAATCCTCACCCGAGGATATTTCTTCCTTTGATTCTTTTGGAGCGTGGAAAGGGGGAGGGGGAGAGGGAGAAAGAGGAAAGAGAAACATTGATTCAAAAGACACATCGATCACCTTCCCCACATGCCTCAGCCAGGGCTGGGGATTGAACCTGCAACCCAGGTACATACCCTTGACCAGGAATCAAAACCCCCCCCCCCACCCTTTGGTGCGTGGGCTGATGCTCTAACCACTGAACAATGCCGGCCGGGGCTTGAAGTTTCATTTTTATTTTGTTTATTTTTTATTTAAAAAATCTTTATTGTTGAAATTGTTACAGATGTCCCTCTTTCCCCTCCTCCCAACTGGCCCTCTACACCCCGTTCCTGCCCCACCCCAGGCCTTTGCCACTCTATTATCTGTGTCCATAGGTAATACATATATGCATATATGATCTTTGTTTAATCTCCCCCCGCCTTACCTCTGAGAATCAGTCTGTTCCATTTCCATGTCTCTGATTCTATGTTATTCACAAGTTTATTCTATTAATTAGATTTCTTATTCATTTATTTTGATTTTTAGATTAAATTGTTGATAGGTATGTATTGATATATGTATCTTATCATTTTGTTGTTCATATTTTTTATCTTTTTTCTTCTTCCTCTTCTTTTTATTATTATTATTTTTAAAATAAATCTTTATTGTTCAGATTATTACAATGTTCCTTTTTCCCCCCATAGCTCCCCTCCCCCCAGTACCCATCCACCCTCTGCCCTTACTTCCCCCCTCTCCCCTCCTCATCGATAGGTGTACAATTTTTGTCCATTCTCTTCCTGCACCTCCCAAACCCCTTTCCCCCAAGAATTGTCAGTCCATTCCCTTTCTTTGCTCCTGATTCTATTATATTCACCAGTTTATTCTGATCATCAGATTTCTAATTCACTTGATTTTTAGATTCACTTGTTGATAGATGTGTATTTGTTGTTCATAATTTTTATCTTTACCTTTTTCTTCTTCTTCCTCTTCTTAAGAATACCCTTCAACATTTCATATAATACTGGTTTGGTGGTGATGAATTCCTTTAGCTTTTTCTAGTCTGTGAAGATCTTTATCTGATCTTCAATTCTAAATGATAGCTTTGCTGGGTAGAGTAATCTTGGTTGTAGGTTCTTGCTATTCATCACTTTGAATATTTTATGACCTGCAAAGTTTCTGATGAGAAATCAGCTGACAATCATATGGGTATTCCCTTGTAGGCAACTAACTGTTTTTCTCTTGCTGTTTTTAATATTCTCTCTTTGTCTTTCGCTCTTGGCATTTTAATTATGATGTGTCTTGGTGTGGTTCTCTTTGGGTTTCTCTAGTTTGGGACTCTCTGTGCTTCCTGGACTTGTAAGTCTATTTCTTTCACTAGGTAGGGGGAGTTTTCTGTCATTATTTCTTCAAATAGGTTTTCATTATCTTGCTGTCTCTCTCTTTCTGGCACCCCCAATAAAGTGAATGTTGGTACACTTGAAGTTGTCCCAGAGGCTCCTTAAACTGTCTTCATATTTTCAGATTATTTTTTCTTTTTCTTTTCTTTTCTTTTTTTTTTTTGCTCTTTTGGTTGGGTGTTTTTTGCTTCTTCGTATTTCAAATTGTTGATTTGATTCTCAGAATCTTCTACTCTACTGTCAAACCCCTGTATATTATTTTTTATTTCGGTCAGTAATTTCTGACTGGTCCTTTTCCATTTTTGTGGAGGTTTTTGGAAGATTCTTGGGTAACCTTATAGCTGTGGTTTTGAACTCTATAGCCAGTAGTTTGCTTTATTCCATTACTTTCATCTGTGACATATTTCTTTGTCTCTGCATTTTGGCTGTCTCCCTTTGTTTGTTTCTATGTATTGGGTAGAGCTGCTATGTCTCCTTGAGTTGATAGAGTGGCCTTGTGTAGTATGTGTCCTATAGGACTCAGCCTCCTCAGTCACCTGAGCTGAAAGCTCTAGGTGCACCCCTTTGTGGGCTGTGAGCACAGTCTTATTGTAGTTGATACTTGATAGTTGTTGGTGTCACTGGGAGGCATTGACTTCCTGGCCTATTGGCTGTGAGGAAGAGCTGCTGTGCAGGGGACACCCTTATGGAGCAGGACTTGCTTCAGTGGGGCTTTGGTGCTCACTGAGTATGCGCCTTGAGTGTGTCTCTTAAGGATGTACAGAGTTGTAATCTGAATGCCTGACACTGACCACTGGTACATTGGGTCTTGGGTCTCCAGGGAGGTGCAAAGTCAGTATTGCCTGGGGAAATCCAGCAGGAGCTACAGAGAGATCTGAAGATTCCCCTTCTTTGTATTGGGTTTGGAAGTGCTCGGATGAGGACCAGCTGTGAAGCAAGGCAGGCTGGTGCTGGTGCTGGTCTTGGATCTTTTAATGATAGGTCTGGGGCTCCCTGACACAGCTGCAGCTTGTTGGAGAGATTTTAGCTTGAGCAAGGACAGGCTATTCATATGAAAAAGAAGCTGCACACAGCTTGGCTGGGGTTGCAAATTGGATAAGGTGTGGTCTTAGGGAATCTCTGGGGCGGAGCAAACAGAAATGGCTGCCAGTCAGCCATGCCACTTAGCGGGGGGGAGGGGGAGGAATCCTAGCATAGGAACAGTGATCCCTGTGAGCACCTCTGTCTGGGAGAAGGCTGCCCCAAGTTCCTGCCCCAATGCCAGACAATCCAGTTCCTCCTCCTCATATGTTTGTGTGTCCCCCAGAGCCTTGCCCTGGTGCTGGAGCTCAGAGGAAGCAGGACCTTGTAAGTTCAGTTTGTGAACTTACAGCCTTTTTACGAGGAACAGCTGGTCTCTAGCGGCCTCTGTGTTACTGAGCCCCAATCCACATGGTTTTTACAGTCCGTAGTACTTATTGCCCCTGGGGACTTCTTTTCCCAGCTCTGGAACCCTGGGCTGAGGGTCTGGTGTGGGGGTGGGGCCCCTTGCTTGCCAGAAGCCGATCATTGTTTTAATAATAGAGAGCTATGGACAGGGAGTTTGGAGGGCTGGTCAGCCTTGATTGCTCTGAGGGGTTGGATGGAGCTGGTTCCTGGGATGTTTGTGGTTGAAGCAGCCCCCACCTGTTAGTCCTAAAAAGATTTACTGATTGGCTTTTACTGGTGTTTCTGGTCTGTATCTGGGATATGGCTGTATCTTATGATTTTAATATTTTTTATGTTAATTTTTAAATTTAATTTTTTTATTTTTAAGTTTAATCTTTATTGTTCAGTTTATTAATTACATTGATCCCCTTTTTCCCCTATAGCACCCCTCTACCCAGTACCCATCCCACCCTCTGCCCTCACCTCCCCCTCACTGTCCTCTCCCATAAGTGCATGATTTTTGTCCAGTCTCTTGCTGCACCTCCCACACCCTTTTTCTCCCCAAGAATTGTCAGTCCATTCCCTCTCTATGTCTATGATTCTGTTATATTCACCAGTTTATCCTGTTCATCAGATTTATAATTCACGTGATTTTTATATTCATTTGTTGATAGATGTGTATTTGTTGTTCATAATTTACACTTTTATCTTTTTCTTCTTCCTTTTCTTAAAAAATATCTTTCAACATTTCATATAATATTGGTTTGGCGGTGATGAACTCCTTTAGCTTTTTCTTATCTGCGAAGCACTTTACCTGACCTTTAATTCTGAATGATAGCTTTGCTGGATAGAGTAATCTTGGTTGTAGATTCTTGCTATCCATCATTTTAAATATTTCTTGCCACTCGCATCTGGCCTGCATCATTTCTGTTGAGAAATCCGCTGACAATCGTATGAGTGCTCCCTTATAGGTAACTAACTGTTTTTTTCTTGCTGCTTTTAATATTCTCTCTTTGTCTTTTGCTCTAGGCATTTTAATTATGATGTGTCTTGGTGTGGTTCTCTTTGGATGCCTATAGTTTGGGGTTCGGTGCTTCTTGGACTTTTAAGTCAATTTCTTTCATGAGGCGGGGGAAGTTTTCAGTCACTATTTCTTCAAATAGGTTTTCATTATCTTGCTCTCTCTCTTTTCCTGGCACCCCTATAATTCGGATGTTGGTATGTTTGAGGTTGTCCCAGAGGCCCTTTACACTATCTTCAATTTTTTGGATTCTTTTGGCTTCTTGCTTTTCAGCTGAGTGGATTTTGCCTCTTTGTATTTCAAATCTTTGACTTGGTTCTTACGGTCCTCTAGATTGCTTTTAGGTCTTTGTGTAATATTTTTTATTTCAGTCAGTGTATGCTTAATTTCTAGTTGGTTCTTTTTCATATCCTCATAGGTCTTGTTCATTTCCTCATAGGTCTTGTTCATTGCCTTGTAGGTCTCATTAAGTCCATTGGCCTTTTCTAGGAGCCTCTTAAAAAACCTTATAACCATGGTTTTGAACTCTATGTCCAGTCGTTTTTTCCCCCTCCGTTTCTTTCACATTTGATTTCTTCCCATGTCTCTGCATGGTGGCTGCTTTGCTGAATTGGTCAATTAGCTTTGTGTGGTAGATGTCCTCTAAGAAACAGTGGCTCAGCCTCCCCAGTTACCTGAGGTGGATACTCTTGCTGCAGCCCTTTATGGGTTGCACAGTCTTGTTGAAGTTAAGCCTAGATTATTGTTGTTAGCATTAGGAGAGTTTGACCTCCAGGCTAATTGGCTGTGAGGGTCAGCTGTGTTCAGATTGGATGGGCAGAGTCTCCTGGCTGAGCAGGCAGCATCAGCTCCGCCCTATGTGGCACCTGGGTCTCTGTGCTGGGTGGTAATGGCTGCAAGCACCTCTGAGAGACAGCTGCTGCCGAGCTCTACCTGCTGCCAGACAATTCAGCCTCTCCCCAAATGAGTCTGCACACCCAAAGTCTCACCCAGTGTTGTAAAACAGTGCAGTCCGATGGTTTCCTGAATGAGAGAGCAAGTCACGAGTCCTCTCTGCGCACTTGCACACCCCTGCTGTTCCCAAGTTCATGTGCTCTCTCCACAAGCTTGCCCCCTCCATAAGGTCGCAGACCTTTGGAGCGCCCGAGTTTCAGCGTGCTTCCCTACTGTCCAGTTTCACCCCATATGAGTGTGGGTTCCCCGGACCTTGCCTGGAGCTGGGGAATCAGTGCAGTGAGATGCCTTTGTCTTTGCAGCTGCCCACCCACTCTGCTCGCTTGCGCGCACACGGCTCTAAACCTCTGACTCTGCATGTATCTTCAACACTGCTCTCCGCCACTCCTCTGAGTCACAGAGTCCTATCTTTACTTTTATTTGTGGAATTTTCACTCAGCCAGTTTTCTGTTGAGTCTGGATGATGTTTGTTCAGTCGTTAAGTTGTAGTTTTGAAAGTGCTGTGTGGGGCGGCAAGATAGGTGTTTACCTATGCCGCCATCTTGGTTCCTCTCCTGTTTATTTTTTCTTTAGTTTCCATTGCCCTAAAACAGTGATGGGCAACCTTTTGAGCTTGGTGTGTCAAAATTCGCCAAAAAACCAAGCATAACCCGGGTGGTGTGTCACTTTGAGGAAAAAAAAAACCCCACATAATTTCCCGATATTTATAGTTTAAATAACAAAAATGTATAATTGTAATATATAACTGTATTTAATAAACCAAAAACTAATTATTTAACTTACCTGCTCAGTGACTTCTTTGTTCATCTGTCAGTTGGTTTCTTTTTTCATTTATTTATTTATTTATTTATTTATTTATTTATTTATTTGTTTTATTTATTTTTTTATCTTTATTGTTCAGTTTATTAATTACATTGTTTCCCCTTTTTATCCCCCTATAGCTTCCCTCCACCCTGTACCTATCCCACCCTCCACCCTCACCTCCCCCTCCCCACTGTCCTCTCCCATTGTTGCTAGATTTTTGTCCAGTCTCTTGCTGCACTTCCCACAACCCTTTTCTCCCCAAGAATTGTCAGTCCATTCCCTCTCTATGTCCATGTCTCTGTTATATTCACCAGTCTATCCTGTTCAACAGCCTATCAATTCACTTGATTTTTATGTTCATTTGTTGATAGATGTGTATTTGTTGTTGCTAGTTTGCACTTTTACCTTTTTCTTCTTCCTCTTCTTAAAGAATATCTTTCAGCATTTCATATAATGTTGGTTTGGTAGTGATGAACTCCTTTAGCTTTTTCTTATCTGCGAAGCACTTCATCTGACCTTCAATTCTGAATGATAGCTTTGCTGGATAGAGTAATCTTGGTTGTAGATTCTTGCTGTTCAGCACTTTGAATATTTCTTGCCACTCCCGTCTGGCCTGCATCGTTTCTGTTGAGAAATCCGCTGACAGTCGTATGGGTGCTCCCTTATAGGTAACCAACTGTTTCTCTCTTGCTGCTTTTAATATTCTCTCTTTGTCTTTTGCTCTTGGCATTTTAATTATGATGTGCCTCGGCGTGGTCCTCTTAGGGTTCCTATATATTGGGGTTCGGTGCACTTCTTGGACTCCTAAGTCAATTTCTTTCACCAGGTGTGGGAAGTTTTCAGTCACTATTTCTTCAAATAGGTTTTCATTGTCTTGGTCTCTCGCTTTTTCTGGCACCCCTATAATTCGGATGTTGGTATGCTTGAGGTTGTCCCAGAGGCCCCTTACACTATCTTCAATTTTTTGGATTCTTTTGATTTCTTGCTTTTTCAGCTGAGTGGATTTTACCTCTTTGTATTTCAAATCTTTAACTTGGTTCCTGGGGTGCTCCAGGGCACTTTCAGGTCTTTGTATAATATTTTTTGTTTCAGTCAGTGTATGCTTAATTTCTGGTTGGTCCTTTTTCATATCCTTGAGAGTCTGCTTTATATCCTTGAGGGTTTCTTTCATTTCCTTGTAGGACTCATTCATTTCCACGTTGGTCTTAATAATTTCTTTGCAGCTCTCGTTTATATCCTGGAGGGTGTTGTTCATTTTCTTGTAGGACTCACTCATTTCCTTTGTGGTCTTGCTTATTTCCTTATAGGCCTCGATCTTTTGTTGGAACCTCTTAAAAAACCCTATAACCGTGGTTCTGAATTCCATGTCCAGTCGTTTTTTTTCCTCCATTTCTTTCACATCTGATTTCTTTCCATGTTGCTGCATGGTGGCTGCTTCCCTGAGTTGGTCAATTAGCTTTGTGTGGTAGACGTGCTACAAGGGACAGTGGCTCAGACTCCCCGGTTACCTGAGATGGATATGGGCTGCACAGTCTTGCTGAAGTTAAGCTCAGTTAATCGTTGTTAGCACTTGGAGGGTTGACCTCCAGGCCAATTGTCTGTGAAGCTCAGCTGTGCTCAGGTTGGATGGGCGGAGTCTCCGGGCCAAGCAGACAGCGTTAGCTCCGCCCTATGCGGCCCCAGGGGCTCTGTGCCGGGGCAATGGCTGCCAGCACCTCTGAGAGAGAGCCGCTGCGGAGCTCCACAGGCTGCCGGGTTGCCGGGGAATTCAGACTTTCCCAAAATGAGTCTGCATGCGCAATGTCTCACCCAGGATCGTAAAACAAAGCAGTCTGACGGTTTTCCAAATGAGAGACAAGTCGCGGTGCGCTCTCTGCGCCGTCACGCAGCCGAGCTGTTCGCGCGAGCTGCCTTTCCACAAGCTGGGAGACCCGGCAGCCCCCGAGCTTCGGCGTGCCCTCCCACTGTCCAGTTTTCACCCCGTGTGATAGTGGGTTCTCTGGACTTCGCCCAGAGCTGAAGAATCAGCCCAGTAGGACGACTTTGTCTCCCTGTTCGAGAAAACTGGCCGGTTTTCAGCCGCCCGCCCTCTCCGCGGCGTGTGCTCCAAACCTCTCTCCGGGCGAATCTTTCAACGCCGTCCGCCGCCGCTCCTCCGGGTCACAGTGTCTTATCTTCACTTTTATTTGTGGAATTTTCACTCGGCGAGCTTTCTTGTGATTCTGGAAGGTGTTTGTTCTTTCGTTAAGTTGTAGTATTAAAATTGCTGATTATGACGGCAAGATAGGTGTTTTGCCTTTGCCGCCATCTTAGTTCTCTCCTGTCAGTTGGTTTCTTTTGTTGGTCTTGATATTATTTAACTTGAGTGGGGTGGTGTGAACTAAGATAAGTGAGGGGGAGGGGGAATTCTTTAACTAACCTGCCTATTAGTGACATTTTTGTTGCTGAATTTCATTGGCTAACCCTTCAATTGAAGGTTGGTATTTTGTACACTTCAAGCCCAAGCAAGCGCTACTAACTTCATCTGTCAATTTCTTTCTTTTGTTGGTTTTGATATTATTTAATGCTGAGAATAAGGTCTCACAAGTACGTAGAGGGAAAAATTGTGAGTAAAGCCATTGCTATATTTTTCAGGGTGCTAAAAGTGTCTGGTAATCAGTTCCAGGCACTCCAAATTTCCTGTTCGTAGGGCCATTCCTCTTGATTCCCCAAGTGGCACCTTTCCAGATTCTCAAGCTTTGACTTCAAGCCAACAAACACCTGAGCCCACTTGCTGTCTTGAAATTCTGCAAGTTGCATCTCCAAATCATCAATTTGCATCCATTGGAAACCATTTAATTCCAAACTACTGTAGACTACTACATCAGGATACTTAATTATTTTTATGGTCTGTTCTAGGCTTCTAAATTGATTAAATCTATCACTGAACTGGTCAAGTAATGAGTCTAAAACATGCTGGTACTTTATATGCAAGAATTCCATTTCATTTTGTACAGCTGCACTGGCCTTCTCAAAATGCTTTGTTACTCAAGACTTGACTTACAAGTTTTAGTTTCTACATCTCGCTTGATAATTTTAAGTTTACTTTCAGAAGCTTTTATTTATCCAAACATAACGTCAATACTTTGGCCAAAACCTTGTAACTCTAAGTTCACTTCATTAATATGAACAGAGGGTGTTGACCCACTTATCATCATTGAGCTGAGAAAAGTTTCCTAGATCCTTATCCTCAAGAAATACCTTAATGTCTTCAAAGGACTCCACAAAGCGCTCAAGAACTTTTGTCTCGGCTCAGCCATCTTACATTATTGTACACCAGCAGTCCACTGTAGGTGGAATCAACCTCCAGTAAAAGTGCAGAAAATTCTCGCTTGTGAAGGGGGCGAGCAGCTATGTTTTTGTAACAACTGACATTAAGTCGTTTAAGTCGGTGAATCCTGCCTTGGCACATAAAACCTCCTGATGGATAATACAATGAAAAGGCACAATCTGATGTCCAATAGCTTCTGTAAACAATTTGAAAAATCCTATTTTTCCCCCCACCACATTTGGTGCCCCATCTGTTGTCACTGACACAACTTTAGAGATATCAATGCTTAGGTCATGGAATGTTTGTATGACAATCTTACATATTTCGCTTCCTGATGTACTTGTTGACACTGATACTAATTTTATCAACTCTTCTCTCATTGTGAGACCATCAGAATATCGACCAACAATGGCCAACTGAGGTTGTGATGTGACATCAGTAGTTTCAAGGGAGATTGAAAAATATTTACAATTACTTATGTCTCTCTTTAATTGATGTTGTATGTTTGTGTTCTGTCTCATTATTCAGTCTTTTATGATATTTCTCCTGAGTAGTAACTCATATATTCTCTGAATAATTGCATCTTTATTCTGCATATCGTGAAATAGAACTGGTGCACATCTTAGGAGAGTTTCTTTAATAAATTCTCTCTCACTGAGTGCTTTTCCATACTGAGCTATGGAGTGAGCAATGCTCAAACTTGCAGATGTTAAATTTGATTAGCCTTTTATAAATTTAAGGATGGAATTAGATTGGCTCTTATAAAGGTGTAGCTGCCTGGAAATGTATTCCTTCCTTTCATCCTCACTATTTTTCAAGAGCTGGGAATGATTAGTTTCAAAATGTCTATTTATATTACATGTTCTGCTTACTACCATTTCAGTACATAGAACGCAAAATGATCTGCCATTTTTTTTCTATAATGCCATACATCTCAGTCCATGTCTCTTGAAAGGGTCGGCTACTGCTACTATCACTTTCTTGACTTAAACTTGTTTTTTTATTTTTTGGGTTCTCCATAAGGGGGCAGTGACAGAAGATAGAATTATAGATAGCCTGTTAGCCCTGCAGGCAATTAGGGGTTAACTAACCTAACTGACTACCAGATGGCACATGTAACTGTCTTTTAGGAAAAGGCAGGGTTAACACGTAGAAATAGGGGTTAATAAGGGTGCACAACAGTAATAGTGGTGAAATGGAGTCTGCACTATGCTGCAAAATGGCGTTCCTTATATAAATTAAGATGGCTGCTGCTATTTCTAATGGCGGGAAATGGCACCCGTAGCACAGGCCCTCGCCTCTCCCAGCCTCCCCCTCACTTATCTCAGTAATGACGGTCAGTTAGAAATCCATGACACCCCAGAACAGTAGATTGGATGATGGCTGCTGTGGTTATGAGGTTGCTGGTAATGGCGATCACAGGGCCCCCAGAGATGTGTTCCCTGTGGAATTCCACTGCTCCCTGCTCCGATGGCCGGAAGTGAGGTCAACGATCCCCTAATGACTGGAAGTCCCAGAACTAGACACTCTGTGTTGGAGTTCTGTTGTTTTGGCCTACAGACCTCTGGCACAGAGTGTCTACACTACACTACAGCAAATGTCTCATCCTTGTCTACTGCACCTGGTTGTGCAGTAGCTTAGAATGAAACGTCCTTCTCGCCATGTGGCCCCACACCTCTTTGTATGCGACCACATGTGGTCGTGTGTCATCAAAAATGGCTATACATGTCAATGGGTGGCATAGGTTCACCATCGCGGCACTAGGAGCAGTATTAGTGAAGAAATTGCTTCAGAATATGTCAGAGATTTTTCTGCCTTTGGATTTCTCTGGTATTTTTATGATTTCCCTGTGGTATGTTTAAGTCCTTAATCCAGTTTGAGTTTATTTTTGTGTATGGTGTAAGTCGGTGGTCTAGTTTTATTTTTTTTGCATGTACCTGTCCAGTTTTCCCAACACCATTTATTGGAGAGACTGTCTTGATTCCATTGTATGTTCATGCCTCCTTTGTCAAATATTAATTGAGCATAGTGATTTGGGCTGATTTCTGGGTTCTCTATTCTATTCCATTGGTCTATATGTCTGTCTGCTCTTGTGCCAGTACCAAGCAGTTTTGAGAACAGTGGCTTTGTAATACAGCTTGAAATGGTATTGAGATCCCACCTATTTTGTTCTTTCCCAGGATTGCTGTGGCTATTTGGTGTCTTTTTTATTCCTGATGAGTTTTTGGAGAGTTCTTTCTAGGTCTGTGAAATATGCCATTGGTATTTTAATGGGGAGTGCATTGAATCTATATATTGCTTTGGGTAATATGGACATTTTAATGATGTTGATTCTCCCAATCCATGAACATGATATGTTCTTCCATCTGTTTACGTATTCTTCTATCTCTTTTTTTCAGTGTCTTGTAGTTTCAATGAATATTCTTATTTCCTTCTCTTAGATTCACCACCTGGTAATATTTTGCCACATTTGCTCACCTATGCACATTCAAACTTTTTTGCCTTTCTGAATCATTTGCAAGTCCTTTAGCAAATTCTCATGGGAATGAAGACATTGTACCATTATCCAGTTATCACAGTCACCCTAAAATTTAGTGGCTAAAATCAAGAACAACTACTTTGTCATCTATCTTGGTTCTGTGGGGGAGCCGGCTCAGCCCAGGTGACTGTGGCTTGGAATCTGCCCTGTGGTTGTAGACAAATGGTGGCAGGGGCTGGAGTCATCTAAGTTTTCCTCATTTACATGGCAGGTGGCTGAGATTGCCTGTTGCTTCCTCACCGCATGGCAGCTGGGTCCCAAGAGGCAGGAAGTGAAAGCGTCAGGCCTGGTCTAAAGACTGGCCAGCATCACTTCTAACATATTCTATTGGCCAAGTTGTCACAGATCCCAGACTTAGAGGATAGAGCCCATCTCCAGACTGGAGGAGTGTCAAAGAATTTGGAAGCTATGTTTTAACTTACCACTCAAAACCATACATTAATTATCAACCCAATGGTATTACCTAAAACACAGCCTATATTTAGGTTTGTCCCAATAATGTCCTTTGCAACATTTTCTTTTTGAAAGTCTGGGGTCCAATCAGATTTGTACTGCATTTAGTTGTCATGGTTCTTTAGTGTCCTAGAATACTCCCCATGCACTTTGTCTTCTATAATATTACCGTTTTTGAAAAGTCCAGTTGTCTTATAGTGCATCCTAAAGTCCGTATTTGTCTGACGGTTTCCTCATGGTTAGAGCCAGGCGAAAACGTTTTGACAGGCGTGTCTGTGACCGAGGAGGCACACCTGGGCTGTCAGTTTGTGCCTTCATTGGTGACGCTGAGCTGGGTCACCTGTAAGGTGAGGTCCACCAGCTTCTTCACAGTAAAGGTACTTTCCTTCTTTTCTCGGTTTACTGAGGTCTCAGAGTTGACTGTTCCAGGGCAACATTCCTAAGCACTTGATAGGCCCTTCAATATGTGGATCATGTTGTCTATTTCTAGAAAGTTTCTTCTCTATTTCGTGTGTGTGTGTGTGTGTGTGTGTGTGTGTGTGTGTGTGGTTATCATTGTTTGCTATTAGTTCTTTTTAAAAAAATACATCTTTATTGTTTTCAGAGAGGAAGGGAGAGGAAAAGAGAGATAGAAACATCAATGATGAGAGAGAATCATTGACCGGTTGCGTCCTACATGTCCCCCACTGGGGACCAAGTCCGCAACGCAGGCCATGTGCCCTGGACCGGATTCGAACCCAGGACCCTTCAGTCTGCAGGCTGATGCCCCACCCACTGAGCAAACCAGTCAGGTCACTATTAGTTCTTTTTATTGTTTTGTTTTTCTTCTTCAAACACTCTGATTATGTGTATGTTAGATCATCTTTATAAATCTTTAACCAGCTTTCTCTGTGATACTTTAAAAAAGTTTATTGATTTTATTTTTGTTCTCTTGACTCTTTGCATTTCTTTAATGATAGGAATGCCTCATATTTTCAGTTGAATTTAATTTCCATTGAATACTTTGTATTTTAATCTTCACTTCTGAGATGATTTTGACTTTTTGTTCATTTTCTTTCCTGAATTTTTGTTAACTCATTTTCTGCTTTCTATATTTTTGGTCCATTTTTGTTTGATGTCTTCACATTTATGGCTTAAAGTACTTTTCATATCTGCAAATGTTTGTTTAAGAATATTTAGTCCGGATTAGAGTGTTGTGTTAGAGTTTTTCTCTGCTTGGTGGTGTTTCTCTGGAGGAGAATTTTCATCAGCTGAAATGTTTTGAATCTCACTTTCTATTTCTTATAGTAGATTTGTGTGGATATTGTCTGTCCTCCCCTTCCACACTCATTGAAATATATTCTATTTCCCTTGGCCAGCAATAATAGGCATTTGGAGATCTGGTGAGGTTTGGGTGACTTGCTAGGTGTCTTAGTTCAAGAGTCCTCTTCTGTTGGTAGAGTGAAGTTTTAAAAACATTGATGATGCCCTTATTTTTGGGTGGAGGGTGGGGAGTGTTGGTGTGACGGTGTGTCTTTCTCTTCATTCGCCAAGGGACACCTTCTCCTTCCAGTCACCCTTTTACCCAGAAGCCCACAGAAGCCAGTGCTCCTACCTGCGGCGTCTCAGACCTGTTCTCAGTATTTTCTTTCTTTCTTATTTTTTTAAAAAATGTATTTTGATTGATTCAGAGAGGAAGGGACAGGGAGAGAGAGATAGAAATATCAACGATGAGAGAATCACTGATGGGCTGCTTCCTGCATGCTCCCTACTAGGGATCAAGCCCACAACTCAGCATGTGCCCATGACTGGAATTGAATCAGAGACCCTTCAGTCCCCAGGCTGACACTCTATCCACTGAGCCAAACCAGCTAGGGCTATTCTCAGTATTTTCTCACCAGGGCAGGTCTCTCTCTCTCTCTCTCTCTCTCTCTCTCTCTCTCTCTCCTCTCTCTCTCTCTCTCTCTCTCTCTCTCTCTCTCTCTATTCTCTCCCTCTCTCTCTCCCCCCCTCCCCCCCCCCGTTCTCTAATTTTATGTGTCTCCATCCAGGTTCTCGGCACCTTCCCCTCTTTTGCATGGAGTCTCTCCCTGACCCTCTTACTCCTGGGTCTAGACCTTGAGCTGTCATTTCGGATGTACATTTCCCTTCTTAGCTGTATATTCAAGTTTTTCCTGCTGTCTCCTGGTTACCCTATAGGCAGGGGCAGGGGTGCTCTGTTTGCATTCCTTGCTATTCTGCACAGCTTTGGGAGGACGGCGGATTTGGATTTTGGCAGCTGCCGTTATTCTAAGAAACCTGGAAGCCAACCCAGGTCCACTTAGTGAACCGGCAGTGACCATCAGCAAGTTACACATCAAGTAAGGTCCTGTAATTTCATTTTATTTTTGCGTACGTTGGTCAGAGCCATCCTGTTGCTTGCAACCAAAGAATCCTCTCTGTGACATCATGGTTCCTGCCCAGGCTGGCGCGGGGCTGCAGGGAGAGGCAGTGAGCTGGAGAGAGAGGCGCAAGAGCTTTGGAGCCCTGGTTTCAAGTCATCCTGAGGCCCAAGGGCAGATCTGGGAACTGGGCAGCCAGAATTCTGTGTCTTTGAGATTTTCTGAGCAAAAGACACTCCCACAGAGTGTCACTAGCATCCAGTTGAAGGACACGCACACAAGCCCCAGAGGACCGCTCACGTCCCTTTTGGCCACGACCTCCTTCAAGAGCACAGTGTCTGACTTCTCTCACTACAGGTCCCTCTGGCCTGCTTTTATACCTTGTCTGAACGGATCACACAGAATCCCGCAGAACGCCTGTTGGGTTTGCTTCCTGTGTCCAATAGTATGTCTGTGAGTTTCTCCCAGGTTGTTGACAGATTTGGGATGTATTTTGGAGTGGAAATGACAGGACTTGAGATTCGTCCAGTGGACTCAGCAGAACTTCACCTCTCTGAACTCAGTCCTTCATCTGTAACACGAGGCCATGCGGAGGTGCCGCTGGGTTCAATCCCAGCTCTCTGGGCGTCTGAAGATGGGGACCGTCCTATGTACCCCCAGGGCTGTGGTGAGGCCGGCAGGGGAGACCCCGTGGCAGAGCCTGGCACGGTGGTCTCGGGGGTGTCTCTGGATTCGGGGAGGTATCGGAAGAGGTCCCTTCCCTGCTGTCGGTGCAGGTGAGCACCACAGCACAGGAAGCTGAGGGGGCGGTGGCCCAGCTGGGAGACAGGTTTGAAATAGACACGGCTCCCCCCTCTCCCTCTACCCCCACCCTGCCTCCTCCCGAATCTGTTCAGGTAAAAACTACCCTTTCCTGGGAGGAGGCGGAGCCCGTGGACCTGCGGAGGCCGGGCCAGTGCGTGCAGTGAGGACACGCGGCCACCGGGCGGCGCTGCTGCCCTGCGACGCGCGCCCAAGGCCGGCTTGTGGGGTGGGAGCGCTCCCCTGAAGAGAGGCTCCTCACGCCCCTTCTCCCTGCCTTTGGGGTGGGGGGGCCCGAAGGGGCCCTTCCTCTTGCATACATCTTCGGACCCTTCTGCAGGGCCCCCAGAGAGAGAAGCGCCAACCCCCCACTCCTCTGCTTCCTGCCCCGCCTTTCCCAGGTGCCTCGGAGCTGGACCCCGGGTGTGTGTCAGGACCACCTCACCTTCCACCTGTGTGCACCCACCTGCCCGCCAGCGGGACTAAGCAGCGGGCGAGGGGACCAGTGAACTGGGCGGGGTGGGGGTTAAGCTGGGTCTTGAGGGGTCGCCAGGGGCTCTCTGAGTGAGAGGAAAGGGTGATTCAGGCATGGGTTGAGAGGGAGAGTGGAGGGCCCAGGGCCTGGGGTGGGGATTGGGGTGCGGGTGCAGGGGAGGGAGAGAGGACAGGATTCCTCTGGTTCCAGCGGGGTACACCTCTCACCTGTCCCTCCTTGTCAGGGAGGAAACTGCTGCGGCATGGCGCCCACCTCCCACGCCGGGGTGCCTGCAGGCGCAGGGGCTCACGGGGAGAAGGAACCTATAACCACGGAGCACATTAACTGGGGGAAGGCCAGGGTCCACCTCCTAGGAACATACGGGTCTTTATGCCCCTGGCTTCTACTTTTGTGTCCCTGAGGCTCCTCCTGCCCTGCCCCCTCCCATGCTGTCCTCGGCCGTGCCCTCTGCAGCGTGTGGGGAGGGCCTGTGCCCTGGGAAGGCGATTTGGGCGCTGCCAGAAGGCGGGGGACACTGGGGGCTGAGCCAATGCCACCGTCACCCCACTAGTCCTGCAATCCCTGGGGTCCGGCTGGAGGCTGGGGCTGCGCAGCCCTGGTTCGTGGCTCCCCTTCTGGGCTTCAGCTGCCCTCTGAGCCAGTGCAGGCCCGAGGTGGGGAGCGCAGAGGGGAGGCCCAGTGGGCTGCAGGGGAGGTGCAGGGCAGGGGGCTGGGCAGCTCTGTCCTCTGAGGCCCCATCTGCTGCCCACCCTGCAGCTCACCCACCTTGCTCCTGCCCAGCCCCCTCTTCAGTTGTGGGAGGGCCTCGTACCCTCTCCAGCTGGTTGGAGTTCTATTAATATTTCAGTTTGATGAATTAAAGATTCTTCCTACCCTCCTTCTGATGCCCCAGGAGGGAATTAAAAACGCATCCGATCCCATCAAACGCCATTGAAATGCAGCCCACAAGGGGGAGGGGGCGAGCTTTCCTTCCCGGCCCTGCTTTGTCCTCTGGGGGTCTGGGTGGTGGGTAGGTTTTTGTGGGCACAGGTGGAGGTTGAGGGGTGTTTGTGTCAATGCTGCTGCCTCAGAGGGGGCGTCCCTGTGTTCGCTCAGGTAGGTTTCTAGGTGCCTGAGGAGGTGGGGGTGGGGCAGTGGCGACCCAGCCCCAGCACTGACCACCACACTCCCCTGGGGTGCTTTCAGGGTCAGGGCAGCCTCCCTGGCTCTCCCTGAGGGACGGGGCCGCGGATACCTCAGCCTGGAGGCAGCATGAGGCTCTTGAGGCTCCAGGAGAGGGAGGCTCAGGTCACATCCATCTTCCTAGATCCCCCTTCCTCCCAGCGCTCGCTGTCCAGGAGGGTCCTATGGAGGCCCAGGGATGCAGTGGGGGATTACAAGAGCCCCCTCACCCCCTGCTTCCCAGTCCAGCCATCAGCCAGTCAGCCAGGCGGTGCGGCCTGTGTCTGCCCCAAGGGTCTGGGACCCCGGTGGAGGACAAGAGTCACTGGACACACTCGAAGGCCCCAGACATCAGCACCCCTTACACTTGGAGCCTTTCTCACTCCCATCCTTCCCTTTCATCCAAAGCAGCTCGGAGCGAGCGGCAGCAGCTGGACCCACACTGGACGGCGGAGTGGCTGGGACACATACCAGTTAGGCCACGCTGCGGGGACAGTGCTGGCCGTGGCATGTGAATGAGACGGGCAGATGGGGCGCTGCGGAAAGGGCTGGTGGGAGTGGAGCCGGCCCAGAAGGCACTGCCTTCCCACAGGCCTCTCTCCCTGTGCCTCCCGGGTGCTCCGCCGGCCCAGCCCCGGCCACTCAGCCCAGGGAAGTGGCCGGCTGGCCAGGAGGCCACAGGCAGGGCAGGAGGGGCTTTTAAATGCTAGTTGTATTTTGATATCCTGTGTGCGACATCCATCCTAATGGCATTTGGCTCTGCTGACAGGTGGAGGGAGGGCTGTAAGTCGTTTTAAACTGCAGTGTGGCAGAGGCTGGGAAGCCCGAGTCTTAAGAACACAGACGGGAAAGCGGGGAGGGAAGGAGGTGAGGAAGCCACTGCCTTCTCTGGGGCAGCGGCCAGCCATTCGCGTGCTAACCAGGGAACACTTCTTGGGCACCTCCTGCATGCTGGCGTCTCAGCCTGGGGTGAGAGGCTCTGTTGGGGTGCGGCATGGACTCTCTGCTCTTCTGAACCCCGCTCCTCGGTCGGGGCTAAGCGGCCGACCTCCCCCACCGACCCCAGCCTCACTGCCCCTCCCTTCCTGGCCAACCCTGGTGTCCCCCCTTCTTTTCCTTCCCCGTGTCCCCTCCCTCTTCAGCCCTCCAGGTGGGGAAATGAGGCTGATGGAGGGAAGGGGCCGCATCATCTTTCAGGCCAGGGGGCTCCAGAGCAGACGGAAGAAGCTAAAGTTGACCTGAAGTTACTAGTCTCCCTTCACCTGCCCCACCCACAGCGCCTCCTCTGTGCACACTGGAAGGTGGAAGAGCCAGAGACTCCAGCCTAGCCTTCACCCCTGCCCTGCACCCCCATTTTGTGGGGCACCATGTTACCCCCCTCTGTCCTAACCTTCTGTGCCTCCTCCCCCGTCCGGCTTCTGGTTTCAGGGAGATGAGCTCAGGATCCGCCCTGCGCGGCCAGCCTCCCTCTCTGCTGGCGGTGGTGGAGGGCACCTGGCCGCTGCGCACCGGGAAAGCGCTGGGTCCGGTGGACGATTACAGGTGCACAGACCCACTTAGGCACTTACAGGGACACAGGGTGCGAGTGTTGCACATTATGCAGCACACCCAGAGCCTGGGCGGTGTTCCTCAGTGAGACCGAGTCTCCCCCCTGTCTCCCCACCCCCTTTCCCATCAGCTTCTGTGGCTGAGTTTGCAGAGAACTTATGGCCAAGGTGTGGTTTTCCAAATATTTTGGATTTTGAAACTGTGATAAGGGATTGTGGCTTTAGCCAAGTCACCACTTCAAGCCGAAGATGTGAGGAATCTCTAGGGGTGCAGGAGGGTCCCTGGAGATTAGACCCGTACAGGCCTAAAGGGGGCAGACTCCGAGGCGCCTGCCCGCTAGGGGTTCAGGTGGCCACTCACTGGTGCAGCAGCCTGGAGCCCAGGCTGGGGGTTCAGAGTCCCACGTCCTTAAGACTCAATGTCTCGGTGGGTCAAAGGAGAGGGGCTGGGGTGACCCTGGGAGGCAGAGTAATGTGGACTAAAAAGAGGCCACCCCCTAACCAGGACAAGCTCAGGGGAGCTGGTAGTTTCCTGGACAAAGGCCAGTCTCTACCCTACCTGAGCCTGTCTGTTGTCCTTTTGTACCTCAGCACACCTCTCAGGGGCGGGGAGCTTCCTTCCGACTCCCCAGCACAGCACCCTCACTGTGACCCAGCCCCCCATCTCTGTGTGCTAACCACACCGCCCTCACCAGACACAGCACCCTCACTGTGACCCAGCCCCCCATCTCTGTGTGCTAACCACCTGCCCCACCAGACACAGTACCCTCACTGTGACCCAGCCCCCCATCTCTGTGTGCTAACCACCTGCCCTCACCAGGCACAGCACCCTCACTGTGACCCAGCCCCCCATCTCTGTGTGCTAACCACACCGCCCTCACCAGGCACAGCACCCTCACTGTGACCCAGCCCCCCATCTCTGTGTGCTAACCACACCGCCCTCACCAGGCACAGCACCCTCACTGTGACCCAGCCCCCCATCTCTGTGTGCTAACCACCTGCCCCACCAGACACAGCACCCTCACTGTGACCCAGCCCCCATCTCTGTGTGCTAACCACCTGCCCCAACAGACACAGCACCCTCACTGTGACCCAGCCCCCATCTCTGTGTGCTAACCACCTGCCCCACCAGACACAGCACCCTCACTGTGACCCAGCCCCCCATCTCTGTGTGCTAACCACCTGCCCTCACCAGGCACAGCACCCTCACTGTGACCCAGCCCCCCATCTCTGTGTGCTAACCACACCGCCCTCACCAGGCACAGCACCCGCACTGTGACCCAGCCCCCCATCTCTGTGTGCTAACCACACCGCCCTCACCAGGCACAGCACCCTCACTGTGACCCAGCCCCCCATCTCTGTGTGCTAACCACCTGCCCCACCAGACACAGTACCCTCACTGTGACCCAGCCCCCCATCTCTGTGTGCTAACCACCTGCCCCACCAGACACAGCACCCTCACTGTGACCCAGCCCCCCATCTCTGTGTGCTAACCACACCGCCCTCACCAGACACAGTACCCTCACTGTGACCCAGCCCCCCATCTCTGTGTGCTAACCACACCGCCCTCACCAGACACAGCACCCTCACTGTGACCCAGCCCCCCATCTCTGTGTGCTAACCACACCGCCCTCACCAGACACAGCACCCTCACTGTGACCCAGCCCCCCCGTCTCTGTGTGCTAACCACACCGCCCTCACCAGGCACAGCACCCTCACTGTGACCCAGCCCCCCATCTCTGTGTGCTAACCACACCGCCCTCACCAGACACAGCACCCTCACTGTGACCCAGCCCCCCATCTCTGTGTGCTAACCACACCGCCCTCACCAGACACAGTACCCTCACTGTGACCCAGCCCCCCATCTCTGTGTGCTAACCACCTGCCCCACCAGACACAGCACCCTCACTGTGACCCAGCCCCCCATCTCTGTGTGCTAACCACACCACCCCAACAGACACAGCACCCTCACTGTGACCCAGCCCCCCATCTCTGTGTGCTAACCACACCACCCCAACAGACACAGCACCCTCACTGTGACCCAGCCCCCCATCTCTGTGTGCTAACCACACCGCCCTCACCAGACACAGTACCCTCACTGTGACCCAGCCCCCCATCTCTGTGTGCTAACCACCTGCCCTCACCTGACACAGCACCCTCACTGTGACCCAGCCCCCCATCTCTGTGTGCTAACCACCTGCCCCAACAGACACAGCACCCTCACTGTGACCCAGCCCCCCATCTCTGTGTGCTAACCACCTGCCCCACCAGACACAGCACCCTCACTGTGACCCAGCCCCCCATCTCTGTGTGCTAACCACACCGCCCTCACCAGACACAGCACCCTCACTGTGACCCAGCCCCCCATCTCTGTGTGCTAACCACACCGCCCTCACCAGGCACAGCACCCTCACTGTGACCCAGCCCCCCATCTCTGTGTGCTAACCACCTGCCCCAACAGACACAGCACCCTCACTGTGACCCAGCCCCCCATCACTGTGTGCTAACCACCTGCCCCAACAGACACAGTACCCTCACTGTGACCCAGCCCCCCATCTCTGTGTGCTAACCACACCGCCCTCACCAGACACAGCACCCTCACTGTGACCCAGCCCCCCATCTCTGTGTGCTAACCACCTGCCCCACCAGACACAGCACCCTCACTGTGACCCAGCCCCCCCTCTCTGTGTGCTAACCACCTGCCCCAACAGACACAGCACCCTCACTGTGACCCAGCCCCCCATCTCTGTGTGCTAACCACCTGCCCCAACAGACACAGTACCCTCACTGTGACCCAGCCCCCCATCTCTGTGTGCTAACCACACCACCCCAACAGACACAGCACCCTCACTGTGACCCAGCCCCCCATCTCTGTGTGCTAACCACACCACCCCAACAGACACAGCACCCTCACTGTGACCCAGCCCCCCATCTCTGTGTGCTAACCACACCACCCCAACAGACACAGCACCCTCACTGTGACCCAGCCCCCCATCTCTGTGTGCTAACCACACCACCCCAACAGACACAGCACCCTCACTGTGACCCAGCCCCCCATCTCTGTGTGCTAACCACACCACCCCAACAGACACAGCACCCTCACTGTGACCCAGCCCCCCATCTCTGTGTGCTAACCACACCACCCCAACAGACACAGCACCCTCACTGTGACCCAGCCCCCCATCTCTGTGTGCTAACCACCTGCCCCAACAGACACAGCACCCTCACTGTGACCCAGCCCCCCATCTCTGTGTGCTAACCACACCGCCCTCATCGATGTAAAAGTAGCAAGTGTCTCTCAGGTTTACTTTTTATCCGGTTCCAGAGATTTCTGCGTCTGCTTTCTCACACTCCCTAACCCACACTAAAGGGTCCGTGCAGCCCGCTGGGGATGCTGGGACAACAAGCCGCAACCGCCCATTCTCCGGGCCCTTCCCCAGTCCGTGGAGGTTTATTTCTTGGCAATTGCCATCTGCTTGGCTCAAATACACTCTTACAAGATCTCCTCTTAGGCTGGATGTTCTTTCCTCGACAGTCTAGTCGGAAGGACTGACTCCAGGATTCGCAGGGGGCTCTGACCCCCCCCCCCCCCCCCAGCTCTCCACGCGGCAGGGACAGAGGGCTCTCGGAGAGCCGGAGCCATTCCGTGCTCTGCTGCCGACTCTTCATCCTGGAAATGTCCGGCCAGGGGACAGTTATTGTTTAAACAAACTCCCCCATCAGAGACATTTCCAGCGAATGGCCTGGCTGAGGGGGAACCAAATGGAAACCCGTCACACCCAGGGCTGAGGTGCTGGCGGGGTCAGCTCAGCGTGGGGACCACTTATCAGGTGTTCCTGCCCTGCACCTTCAAGCTCACTTGATATATGTCACAAATTTCGGATGTTCGAAGACAACTGTCTGCTCCTATTAGGATTCTTTTGAAATGGAGAAGTCGCAGAAGCAGCTTGAGTTTGAGTTGCCAGTTCAGTGGGTGGGGAGGGGCGGACGAGTTATCTCCCTCCTCGGGAGGCAGAATAACCATGGGAAGACAGACTGCAGCCGCAGGAGGGGTGAGGGCAGACCTCAGGACGAACTTCCAGGGCACAAAGGTATGAAGCACAAGTGCAGGACTTTGTATGACCATTTTCTCCAGGGCTGCCTGCCGCTCTCTCCCCCCAGTGCTGAGCGGGGTCTCCTTTTCTCTGCGCGAATCCGCACGCGGGGCTGGTGTGTTAGAGCGAGTCTCCTGCTCGCCCACCGGTGCGGGTCGGGCCAGCTTCCTTTTAGGTTTCAGGATGAGACCCAGCCCCAATGCCAGGTCCTTAGAGAGACCTGGGCCCAGCGCCATCTCTCCGTGGGGACCCACGCTCAAAGGCTGCGGTTCTCCCCCAGGTCACCCATCTCAGCGCTCAGCACGGCGGACTTGCTTCCTGCTTGCAGTCAGAGGGGGCTCTGAGTGGGACGGCTTGCTGAAGAGGGCAGCTGGGATTCAGGGCCTGGTGCCAACCGGCCCCGCCAGGCCTGGCGGCATGACTCCTCGAGGTCACATCTGATCATTCTTCTCCCAAAGAGGTGGCTCTGGAGCCCTCCTGTCCACCCAGTGACCCTAAAGCCCCAGGACAGGGCCACCAAGTAAAATTCCTTGAGGTATATGTGTCTGTGTGTATGTCTGAGGGTCTCTCTGTGTCTGTGTGTATCTGTGTATACGAATGTATGTTTCTGCATGTGTATCTGAATGTCTCCATGTACGTGTGTGTATGTGTGTGTATGACTCTGCATGCGCCTCTATGTGTTTGTCTCCATGATAAGTCGAGTCAGCCATGGTCAGCAAGAGGGTGTCCAGCAGGTTCAGATAGGCAGGGCCGGGGCTGACCGCTCTGGGGCTGGAGGCCTGGGATGGCCCAGAAGGCTGCCCAGCAGAGCGAGGCCTCAGGCTGGCAACCTTCAAACTGGACGAGTCCACAAACAGCCATCTGCCAGCCGACAGTGTTTCTTTTTTTACCCCCTGAAAAACATAGCCGCCCAGCCTTCTTCAACACAGCTGGCGGGGGGTGGGGGACAGGGTAATTATGGCCTGAGTGAAGGCAACACTGAGGCGGGGGGTGGGGGGTGGGGTGCAGTGCCTGGGTTAGTTTTGGCTCTCAATAAACAATGGCCCATTTATTTTCAATTTCATTCATTCATTCAACAAAAGGATAGTGAGGACCATATTCTGTGTGAAAATTGCAGAGGCTCCCACTTATGGGCACCGGAACACAGGACTGGGCTCTGAGAACACATTATTCATCCCCTTTCACTAGCCCTCTGGTAACTTTGCATGAATTGGACAATGGCCCCCCGTCTCCTGGGTGGGCACAGCCTTAGGACAGAGCATGTCACTGGTCAAGCCCGGTAGCCCTGCTCGGAGGCCAGCATTACAGTCCCTGTTCTACGGGAAGGAACCAGGGGCCCTGGGCAGGACTCAGGCTCAAGCGGGGTTCGGATTGAACCCAGGCAGGCAGTTCCCAAGATGTGGCCCCTCCAGGAGCGACTTGAGTTCCCTGCAAGTGCAGAGCAGCGCACCCTTGTCCGGGCAGAGCCGTGGACAGCAGGAAGTTGCGTGGTGGAAGCGTAGGTCTCTAAAGTGCGTGGCGCTGCTGTGTGCCTGGCCACCGGGCGCACTTCTCAGGTCATTGCGCTGTTCAGTTACCTGTGTGCTCCCAGGGCTGGGGATGGAGCCGGGTCTCCGGCAGGGCTGGGCGCATGAAAAGACAGGCGTAACGCGTGACGAGGCCCTCTGTCAGAGACTTCAATCTGACTGGGTAAATGAGACATGTGTTTGGGGCCATTACATGTGACAGTACAGAGAGTTTGTGCTTTGCCAACATTTCCTCATTCACCAAGCATTCACTGAGCTCACTATGGGCCAGGCGAGCGGCCAGGCACCGGACGAGCCACAGCCCGGAACACAGAGGCGGGGGCATCTGAGCGGGTCTTTGGGAAGAGGCAGGGAGGGAGACAGGGCAGACCAGTAGGTCAGCACCTGCTATTCTTAGACCCCCCAGACAGGCCCCTGACTAGTATGGAAGTCAGGGCCTGGGTTGTGAGAAGAGAAGGTGCTGAGTCTCCCAGGCCTGGGCACAGCGGAGCGCAGGGTGGCACTCTGCAGGTCAGCCAGGAGGACTGAAGGGGAGCAGGCCACGGGCCAGCCCCTCCCCCACTCCCAGGCATTGTGCTTGAGCACTCTGCCTGGGACAAGGACGGTCACACATCGCAGCTCTAATTGAAGTCTCTTCTGCAGTCTGGGAGGCGATGCTCCTGCAGCCCTAAGAGGGCCACATGGCACCCTCCTCCCTCCTCCCTGCCTGCCCATGCTGGGATTTTTCTCAGCCCTCTAGGAAGCGGGGAGCCAGGGCTCCAGCTTCTCCCTGCCCAGGGATTCTCTCCCAGGTTTGCTCCAGTCTCCTGGCCAGGGCACCTGTTACACATTGCAAACCAGAGGAGGCCAGCGAGCTGTAGGCTTTGGGGAGGGGGTTCCCCTAACCTGGTGGGGCTCTGGGGTGCCTGGTGTCTCAGTGGAAAGGGGACCCACAGGCTGTGTGACCAGGAGCAAATAGAATCGCGTCACTGGGCCTCAGTTTCCCGCGTGTCATATGCTCGAATCAAGAGTAGTGGGGTGTGCAGATGAACATGCCACACGGGGGCACACGCCACCGATCAGCGGGGGGGGGGGGGTTCTACCCACAACCGGCGGTGGACGGGGTGGAGGTGGGGAGGAGTGCAACCCCTTTGCATTGCTACGTTTTGTTGTATTTCTGTGTTCTATGACTCCACTTTTGGGGTCAGGAGGGGTCCCCCGCCACGTCCTGGGTGGGTAGGTGGGGTCGACGAGCTGACATGGCACGGCGGGAAGAGGGGAGAAAGGGGTTTCCAGGAGAGGGCGCCGTGGGGCGCGCGGGAGGGGCGGCAGCCGGCGGGGTGTGAGGTGGCGGGCGCTCTGAGAGCACCGGCTTCCGGCGGCGGAGTGCGGCTCGGTGGGCTGCGGGGCGCTCTCTCTTTAAAAGGCCGGCGGAAGCGCCACGCGCTCGGCCAGCGCTCGCGGCGCAAACTTGCCGGGCCGGGCTGGCGCCTGCTCGCGTGCGGCCGCGGCCGTGGGCGCGGGGCTGAGCGGCTGCGGGCCCCTCGCCCCTCGTGCTCCGGGCGCTCCCGCCCCGCCCGCAGCCTCCCCTCCGCGCCTGCCTGGCTCTCCCTGCCTCTCGCTCTCTCTACGGCGCGCTCTCTCGCTCGTTCTCATCCTGTTCCTGCCGCCGCTGCCGCGCGCCCGCACCCCGGTCGGCTGCGCCAGTGGTCGGCTCCCGCTCCACTCGCTTCCCAGCCCGGAGCCCTCGGTCGGACCGCGCTTCCCGGAGCCGCCTCGCCCGTTCCCTCCGGCTCGGACCCCGCGCTCCGCTGCGGCCGAAGCAGGGCTGCCCGGCGCTCCCCAACTCGCTCGCTCGCTCTCGCCGGAGCAGCCGCTGCAGCCCTGCCGCCGGCTCCTCCCCGCGTCGTCCGGGGCTCCCGGCGGCTCCGCGCCCGGCTCGGTCCGCAGCGTCAGCGCCGCCCGCCGCGGCCCGGGTTCTGGGCACCGCGAGAACCCGCCTCTGGCTGCCGCCTCCCCGCGCCCCCGACCCCTCCGCGCGGTGCAGACCTCGCCGGTGCGCGGTGAGTGGTGGCCCGCGGGGACCCGGTGGAGGGGACGGCACCCCCCGGCCTCGGGCGCGGGCTGCGGCGGGGACCCTGGGCGAGGGGAGGTGGCCTCTGACGGCTCCCGCGCTCAGGGCTCCCGGAGGAAGGCCGGCCGCCTGGAGTTTTCGGGGCTGGAGGGTCTCCCCTCGGGGCTGGCCCGGGGAGGGTCGGGGCAGCGGCTTCTCTGCGGGCCCGGGGGCAAGTGTCGCTGTGTCCGGGGTTATGTCAGGTTCCGCCGGGCCGGGGTCGTGCCGCTCTCGGGTGGCGGCGGCGGCGTTAACGCGCCCGTTTGCGGGGAGGCAGGGCTGGCGGGGAGCGGGGCATTATCTGCACCCCTTCCTCGTCGCCTCCCGGCGGGAGGGCAGCGCCAGCCCCGAGCGCTTCGGCTGCTGCTCCCGCACCGAGTACGGCTCCCCTGGCCGCCAGCACCGCCTTCGACCCCGGCCGGAGCCCGGCGGCCGCTCGCTCTTGGCCGTGGCCGGTTGGGCTGGCGCTCAGGGTCTGGGGTCTCCCCACCCCGGAATGCGGGGTCGGACAGTCTACACTGATCTCTCCGGGATCCAGATGAACTCATGCCTCGCTGTGGCAGCCAGGCGCTGTGTGTGTGTGTGTGTGTGTGTGTGTGTGTGGGGGGGGGGGTCCCCTCTGGGGTCGGGCTTCCCCGGCGCTCGGGAGCTGGGAGCGCCCCTCTGTGGAAGCGCGGGCGGGACCGGGAGGTGGAGGACCCGGCGCCCCCGCACCGGGCGGTCTGAGGCTGTTTGTGCTGAGATGCGAGGCAGTGGCGGCGGCAGGGAGTCCTGAGGCCCAAACATACGTACGAGCGCCCCCTGCTCCCAGGCCACGAGTGACACCCCCGCCTTTAGACTTTTGGTCCTTTTTGGAGGCAGCCTCTTGCTGCTTTCCCCTCTCTCGTCAGCATCTCTGCCCCTCGTGCGGGAGAAAGCTGCTTTGCAGTATTGAGCTGGGTTCGCCTAGTGGGGTGCCCGAAGCTACGTGTCTGATGGAGCGGTTAGTCCATCTACCCTTCTTGTAGTCTGGCAAGAAGGCCTCTGGGATGGGGGAGGAAGGCGTGTGTGTGTGTGTGTGTGTGTGTGTGTGTGTGTGTGTGTGGCGGGGGTGTGCGTGCTCCATCATAGTCCCTCCCTGCCACATTCTAGGGTGAGAATGGGGCTCAGGTAGGCAGCCGGCCAGTGCTCTGAGTCTCCCCACAGCGCATCCGGTTCCCACAGCCTCGCAACCCCGGGGCCAGCTCACTGTGGAAGTAATGACTGTTCTAATTCCCACCCACCCCTCCCCATGCTGTGGCCGGGGTCTGTCCCACGCCCCCCCCCCACCCCCCCGCCTGGATCCACATGGGATGCTGGGCTGCCCAGGCCCTGTGTACGCACTCTCAGCTCTTAGAGGCTCAGGGCCAAAGTGGAGAGAACTCCATGAAGAGGCGAGGACCTCAGGTGCTTTCCTGAGGTGGTAGAGACAGTCCCCACTGAGGGCTCTGGAGGCTCCTGGGTGTGGTCACCCACTGGCGGGCCCTGGGGACTAGTGGTGAGGGCCTGGCTACTGTGGAGAGTGGAGTCAGAGCCCCCGCCCCCACTGGCCAGCGCTTCCTAGAGGGCCTCAGGCAGACTTGTCCTTGGACGGGGCTGGGGCCTTTGAAGGTGGCACCCCTGAGCCTCTGCTTAGCCCTGGACATGCCTGCCCACTTGTGAATTTGGTGACCAAATTCATCTGCCCCCAGTTTTGTCTTCACCTGACCCCAGTTTTGTCCTTTTAGGCATCAACTTTCCCCCACCTGTCAACACCCGCACACCTCTCAGAGATGAAGACAGTTACCCCTCTTGAGAGCTTAGCCACTTCAGGGGCTACCCCTGCCTTGGACCTTTGTGTTTAAGAGAGACCCCGAGAGGAAGATGGCAATGGTTAACCTGAAGGAATGCTCTCTGATGGTGGTACGGGTTTTCAGAGATGTATGGGGCGTAGGGGGGCATGCAGCGTGTCATGCAGAAGGGGAGGTGGAGGCAGTAGACGTGGGAGTGCAGTAGGAGCTGAGCTGCTTTTTTGGCCTCAGTGGCCTAGCATGGGCCCCTCCCCCCACTCCCTTCCTCTGGGTGGCTTCAGGCTTCGTATCTGTTGGAGGCGGCCGTCCTGGAGGGAGCCCTGGCATAGCAGCCGGCAGGCAGCCAAGGTAGGTGAGGGCGCTTGTGGGTGAGCAAGGAGCGAGCGCATGAGTGAGCGGTGTGCTAGCCCTAAGGGTCAGAGGGTAGACCCATGGCAAAGGGCTCTGTGGCCCCCACCCTCTTCCTGGGAGGTCCCCAGCTCAGACTCCAGGATGCTTGGCCACATCAGAACTGCCCCACTACATGGGGACAGCTGGCAGGAAAAGATGGGACCAAGACCCACGGGCTTATGTGGGTTATAATTACAGCCAACAGACACATCCTCTCCCTAGACAAGTATGGAGCTGGCAGCCCCTAATTACCGCCCACCCCAAGACATCTGCCCACCCTGCTGTCCTCCTCTGCTCGGCCTGGAACCCAGCTTTCTGGTGGGCAGGCCCCCTGGCAGCCTGGGCAGCCGGGCCTGTTGGCTGGAAGTTATCTCATTTCTGCAGAGTGGGAGCAGCCTTTGCTGCCCGGAGAAGGTGTGGGGAGCTGGCATTGGGCTTTGCCCTGCTCACTGGGGCTGGCAGCGGAGCTGCTGGTTGTCCAGGCCGACCCGAGGGCCTTCTCCAGGTGGGCAACAGGCCTGGAGCAGAGGATACCAGCTTCCTGTTGCTCCCAGCCAGCCTGGTGCCGGCTCCTGCAAAGAGCAGGGACGACTTGTTTTCATGTTAACTCTGCCCTAGCTAGCAGGCGACCATCAAAAATTAATTTAGAGATTTCACTGCCTTTGGCCCTTACAGAATGCAGGCTGCCTTTCCTCTCGCTCCTGGCAGCCCTGGTTCTCTCTCTGCTGAGTCTCTGGTTTCCCAGCTCACCCCAGGTTTGTAGCTCTGTGTCCAAGCTCCATCCCCAGTCAAACTCGGGCTTCTGCCTCAGTCCCCCACTTCTGTTTCAGTGCTTGAGCTGGCTCCCAGAAGGGAGGTAGAGCTGGCTGGCACGGCCCAGTGGTTGGACACAGGAAGCAGGAGGTCACAGTCGGATTCCCTGTCAGGGCCAGGTTTCGGGCTCGATCCCCAGTGGGGGGCATGTGGGAGGCAGCCAATCAACGATTCTCATCATTGATGTTTCTATCTCCCTCTCCCTCTCCCTCTCTCTCTGAAATCAATAAACATATATGAAAACAAAAAGGGAGGTGGATAACAGGACTTGATTAGAAAAGATAAGGCCTGCCCTGCAGCCCTGCCCTCCCCGGCCCAGCCCCCTGCCTGAGAGCGGCTCTTGCAGCCTGTCTGTGTCTCTCTCGGCTTCTTTGAAAAATGAGCACCAAAAGGATAGTAAAGATCACCCTTTCCATTAAAGCCGATGACGCCTGTCAAAATGTTTTATTATTAATCTCATCATTTAGCAATCTCCCGGCGGCAGTGCGGCTTAAATATGTGCACACACATAGCCTATATAATAAGAGTACAATGCAAATGTGACCGTACCTTTGCTACGCTACCAGCCAATCAGGAGCGGGGAGCAGGGCTGAGGCGCACGCGCGCCTCTGGCACCCGTTCTGCCGCTCCACGGAGTCGCAGAGGGACCGGTATGCGTCCTGGGCAGCCCTGTCCCTCGTGCTCGCTCTGCTGCTTCGCGGGGCCCAAGAAGCTGAAGAGAAGGTGAAGGAGAAGCTGCCCCGGAAGCTGTCCAAAGAGATGAAGGTGCTGGGGAGGAGCAAGCAACCAAGAAGAAAGATTGAGCCCCCCTTTCCTTAATTATTTCAGGAATAATCCTCCCAATAATCAACCCCATCACCAACCAAGCAGTTGAGTCCCTAATAGTATATAAATTAAAGTCGGACATTAAATGTTAAGCTATGACTTTTCTCCTTATACAGAGTATCAGTTTGCTTGCAGAGTGGCTTCCTGGCTTGCTGCCAGCCTCTGCATGGTCCACACTTATGAGTTCAGGATCTATGACAATGTGAATAATTCAGATATTTATAATAAAAACACATGAATACATGAATTCACTAATGTTAATGTTAAAATTAATGGAAAAAATAGTCCTTTGAATCTTTGGTGGTTAGAAATTAAAGACTTCAAATTATGTGCAATAAACAGTAAATAAAGTTACACTGAATGGCAAAAAAAAAAAAAATAATACATTAGGGGCCAGGAAATGTTCAAAGACCTGGGAACCATTCCCAGATCAGGAAGAGAAGTCACAGGGTGTATATTATTGCTTCAAATACTGTATTTCCTACTACTTACAACATATACAATGTAATGTGTTAGATGCCTTCCTATCATGAAGTACGTATTCTCATAGGTAATACTGGTAGATATGTTATAGTTATGGCAGTATGTCATATCCTATCTATATTAATAAAAGGATAATATGCTAATTAGACCATGAGACATTCCAGATGTCCTTCCAGACAAAGCCATGGTGGTGGGGCCGAGGCAGAGGCGGTTATGGGTGATCAGGTCAGGAGAGGAGGGCAGTTGGGGGTGATCAGGTTGGCAGGGGGGTGCGGTTGGGGGCAAGCAGGCCAGCAGGCAGAGTGGTTAGGGGAGATCAAGCAGGCAGGCAGGTGAGCAGTTAGGAGCCAGTAGTCCCAGATTGCGAGGGGGTTGTCTGACTGCCAGTTTAGGGAGCAGTAGTCCCAGATTGCGAGGGGGTTGTCTGACTGCCAGTTTAGGGAGCAGTAGTCCCAGATTGCGAGGGGGTTGTCTGACTGCCAGTTTAGGGAGCAGTAGTCCCAGATTGCGAGGGGGTTGTCTGACTGCCAGTTTAGGCCCGATCCCACAGGGGTCTCAGCTTAGAGAGGATGCAGGCCAGGCTAAGGAACCCCCCACCTCCGCTCCGTGCACGAATTTCGTGTACCAGGCTACTAGTATTAAATAAACCGAGAACGCGGGCATAATGCCATTATCCAGACCCCATTCAATTAAGGACACGTTATCTGCAGTCGTTGGAAGTAGCCCGATGAGAGCCCAGGCCGTTCAGGGCTGAGCTGCGCTGACGAGCCGGTGCTGGAGGAAGCACTGCCCGCCCGTTGCTGTGATGACCGAGTCCCCAGAGGGCTCCGCCTCCCAGGCTGGGCCACCCGCACCAGGCTCAGGAGCTTTGTGTCTGGCCCTGTCCCGCACACTCGCCCTCCCAGGCCCCCCTCCGTTCCTCAGGACAGCTGCTACCCTCGGGCCTGTTTGCTGGTTGGGGCCCACGACTTGTATTAAAAACAGTCATTGCCACGGGGTGGTTTTTTTTAGATCTGAATATTGAAATAGGAATCGGGGCCTGTTCTGATTCTGAGGTTTCTGGTACGTGATGGCTTCTTAGGTGTCACTGTCCCTTCTCCATGCCTCCCCGCAGTGTGGCCTGGGATGGAGGCCCACCCACAACCCTGACTGTTCACGGCTGTGGGAGGCGGTAGAGTTCGGGTGTTGACTTGCTAAGGCAGTGGGCCCCAGCTGTCCAGGCAGTGCTGGGGTGGGGATTCTGACTGAGAAGGGGCGGCAGGGAGGAGGAGTGGAGGAAGAAAGCATTAGCAGGGAAGCCCACAACAGCAGCAGCTGCAAACAAAGACACTTGCCCACTTGGGTCTTCTGTGGGAAAACAGGATGGTGGCGGCACGTGTTGGGGGCGAGTTGGGGGAAGGAGAGGCCTGGGGTTGCATAAGAGGAAGGGCTGGTGGTAGGAGAAGATCTGGGCCAATTTGAGCTTGGTGGCTGGCCCCCCTCTGGGTGAGGGGAAGTCAGGGTGGCCATTTTCTGGGCTGAACTGGTAGAAGCAAGGGCGGAGGAGAGGTGCTTGCTTTATCCGCCAACTGCTGTGAACTGCTGCGGCCTCAGCAGGCTGCTGCCCTGGAAGCCTCAGGCGTTTCCTGTCGGAATCCCTGCCTGTCGCTGTGCTCAAGTCCACACTTCTCTGTCCACCGTGGATCTTGTGCTTGGTGCCCTCTCTGACCTCCTCCCCTGCCTCACCCCTGCCTCAGGGCCTTTGCGAGTGCTGTTCTCACTACTGCCACTCGGGATGCGCTTCTCCAGACACATGCTCATGCTCCAGTGGCATTTCTTCATTCATTCATTCATTTAGTACACTGAAGTTTTACATGTGTCTCCTTTCCCCCCAGTTGACCCCCCCACCCCCAGCTTTTAGTGTTTTGCTTTTTAAAAAATCCTCACCCAGGTATGTTTTTATTGATTTTAGAGAGAAAGGGGGGGGGGGGAGAGAGAGAGAGAGAGAGAGAGAGAGAGAGAGAGAGACATTATGTGAGAGAGAAACATCTATTAGTTGCCTCCTGTTTGCACCCCCAACTGGGATTGAACCTGCAACCTAGGTGTGTTTCCTGACTGGGAATCAAACCCCCAACCTTTTGCTGAACAGAACTACGCTCCAGCCAACCCAGCTGCCCGGTGGGCCCTTTTACTGTTTTTAATCTTCACTCAGTGCCTCTCCATAGGGAAGCCTTCCTTGCCCCTTTCCCCCAGAGGTTGCCCCTCTGGGCCATTCCCTGCCTCCCGACCGGCCTGTTTCCTTCACAGCCCCTGGGTTCCCTGAAGCGCCACTCATCTGTGTGTAGGTGGGTCTATTGCCTCTCCCGTGCCGCCCCCACTGGGACCTCAGCTGCATAGGGCAGGCGTTCATGTCCGTGCCGCTCTCAGCAGTTCCCCAGTGCCCAGAGCAGAGCCTGGCATACAGCAGACGCTCAGTGTGCATTTGGGTGACACATTGAGTCCTGGTTGGCAGGAAGGGCTGTGTTCTGTGCCTGACCACATCGAGGCTTGTAAGGATTCAGTGAGAGGACTCGGATGCCTCTGCAGACACCCTGCTCATGGTTCTGCCTTAGTGGGGTGGCTGCCATGCTGGCTCTGGGCAGGGACCTAGCTTTGTCTTACTATTTCTTGAGAATTTCCTGTGTTTTGAGCCCTGGGCTAGGCATGGGGACAGAGGTGAGGGAGGTCCTATTCAGACAGGCTCTGAATGTACTCCATACAGAGAGTTGCTGTATGGCATTAGGTGTGGAAGGAGGAGATAATGGGAACGGGAATAATCAGGGCAGGCTTCCTGGAGGAGGAAGGATCTCTTCCGGTGGCTGAGAGTCACAGTGAGGAAGCTGGGTGGAATCAAGGTGGGGGAAGCACAGGCAGCTGACTTAAAGTTTTCCCTTGTTTCCATTGGCAGTAAGCTAAAGAATTACTTTCCCCATCCCTCCCTTCCTTTCTCATTCCTTTCACAGATATTTCTTGGTGCCCAGCACATGCCCGACACAGAACCAGAGGCTTCTGAATCAGATCCTCTTTTGTTTCAGTGGAACAGGGAGGTGTGGTGTTACTGGACGTGGGAAGGTTCAGGGTCCAGGTGGTGAGCCGGAGAAGCTCCTGGAAGTGCAGGGAAGGCGACCTGTGGCCTGGACCCCCTGCTGCACTCCTCCTTGTCCTTAGAACGGGACTCAGGCTGGGGGAGTGACTGGGAGCAGGGATGCTCTTTCTATTAACAGAGAAATAGATTTCCTGGGAGAGAAGGGTGGGCAGAGCCCAGGAACCATTCACTCCCATCACATCACTCATTTATGTCCGCGAACCGTGCAGGGTTGCCAGGCACTGCAAGTTGAGGTGCAGCAATATCAAGAGGACTAGGACAGGATTCCCCTCGAGTTGTGGTCTGATGGGGAGAGGGTTGCTAGGGTTGGAGGGAGCTAATTGGTCAAGCCCTTTCCCTAAGGACCGGGCATCATGCAGGTGGAAATCAGACTGGCCTTGGCAGCTGGCACAGAGCATGGCTCCTGATGACCTGCTCCCTGAGTTCAGGCTGCAGCCAGCCCTGCCTCTGCCTGCCAGCACGGGGCCCCAGGGGTGGCTCCTGTGAGTGGGGGCCATATAGGAAGGAGGGAGAGACCTCAGGTTCTTCCTCACCTTCCCCTTGAGAGGTGGAGGCGTCTAGACAGACCCCAAGAGACTCACACTCCCCAGCTTTGCAGAGCACCTGGGCTGGGCTGGGCCCCACAGAAGCAGAGGGGACAGAAATGAAGTAAGTGCTGAAGGGACATGGATACACCGGGACGATGAGGTCCCTGCAGATCAGAAGGCTTGGCCCAAGGATGGTAGAGGATGGGCCTGGGGCAGCCCTGGAGCCCTCCTGGGGCCTGACTGTCCTCACTGAGCCCTGAGGGGCTGGCCTGTGGGGAGCCAGGAGCTGCAAGCAGGAGGGAGCCTGCCTGTACCCCCCAGCCCCAGCCCCGTGCAGGGTCATTCCATCTGCTGCCGCCCTTTATTTTGGAGTTTGGGAAAATTCTGTTCCCTTAGGTTTGGGAGAATAAAACGCAGCTCATGAGAACTGAACCGGAGTTTGGCACATCACAGCAGCGATGTTTGGATCTGGTTGTTTTGTGGTTGTGGTTCTGCCTGGCTCAGGCAGAGGGAGGATTAGGTTAGAGCCGGGGAAAGCGGGAGCCTGCTGGCAGGACTAGAAGGGCCCGAGCCCTGTCTGTGGCTCTCAGGTGGTGGAGGTGGTCGAGAAGGGCAAGTGGGCTTCACCCATCTCCCAGATCCCCTGCACGGAAGAGAATGTTCTGGAAAATGCCCTCGAGCTGTTGCCTTGTGGAGATGACTGTGTGCTCTTTCCTCCCTGCATCCCTTCCTGCCTAGTCCGTCCTCCCCTGGAGCGAGGGCCAGAGAGGGAGGTGAAGACGGTTGAGAGAGGGGGCCAGAGAGGGAGGTGAAGACAGGGTGAGAGAGGGGGCCAGAGAGGGAGGTGAAGACAGGGTGAGAGAGGGGGCCAGAGAGGGAGGTGAAGACGGTTGAGAGAGGGGGCCAGAGAGGAGGTGAAGACAGGGTGAGAGAGGGGGCCAGAGAGGGAGGTGAAGACGATTGAGAGAGGGGGCCAGAGAGGGAGGTGAAGACAGGGTGAGAGAGGGGGCCAGAGAGGGAGGTGAAGACAGGGTTGAGAGAGGGGGCCAGAGAGGGAGGTGAAGACAGGGTGAGAGAGGGGGCCAGAGAGGGAGGTGAAGACAGGGTGAGAGAGGGGGCGGTGGGAGAGGGAAGGTCAGGGAGAAGAGGCCGCCTGGGGGGAGCTGCAGCCACAGCCACCCTGGCGCTCCCTGGGAGAGGGGTTCCCTAGCTGTCCTAGGTGTGAGCTATCCTGGCTGTTTCAGACTTGGAGGGTGGTGGTCTGAGGGCTCCAGCCCCCCCCCCCCAGCACCCCTCACCCTGCTGACGGAGGCAGCCATCCTCCAGCCTCTGCTCTCCACGACTCCTTTCACTCAGGGTATTTTTACCTTTCCCTTTTCCCTGGTTCCTGTTACATGATCAAAGGAAGGAGGGGAGGCTGAAAGAGGTGGCGGTTTGCTCAGCTCTTTGGAGAAGCTTAGAAAAGGCAGGCCTGTGGGCCCGAGGAAGGGGGACCTCCCGGTCTCTGGGGAGGGAGGCTGGGGGCAGCCCCACCAGCTTGGGCAGGTCCCTGTTCTTGGGCTCCTGATTCTAATCCTGCAGTATTTGCCTTTCACCTCCCTGAGGTCCCTTTACCCATGCGGATGTGTCCGTTCGTTCTCTCTCTCTCTCTCTCTCTCTCTCTCTCTCTCTCTCTCTCTCTCTCTCTCTCTCTCCATGCTGCCCAGCCACAGGTGCTCAAGCTGCAAGGAGAAGCCAGTGTGAGCCCTCCGGGAGGCCTGAGCAGGGCTCGCAGCTGCGGTGCGAGGGCCTCCGGCCTGCGTGCACAGCTGCCCCGATGCTCAATCCCTGCGTCAGGAACACCAGGCCTGAGCTCCCAGGCCATCGGGACTGGTAGTGGCCCAGGTGGTGGCGTGTCAGGGGCCTGGGCAGCTGCACAGACTGATTCCCCGGGCTCTGTGTCGCCAGCTGAGGTTTGGTGCCTCGGCCTCCTCCTCTGGGTGTTAGGGACAAGGGTATCCCCTAGCCCATAGGGAGGTGAGCATCACCTGAGAAAGTGTAAGCAAAGCACTTGGGCCAGTGCCTGGCACACAGCAGTAAGTTGTCATTTGCTGTCATTTCTCCTCAGGGCACTGTGGGCATTTGGACAAGATGTTTCACTGTGCAGACTGTCCCCGCAGCATCTCTGACTACTGTCTTGATTCAGGCTAGTAGGTGACTCCCTCTCATCATTGTGACAGTTGACAATGCCCCTGCATTTTCCTTCAACCACCCATTTTACAGATTTTGAAACTGAGGACTCTCAGGGGACATGCCTGGCCCCCTGCAGGCAGTGGCAGGACTGTGGCATCTGTCTAAGCCTTCTCCGGTTTCTCTTTCTGAATTGCCTAGTATTGGCATTGGCAACTAGGTCCCCACATCCTCTCAGCCCCACAGCCACCTGGGAAAGAGCTCTGATGAGCTCACACGGAGGTGTGAGTGATGATGACAGCTCCATTCAGCTGCAGCCACCCCCTCTCCTGTATTTTAACAATGCTTATGCCTCCCCAAAGCACAGATGCCCAGCCCTAGGTCACAGGTTCCTGGCTTCGGGGGGGGGGGGAGGGTGGCATTAGGTAGCTTTCCTGCGGGGGCCCCCAGGGCTCCGTGTGACTGGTGCTGGCTTTGAGTCCTGGACCCATCCTGACCTGCTGTGTGCCTTTGGGATGCCACTGGGCTACGGGTTCACCTGCGGAAGGGGCTAAGGAGAATGGACAGTGTGTGCTTGGCCTCTGAGGAGCTAATGGGGAGGGAGCATTTTGATGAAGGGGTCAGATGGGAGGCCCAGAAGCTGAGGCTGGACTCCTAGGTTCCGTGCTCTCTCCTATCCTCCTCTGCCCAAGAACTGGAGCAGTCTGGGCCTCTGGTGGGGGGACTTACAAGTGGGGGGTGGGTGGCTCTGAGACCACATTCTCCTGGGAAACCTCCTAATCCAAACACAAGCCCTTCTTCCGAATGGCCAGGGAAACCGAGACATACACTGGGCAGGTGGCTTCCTGCTCTTCATTTGACAAACTCATGAGGAAGGGTCTGGGGTTGACACTCCAGCCCAGCCCTGACTCAGCTCCCAGCATTCTCCCTGTGGCCTTCTAAATTGAGGAGAGGGAGGTTGCTGGCTTTGAGCAAGGAGGTTGGGGGAGGGAAGGAACCCCAGGGGAAATTAGCCCAAATTAGCAGAGAGATGAGGAAGAGCTGGTGTTCTCTCCTCTACCCTTGCAGATAAATATTTAATCACAACAACAATAATAATGACGATGATCCTAATAGTGTGCAGTAGCTCAGGCCGTAACTGGAGCCCCACTCTCAGAGGAAGGAAGTAGGGGAGAGAGAAGGAGCAATGGAGAGATTGAGAGATAAAGATGGGCAGAGAGATGGAGGGGGAGGGAGGCTGGCTTCTCACTCAGGAGGCCCAGGATTTGCTCTGTCTGGGGTCTCTGGGCAGCTGGGGAGGAAACAGGAAACAGGAGGGTCCACCCCTGAGTCAGGAGAATCCTGACCCCCCACAGCCCCAGCTGCCCTGCAGCCATCAGAGGAGCAGCTCCCAGTGGACTCCTTCTCCAGGGGCCTGTTGGCCTTCCTTGTCTCTGAGACCCAGGAGCCTGAGTGTGTGGCCTCAGAGCTGGGAGCTGGGAAGCTGGGTGCTAGGCGATGTTCTGCTGGTCACTACCTGTGTGACTTGGGCAAAATGCTCTCCTGCTCTGGGCCTCAGTCTCCTCATCTCTAAAATGGGGTTGTGCCCAGTGGGACTGGTTTCTTGCTTCTCTGACATGTGGGAGAATGGTGAGGAAGTCCCGTGTTCCTCCCAAGCCAGTCCAGGCTGACCCTGGGGCGCGTGCTCACTGATGCCCAGGCTCCTGATGGCAGTGGGTACAGGCCTCAAGAAATGTTCAGACATGACCCAGTTTCTGCCTTAAGCTCTCCCATTTGACTCAGGTTGAGCAGCAGCCAGGAGGAAACCAAGATGAGCTTTGGAGTCTTGGCGATAACTCCCAGCGTCTCCTCACAGGCTCCTGATGAGAGATCAGAACAGCTGATGTCTTCTTTGGGCTTCTATTTGATTCTCTCTTTCTCTCTCCCTTCTAAGGTTGGTAGGAGAGCATTGGAGCTGTTTTCTCTTTGATGTCAAGATACGCCAAGCTAGGAGCACGCTCTTCTGTCCCGTCATCCACCAGGAACAGGCCTGCAGGACGTGGGGACTGTGGCCAGCGCTCTGTTGCCCCGTGGCCATTCCCTGCCATCTGTGTGCATGGCCTGTGGGGGCAACTGAGCACTGCCTGAACGGCAAGGAGCACCGGCATGGCTTACCCCGCTGGCAGCCCTCAGCCGCCCCGCTGCTGAAGCCATCCTGGAGAGACTTGTGGGGGCTGCTCTGCTCATGCTCATCCAGGCTGGGGGGCCAGGAGCCTGCCAGGGCGAGGAGTAGGGCTGCCATCCATGGAGCTCTAGAGATTTCCAAGATGCCTGGGAAGAGAGGCTGGGGCTGGTGGTGGGCCCAGCTGCCCTTTTGCCTGCTCCTCAGCCTTTATGGTCCCTGGGTGCCTTCCTCCCTGGGGAAGCCCAAGAGCCACCCCCACATGAACTCCATCCGCATAGACGGGGACATCACCCTGGGGGGCCTGTTTCCGGTGCACGGCCGGGGCTCGGAGGGCAAGGCCTGTGGAGAGCTTAAGAAGGAAAAGGGCATCCACCGGCTGGAGGCCATGCTCTTTGCTCTGGATCGTATCAACAATGACCCGGACCTGCTGCCCAACATCACGCTGGGCGCCCGCATTCTGGACACCTGCTCGAGGGACACCCACGCCCTGGAGCAGTCGCTGACCTTCGTGCAGGCGCTCATCGAGAAAGACGGGACGGAGGTCCGCTGCGGCAGCGGCGGCCCGCCCATCATCACCAAACCTGAGCGTGTGGTGGGTGTTATTGGTGCTTCAGGGAGCTCAGTTTCCATCATGGTGGCCAACATCCTTCGTCTGTTCAAGGTTAGTGGCTGCCGGTTCACTCCAGAGGTTTCCTCTACAGACATGGTGCCAGGCCTGGCCAGCTCCTCTGTCCTCCTCCCTTCCAGCTCCTCTGTCCTCCTCCCTTCCTGATTCCCAGAGGGAGGAGTGTTTCCCTTGGAGTGGCATCTGAAAACTTGGGGCCCGTCCCGTGCAGAGAACAGGCCCCGCGGGGAGAAGGTGTGGGCGGGACCCAGCCTGGCAGTGCTGGTCGTGGTGCTGAAACAGCACCTGCCGCGGGCAGCTCCTGGATCAATTCCCCTCTGCGGGCAATTCCGAATTAAGAAGGGAAAGGAAGTGCCTCTGAGCAGCAGAAGGGAGGAGGAGATTTGCAGACCGATATAGAAAAAGATGGACAGATAGAAAGATAGACAGATGGAAATAGCACTGTTTCCAGAGAGGAAAGGGATACTTGTTTTGACATTGTTTTCAAATAATTGCAATTCCCAAGAAAGATGTGTTTTTCTTCTGGGTCGCTGTGAGCCCTGCGTGGCCCTCCCGCTCCACCCTACGATTGTGGTTAGAAACTGTGTGCTGATAGGGCCACTGAGCCACAGAGCATGGAGATGAAGATGGAAAAAGGCCTGGAGCAAGCAGGCGGTCCCTGTTCTGGTGCCCTTGGCCCTGAACCAAGCCTCCCTCCCTCATTTCCTTCCTCTGCCCTTCCTCCTTGCACACCTTTCTCTCTTTCCTTCTGGAATCCTTCCCTGCCAACTCCCTTCCTCTCTTCCTGGGGCAGGAGCTGCTGATTTGCAATTCAATTGGAGCCAAGTGCTTCGCTAAGCTGGTAAAGCAACTGAAAGCTACCGGGTAGAGAGAAAAACATTACAAGCATTTTACCCATAATTATGTGCCTGCTCCTCTCTCAGAGCCTCCTTGTTTGCTCTGTGTTTGTGTGTGTGTACGTGTGTGTACGTGTGTGTATGTGTGTGAGAGAGAGGGAGGGAGGGGGGAGGGAGGAGAGAGAGAGAGGGAGGGTGAGGAGGAAGGGATACAGAGAGGAAGCCACTAGGTCCCTCCTTCACTCTGGTGTCAGATTCTCAGCCTCTGGCTGGGTTTGGTCCCTTCTCTCCTCAGTCTCCAGAGTTAGGGACTGGATTGAGAGAGGCTTGGCCCCAAGCAGGGTGGGGAGCGCTGAGCCTAGAGCCCTCTCTCCTGTACCCTTTCTGGAACCCATTTGCCCAATCCCAGCATGCATCAGTCATTTGTGCTGTGGGGGCTGGGTCGAAGTGGGGATGAATGGTGCCGAAGGTCCCTGTGCTGGGGCTGGGGCTGGGGTGGGGGGAAAGAAAGGAGGCTAGAGTAGCCCTGTCACCGCATGGGTAGGTGGGAAGTGCTTGGGCTGGCGTGGGCCTCTGTGCCATGTGGTTCTTGCCTTTGCATTTTCTTCTTGGTTTTACTCGGTGACCCAGGTGGAAACACTATTCTCATCTGAGAACAAGTGGGTGCATTATGAAGAGTGGACCCGGAGATGAAGGAAGTAGGAGACGTGGAGGAAATGCTGCCCTCGCCCGGGACAGTCTGAGCAGACGCTGGGAGGTGGCTGCTCGGCCGGTCGCTTGGTGGGATGGTTTGGGAGTGGTGGTTTGGTCCAGTCCTTCCACCTGCCCGCGTTAGCTGCAAGGCTGGGGGACCCAGAGTGGGTGGGCCGGGGCTTGGCTGTCCCAGCTGGGCCTGGTGATGGCTTGTGCAGCCTGAGGGGTCACACCAGCCTGCCTGCTGTGGCGGTGAGAACTGGGTCATCCGGCAGAGGGGGCAGTCCCCGGGCCTCTTGTCCGCCCGTCTGGGTAGGGCACGGGCCCCAGCCTCTGAGGCCGGTGCTCGGTGGGGCTGCTGCAGCTTCCGTATCTGGGCTTTTGTCACACTCCGTTTGCAGAAAGATGGTAAAACGGCCTGTCTGGGCCCTTGGGACTGTGACATTGGTGAGGGTTCCTCCCCACCATCTCCCAGAGGGGAGGCTGCACTCACAGGAGAGGGAGGTGGAAAGGTCAAGGAATTGAGAGGTGTCACTTGACATGGCAAAGGCTCTAAGAAAGGTCACTGTCAGTGTTAGACTTAAAGCGTGTTCTTGGGAACGTGGGTATTTTGGGACGAGGGGCCCGCGTGCCATGCGGGTGGGCTGTGACCTCTGTGGTAACCGTCCCCAGGATGGGGACGTCCGAGGCGGGTTGATGGGCCGGGCGCGGGAGCTCGCCAGCCTTCTCTGCTTCTCTGGCCACGTTGCTTGCGGCCTCAGCTTGCGCCTCCTCAGGTTAGAGAGAGATGAGTGGGTCGGGTGGGGATCAGGAGCCCCCCAGGCTTCGAGGAGGGGACAGGCGAGATAGGAAAGGGAGACTGATGGCTGTGGTCTGCACTCCCTGGGTCCCTTTAAACAGCGTGGGTGTTCCAGGCTGGCGACAGGAAGGCCTCTCGATAACTAAATGGATAGACATGAGAGGCTGGGCGAGAAACTTAAAAGCCACTTACAGAGGAAAGAGGTTGAACTTTGGGGAGGGAGGTCAGGAGCAGGAGCCTCAGGCAGGAGAGGATGAGGGAGGGGGCCCCTGGGGAGCAGCCATGGCAGGTATCTATTTCGAAGAGCACCATAGCGGGTCCCAGCCCACTCCTGCTCCCAACAAGGCCATTACGGGGCCTGCTGGGAACGTCTCCAAAGGCTGCAATTATGGCTCTTCCTCCCCCAAGAGGTGGGTTTCCCGTGCCCGGCTCAAAGCAGAGCTCTGGCTTTGGGGGCTAGGGGTGGTTTCCTGCCTAGAGAAAGCTAATGGGGTGCAGTCAGGGTGTGAACAAAATTCAGAACTGGCAGAGCTGGAAGGGGCCAACGCCCCCTCCTGCAGATGTGGAATAGCCCTGCTCAGGTGGCAGGCACGGCTGGAAGTCAGGGCCCAGCTCCCAGCTCCCAGCTCCCAGGCCTGACTCCTTCCAGACTGCCTCCCTGTATAAGCCGGGCTGGAAGTGGGACTCAATCCCAGGCCTTCTTTGGGGATCAGAAGCCCTGACTTTGGGAAGTCATGGATCTGACAGCTTACCTCCCTTACCTCCCTGTTCCCACCCCCTCCCTCATTCTCATTTTGGCCCTGTTCGCCTAGGAGAGGGAACATGATGGTGCGAAGAATACCTTTTGGAGGAGATCCTAAGCTTAGAGGATGTGGTCTGCACAATGCTATGTTGTGGGGACAGCCAGGCCTGGGTTTTTATAAATATTCCTGATGCATGGAATTCATGCAGGGGGCTCGGCACCTGCCCCCTCTGCCTTGGCCCCCACCACCGCAGCTTTGTCTGGAAGGTTGCCTTGAAGAATGTCCGGTCTAATTAGCATATTATGCTTTTATTATTATAGATATATTTTATTGATTTCAAAGAGGAAAGGAGAGGGTTAGAGAGATAGAAACATCAGTGATGTGAGGGAATCATTGATTGGCTGCCTTCTCCATGCCCCCTACTGGAGATCGAGCCCAAAACCCGGGCATGTGCCCTTGACCAGAACTGAACCTGGGACTCCTCAGTGTGCGGGCTGACACTCTTTCCACTGAGCCAAACTGGTTAGGGCAAGGCCTGGGTTTGAATCTCTCTTCTGCCAGGGTTACCTCACCATATCCACTCACTATATCAGTCATTTACATCATAGTGTGAACGAGCCAATAAGATCTTTTCCTGAGAGCAAACGTTGTTGAGGGGAGAAGAACATATACTAAGTGCCTTGGAAGGAAGCACTTGTCAAATCCTGGTCCTGTAGGACCACAGAGGGTTCCAGAAGTCCTTTCTTTGAATCCCTTATTCATTTTACAGTGGGGAAAAAAAAAGCAAAGGCTTGAGGAAGGGGAGATTGCACAGCATGCTGGCTAGGAATTTGGCTGCTGGAGCAGACAGCCTTTGCCACCTTGGCAAATTGTTCAGTCTGTTCGTGCCTCACTCTCCTCATTTGTAAAATGGGGATGATAATGGTCTCTTAGGCCAGGTGTGGGAATTAAGAGTTCATGTCCACACAAGGCTAGCGCAGTGCCTGGCACACAGTCAGCCCACAGGAAATGTCACTGCACAGCTTGTAGCTGGGCCTGAAGTCAGCATGGGAGACTCGTCCGTGCGGAAGAGGCTTGAGCGGGTGGGCAGGGACAGACGGTGACCTTTGGGGCTGATCCTGGAGTGGGCCACCATCTGCTGGGCCTCTGTGTCTCCCTGCAGAGTGCTGAGACTGAGCAGCCAACGTAACTTTCGGCTAATGAGATGTCATCGCTGTCACACAGTGGGGTGGAGCAGAGTGGAGGGAGGGCATGAAGGGACAGGCGGCAGGGAGGGTGGAGGGAACGCCAGCCAGCGGGTGGGTGGGCAGGTGCCCCGCTTCCCAGGAGAGGCCTGGCCAGGATGCTGGTGACTGACATTAGCACTCTGTGCAAACCCCCCCCCCCCCTCCGCCACTTGCCCCCGCACCTCAGCCAGCCTGACCTTGCAAGTTCTCTCGTCCCACCTGGGCCAGTAAGTGCTGGAAAGGCTCATGGCTGCTCCAGAGAAAGCTGCCTGCCTGGTGCTCGGCTGGTCTGCTCCTCAGTGCCTAGCCCGGGCTCCCGGGGGTACTTTGTGGCTTAGCTAACACCGGCTCTTCTGTTGAGGATGTGGGTTTTGTGTCTTCCAAGTATTCTCATTGCACAACGAAGAGGAACTTTCAAGAGAGGCCAGCTTGGCCATCTTCCTGGAAGGCAGCTCCACCCTCCCCGTGCCCAGGCCGGCACACCTGGCGGCCCTTGACCGCCCTCTTTCTGCACCTACAGCCTCTCCTCTCGGAGTGTGTCCTGGAGACGAGCACTGCGCCTCCCGCCCTGCTCTCGCCCAGGCCACTGCGTAAGCCTCCTCCTGCCTCTCCCTGGGCCTCCAAACCGGCCGCAGGTCTTTGCTCAGCGCCCTGAGGCCCAGGGGAACTTTCTGAAAGCCACCGCACATCTGCCCTTCCCCCGGCTCCCCAAACTTTTCCTTGACTTCCTTCTGCTCTTAGATTAAAACGCAAACTCCCAAGCTCCAAGCTACCTGGAGACCCTGGCCACACCCTCTGTCTCTTCTGGGTGATGTCACACGTGGTGTGCTGTGATCTTCCTGTCACTTGGAGACACCATGCTATTCCCGCCAGGGCCTCTTGTCTGGAAAGTTCTCTCCCATTCTTCGAGGCTGGATCCTTCTTCCATAACCTTAAGCTTAACTGGGCTTTCTTCAGAGACCCCTCACCCCTGCTCAGTTGTGGCCATGCCCCTATTTGTCTTTCTGCTAGCTGTCGGCTTTCCCTCCAGTCTGTCACAGTCTTTGTATGGCCCATGAGCTAAGAATGATCTTTGTGTTTTTAATGATTGAAAAAAAATCAAAATCATCATAAAACAAAACAGGAAAGTTTGTGAAATTCAAATTTCACGTGCGTATTGTCTAGGCTGCTCTCAAGGCATGACCACTGGGCGGGTGAGACAGACCACCAGCTGACCCCCGCTAGACTCCAGCTGCACCTCCAGGACCCCCAGCTGATGCCAGGCCCAGCGGGGCCTCAGGAAATCTTGGCCAAATGGACTCATGGGGAATAAGGCATCTGCAGCCCGCCTGTCCCTCAACACCCTGCAGCAGCAGCAGGGTGCCGCGGTTGGATCGTCCGCTCTGGCTGTGCGGGTGGGTGCAGCAGGGCCTACCTCACCACTGGGTCAGACTGGTGCCCACCAGTGCCCGTAGGCTGAGTCCTCCTAACAGGGCAAGGAGTGCCATTGTTACCCCAATTTTACATACGGAGAATTAAGGCACAGAGAACTTAAGCAACTTGCCCAAGGCTGCACTGCAGGTAGGTGGTGGAACTGGATATGAATCTAGACCGGCCCCAAGCCTACCCTTTCACCGCTCTGCTCTCCTGCCTCTGGGCCGTCAGATTGGCTTGGGTTTGAGATCTGGCCTAATACTGTGTGGCCTTTCTGCGCCTCGGTTTACTCCCCTGTAAAATGGCTCACCTGGTAGAACAGCAATGTGTGCAAAGCCTTGAGTAGGTGCTCGGGGATGCCGGAGTCACCTGAGCAGGTTTGACAGGCCTCGTGTTGTGAAGCTGGGCTCCCAGGGAGTGGGAGAGAGCGGGCGGAGGTGGCCGACAGCGCGGTTCTCTCAGCATGAGGACCACGTAGCCCTCCCTCTAATTTTACGGTGACTCTTTTTCCCAAGCCCAATGTTCCTGGGTGGCAGGGGGTCTGGGCAAGTGACCTCAAGACCCAGGGTCAAGCCAGGCCTAAACAGAGAGGAGAGGGAGCTGGGAGGAGGAAATGTGGCATTGGGGAGCAGCCCTGGGGTCTGGAGCCCCCAGACAGCTCCCTGCCAGGGAAGGGGCAATTGGGGTAGAAGTGACATGGCTCCATGGCTCTCGAGTCTGGGGCTCACCCAGCCACCTGCGGGTGATGAAACTGGGGGCTGGGTCTGTATGTGGACACCTGCTGAGAGGCTCTGCTCCACTGGATGCTCTGAGTTCTTCTCCGTATCCCAGTGTCCCTGTCCCACCCACTCGACTTCTCCACGGAGTGCCCCCCACTCGCTTGTAAGCCTCTCCAGCCCTCTTCCTTTGAGGTGCACCCTGGGGTGGCAGAACCTCTCTGAATACAGGAGGTGTGGGCGTGGAAGCAGGAGGGGTTCAGCTCTGGCAACAGACTGGCAAATAGGCTCATTATTGTGGAATTAAAAGAAGGCAGCAGAGGCCTTTGGGGCCGTTTCTTAGAGATGCCCGGAGGGAGGGCTGGTGGGCTCCTAGAGACCAGGTTGGAGCGGGCCCTCGGTGAGGTGTGTGACGTTGTGGAGGGGCTGACGTGGGACTGAGTCTGGGGAGGCTCAAGTTCATGATGGCTGGCTTCTGGCCCTCTCTCCCATCTGGACCTCAGTTTGCCCATCTGTGAAAATCATCCATCCATCCATTCATTCATTCATCCACCAAATCTGAATTGGACATCCCTGAGCCTTTCCCCACTAGAGCGGTGGTTCTCCATGTGCTGCACAGCGGGGTCACTGAGAACCCCACCCCAGGAATTCAGGTTGCATTGGTTTGCAATGGGGCCTGGCTGCCAGGCGAGGTGCATGTGCAAACCAGGTGGAGAACCCCGAGTCTGAGCAACTTCATAAGGTGGGAGACAAAACAGATGGAGGCCTTGCCCTGGTGGGGTTCCATGTTTGAAGGAGAAGGCAGGCAGTGAACAGGCAAGAAACACAGATATGTAATGTCAAGGGGAGCAGTTCCCTGCAGAACAAAGCAGGAAGCGGCTAAGGAGCCGTGGGGGCCCCTTTAGATGGGGGTCTAGAGGTGGGGACATTTAGAAGAGGGGACATTTGGTGATCTAACCGAATAGAGTGAAGGGCCTGCCCTATGGAGATCTGGAGGAAGAGTGTTCCAGATGGAGCAGGTGCAGAGGCCCTGGGGCAGGGCTATGCCTGGTTGTTGACTTGACCCAGGAAGGGGAGCCAGAGGCTCTGGGAGCAGGGAGAGGAGGATCAAGGCGGCTCCCCAACCCACATCCTGCTCCTTCTTACTGCACAGGGTGTTGCGGGAGGAGGGTCACCAGGGTTCTGACCTTGGACCCGTCACTGGGCCTGTCAGGGCTTTAGTTTCCTCACCTGTAAAAGAGGCAGGTGGGCCACAGAGGTGATGGGGAGGAGATACAGGGCAGAGCCTGGGTGAGGCATGTTCTTCCTCTCGCCTCTCACCCTCCCAGGCCCCCCGAGCCACTTCCAACTCCTCCCTTTTATTTCCCGGCTGGGATGAACAGAGTTGAGTGCTGGAGACCGGAGTGAGGCAGGGCCAACTAGGAGTTCTGAGGCGGTGGGTAGAGTGTGGGCCCTTGGACCAGAGGACCTGGGTTCACCCCGCTGCTATGCCATTTACTATCCGTGTCTTAGTGTCTCTGTCTGTAAAGTGGGGAGCCCTGTAGCTCACCTCATAAGGCATTGGGAGGACCAGGTGAAGGATGCGCAGAAAGGGCTCAGGGCACTGCCTGGCACGAGCCGGTGGGTATCTGCCGAGTGCCTGCCGGCGGTGGGCAGCCCAGAGCACCGAGGTAGGTTGCTCAGATCCCAACCCCGGATCGCGTGGCCTCTCTGGACATTTCTCATCTCACTTGTAAGATGGGAAGAATCACATGTGCCTTTCAGGTGTGGAAACAGAATTGCACCATGGGAGCTGGCAGTGTGGTGGGCACACAGTAGGGCTCAGCAACGTGTGACCTCATCTCCCGCTGCCAGAGCTCCCCCGGGGCTGCCAGGGCAGAGTGTGCAGGCGGGGAGCTCCGCGGCTGGAGGCAGCTCGCTGGTGTTGGCAGAGGTGACTGGTGAATTTCCCCACATCTCCCTGGGTCCTCCTGACCCTCACACGGGGGGATGGTGAAAACTCTGGCTCCCCACTTCGGGGAGGACTGTGGGTCCCCTTCCCAGAAGCCTCTCAGAGCTCAGGGACCTGCTTTCTGGGCCTGGCTCTGCTGCCGCCTCTTCGTGACCCTGGCCGGATCGACTGTCCTCCCTGTCAGTGAGAGATGGGGTTAGGGGGCTCCGGCCCCGCACCTGAGCCTTCCTGCAGAAGGGGCCCTGCTCACTCCCCGTGTCGGGCAGCTGCCTCGCGTGCTCCCCGCCTCCCAGACCTAAGCCCCCCTCCTGGAAGGCCTTTTTTTTTTTTTTTTTTAGCAGACTTAATTCACTTTCTTTTTCTTTTTTCTTTTAAAAAAAATATATTTTATTGATTCTTTACAGAGAGGAAGGGAGCGGGATAGAGAGTTAGAAACATTGATGAGAGAGAAACATCGGTCAGCTGCCTCCTGCACCTACTGGGGATGAGCCTGCAACCAAGGTACATGACCTTGACCGGAATCAAATCTGTGACCCTTCAGTCTGTAGGCAGATGCTCTCTGCACTGAGCCAAACTGGTCAGGGCCACTGTATTTTTTTTTGTATAAAATTACGTGTTGGCCGCAGCTGGCGCCTGGGTCCCTGCACAGAAACTGGTGAGGGAGGGCCTTCACAAGATGTCAGTGATTCCTGGGGGGAGACTTGGCGAACACAAGCTCTCCCCAGAGCTCGGGCTGAGAGCTGTAGCAGTCGTCAATACCAGGCATCAGCAGCAACTTGTTAGGCACAGGGGCCGAGACAATGCCAGTGCCCTGGGGATGAGGTGTCCTAGCACGGAGCCACGTGGCCAGTCACCTTGCAAGGAACTGCGTGGGGCTTGCCGACCTTGTTTCCCCACTAGCCTCGCCTCAGGGGGATAAGAGGGGCCTGGCTGGCATGATGGCTCTACAGATGTGGCTACTTCCTTTGAGCACTTAACACCCAGACCGACATGTCTATTGTCGTCCCCAATAGTGACAAATGCCCTGAACCGGCCCTCTGGCCAGCATGGGTCTGCTTTGGCACAGGCATGATCTTTAAGACCTCATCCTTGAGGGATGCCCCCAAGAAAAAGTCAGTGCTCACAGATTCCTTGATGGGCAAGGAGAATAGATAGATTTCCTCTAGAGCCGTGGTCAGCAAACTGCAGCTCGCGAGCCACATGTGTCTCTTTGGCCCCTTGAGTGTGGCTCTTCCACAAAATACCACGGCCTGGGTGTCTGTTTTGAAGAAGTGGCGTTAGAAGAAGTTTAAGTTAAAAAAATTTGGCTCTGAAAAGAAATCTCAATCGTCGTCCTGCTGATATTTGGCTCCGTTGATTAATGAGTTTGCCGACCGCTGCTCTAGGGATTCAATCTTCATGTCCTTGACCAAGCGGCACAGCGTGGCGACAGGATCCACTCCTGTCCTTGGTTTTGCCTCCACGACTCCTCGGCCTCGGCCCTGACCCTGGCCATGACCCTGGCCCCGGGCCCCGGATGCTGCTGAGACCTCCTATTCCGAGGCCCAGGGCCTCTGGGCCCTCCCGTAGCACCGGCGTCGTCCGCCGTTTGGAGTTTCGTAGAAAAGAAGCTGGAAGGCCTTTTTAAAAAAAGAAATATTTTTATTGATTTCAGAGAGGCAGCGAGAGAGGAGAGAGAGGAACATCCAGATGAGAGAGAACCATTGATCGGCTGCCTCCTGTACGCCCCACACCGGGGACTGAGCCTGGAACCTGGGCAAGTGCCCTGACTGGGAATCCACTGCGGCCTCCTGGTTCATAGGGCGACGCTCAGCCCCTGAGCCACACCCGGGGGGCGGGAACGCCTTTCTTGGTGTCTGATGGACAGTCAGCTCCTCCTCCAACTCTGATTTCTGCTCCGAAGGCTGTGAGTGGGAAGGTGGCCGTGTTAAGCGGGACAGCAGTGACAAGCACGGGCCTAGTGCGTAGCAGCTGCTTAAGAAACAGCCGTTGTGAAGTGTGCTCGTGAGGAAGGGCGGGCCTCTTCTCCCCATCTCCTCTAATTCCTTCCTTCGTGGGCCGGAACGGCATGAGGGTGACGGCGAGGGCTCCATCCGGACTGGCCTCCCAGGCCTCAGTCTCTCCCTGGGGTCTGTCAAGGGAAGCCCCAGGAGGACCCTGGGGTGTGAAGCTCTGCTCAGCCCAGCCTTGCCCTGGCCCAGCGGGCACAGTGCGGGTGGAACCAGGCCATAGGCAGCTGGAGGCCCTGCCTGCTTTCGTCTCCCCCCGGGCCAAGAGGGAGTTTAAACTCTTCCTGGCTGGAATACCCTGAAGGGAGGGAGCCCACTGAGCAACCCACCCCCATCCCTGCTCGCCCTGGGCAAGAGCAGAGAGGGGCCTAATGGCTCTGTGGTGTGGGCTGGGCAGGCAGCACTTACCTCACTGTCCGCCCCGCTGTGGTTAGGGGCCAGGACAGGCAGCATTAACCTCTGGCAGGGCCGCTCAGGAGTCTGGCTCCCCTCACCCCCCTCGTGCTGGGCCTAGAGCCGCAGCCTCCTCCTGAGCTCAGCTTCTGGAAGCTGCTAAGGAATCCAGTGTGTGGGACCCCACCCCCCGCCAGATACTGGGGGTTCTGGCCGGGGGGGCTTGTGGGGAGGGGGTGCACACAGCTTTCCCAAGTGTGCCTTTTATTTGTGTTCAGTGTGGGTCTGATGGGAACAGCTTCTCTCATAGGTTTTAGCAACAAACTATTTCAAGCCTATGAAAAATTATCTATAACAATAAAGGCATCATATACTAATTAGACCGGCCGTCCTTCCGGATGGCCTTCTGGATGAAGCCAGGGCTGCGGGGGGAAGCCCGTTCCCGAGCCTGCGGAGGACCTACTCCTGCACGAATTCTGTGCATTGAGCCTCTAGTAGAGAATAGTACAATAAACTGCCCTGTACCGCCACTTGCTTAGGCAAATATTGACATTTGCCTTAATTTTGTGTCAAAGTTTTGTTTCCATTTTAAGAAAGAAAACATTGCAAATATAGTTGGAGGCCCCTCCAGGCACTGGTCCCACTCCCGGCCCCTCAGGCAGCCACGCCCTGTCCTGTGGGCACTTAAGGGGTGTGTGTGTGTGTGTGTGTGTGTGTGTACAATCTCCACGGATGACCCCTAGCCATGCGTGTTGGTGAAAACTGGGCACACTGGTGTTCTGCCTTTGCCCTGGGCATCCTTTGCTTTTCAGTCACAGCCCTCTCATTCGAATGTGCAACATTCCCGGCTGTTCAGCTTGCTCAGTGTCACTTTGCCACACAGTTTTTGTTCCTTTTCCTTGCTGTGTCCCCCCGCCCCCCCCCCCCCCCCCCCCCCGGCTCCTTACGGCTGTCCTTGACCATGCCTCCTTGTTCCTGCTCTTGGGGACTGTCTCAGGGCTCACACCGGGAGGGGACTGCGGAGTGGGTGGGGGATGAGCCTCCGGGACTTTCCCAGGGGCCTCCGCTGGCTCCTGCCCTTCCCGTGGAAGCCTCGCCTGCTAAACCAGGGTGAGGGGAGCCTGCGCCTGAGCCAGTGGTGCTAAGAAGACTCGGGGGTGCAGTCGTATCTTCAAGCCCAGGACCGGCATTTGCAGGTTCCCTGCGTCTCTGCCCCCACTCACTGTGTGACTTTGGGCGAATTGCTGGGTCTCTCTGAGCTAGGGTGTCCCCGTCTAGAAAATGGGGACGAGGACGACGGTGAGGGTGGGGCCGGCGGTGGCGCAGGGTGGCTGCAGCCTGTGGGGCTCTGGCCTCATCCCCAGAAGGTGTGGCCCGGAAGTCCTGCTCAGATTCAGCAAACCTCTCCGACCGCTGCTGTGTGCGGTCGACCCGCTTTGCTGTAGGGACAGAATACAGGCCGGGCAGAGGGTGGGGCTGAAAGAGCAGCCGCTTCAGGACAGCGAGCCGGTGCTCTGATGGGGCCGACAGGAGCCCTGGGCGGGGCACGGGGGGGCTCCGGTGGAGGACTTGTTGAGAGTCTTGGCCAGTATGTGGAGGGCCCACACTGGCAGGGAGGGCACTCTGGCGGAGCGAGCGGTGAGTCCAAGGCAGTGTGCGCCTGCCCCGTGTGCTTTTGGGTGGGTTTGCTCCGGGGCTGCGGGGCTCGGGTGAGGGCAGGAGCTGGGCCTGACGCGGGTGTGCTCCCCATGACGCTCGGGCTGCTTGGCCCGGGTGGCGCTGGAGGGGTTAGGAGAAGTGTGAGGAGATGTTAAGTGCCTTATGAGTGTAGTGCTTTGATTATTGTAAATTGCTTAAGTGGTTTCTAAGATGTCCTAAGTATCCCAGTGACACAGACACAAAATCAATCAGGAAAGTACAACAAACCCAGCTGGAGGGAAGTAGCCTCACCTGCCTTCCCTCCCCATCCACCTGGGCCTGGCGGTCAGCCTGGACCCTCCCCTCCGCCCCGCGCACCCAGCCCCCAGCCCCAGGCTGGGCTCTCCTGGCCTTGAGTCCTGGCTTCCCCTGAGGCAGGGTGGCCAACCTTTCGGAGCTCACGGGTCCCAGTGGCCCGTGGCCCGCCGGTTGGCAATGGCTGATCCCAAGGTTTCCTTAAGGCATTTCCGCCCCGGGGGCGGGGGGCGGGGCGGACAGAGGCGGTGGGGCACCTGAGAGGGTCTCCTTTGGAGCTGCCGCTCTCTCCTCAGTGAGCCTTTTGCCCTGTGACCCCAGCGGACTGGGAGCCCCTGGGCATCCTTTCCTTTTTAGTCACAGCCTCTCATTCGAATCGCAGCATCCCGGCTGGTCAGAGACCCAGAGCTCAGGCCTCAGCTGGGCCCTGAAGGTAGTGCTGCTCCCTGTGTGCCCCCTGGGTGCCCTCTTTGTGTGCTCCCTGTACCCTCTCTGTGTGTCCCCTGTGTGCCCTCTCTGTGTGCCCCCTGTGTGCCCTCTCTGTGTGCCCCCTGTGTGCCCTGTGTGCCCTCTCTGTGTGCCCTCTGTGTGCCCTCTGTGTGCCCTCTGTGTGCCCCCTGTATGCCCCCTGTGTGCCCTCCCAGTGTGCCCCCAGTGTGCCCTCCCAGTGTGCCCCCAGTGTGCCCCCTGTGTGCCCCCTGTGTGCCCTGTGTGCCCCCTGTGTGCCCCCTGTGTTCCCTCTCTGTGTGTCCCCTGTGTGCCCTGTGTGCCCCCTGTGTGCCCTCTCTGTGTGCCCTCTCTGTGTGCCCCCTGTGTGCCCTCTGTGTGCCACCTGTGTGCCCTCTGTGTGCCCCCTGTGTGCCCTCTCTGTGTGCCCTCTGAGTGCCCCCTGTGTGCCCTCTGTGTGCCCCCTGTGTGCCCTCTGTGTGCCCCATTTGTGCCCTCTGTGTGCCCTCTGTGTGCCCCATTTGTGCCCTCTCTGTGTACCCTCTCTGTGTGCCCCCTGTGTGCCCTGTGTGCCTTCTGTGTGCCCCCTGTGTGCCCTCTCTGTGTACCCTCTCTGTGTGCCCTCTGTGTGCCCTCTGCGTGCCCCCTGTGTGCCCCCTGTGTGCCCTCCCTGTGTGCCCTGTGTGCCCCCTGTGTGCCCTCTGTGTGCCCCCTGTGTGCCCTGTGTACCCTCTCTGTGTGGCCTCTGTGTGCCCCCTGTGTGCCCTCTGTGTGCCCTCCCTGTGTGCCCTGTGTGCCCCCTGTGTGCCCTCTCTGTGTGCCCCTGTGTGCCCTGTGTGCCCCCTGTGTGACCTCTCTGTGTGCCCTCTGTGTGCCCTGTGTGCCCCCTGTGCCCCCTGTGTGCCCTCTGTGTGCCCTCCCTGTGTGCCCTGTGTGCCCCCTGTGTGACCTCTCTGTGTGCCCTCTGTGTGCCCCCTGTGTGCCCTGTGTGCCCTATGTGTGCCCTCCCTGTGTACCCTGTGTGGCCCCTGTGTGCCCTGTGTGCCCCCTGTGTGCCCTCTCTGTGTGCCCCTGTGTGCCCTGTGTGCCCCCTGTGTGACCTCTCTGTGTGCCCTCTGTGTGCCCTGTGTGCCCCCTGTGCCCCCTGTGTGCCCTCTGTGTGCCCTCCCTGTGTGCCCTGTGTGCCCCCTGTGTGCCCTCTCTGTGTGCCCTCTGTGTGCCCCCTGTGTGCCCTGTGTGCCCTATGTGTGCCCTCCCTGTGTACCCTGTGTGGCCCCTGTGTGCCCTGTGTGCCCCCTGTGTGCCCCCTGTGTGCCCCCTGTGTGCCCTCTGTGTGCCCTCTGTGTGCCCTGTGTGCCCCCTGTGTGCCCTCTGTATGCCTCCTGTGTGCCCCCTGTGTGCCCCCTGTGTGCCCTCTGTGTGCTCCCTGTGTGCCCTCTGTGTGCCCCCTGTGTGCCCTCTGTGTGCCCCCTGTGTGCCCCCTGTGTGCCCTCTGTGTGCCCCCTGTGTGCCCCCTGTGTGCCCTCTGTGTGCTCCCTGTATGCCCTCCCTGTGCCCTCTCTGTGTGTCCTCTATGTACCCTCTGTGTGCCCTCCCTATATGCTCCCTGTGTGCCCCCTGGGTGCCCTCTCTGTGTGCCCCTGTGTGCCCTCCCGGTGTGCCCCCGGTGTGCCCCCGGTGTGCCCCCGGTGTGCCCTCTGTGTGCCCTCTGTGGCCTCTGTGTGCCCCCTGTGTGCCCTCTGTGTGCCCCCTGTGTGCCCTCTGTGTGCCCTCTGTGTGCCCTCTGTGTGCCCCCTGTGTGCCCTCCGTGTGTACCCTCTCTGTGTGCCCTCTGTGTGCCCTCTGTGTGCCCCTTGTGTACCCCCTGTGTGCCCTCTCTGTGTGCCCTCTGTGTGCCCCCTGTGTGCCCTCTGTGTGCCCCCTGTGTGCCACCTGTGTGCCCTCTCTGTGTGCCTCCTGTGTGCCCTCTGTGTGCCCCCTGTGTGCCCTCTCTGTGTGCCCTCTGTGTACCCTCTCTGTGTGCCCTCTCTGTGTGCCCTCTGTGTGCCCTCTCTGTGTGCCCTCTCTGTGTGCCCCCTGTGTGCCCTCTGTATGCCCCCTGTGTGCCCTCTGTGTGCCCTCTGTGTGCCCCCTGTGTGCCCTCTCTGTGTGCCCCCTGTGTGCCCTGTGTACCCTCTCTGTGTGCCCTCTGTGTGCCCTGTGTGCCCCCTGTGTGCCCTCTCTGTGTGCCCTCTGAGTGCCCCCTGTGTGCCCTCTGTGTGCCCTCTGTGTGCCCCCTGTGTGCCCTCTGTGTGCCTTCTGTGTGCCCTCTCTGTGTGCCCTCTCTGTGTGCCCCCTGTGTGCCCCTTGTATGCTCCCTGTGTGCCCTCTGTGTGCCCCCTCTGTGCCCTCTCTGTGTGCCCTCTGTGTGCCCCCTGTGTGCCCTGTGTACCCTCTCTGTGTGGCCTCTGTGTGCCCCCTGTGTGCCCTCTGTGTGCCCTCCCTGTGTGCCCTGTGTGCCCCCTGTGTGCCCTCTCTGTGTGCCCCTGTGTGCCCTGTGTGCCCCCTGTGTGACCTCTCTGTGTGCCCTCTGTGTGCCCTGTGTGCCCCCTGTGCCCCCTGTGTGCCCTCTGTGTGCCCTCCCTGTGTGCCCTGTGTGCCCCCTGTGTGACCTCTCTGTGTGCCCTCTGTGTGCCCCCTGTGTGCCCTGTGTGCCCTCTGTGTGCCCTCCCTGTGTGCCCTGTGTGCCCCCTGTGTGCCCTCTCTGTGTGTCCTCTATGTACCCTCTGTGTGCCCTCCCTATATGCTCCCTGTGTGCCCCCTGGGTGCCCTCTATGTACCTCCTGTGTACCCTCTGTGTGCCCTCCCTAAATGCCCCCTATGTACCCTCTGTGTGCCCTCCCTATATGCCCCCTGTGTGCCCTCTGTGTGCCCCCTGGGTGCCCTCTATGTGCCTCCTGTGTACCCTCTCTGTGTGCCCTCCCTATATGTCCCCTGTGTGCCCTCTGTGTGCCCCCTGTGTGCCCTCTGTGTGCCCCCTGTTTACCCTCTGTGTGTCCTCCCTGTTCCCTTGCTGTGCACCCTCCCTGTGTACCCTCCTTGTGTGTTCCCTGTGTGCCCTCCCTGTACCCTCCTTGTGTACCCTCTGTGTACCCTCCCTGTGCCGTGTGCAGCCTCCCTCTGTGCCCTCCCTGTGGGGTAGGTCCCAGCAGAGTGCTGGGCAGAGGGCATGTGTGTCTGTAATGTCTTGCCCTCTTACCAGAGGGGTGAGAGCTGGATGCATAGAGGTCCCTCCCTGTGGTGCGAGGTCCCGTGGCAGAGTCTGGCTGGTCAACAGGCAGCCTTGTGCAGGGCAGCCTTGTGCAGGGCAGCCTTGTGCAGGGGATCAGGGGGTGGCCTCAGGCCCCAGCCCTCAGCTTAGAGCTGCCCAGGGGTGAGTGTGCTTTCCTCGCTGAGGATCTATGTGGAGTGGGCAGGAGGCTCTCCCTGTACCCAGGAGCTGAGGCCACCCCTACATGCTCCCGGGAAGATGCTGAGAGCTGGGTGGTGAGGACCGCCGCTGGCAGGCTGGGCTGGCGGTCTGCCTGTCCCCTCGCCCCCATCATTGTGCTGTGACTAATCCAGCAAAGCGCTGTCAGGCCTATACTCCACTGTCCTCGGAGCCCATGGCTGCCTCGTCCCTTTCACAGATGAGCCTCGTGAGGAGGTGACTCATGGCGTTCTCTCTGCTGGGGGTGCCCGCCCCTCTTTGCTCACGAGCCTGGGGACCTGGGCAAAGTCATTTAGTCCGTCTGCTCCCAGTTTCCCATCTGCAAAATGCATCCAGACCAATTTTACTGGACACCTTTTGAGGATAGCGAGGAAGAAGCTTTCCTACTTCTTCCTGGAGGGCCTTGAAACTCTTATTTCGGGGGGTGGGGGGGGGGCTTGAAACTGTGCTTTTTTTGTTTTCCACATAAAACATGGTCTTAAGTATCAGGGAATCTACTGCCTCATTCCTCCTACCTGAAGGTGCATCGTGAGGCGAGAGAGCTGAGAGCGTGTCACCTGGAGCATTGTACCTATTTATTTTGTATAATTCATAAGCTTCCTTTGAAAAAGACATGACTCCTCCCCTTCCTGAAACCCTACCCATTCTTCCCTGTTCTTCAAGTCCAGCTTCAAACCTCCTCCTCCTCCTCCTCTTCCTCCTCCCCCTCCTCTTCCTCCCCCCCTCCTCCTCTTCCTCCTTCCCCCTCCCCCTCCCCCTCCCCCTCCTCTGGGACCCTCCCTGCCCATACCAGCGCTCACTGCCTCTCAGTCTCACTCCTCATGGTCAGTGCTGGCCCCTGAGCTCTTGCCTCTAGTCTCCCCATTCAGAAAGGGAGAAGGAGAGGGAGGGAAAGAAAGGCGGGGGGTGGGGTGTTGGGGAGAGAGAGAGAGAGAGAGAGGGAGAGAGATCCTGAGGTTACAGACTATGTTATCCATTTCTTTTGTGGGTCCCCACAGAATCCAGAGGGATGAGTCAAAATGCTTTTTCAGCAGAGAGGGGTCCGTGTGAGGAAACACCTCTGTTCCCAGGAGACGAGGCAGCAGGTGCCGGTTCAGCGCCGGCCATTGCCCGTGTGGTGGGCGGGTGGCTCCAGCTTGTGCCGTTGTATGCCTTTGGCAGAGTCCTGACCATCTATAGGCCCAGTTTTGCTATTGAACGAGGAAGTGACTTCTTCCTTAGTCTTTGCTCGGTTCCCAGTTCAGCTGAAAATATGTGTATTTTATGTTCAGCTTGGGGTCCAGCATGTGAATATGGTCCCGTTTTCAGGACGTTTGGTGCCTGCTGTGGGCGGCTTCTGAGCATTTCTTACCGAATGGGACAGGGACACGGGCCTGGCGGGGATGGGAGACGGGAGTCGGGGATCAATCCCAACAGCTCGCGGGTCAGTCTCTCGCATCACTTCTTGGTCACCCACCTGACAGCCCCACGCCGTGGTCAGGACGGAGCTCTCGTCCCCAGGTGAGGACACGAGGCCCAGAGAGGCTGATGTGTGGACGGCACCTGGCTCTGAGCATAGAGCTGAGTTCAGAGCGGGCCTCCCAGACGCCCGGCCGGTGCGCTCCCCGTGCCCTTTCGGGCCCGCGGCTCTTGCTGCAGGAGCTGGGGCCGGTGTGGAAGTTGGTTTGCAGGCTCCAGTCAGGTCGGTCCTCCTCCGCCCCAGGAGCAGGGACAGCAGCCTCGCTCCCTATGTGAGTGTGGCCGGACTCCGCCTGCAGCTCCTCTTCCGTGTAATTTACGAGGTTGCCGTCCCAACATCGATGTGGTCCAGCCGGCGTTTGTCCCCCAGACTGCAATTGGGAGCGTCTCCCCATGTCCTCAGTGAGTCTTGGAAACATGGTGTTTAATGGGTGTGTGTCCCCACGGGGGCGCTGTCACCGTTGATGTGCCACGTCTCACTGGTGGCTGCTCCCTCGGCCCTGTCGCGGTTCCAGTGGGCTCTCTCCGCTAGGCGTGAAAAGGGCGGCTGGGCGTGGGAAGCAGCAGGTGGGAGGGCCCTACTTAAATGGGGCGGTGATCCTGAGAGAGACGGTGCTCAGGTGAGCTCCCGGTGACAGCGGGCGGGAAGGCGGATGTGGCCCAGGGAGACGCCGAGCCGGACGGCAGGCGCGGGGCTGGGTTGTGGCTGCCTGTGTTCCTGCTCAGGACAAATGCCCTGGCCGCTGCAGTGTGGCGGCTGAGGCGGGGCTGGGGCCTCACTCGTTCCCATTGCTGTGGACAGGTGGGAGATGTGGCAGGACGGCCTGGGGGAAGGAGGCAGAGGCTTGGGCTCCCAGGTGGCATTACCTTGGCTGCCATCTTGTCCACCTCCAGCCCTTGGCTGCCCATCGGGCCCCTCGCTCCAGCCCCGTCACTTCCGCTGCAGTCCCCCTGGGCCATTCTCCTCCCCCTCTCCCCCCCCCCCCCCCCCCGTGTCCAGTCTGTCTCTGCTTCTGACGTCCCCTCAGCCCTGGAGTGCTCTTGTCTGCCTTTGCTTTACATTTAAAAAAAGTTGAAGTATAACATCCACACAGTAAAGTGTTTGAGTTTTAGGGGCACTATAGGAATGGGGTACAGTACGAGCATCAAGATGGCGAGTGTTTCAACGCCCGGTGAGCCCTCCGCAGGCTCCCTCCCTCCCGGCGAGCCGGGACCCAGGTGCCTGACAGCACAGAGCGCTTCTGCCTGGCTTTGAGCTTCAGATGAGCAGCATCGCGTGGCAAGCCTTTTGTGTCTCCGTCTTTCCCCGGCTGGGTCTGAGACGCCCCTAGGGGGGGGGTGTCTGTTGGTGCCCTGCTCCTTTTCATTGCTCTGTAGTGTGCGATTGTGTGATCATTTGCACAGTTCTCATTCATTTGTCCCTTCTGCTGCTGACAGCAGGGCTGAACCCACTGCTTGGTCATTATGAGTAAAGCCACTCCGAGTGTGTTTGTCTGCCTTTCGTGGACATAGCGCTCATTTCACGTGGCCCTGCCCGCTTGCCGGCCGCGGGCGTGAGGAGCGTTAGGAGGACTGCCAAACAGGCCCTGAGGTCTTACCTCTCCTCACCTCGATTTTTGCTTTGGAGTTCCTCCTGCCCAGCCAGCCCATCTTGCATGCCCCCCCCCCCCCCCCCCCCCCGCCGTCGTGCTGTGGACAGCAGCATGGTCGCTCGGGCGTTGGCACTGCAAGGCAAAGCGAGGAGTCTTTTCCTCACTGCCCAGGCTCCTGGCCTGCAGCAGAGCGGGTGCTCGGCAAGACGCGTGGCTGGGTTTCCGCACCCGTGTGAGCACTGGGTCAGCAGTTTCACGGAGGTTATCTAATGCCAGTCACCGGCCCCCTTTATAGGTGAGGAAACTGAGGCTCCCGGCTGCACGGAGGCCCGGGCGCTGCTGGGAAGGCTGTGTGCGCGCAGCTCTCGGCGGCATGTGTTCGGGATTCTTGCTCTTTTTCAGCTCGCCCACTTTGATTTCACTTGGCCTCACATCCTAGTCCGGGGGCTGTGAATTAAATCTCATGGGTGACCTAGTTAGCTTGTGACCCAGCCAGCTCCGGAAAGATCTGTCAGCTCGCTGCATGCTGAGTCTGTGCCCCAGAATTGGGGACTTCCGGGTTGGGGTGGGGATGGGAAGCCTGCAGAAACCCCCTCGTACATAATTAAAGCCTCCTCTGGCATGGCCAAGATTTGTACCTCATTTGTACTTTTTCAAAGTTTCCTTCCATTAACTGTGACCTCTGGAGGGCACGGCCTGGCTGTCGTTGTTTGCATTTTTCGAGTGACAAGATTGGAGTCCCGGGATGGGACGTCCCGAGTTTGTCAGGGAGGCTGGCGAGGAGCTGAGCCTTCCAGCGCCTGCGGTGGCGCGTATCCGAGTTTCCGGGCCGGAGCTGGTGGAGGGCTGGAGCTGGGCTCAGAACCCAGCGAGGCTTGTCCCAGGGCCGCTTTGGGAAGCTGGAAAGGCTCCTGCAGGTCATTGATTTGTAAATGGCCTTTTAGAGCCTGAAAGCTTTGCCGGGTGTCTCAGGGGCAGCCTCTGGGATGAGTTAACCTCAGGCCCCACGGGAGCGGAGGCCTGGGCCGCTGTCCACAGTCCTGAAACAGGGCCTCACGTTGGGAGGCAGGGGAGGGGCAGCAGGGTTGGCCAGGCTCGAGGTGGGGGTGGGGGAGGGCGGGGGAGGGGGAGATTTGGGAACGGGGCCACTTATGGCTCCCCAGGAGGTGCTCTCCTGCCAGTCTTGGTGGCAGCTGGGCCTGCTGCCGGGCAGGCAGTGCGGGTGCCTTGATATTTTAACTGAAGCCTGGAGACACGGTTGCTCTGTCTGCTGTGCTAACAATGTACTGAATAAATAATTCAGTGGTGGCTGTGCCGTGCCTGCTGTCCTCCCCAGGGGTGGCCACACGTGTGCCCACACACGCAAACTGCTGGGTGGGCTAGGAGCCGCTATTGAGGGCTGGCGGCTGGACCAGAGGCAGTTTCTACGGCCGTTTTAACAGGGCCCTGGCCGCCCCTCCCCGGCGAATCAGTGTCCTCCCCAGCAACCCCTGAGGAGAGGTTAGTGGAATGTGGGCCAGCGTCTCCTACGTGCTGTGGTTAAGTGGCGCTTAAAGGTCCGTTCGTCCTCAGACCAGCCTGAAGGCCAGCAACCTGGAGGAAAGGCCCCTCTTAATGGCACCCTCCCTGGGTTGTGTCTGAACTGGTTGCATTGGATTCAGTAAATCTGGAGCTCCAAGTCTGTGCAGGATACCAGGCAGGTGTGGTGATGGGAGAGCTTGCCAGAGTGAATAAATCCGGGTCCTTCCTGGGCGGGGAGGCGTGGCACACGTGTGATTTGCCTCGGGTTTATTTAGGGCAGGGTGTGTGGGGGCTCAGCGGAGGGAGAGCTCAGTTCTGACGGGATGCATGGCGGTGCCTGGGGGAGGGGGCCAATGTCCTGCAGGCAGAGCGGGAGCTGTGACAGCGCTGAGGGTGGAGCGGGCGTGTCTGGCTGGAATTGAAGGTGTGTCTGGTCTGGAGGCAACTTGGCGTGTGGCACAGCAGAGGCCAGGGCTGGGAGTAAGTGGCGATGTGGCTGGGCTGGTTGGGGGGCTTAGGCTAGGAGCGTGGACTTGATCCTGTAGGACAGTGTCCTGGTCAGATTTGGGGCTAGAAATACCCCTTTGGGTGAGGAGTGGAGGTTGGTTGCAGACGGAGGCCTGGGGCTGAAAGCAATTAGGAGGCAGATGGAAAACTTGAGACTGGAAATGATGGTGGCCCAAATGATGGCCTTAAGCATTTTGTCATTCATTCATTCATTCATTCACTCTCTAGTTAATAGTGAATCAGATTTGGACTAGGTTAGAATACAGTGAACGAGAACACGTCCTGCCCACAGGGAGCTGACTTCCTCGGGGGAGGAAGACTGGGACGAGATATGCAGTAATTCAAGGGATGGCACCTGCCGCGGAGGAAGAGTGCCCAGGTCAGGGGTTCGAGAGGGACACAGGAGGGGAAGGGCCTTTGACTAGGCCAGGCAGGCAGGAAGGGAGCCAGGTGTCTGGACGGCGGGGGGCCCTGCGAGGGCGGAGGCCCCGGAGCAGGGATGTCTTGCCCCTCTGAGGATCAGGGGCTATGGCTCAGTGGGAAGGGGGCAGGGCGGGGCTGCGGGAGCTCCTGGGCCCCGAGCAGTCTGACTGTGCCCCCCGGGAGCGGGGAGGGGGGCAGCTTTTGGAGGGCTTTAAGCAGAGCAACAGGATAAGATTTATGGTTTAAATCAGAGGTGGGAACCTTTTTTCTGCCCAGGGCCATTTGGATATTTACATCATCATTCACAGGCCATACAGAATTATTAACTTAAAAATTAGCCTGCTATACTTGGTCAGACATTTAATTAACTCACTCTTAATGCCTTGACAGGACCAGACCGAACGATTTCATGGGCCTTATGTGGCCTGCGGGCCCGACAGTCCCCACCCCTGGTTTAAAAGGCTCTCTGGCTGCGCGTGGAGACTGAATTTGTAGTTTTGTCAATGGCTCCTGTGGGCCTTGTGGAGTTTTTGTAATAAGCCTTCCCTCCCCTCCCTTCCCCTCCCTTCCCTTTCCCCCTTTTCTCCTCCCCTTCCCTCCTTTCTCCTCCCCTTTCCTCCTGTCTCCTCCTCTCTCCTCCCCTCCCTCCTCTCCTCTCCTCCCCTTTCCTTTTTCCCTCCCCTCTTATCCTCCTGGGGGCAGTCCAGCCCCCTCAGTGGCCCCAGAAGAGGCTTCCAGGGGGCAGCTCTGAGGGCTCTGTCTTTCCCCACCCCCTGCCCTGCACCCCTGGTCCCCTTGGGCTGGGACCCGCAGCCATTGCTAGATGGGTCTTGGGCAGAACTCTCTCTGAGCCTCAGTTGTCCTCACCTGTGAGGTTTAAATGGGAGAATGCATGTAAAAGCTGCAAATGGAAGGCTGTTAGTATGATTTTCAAAGCCCGAGGGAAGGCCAAAGGGTTGAGGCGTCCCTGGGAGTGGTTACCTGGAACCTGTGATAGAGGTGGCCCGGAGTGAAACGTACACGCAGTAAAAAGCTGCAGGGAAGAGACATGTGAGGAGCCAGATGCCCCACAAACTGCCAGAGGGCATGGGCACATCCTGGCCTGCAGGTGATGCAGTGACAGGGCCTGGAGCCGGGCTGAGAGCCTGAGCCCGGGCCATCCCAGCGCCCCCCCCCCCCCCCGCCCCCCCGCCAGGATGGGGCCAGGATGGTGTTCCACTGGAACCCGCTGTGGGCACTCAGATGTCCTCATGTGGGGGTGCTCCCACTCCCCACTTCCAGCTCAGCCCTCCTCCCCTGGCAGAAACTGGTGAATGCCCCCCCCCCCCCCCTTCTGTAAGGTCAACCACAGGAACTCCTCCCTCATCCCGCCTCAGGAGGGCGGTTGAGTTAACTGTGCTTCATATTTTTGGCAGAGAGCTGGCAGTGAGACCCACGCTGGGAGCTGGGAGAGTGCTAATTGAGGGGTTCTGTCTGGGAAAACCCCTGTGATTGGCATCAGGAATCCTGGTCCTCTGGGCGCAGCTTACAGAGCTGTAAGCAGGGAGATACCGCCTCCCTTGGGAGGGAGGGGACAAAAAGAAAGACCTGTTTAACTTAATTCTGTGGGTTTTTTTTTTTTTTTTTTTTTGCTTGTTGGATAAATAACCTTCATTAAGATGGAAGGTGGGGGGATGGACAGGGAGAGGTTTGATTAATTTTGAGCTGGCTTCTTGTTTGTTAATTTCTCCCAGTTCAGCAGGATTATTAAAACAAATTACAGACATTGCTTTCTCCTCCCTGGCCTGGAGGGGGCTTGGCTCACAGGGGGTGATCCTGCTCCCATTCTACTACAGTTATTTATGTGAAACTTGGGGTGTTGGGGGAGGCCTCATGATCTCCAGGCGAGACCCCTGTTTCTTGCAAGGGGGGACTCTGCAACCTCATGGAAGATTTGACAACTCGGAAACACAGCGATGGGGGGCTGGCCAGGACACCCTCCCCCCAGCAGTGCGAAATGCCTGGGTGGGCTGGTGCCTGGGGTGAGGGCAGGCCTGCCCATGGCAGCCCCCACCCATGGTGTCCGAGGGAACAGGACAGCAGGTGAGCAAAGTGAGTTGGCTCAGAGCCTGTGAGGCGCCCCAAGCTGGTGCCTGAACCCCTGCCCCCCACCTTCCCCAGCCCGTCAGAGCTTGCCAGGCTCGAGCTCCACCCCGCCAGGCTGGATCCCATCAGCTGGATCTGCAGAACTGCCCCCTGCCAAGGGTTAATGGGGGCAAACAGGCCCTCACTCTGGGCAGTTTAGAGTTCCAGCTGCTTGATGGACAGCTGGGCAGAGTGGTGAGATCTGGGAGGTTATGAACACTTTTGCACTGTGAAGGCTGCCCTGGCAGTCCTGGCTGTACCGGGGAGTATCGTGTGTGTGTGTGTGTGTGTGTGTGTGTGTGTACCCGCAGGCAGGTATGCTCATCATGTGTTTACTCTGAGCCCAGGGATGTGTGTAGGCCTCAGGTGAGCTGGTACTCCTGCATGGGGGGGGTGGGTGTTGCAAGTATACTGCGTGCATGTGTGTACCTGAGTGTGCCCGCCTGCCTCACAGCACACTGTGTCCTAGTGTATTTGTGACTTAGACGTACTTCTTTGTGGGTGCCTCTGTGTGTGTGTGCGTGCCTGGGGGCAGGTGGAGCGGGTGTGTGAGAACTGCAGTGCGGATGTGTGTGAGCCTTCCTGGGACGCCCCTGTGGCACACCCATGTGTGCAGGTCCTTCAGTTTGGGTGCGCTGACTGGGCCTGGCCCGGCTGGGTCCTGCCGTGTCTGCTCCTCCCTGGCCCTGCTGCCATCAGTGATACATGGGCGCACGAGACTGAATTATCTGGAGCTGTCACCTGGCCTGGGCAGCCCGAGGGTGACCGTGGGGAGACCTGTCTCTGCTTTGATCCTTGCAGCTCCTGGGGTTCAGGATGCTCCTGGAGACAGGCCCAGGCCTGCCCTAGGGGCCCTTCCTGCTGTCACCCCCTCTCCAGGCCTGAGCTGCTTGGTAGGACAGATGGCCCTGCAGCCTGGGCCAGGGAAGGGGTCCCCTTGTGACCTCTGATGCCCAGGTGTGGGGCAAACCTTGACTCCTGCGGTTCATGGGCTGTCGGGGCTGCCAGTCCTGCAAGGCACAGCCCAGAGGCTGAGCCTGACACGTACAAAGGGAGACATTATATAAAGCTGGGGTGAAGGGCCCTGGGTCAGGAGCCCGGAAGTGGGGTGGGGCTGCTGTACATGTGCTGTTCAGTGACAGCCTCTCTGTGGTCTTGGCTGAATCGCTGCCACGTGGCCGGTCCCCCCTGTTTCCTGCTCTGGACCAGGCCAGTGGTGCCCACACTCTTCAGAAGCAGATGTTTTCCCAGCAGAGTATTGTAGAGGAGCTCGAGAGAATCAGGCAAAGCAGACTCCACTCTGGCTCATCCCTCATTGATCGTTCATATTCATTTGCAGAGCCTGCAAAATGAGGGGCTCAGTGCCAGCTACTCTCCTAAGTCCCGGGCTATCGCAGTGAGCAAGGCAGACAGAGCCCCTTGTCCCCGTGGGCTCGGTGTTCTAGAGGGGAAGCGGGGGGTCAACAGGACCCATGGATGAGTGTTTGGTATTGTAGGTGGCGATGAGCAGGAGCAGCCAGGGCCAGGGCCCTTTGGTAGGGCCTGCCTGGTGCGTGGGAGGAGCAGCACAGAGGCTGGGGAGGCTGGAGGAGAGTGAGCCAGGGCAGGTCGTGGGATGTGAGGCCCGGGGGCTGGGCCGGGAGGACGGGGGGCCTAGAGTGTGCATGGAGGACCGTGGCTTTCCCTCTGGCTGAGATGGAAGACTCTGGAAGAGAGGAGGGACAGGATCTAACTGGGGTTTGGTGGACCCTGGGGCTGCCCGGTGGGCAGTGGACTGCCTGTGTAAGTGTGGGAGGCAGGAGGCCAGTGAGGAGGCTGCTGCGACGTCTAGACCAGGACGCTGGTGCCGGGCCAGGGCAGTAGCAGCGGAGAGGGAGCTGTGGTTGGGTTCTGGATGTTTTCAGGAAGAGCCAACAGTGTTTGCTGCTACGTCAATCCTGGGCCTGAGAGAGAGGAGTCAGGTTGTGTCCAACATTGGTCTGGCTGGAAAGGACTTGGGCAGGATCTGGGGGTCAGGGGCTCAGCTCTGGGCATTTGCAGTTTGACATGCCCATTCCATGGCCAAGGGATCAGGTGGTGGGTGGGGCCTGGAGTTCAGGGGCGTGTCATCAGGCCGGGGAGCCTCGGAGAGAGAGGAGGCGAGGCACTGGACTGCAGGACGGAGCCCCATCAGGCTGTCAGGGAAAGGAGGCAGGAGCAGCAAGGAGGCTGAGGAGGGGCTGCCTGAGAGGAGGAGGGCCCTGAGAGAGGAGAGCCAGGCGCATGGTCAGTGCTGCTGGCGGTGGGGGAGGTGGGGGTCATGTGTGTGGAGCCTGGCTGGAGAGCTTTGGGCTGGGAGCCCCCAAACCACAGCCTGCATTCCAGCCTGAGGGTCGCCCGGCCTTGCCAGCTTGGCTGCGCCTTCCTTTTGAGCTGGGTTCGGCTCTGTCCGCCCAGGGCTCAGGCCCCTTCCCCAGAGGAAGCCCCAGAGCTCCAGTGGGGCCTGCCTGGTGCCTGGCTGGGATATAAATTACCCGGCGTGACGGTGATGTGACTTTAATAGGCTCGTGTCCAATAATGTTAATACATCCCATTATATTACTATAGGGCCATATATTACACACAGGGCAGCACATTAACTTAACTTGGGAGAGCACCAGGCAGACACTGTGGTTAATTTCCTCCCAGCCTGGCCACGCCCCCGTCGCTGGCGCCTGGCTGTGGGACCTGGATGTAATTATAGACACCTCAGGGCACCCCACTCACTGAGGCTGTCCCGGCTCTGCTGGCCCTCCTGCAGCCTGTGGGCAGGTCGCTGGTTTTGGGGAAGAGGCTTTTGGATGCCATACCTGCATTGTGAAGGCCCCTCTTTCTGTCCTTACCGTGTGAGTCCAGTGGGGCAGGGTCATAGCCCCCACCGAACAGATGTGGAAACTAAGGCTGAGTTGTGAAGCAGGATGCTCAAGGGACAGGGAAAGGCCCGGCAAGGAGTCTTGACTCCCTAACCTGGCTGCTCCCAGGTGCGGGGTGGTGTGGGCACAGGGCTGGAGGCGGGAATGAATGAGGAGTGCCAGGCAGGTGGCCATAGGGGCGAGAGCTCTCGGGGGCTGGAGTCGGCCAACCCTGGATCCAAGCCCCTCTTTGCTACTTGCTCTGCGAGTTTGTTTCTGTATTTTCTTGGGCCTCAGTTTACTCATTTGCAAAATGAAGGTAATAGTGTTCATGGGGTTATTGTGTGAAGATTAAATGAGATAACCCCTGTGAAGTGTCCATTAAGTGCTAGCTACTGGTTAGTGGTGTTATTACCACAAACACCTCAACAGCCTCATGCCTGCTGCCCCCGCCCCCCCAAGCCAGGTACATGCCCCGAGGCCCTGCCCAGCAGCACCTTCAGCACCTGGGCGGTGTTGGGTCCCTGCCCGTGGGAGCCCTGTGGCATGGAGAAAGCCCAGCCTTGCCATCAGACGGGCCTGGAAGCCACTTCTGGGCCCAATGCTGGTGACTGGGCAGGTGCCTCAGCTTTCTGAACTGCCTCAGGGCTGAGGACTCCTGGCAGGAGAGTCTGCCTTCACTAACTGCTGCGCCCGGCATGCTCACAGAGTATAACGACCGGTTGCTTCCCTCTTTCCAAGCTCCTTTAGCATCCAATCCACCTGTTCAGGAGTTTGTGGTAATACCACCACAGATTCTCAGCCCCTGTGCCCATATAACAGGTGAGGTGACTGAGGCTCACAGGGGCTGGGCAGGGAGTGTGGCGGGCTGCCTCTCACCTCCAGAACGTGGGCAGGAGAAGGAGAGAGAGCAGGCTTCTTCTCTTCCAGCAAAATGGACATACCAGCCTTTCTGTGGGAGCCCTGCCAGGTGCTCCCAAAGAAAAGGGGCCACAGTGCTATGGCCCCCTGGGGCTCCCCCAGGACTCTGCCCTCCTCCCCAGGCCTCTGAGCTCTTCCATCCCTGGCCTCCCCCACATGTATCACTCTTGACAAGGTTACGGAGTCAGCATGTAAAACCTGCAAAAGTGAGTGTAATTTATTGATCTGCATTTCGCTTATGAAATAGGACAAGTGCTGATTTGAGGATCTCACTTGCTCTCAGCCGTGCGCTGCCCACACCCCGCCCGCTCTCCTGGCCTCTTATCTGCGGTGAATCCTCCGAGCGCATCAGAACCGCCTCTGGGGGCCGGCCGGGCTCTCCGAGTGCCCTCTGTTCTTCTCCGGCCTCCATGTCTTATCTGCCGGCCTCCCCTTTCTTCCTGACTCCGAAGAAAACATAACGTTTAAGACGAGACAAGGGACTGAACAAAGTGCTTTCTGGGGAAATATTTGTTCAAAGGCTCGTTGCCTGCATCTGTCTGGTTCTCGCCCAGAAAACATAATTCAGAACAGGCCTGGAAATTAACCCAAGTGTCTGCTTGTTCTCCTGATAAGTGGCTGGGCAGGCCCTGGAGCGGGTGGACAGAGACGAGTGTGGGTTGGTCCCCCCGACGCTTGGCTTCTGGGGTGTTGCTATGAAATCGGACAGACAGCTGCAGCAGGCCCTAGGAGGTGAGGATGCTGGAGTGAAGCTTGCCTTGGGGAGGGAGGAAAGAGACCCGAGAGCAGCTGCCGTGTGCCAGGCACTGCGTGGAGTGGCTCACTGACCGCAGAACAAGCCTTTGGCTTGCCAGGCGAAGCGTCAGACCATGTGAGACGGAGCATGGCCACTGACAGCTCTGTGACCTTAGGAAGCCCCGTGGCTCTGAGCCTGTTTCCTCACCTATCCAAGGTGTTCGTGCACTGCGGGGCTTGTCCTCAAGCTGGATGCCTGGAACGAAGGAAATGACCCCTTCCTTCATGGAGTACCTGCCCTGTGCCAGGTGCTGGGCCAGGTGTCTGAGGACACTGTGGGGACAAAATGGTCCTTGGATTCATGGAGCTGATGTTTTAGGGGGAGATGGATAACAAATGCAGTAAGTCAGCAAATACAGAGCATGGTAGAAAGTAATCATTGTTATGGGGGGATCTAAGCAGGCATGGTGGAGAGGGCACAGGGGACGGTGGTGGGGAGGCCTCCCTGAGGTGACACTGGGGCAGTCTTGGAGGCAAGGAAGTGAGGAGTGAGCCACATGCACATCTGGGGGAAGCATTCAGGCCCTGGGAATGGCTGGTGCAAAGGCCCCGGGGCAGAGTGCCTGGCACGTTCGTTGTACAGCAAGGAGGCCGGTGCGGCTGGAGCAGGAGAGCCCGGCCACGGTGGGAGTGGCTGGAGGTGAGGTCAGAGGTCATATATGTGAAATGCGTTGGTAAAATACCAAGTGTTGCCGATAATTCTGACAGCTTGCCCTACACTGAGCTGCAAAGGGCATTATATTAGCACCTGGCTGGGCTCCCAAAGAAAGGCTGGTATGTGGCTTTGCTGGAAGAGGAGAGGTCTGCTCTCTCTCCTTCTCCTGTCCACCCGAGTGTCCCCGTTCTTCTGGCTGCAAGATGGTACGAACTTCCCCAAGCCTTTTCCCCACTATGATGCCGGGAGGAGAAAGGCCAGCTGTGACTGCGGCCAGCGGTGGGTGGGGCTCATGGCAGTGGTCCTGGTGAAGGGCCTGACCTGGCCAGGGGGCACTGGTGGCTGTGGAGGTGCCCACACCTTCTGGCTGTGTCTCCAGCCTTAGGGAGAGAGGTCAGGGGCCATGAGCCCACTTTCTGTTAGCCTTGGGTGGAGTTGGTGATCCCAATTAAAAGCTTGGGTCCAAAGGGCTTGATGATAGAATTTCTAATTAAATCACTTCATCTCGTCTGGGAGACAGAGGTTTGTGAACGATCCTGTGTGTGGGAGACAGATGGGCCACTTCAGCCCCTGGTGGGGAGGTGGGGGCCGAGCAGGAGAGGAAACAGGGCTGGCTCTGCCTGCCACTGCCCTGAGATCCCTGACCCACAGGACACTCGGCGGCCTCCTTGTCACCGGAGGCTGCCGCGCTCACCCTTAGATTCTGCGTGTGTGTATGTGCACACATGTGTGTGGGACCCACTCGTGTAAGGGGAGGCTGAGGTTTTACATGACAGTTAGTAGCATGGGCTCTGGGCTATTCCTCTGGGTTCAATTCCTGGCTCAGTCAGCCACTCACTAGCTGTGTGTCCTTGGACAAGCTACTTAACCTCTCTGTACCTCAGTTCTGGGAGAATGGGGAGAATAAGATTGGAAGTGTTAAGGTCTATAAAACCACTTGGGACAGTTCTTGGCACCTAACACACAGTAATTATGAGTTCGTACGAGGCTGATTGCATATGTGTGTGTCTGTTTGGGTGAATTTAATTCATTCCAGCTCATACCGGCCTGTGAGGAGTGTGAGCCTGCCGCAGCCAGGCACGTGGGCGGAGATAAATGGGAGTCCTTCCAGGCTCTCTGGGAGTGAGAGCACCGTGCCACCCGTGTGTCAGCGTCAGTGAGGGGCTGCTGCAGGAACAAACCTTCCCGTCCGTGGCTTAAAATACGTACACGCGATACTGCCACGTCCCACGTCTCCACGGCTGGCAGTGCCCTGCCATCTCCTCAGGGACCGAGTGTCGCTGGTCCTGGCAGCAGAGGGAGCATGGGCCCCGTGGGACTCACAACGGCAGGGACATGCTCTGGCCTAGAAGCTCATCGGCTGGAACAGGCCACGTGGGCCCAGCCATCCTCAGGGCCAGGGAGTTGAATGGGACCATGTGCCAGGAAAGCAGAGGCTGGCAGTGGCTCAGGGCCAGCATCGTCATGAGTCCTGTGCACATCCGTTCATTATTGAGTGAGTGTCTCTCACCACTGACAGCTCCCTGACCCCGGCATTCGTCTGTGTGCTCACCCCAGGGCCGAAGATTGTGCAAGGCGCATAGCAGGTGTCAGGAAACATTGCTGAGGAGTGACCGTGTGAATGAATCAACAGAGTCTCTGAGGAGCGTGGGTGGCGGGGACAGGGTGGGAGGCGGGAGGCTGTGGCCATGGAAGCAGCTGTGGCGAAGGGACCTTGTGGGCCTTGTGTGCAAATTTTATCCTCTTTTAAGAGCCTTGTCGCCTCAGAGACTCTCATGCCCACTTCTCAGTTACGATGGGAAACGCTGCAGGCCGGGGTGAGAGAGCAAGGGCCTGTGTGATGGGCAGAGGAGGCCGGGCCACCCAGTTCCCAGGCCTGGGGAGGAGCAGAGCTGGGAGGCCTCGCGCCCTGGGGTGGGAGGACCAGAAGGCCCAGTTAGGGCTTGTCCGGTGGCCGGCTGGGCAGACAGTCGATGGCACTGGGGCATAGGTCTGCCAGCCCAGGGCCAGGCCCCGGGTGGCTGGATGCCCGACTGGGAGTCGCAGCCGGTCTGTGCCCACAGAGCAGGGTAATGGCTAATGAGAGCACCCTGACCTGCATCCCCTCAGGGCAGGGGCTGGCAGCCCCCAGTGCCCAGTGAGTGTGAGGGAGGGCCCTAGTGTGTGGCCCTGAGGAGGCTGTGGGGCAGATGGCAGGCAGTTCCCTCTGGGTCTGTCCTAGTCCTTCCACAGGCCACCCAGCCCCAGCCCAGTCCCCTGCCTGGGGCGCCCCCGCTTCCCAAGCTTTGGAAGTCCCTTCTCTGTTCTTAGATAATTGTGGGGTGCCAGGGGTATGGGTGTGCGGCTGGGGTCACTCTTGTCTTCTGCTCTTGCTGCTGTCACCATGGGCCTGGTCAGGCTCACTCTCCTGGGCATCGGGCAGGTGGACTCTCCCGGCTGCCCTGCGAGGCCCCAGGAGTTCCTGGGTCCCCACACCCAGCACTTCAGCCGGGAGACATTTCACTCAGAAGACCTCCTTTTCCTGCCCTCCTCCCTAGGCTAGTTCTCTGAAGGTGGTTTGTCAGTGCATGCATGCCGGCACCCAGAGGACAGGAGGTGCTCGTGCTCCATGAGGGTGTGCCGCGCCCGGTTCTCAGTGGGACCCCCCCTCCCCACTGGCAACACCTCTTGCTCCTCTGGGCAGTGTCTCTGCAGCAGAGGCGGGTGAGGGTGTTGGGGACTGTGCAGGCCGGGCCTTTGGAAGCTGGCCTCCTCTGGCCGGCTCTCTGACCCGCACAGTTGTGCCCGCAGAGCTGTCATGTACCGGAAAGCCCGGCTGCCTTTCATCTGAGGAAACGCGATGCTGGGAGCCCAGTGCTGGGGGCCTCAGGCAGCTGGGCAGGCAGCTGGGCAGGCAGGGCCCGGAGCAGACAGCCAGCGCCAGGGTCTGCCCGGCCCCATACATGGTCCCTGCTTCCTGGCTGAGGGGATGAGGGAGGCAGGCGGGCTCCAAGGTCTGCGTGGGCCCTGGCCTGGGCGGGGCCAGCAGCAGAGGTGGCTCCAGGATCCCACCCTCATTCTGCTGCCTGGCCTGGCTTGTGGGTAGAGCAGAGGGAGCAGGTCACCTGGGGGGTGAGCAGCACCTGAGGCCTGGACTCAAGGGTGGTAAACAGGGAGGCAGAGCAGTATCTCCTGGCTCTGATACTCGGAAGGCATTTTCATCGCTCAGAGCCTCATTTTCCTCATCTGTGAAATGGGAATAAGGACTCCAGCCTTGCCTCCCTCAGTAATAATCTCTAGCGTTTGCTGAGGGCCCCCGTGTTTTAAGCACTTTGCCAGTACTCACTAATGCGGTTCTCTCTATTGTCACTGTGACTACTTTAGAGAGGGGAACTGAGGCCTGGAGAGGCCTCTCGCTTGCCTAGGGTCCCACAGGATGGCAAAGCTGGGTGGCACAGCATGGGCAGGCTGGGTGGCACAGCCCGGGCAGGCTGGGTGGCACAGCCCGGGCAGGCTGGGTGGCACAGCCCGGGCAGGCTGGGTGGCACAGCACGGGCAGGCTGGGTGGCACAGCCCAGGCAGGCTGGCTCCAGGGTGCCAGCATTGGGGAAGGGGATGGGGGAGGTGCTTCCAAACGCTGAAGCTCACAGCAAGAGGGTGGGTTCTGTCAGGTGGCCCTGGGGCAGCTGCGGTGGTGACATCCACCCACTTGGCTTGGGGTGTCGGCCTGGTGCAGGTTAGGGTAGGAGGTTCACTCCTGCGTGTTGTGAAAAGCCTTGAACAAAGCATTGGCCCCAGGAGACTGAGCCCTAAGGGGGCCGAGGCACCCCCTCTCCTCTCGGGGTGGTGTGGGCTGGACTGGCTGCCATCAGTCTGGGAGCCAGTGATCCCGGGCCTGAGTGTGTGCCGGCAGACTCACCAGAACCGAGTGTGTGTGGCTGCAGGTTAGCACGGCAGCCTGAGAACAAGTCAGGCTCTAAGTCCATGTGTGTGCATGGACACAATGCACATGTCTGCTCACACATGTGCACCCATATGCACGCACGCACACAGGCCTTTGCACTGGCTGTTTCCTCTTCACGAACTGCCCTCCTTCAGATACCCACGTGGCTTCGGCCTTCGTTTCCTTGGGTCCTTAACTCCATTGTCACCTGTTGGAGGGGCTTTCCCCAGCCCCTCTCTCTGACAGCTCCCTGCTCCTCTCATCTTCCATTTCCATCTGGACCCCGCCCGTCTGACGGCCCTGCACCACCTCCATTGACGACTCTGTCTAGGTCGGGAGCCCCTGAGGGCAGTGGTCACCATCTGTCTCCGGTCCTCCGCGCTCGCTCCACGTGGCTTAATGCCTATCGGTAGGAGGAGTCACGAGGGGTGTGCTGCGTACTGTGCGCTCAGGGCACATGCTTCCGGACATGCCTGTGTATGCACACACGCACGCACTTACGCAGGTGCACTTGGCATTCATCTTCATTGTGTTTCAAGCCCGGAAGCAGCGTTTGTCTTTCCGCAGTGCATGAGCCTCCTGGCCACCCCAGCGGGGGTGTTTTCAGCTCTGGTAAGTGCTCTCCCAGGCAGAGACCCTGCTGGCACAGGCGGGAGAGGGGCCCATGTGCTCACCAAGATTCACAGGTGCTTGTGTTCCAAGGCCTATGTTTGCACGATTCCACATGCAAAAGGCACAAAGGGTGTAAGGGGAAAGGTCCCTGCCCAACCCTGCCCCAGCCCTGGTTCCCTCCCAGAGAGCCTTAGCCGTGTTGTTGAGGGTCTGTGTGTTTATAGTCGGGAATGCACGGCCCCTCGCGCAATAGGGCGCCAGGGCTGCACCCCGCTTCTCTGTTGCTGTTGTTTTGACCCTGTGTCTCAGAGAGCAGCCCAGAGCGGTGCCTGGAAAGCTGCCTGCTCTTTTTGGCAGCTGCGTAGTATTCCTCGTGTGGCCATAGCTTCTTTCACCACATTGTTTCCAAAGCCTTCTCTACAGAGGGTGCCGTGAGAATGAGCACAAACTGCAACCAGAGGGTCTCAGTTGCCCAGACAATCCAGAACAATCATCCGTTCCCTCACCTGGGCTCCCCCACACCTCCCAGGGACTGAATCCCTTCCCACGAGTGAGCTCATGGGGGCCCTGTTGGGGACATCGCAGAGGCCGAGCTGGCCATGCCCTTTTGTTTGGTGGGAGGTGCGTCCGACTCTCCTTGGGGATGGGGACACCAGAGGCACAGGCTCAGGGGGCAACTGCTTGTCCTGGGGGCATCCCCAGGCCTCTTGCCCCAGAACATTTCCCACCCTCAGTTGCCACAGGGACGAAAACTATGGCCACGAGTGTGTGGCCAGGATTGAATCCTAGTGATTCCTTAAGTGGATAAATCTTAGGTTTGACCTCAGCCCAGACCAATATGCCCCCCCCCTTCACCCTGTCACCCTGGACATCTGAGGGCAGGGCAGAGGGCACAAGGGACAGTGCGTTTGGAGGGCACGGAGGTGGGAATGGAGAGCGTGGAGCACCGAGTGCCCCGGGGGAGCCGGGCAGTGCACTGTGTGGAGGGCACTGGGCTGTGAGTGCGGCCGGGAGGGAGGGAGGCGCAGGAGGTCCGCACGGCCCCTTCCACAAGCTTTGGAGGTGGTTGCTGTCAACCTCAGGAGGCAGGCAGCCTAAAGGCTCCGCATCTCACCTCTGCCGGGGGGAGGGAAGGCAGGGGCTGTGGGCCAGGAAGGTGCTCCAAGGCCGAGGTAAGTGGGAGCTGGGGCAGCAGGCCTAGAGTCTGTGGGATGGGGGCCCCTGCCCCTCTGGGCCCTGAGTCCCAGACTATGAGAGGGATTTCTCAAAAGCCCCATCCACTCTGGCCTCCTGGGATTCCATCCATGGGAGGGTAGGGCAGGGGCCGAGGGGAGCTGGAGTCTGGGTCTAGAGGGAGTTGTGGGGACAGGATCTGCTGGGTGGTGACCCAGGGGCTACCTGGGGAAAGGAGATGGACTCTCAGGGTCCCCTCTTACTACGTCACCCCACCCCCTCCCCAGGCCAAACCATCCCACTCACCTGGGGATTTCCCCCAGCTGGGCTCTTCCAACTTTTCATGTAAATAAGGCACCCAGAGGTCCCTGGGGTGTGTATACACATGCATATGTATAGATGCATGTGTGAACATGTGCGCATGTACGTGATGCATGTGTGAGATTCCCGATGACTTCGTGGTGTGTGGTTGGGGGACCACCCGCCACAGGACCCAGGTAGGCTGGCGGGGAGGCTTTCTGGAGAAGGGCTTGATGCTGACATGGCAGGCAGTCCCCACCTGATGCCAGCCTCACTCCTGCTGGGAGTGGGAGGGCCACAGGGGCACAGGGTCAGGGAGAGCTGACTGGAGGTGGAGCATCAGGACTGGGCTGCAGCCAGGGGCAAGGCCGGCCAATCGTGTGCCCACCCTCTTTGGGCCTCAGTTCCTCCACGTCACTGGGTCTCCCCCGGGATGAGAGGAGGCAGTGCCGCAGGAAGGGCTGGGGCTGCTCCAAGGCTGGGGAACTGGAGGGAGGTCGGTGTGTAGGGGTGCGGTACTGGATGGGCAGGGGGGTGCCAACCGCCCCCATTAGTGGCCCCTCTCACCTCCAGATCCCCCAGATCAGCTACGCCTCCACAGCCCCGGACCTGAGTGACAACAGCCGCTACGACTTCTTCTCCCGCGTGGTGCCCTCGGACACGTACCAGGCCCAGGCCATGGTGGACATCGTCCGCGCCCTCAAGTGGAACTACGTGTCCACGCTGGCCTCGGAGGGCAGCTACGGCGAGAGTGGCGTGGAGGCCTTCATCCAGAAGTCCCGAGAGGACGGTGAGTCAGGTGCCGCCCCAGGGTCATCTTGGGAATGGGGGGCCTGTCACAGCACCTCGCTGTGCACTGCCCCCCAGCCACTGCTGTGGGTGCTGCCTGCCCTGGGCCCTGCCCCTGTGGGCCTCGGTCTCCTCTGAGCACTGGGCCATGGCCTTGCTGGGAGCTGGGTGTCCTGGGGCCGAGGGGCGGGTGTGAATGGCTTAGCAGAGGTGGCCAGGCCGCAGAGGGACGGTGAGTATTCCTGGTGTGGGAGCCGGTGGAACAGCCGCTGTTCTCAGGCAGAGGGGAGGGGAAGGAGGAGGGGAGGGAGGTGGCCTTACTTAAGGGGGTACCAGGGGCCAGCTAGCAGGTTCCTGAAGCACCTTTGCGGGATCAGAGTCGGAGTGCCTGAGGCTGAGCAGTCTGGTGGGTGCGGGTGGGGCCTGGGGCACATCTTGCTGCTGGCTCTGGCTCCGTGAAGCAGGTGCCGTGGGTGGGATTTGAGGACTGTGGGAAAGTGAATTGCTCTCCTTGAGGAGCCCCCGCCCCCAACAGGCCTACTTCCCTGGGTTAAGCTCACTGCTTTCTCTTTAATTGCATCAGAAACTCCAACTATCAGCCTTCGGTAAGCGGTGAGCAGCTGACATAACAAGGTTTCGCCCTGGGTGGCCCTGCCCAGGGAGAGCAGCCCCTCTGCTGCCTGCCGTGGCTCCCGCAGCGGGTGAGCCCTGGGCGGGGGGGCAGTGGGAGGCAGCCCCACCCCCCTGTGGAGAGCCCCCTCCGCTCCTCTCCTGGCCGCTCCCAAGGCCCTGTCTCTAAATAGCTCCTGTGGCAGCTCGACCTTGGGGTGGCGTCTGTATATTTATACCCATATAACCGGCACTCTAATTGCTTTTTCTAAGGACCACAGTGTCCAGAGGCTGGCGTCGGTAACACCCTGCGGGCATGATCCCGCTATAAATCTTGGATAAGCCTCTTTAATTGTACAGCCAAACCCTCCGGGTGCCTGTGACCTGGCGGAGAGGGCGGCCGGTGGAAGTGGGGCGCCACTGACGGATGGCTGCGGCTGTGGCCACTCCCACTCCCGCAGCCGGGCCTGCAGGGCGAAGGGGCTGGGCTGAGCCGCTCCCATCTCAGGCCACGCCCACTCCCGCAGCCGGGCCTGCAGGGGGGAGGGGCTGGGCCGAGCCCACCCCCACCTCCTGCCATGTGGGTGGCAGCTGCCCGAGACCCCAGACACGGGGAAGTGGCAGACTCTGCTGCTGCCCTCTCCTGGCTGCCTGCGTGTCGCCTCCTTTGCTGACTCCGGGCTGGCTGGCCCTTGCCTCTGCTTCCAGGTTTCTCTCCACACAAATCCATTGCCTTTCTGTTTAAGATGCAACCTCTGCAGGATCTGGGGACAGAGATGCCAGCTGTGGGTAGGGGCAGAGGTTCTGCATCTCAGTGCTCAGTTGTGGTCAGCCCCTGCTGTGAGGGACCTGGCAACCCCCCTCCCCATTTCATCCCCCCTCCCCCCATCATGTGCCCAGTATCTGTCTTATGCCTGTTATCCTGGGCATTCCTCCTGCCCTGTGAGGTAGGTACCCCATTTTACAGGGAGGACTTGAGGCACAGAGAGGCCACATAATAACTGGCAGCAGGTCACACAGTGCGTTATTGGTGGAGAAGGGATTTGAACTCTGGAAGTCTAGCTCCAGGATAGAGGTCTTAACTGCTCTTGTATTCTTGTCATTCTACCTTCTGCCCATTTCCCACTGCATTGGCTGAGATCCATGTGGGCCAGCCCATGCGACACACACACACACACACACACACACACACACGGGCACCTGTGAGTGTGAAGAATTAAGGCATGAGATATGGGTGAGGTCTGGGCATTGCATTTTATCTGAAGCTAAGATTCCATATAAATTTCCCGTTAGCATCTAATCAGACATTGGGTAATTAGAAAATACGTCTACTCAAGACTTTTGAGGACTTGTGGAAAAGTAAGAGAGCTAGCTGCGCCACCGAGCCTCCAGCTCAGGGACTCCTGCCTGGCACAGGCGCCCCGCACAGTGCCGCTGGCCCTGCTCTCATCCCATTGCGGAGGCCTGGCCTCCCACCGGGCAGCACCTCCCAGGCCCTGGGTGCTCCCGCTGTCACAGTGCAGGGTGCACACTCCTGGGTGCTGGCTGGCCTGCCCTGGTCTGTGGCAGCTCCGTCTCGCGCCCTGCCTGCTGAAAGGCGTTGATTGGAGGACCATCTTAGGTGAGTGAAGAGGAGAGAGAAAGCCACGCTCCAGCTGGCCAAATTGAAACGAGAATTGAATGGCCAGTAGGAAGAGGCCACTGTACCTTGTAGCCTCATTCCTGCGGAAGATTAAAGACGTCTTGGCCAGAGACGGTATTGACCTGTCCTCTGAAGTGTAACTCATCAGTGAGTCGCTCAGGGGAGCGCCAGGGAGTGGGGCAGAAGGCAGGGTGTGCACACAGAGCCCTGGCCAGGGCTCGGCCGGCAGGTCCTGGGCACCTACTGTGTGCTGGGCTCCAGGACCTGCACAGTTATGCCCATTTTGTAGACGAGGAAACTGAGGCCGGGGAGGGTAGGTCAGTCTCCCAAGGCCATGAAGCCAGAACAGGGAGGAGCTGGGACGGGAAGCCTGCTCTGTCGTCTGGGCAGGAGCTCCCGGGGAGCACTCAGCACTGACAGACACTGGGCTGGGGCTTGAAGAAAGCAGGGCCTATCCAGGGGCTCACTGTGGGTTTGAGTGGGGTCCTCTCTGTGAGCAGTTCCAGCATCCTGGGCACATCAAGGCCTGTGCTCCCAGGGTGCCCTGCCCTGCTTCGGAGCCCAGGCCTGCTCCTGGGAGGACATCCTTGCAGAGTGGCAAGTTCTGCGGCTGCATCTCCCTATCACACTCCTGCATCCCTGTGGATATTCCAGCGATGCTGATGAGCCAGCCTGCTGCTGCCTGACCTCCGGCGCTAACTCCCAGGGCTGAGCCTCAGACTTGTATTTCGACGGCTCCTGTCAGTGCGGCGGCATTGGCGTGGGCAGAGGTGGTGACTGGCAGGGCCGTGGCTGTGTGAAATCTCTGGACTCAGCTTCCCTGGCTGTACATGGAACATGGGCCTCCTGGAGGCTGCGAGGGGCTGGGGAAGAGCTAGATCAGCTGGAAAGAGCTGTGCCAGCCCCTCCTTGACCTTATCTCCTCCCACTTCTCTGTCCCTCTGCTCCAGCACTCCAGGCTCAGGCCCACCCCAGGGCCTTCGCACTGGCCCTCTGCCCGGGAAGCTCTTTCCCTGGACGTCCATGTGGCTCACATCCTCAGTGCACTCAGGTGTCCTCCCAGGTGTCCTCTCTTCAGGGAGGCCTCTGGTCACCCATTACTCTTCATCCTCTCTTGCCTGCGGTTTCTTTAAAGCGCTTGACAAGTACATTTTTATTTGTTTATGGCCCACCAGGGCAGAGGCTTTTCGCCTGCTTTGTTCTCTGCTACATTTCCATCCTCTTGCACAGTCCCTGACTGACATACAGTAGTTGCTCAGTAAGTGTTTATGGAATGGATGATTGATCACAAAACCCAGCTCCCAACTACTCACTTCTTTAGCCCTCCTCCCACCCCTGGGCCTGCGAGGTTGCTCTCCTGGCCTCGCGAACGCAGACTGAGACGGGCAGAGCATTGGCATCTGGGTTAGGTCAGGCTGCCCCGGGACTCAGCCTCCATCCCCACTGAGCTCCCTGCTGTCTCTGAGCCTCCACTGACTCACTAAGGACAGAAATCCTTTCTGGGGGCAGAGGAAGGGCTGTGAGAACTCAGGGCCTATCTGAAGTGGCTTCAGGCTGAAATGTGGGGTTCAGCCTCCTCTCATTTATCCTACGGTGTCTGCCTCAGATGTATTACCCGAGAGGCTGCCTGCCCCCGAGGGTGGGAAAGGGAGAGGCTCAGCCTGCAGACCCACATGCGCCCCCGGCTGGCCTGAGCCTCACAGATTTATTCACACCTGCAGTGTGGAGAGGCACTTGGCCAGAGGCATGGGCCTGCTGGCTCTCGGTGGGCATGGGAGGAGCGGTGCCCTGCCCTGCAAGCAGTAGGCCCTGAGTGAGTGACTGTAGGGATGCAGGATGCATCTGCTGGAGTGAAGAAAGACACTCTGGGGATGCAGGGCCTTGCTGAGCCAGAGGGCAGGCCAGCAGCGCTGCGGGAGGGTGCTTGGCCTAGCACAGAGGAAGGAACGGGCCTGCCAGGTGGGGGAACAGCATGAGCAGGAGTTTGGAGGTAGGTGTGAACAAGGCAGATGGGACCCCGGCGAGGGGTCTGGCTGGTCCTAGTGGCCACAGGGCAGGGGCCAATGTGAAAGGGAGCTGAGCAGAGTTTCTTTTAGGACCACCCTGTGTTTTTAAACTTTTTGGCAATTGGGGTCACACCTGCTTCCCTGAGAAATGATGTGAGCACCCACCATCTCCACCTGCTCAGAGCCCGGGGGTCTCCCTGGCCCTCAAGGCTTAGCACCAAGGCCCCTCCTCACTCAGGCTTCCCTGACCTCTTCCCGCCAGCAGTGCTGCTCACCTGGACGGGGACGGTCTCCCCAGCATTGTCCCCCGGAGGGCTCAGTGCTGTGACCTCTACCTCTGCCTCCTGCACTTGACTGGGTGCCCCTCGCCCGCCCTTACACAGCAGGTGTTTGTAGAATGGACACCTCGGTGAGCAGATGACCAGCCCTGTGCCCTCGGCATGCCACCGCCCTTCTGGGCTTCCTTCTCTCTGCAGCAGGCGGGCGTCAGCTCACCCCCAGGGCCCCGCCTGACTCCACATTCTTAGAAGCGAAAGCTGTCAGGCAGGGCCTGTTCCCATGAGCCTGGCTTGTTCTGCAAACACCTCAGACATTCATGAGACTCCTTACTGAGCGGCTTCTCAGAGCAGGGCTGGGCAATGAACGTCCCTCAGCCCAGGGGGTGGATGTCCACGGGGGCACTTCAGGGCTTGGCCTTCGGCCAGGGCTGCGGGGCCAGCGGCATGGGGGCAGGGCCTGAGCACGCAGCCTTCTTGCCCCGGTCAGGTGAAATGGGCTTGGCATTAGTCGAGGGGATGGGAGCTGGAGCCAGGGAGGGCTCTGCCACTGGGTTGGTGTTTATGAGAGTGAGATGCTTTGCAGCACAGAGAACATCCGCCCGGCAGCCAGCCCCCACCATTCTAGCTCACCCACCAGGACTCCCTGAACCGGAGACCCATTGCATCGTCAGCTCCCCTGCGCCACCGTCCCTCTCCGTGGGCGGAGATTAAGTGGACTTGGCCCGGGCACCTCCTGCCACGCCATGAGGCCTACCACATGCTCGCCGAGTCTGTGGCAGGCACTCGGACACGGGCCAGGTGCTGGTGTTAGTGCGACTGCGTGGCGGTTGTCAGGTCAGTCTGTCCCGCCACCAAGATGACCCTCGTCTGCCTGGCCTGCCTCGGGGATTTCGCCTGTCCGCTCCGCTTTCCCTGCCGCTCTGGCCTCTCCAGGCTGCGAGGCCCCTGGCTGAGTGTCACTTTCCTGCTCGCTCTGCCTCGAGGTGCTCGCCCGGCCTCTCACGAAGGAGCAGGAGAGAGAGAGTGACGTCTGGGTTCGCCTCAGCCCCCCGGGAGTGACGGCAGGATGTCAGACACGAGCCTGCTGCTGCGGATGCTTGGACTTTCCCTCTTGGATGGGGCGACCGTTTCTCTCTCTGGCCTCCTTTGCGGCACAGGCACTTGAAGAAGGTTTCTTTGGGCTTTAAAAACACCCCGTTGCTGGTTGCAGCCCCTTTGTGGCTTTGGCCTTCTGAACCCCGTCCTATTCTGGGTGATGACACAGTAGAGCGGAGTCAGCTGGATGTCGGCTCTGCCCCCGGGAGCTGTGCCACCTCGAGCTGCCACTTGAAGTCTCCGGACCTCAGGGGTCACCTGGGAAAGTGGGGATAGTCACAGCACCTGCCGCACAGGTTGCTGTGAGCACTGAGTCCGTACTGATGAAGCCTTAGCACAGCCTGGGCCCTCACTGGGCACTAAGCTGCCAAGGTGTGGGCTTCCTCATTGTTGACCAGAGTGGAGGGGGCAGGGGACCTGGGCTGGGAGCCTGGTCCCGGTCTCACTCTGGCTCTGGCTCTGGGTGGCAGTGTGACCCGGGTGGGTCACTTCCTCTCTGAGCCCCAGTTCATCGCTAGTGTGAAGGTGATGTGTCAGGACCTCTGAGGTCCCCCTGACCTGGGTCTTCACACCCTTCACCCAGGGCGAAGCTTTCCTACTGCCGCATGGAGGTCCGATACCACAGGGATGGCCTTTGGTTTCTGGGGTGTCTACTATTTTGGGCCCAGACCTGTGCCCACCGAATAGCCGCACCCACAGCAATCCGTGTCCTCAGCCCTTTCAGCCTCTGGTTTCTCGGCCTCTTATACTTTTTAAAGTAAATCTCTAAGCCTGGTTTGAACCCCATTTTCTCAAGTTCACTGTCTTGCCCTTACCGAAGCCTCCTCACCGAGAGCATGTATGCCCCGCCCTCCAGGCTCAGGCCTCAGAGTCCCCACTCTGAGCCCCGTGGAGATGGAGCTAAGGCAAGTTCCCCTCTTATTCTTTGCTCCTCGGAACGGCCCTGCAGGCTCACCATTTTCTTTTCTTTCCACCTGAGACTTCCTGCTGTTGGCAGTATGTGGCTGCCGACTGTCCTGGGGGGGCCTGTGTCAGCCCCCTCTCCTACTCCTAGGTGGCCTCATACAAGGCTCTTCCCCTCCCTGAGCCCCCAGTTCCTCACCCGTGAGCCCCGGGAAGGGCTATGTGCAGTCTTCAGTGGGCTCTGCCTGTGGACACTGCCCACGGCCCTTTGCCCTTGTTATTCTGTGTGCCCTCCTCCAGAGCCTTTGGCCCCAAGGCTCTGCCTCCTGCCTTGGCCTCAGCCAGCCGGGCCTGCGAAGACCCCTGAAATTCCTTTTGTTTTAATGTACATATTTTTAGGATGATGTCATTAACTGTTATAGAAGCTGCCAGGCCTGGCCCCACTTTAGCCCCTGCACAGCCTCCCTGAGAATTGTCCCCATTTTACAGGGGGGTGACCAGGGCCTGGGATGCCTGCGGCCTTGTCAGGAGCAGAGCTGGGGTTTGCACTCAGCCACTCTAACACTGCCCAGCTCTGCAGCTCAAGGGGAGGGAGGCAGAGCCCTCCTTTTAATGGGGCATCGGATTCCCTTCACCTGCTTCTCCAGGGATTCACTGGTGTCAGTCAGATGGAGCACCACTCCCAGGGGGCCAGGCAAGGAAGAGGCAGAGTGACTTCTATGATGGGGAGTGTGTGTGACAGGGATCACCAGCCATGGGTGGCTCAGTGGTTGAGCATCGACCTATGAACCAGGAGGTCATAGTTTGAATCCCCGTCGGGGCACATGGCTCAGTTTCAGGCTCAATCCCCAGTGTGGGGTGTGCAAGAGGCAGCTGATCTTTCTCATCATTGATATTTCTACCTCTCTCTCCCTTCATCTCTGAAATCAATAATTTTTTATAAAGTGGGCATAACAGGCTGGGAGGTGGGGCAGGACACATCCCCCCCCCATTCAGGGGTCACTCCTTCAGTGCTGACCCAGGACTATGCTGGCAAGGAGGGAACTGGGACATTCCTGTGTCCTGTTATTCAGCCCTTTCCTCCCCACCTCAGCACAGTAATTCATTCATTTGATGAATAAATATTTATTGAGCACCTACTGTGTGCCAGGCATTGAGTCATGGCACTGAAGATACAGCCTGCAGTAATCAAGTAAGTGCATTGGTATATAATTTCACCAGGAGGAAGGATACTGCAGTGGGAGTGGCAGAGGGGGCAGGTGGTCAGGGAAGGCCTTTCTGCGGGGTGACAGCGTGGGCATGAGCCGCATGGAGATCTGTGGGGAGACAGCCTCTGGCAACGGAACCAGCAAGTGCATGGCCTGGGGTGGAGGCCTGCCTGGCATTTGGGGAGTAGCCAAGAGGCAGGAGGGGAAGGGCATGTCACCCAGGGCTCTGGGTCACTGTGAGGACTTTGGATTTTGCTCTTAGTAAGATGGGAGGCAGTGGAAGGCTGCAAGCAGAGGAGGGACATGAATGGACTCAGTCAATAGGATTCTGCCGGCCGAGCGAGGTGAAAAGGATGTGGGCCTGAGGCAGGAAGTCCAGAGAGGAGGCTCCTGCTTTCATCTAGGTAAGAAGTGATGAAGGGGTGTGTGTGTGTGGGTGTGAGGATAGATTTGGGGTGTACTTTGAGCCCACTGGACTTGCTGTCAGGATACTGTGGGCAGAGAGAGAGGGGCATCGCGCAGGCACTCCTGGCTTCAGCACCACGGATAGCGGCACAACCCAAGGCCTAGACATTCCCGGAAGCTCTGGTCAGCTCAGGTCCCCAGCAAAGGCCAGCTCTCCAATTCTGCAGTCTGTGCACGCTGAGCAAGAGCCTCATTTGTAAAGTGCGGCTCCCTTCCCCTCGATTTTGTTATCAATTTTTTTTAGCCAAATATGTTTATTTCTGGGCACTGCTGCAAATTCTTTCAGGGACGAGGCAAGTCTGAATGCAGTTTCACAGCTGGGATGAGAGATTTGGAAGCAGTTGTTTCCAAAAATCTCTGCATCTGGCTAAACTGTTGTGGGGGTGGGGCAGGGTGGGAACGGGGGAGGGGGCTTCCTTGAGGCTGGGCGGTGGGAGGGGAACCTTGAAGAGTGCGTGAGTCAGTCCCAGGGGAACAGGAGGATGCCCTGGGAAGGGAGCTTTGTGACCAAATTTGGTCCTTCATGCCACCTCCTTCTGAGAGTGAGGGACAGCACGCCCACCGGGGGGTGAGTGGCCATGGCCGAGTGCTGCCCCGGGCTGGCCGTGGGCTTGCTGTGTGTCTTTGGACAAACCACTCTTCCTTTTTGGTTTCTTCATCTGGAAGATGAGGATAACTGTAGTTCCTACTTTGTTGGTGGTGGTTAGAATGACGAAGACAGGTGAATTAGCCACCGGAAAGGCCAAGAAAGGGGGTGGCGGGGCTGCCTCCAAGGCTTCGGACCCCAAGGGTGAGCACTTGGCCTCTTCCTGCTTGGCCTCTTCCCCTTCCCATGCGACTGTCCTCTTCCTCCCAGCTTTCCCTGGTGCAGTATAGCCGTGCTTCATTTTCTATGGACAGAATGATCATATGGATATGCTACTCAAACTCTCATTTTTAATGAGCTGGAAGGAAAGCTAATGACCATTTGCAGATGTCTTGGGCCCAAGGGAGGCCTTGGATGGGAGAGGAAAGAGGACAAAGTGACAAGCAATAGGAGAGAGGAGGGGGGCGAATAAACTGGAGGGGGGATGGAGTAGGAGCTGCCTGTCTGCCCCATAGCGAAGAGAGAAGAGGCAACTTGCCAGTCACCTCAGAAGGTGGGAGGAAGAGGAAGGTGGAGAAGGAGAAGCAGGGAGAAGATGGGCTGAAGAAAAGGAAGGTGAAGGCAGCCAGGACTAGGGTCTGGTTTGTAGGGCTCAGTTTTCCTATCTGTACATTGGTCGTAATACCTAAGACTGGGCTGATTGGGAGGATCTAATGAGAGACCATGTGAAAAAATATTAAACTGAGGAGTGCTGCATGAACTGAGGGACCATGGAATAATGAGGGAGCAGGGTGTGTGCGTGACAGTGAGTGAGGTGAGTGGGGAAGACAGGATGGGACAAGGGAGTGAGTATGGGAAGACAGGAAGAGGAGGTGGAGGGACAGGAGCTGAAGATGGGGCATGAAGACCTGGACAATAGGCCCGCTCTTAACTAGGCCATCTCTTCATTCATTCATTCTTTAGCATCTGTCATCTTCATGGATGGATGTCAGCCCCCTGAGGAAGGATTCCTGGCTCTCCTGTTCATGGCCACACCCTCAGTGTCTAGGACAGCACCTGGCACTGGGGAGTGCTTAGCAGAGTGTTGCTAAAGCAACTGTCCTAAGCACTTTAATGCAGTAACTCACTTATTATTCACATTTTGTTACGAGGAGACAAGGCCCAGAGAGGTTCAGTAACTTATCCACAGCCACACAGCTAAGAAGTGGCGGAGCTGTGACCCGAACCCAGACAGCCTGGCTCCAGCCCTCACGCCCTGAAGCATGAGAATTACAGAACCGGCCACAGCTCAGGCAGAGGGCAGTGAGTGCCAGCCGTGAGGGTGTGATGAGAGCAAGAGGGAGCGGGGAGTTCTGACTGGGGGAGGGTCTGAGATGTTTGGGGAGATGGAGGAGGAGAGATGGGGCTCCTAGGCTGGGTGAGGATGGCAGGTGGAGAAGCAGGGGGTGGTTCTGGGAGAGGGAGCAGCACCAGCTCCAGGGTGGGAGAGTCCGAGGTGAGGTGGAGGGAGTGGTTCTGCTGTGGTGTTGCGTGGAATTGTGAGGCTGAGGAGGGGCCCCTGGAGGTGGGGGCCGATGGGGAAGGGGTTGTGGGTCTCACCGTTGTGGCTCCTGGGCAGAGGACTAGGAATGAACTCTCAGCAGTTTGGGGCCACACTCCCCTTCTCTGAACCAAGTCTGAGAAATGGTGGTTTTCCCTCATTCTCACCACCGAGAGTGGAGGGAGTGGGGCCTGAGCCAGGGCAGTGGCCTCCCAGGGCGGCTTGGGGTGGGAGCAGGCCAGGAGCCAGCCATCTCTTGGTGATCTCTCCCTTCCCCCATTAACCCCTCCCCCCACTACCGGCCTCAAAACACGTTCATTTCCTTTGCTATTTTTCCTCCTTGTTTCTTGCTTCAAAGGTGTTTTGCCTAAATGGGTTTGTGTTAAGATATAAGGTCGATCACTCAGCACATTTCCCTCTGCTCAGAGCTGAGAGCCATGAATAATGCAGCTCTGAACAAGGCTGCTGCTGCCCTGCCGCTTCCTGGGGAGGGGACAGCTGCTGGGCTCAGAGGCGCTGCACCCCAGCTGCTCAGACTGGGTGCCCAAAGCCCGAAACCTCCCCTCCCAAAATGCGGCCTGTGCACAGGTGATCCCTGTGTCCCGGGTGAGGATGATGCATCCGTTTTATACACCCAGAAATGGAGGTTCAGAGAGGGTGGGTGAAGTGGCTTTTATGACGGAGCAAGCAGGTGACTGAGCTGGGACATGGCAGTCCCCTGAGCCACACCAGGCCAGCCCTCTGATGCCTGTGCCCCTGGTAGACTAGCCCATTCCCGTGCAGGGGCAGGGCTGGGTGAGTGAGGTCTGGTGGGGCTAGGGAGAGAGCTTCAGAGGAGACAGGATTCTGGCTGAGCTGGATGGCAGTGACCCGCTGCCCATTGCCAGCAGCAGTGGAGGTGGCTGTAGGCTGTGACTGTGTAGGGTGTGGCTGTGTAGGATGTGGCTGTGTAGGGTGTGGCTGTGTAGGGTGTGGCTGTGTAGGGTGTGACTGGAGGGTGTGGCTGTGTAGGGTGTGACTGTGTAGGGTGTGACTGTAGGGTGTGGCTGTGTAGGGTGTGACTGTGGAGGGTGTGACTGTGTAGGGTGTGACTGTGTAGGGTGTGACTGTGTAGGGTGTGGCTGTGGAGGGTGTGACTGTGTAGGGTGTGACTGTGGAGGGTGTGGCTGTGTAGGGTGTGACTGTAGGGTGTGACTGTGTAGGGTGTGACTGTGTAGGGTGTGGCTGTGTAGGGTGTGACTATGGAGGGTGTGACTGTAGGGTGTGACTGTGTAGGGTGTGACTGTAGGGTGTGACTGTGTAGGGTGTGACTGTGTAGGGTGTGACTGGAGGGTGTGGCTGTGGAGGGTGTGTCTGTGTAGGGTGTGACTGTGGAGGGTGTGGGTGTGTAGGGTGTGACTGTAGGGTGTGACTGTGGAGGGTGTGACTGTGGAGGGTGTGACTGTGGAGGGTGTGACTGTAGGGTGTGGCTGTGTAGGGTGTGGCTGTGTAGGGTATGGCTGTGGAGGGTGTGGCTGTGTAGGGTGTGGCTGTGTAGGGTGTGGCTGTAGGGTGTGGCTGTGTAGGGTGTGGCTGTGTAGGGTGTGGCTGTGTAGGGTGTGACTATGGAGGGTGTGAATGTAGGGTGTGACTGTGTAGGGTGTGACTGTAGGGTGTGACTGTGTAGGGTGTGACTGTGTAGGGTGTGACTGTGTAGGGTGTGACTGTGGAGGGTGTGACTGTAGGGTGTGGCTGTGGAGGGTGTGACTGTGGAGGGTGTGACTGTAGGGTGTGACTATGTAGGGTGTGACTGTAGGGTGTGACTGTGGAGGGTGTGACTGTGGAGGGTGTGACTGTAGGGTGTGGCTGTGGAGGGTGTGACTGTATAGGGTGTGGCTGTGGAGGGTGTGGCTGTGTAAGGTGTGGCTGTGTGAGGTGTGGCTGTGTAGGGTGTGGCTGTGGAGGGTGTGACTGTGTAGGGTGTGGGTGTGTAGGGTGTGGCTGTGTAGGGTGTGGCTGTGTAGGGCATGATGAATGTGGTTGTGTGAAGCTCTGTGGCTTCTGCCTGATCTGTGGCTGTGGGGTCGGAGAGGTGGGGCCGTGTGCTTCTCCTGTGGGTGAGGCTGTATGGTGTTGTCTCTGGGTCTATGCTTGTGATGGGTGGGGCCAAGGGTCTCTGTGTGAGGGTTTGTGACTGTGAGGTTGTGTGAGGTATGTAATTTGATTTGTGAGTCACTGTGTGTGTGTGTGTGTGTGTGTGTGTGTGTGTGTGTTGGGGGCATGCTGAGATTGTTCAGGAAGGAAAGGATGTGTGTCTTGCCCAGAACAATCTCCGGATCCTCAAGCTATGGCCCAGGGTTCTGCCCAGCACCTGTTCCTCAAGTCCCCAGACACATGCACCCCACAATCCTGGGTCCTGACCCCAAGTGGGTGGTGAGGTCCCTGTTGCTCCAGCCCTGCCCCACCAGGCCTTGCCCGCTCCCCGAGGCACTGTCTCCGGGAGGCAGACTCAGGCCTTCACAGACACCATCACATTTAACCCGCACTCCAGCCTCACAGGGAGCAGTTTCTTCAAGTCCGTCAGCGTTTTGCGGGTGGGAAGCCTGATGCACAAATAACTGTGTGCAGTCTCATGGCGAGGGGCCGCCGTCCTCTGCCTCAGCCGAGGGCGGAGGAGCTGTGCGCGCTGCTGATGCTCTGCGCAGTCCTTCGGTGGAGTGCAGCGGGGGCCAGGGCTGGAGGACACCGGTGCCCATCCCCTCCACCCGGGGCCGCTGCCTCCGATATTCACGCCTTTCTCTGTGGCCCAGCTGATGCCAGGCCCGGACCCGCGGGGCTCCACCAATTCGCTCGGCTGCCTTTTACTTTTCTTCACTGTTCTGCTTCCCTTGTGCATTTCCTCAGCGCCCGTAGCAAGGGATTCACTTCTAGACGGAGAAGTAAAATCCCAAGAGAAGGCTGGACTCAGAGATGTCCAGGGGTTTGTGACGCCCAGCCCACGCATGTGCATGGACCCTGCCCTGGGCGGGTCCTGGCAGGGCAGGCACTGTGGGTAGTCCAGAGCCTGGCATGAAGTAGTTGCGAAGTGCGAAGTGGGTGCCTAGGGGGTGTGCACACAGCTGTCTGGGCACTCGGCGTGACCAGGTGGTGACAGAGGGGAGGTCACAGTGGGCTGTGGGGTTAGGGAGGCCTGCAGGGGAGGTAGGAAGGTTTGAGCAGGTGCAGACGCCCATCCTGGGCCCGTGGTCGCAGCCTCTGCCACGCTGCCCTCCCATCCCTGCCAGCTGGGCGGCTAATTCACCCAGCAAGCATGGACTGCTGCCTGTCTCGAGCAGGCTCAGCCATGCATGCTGGGTCTTGCGAGGCCCCGAGTGGAGAGGCAGATGCCGAGGAGGTGACCGAGGCTCAGCAAGGGCAGGGCTGCAGTGACCAGCCATGGGCCCTCCTGGCTGCGGGAGCACATCTGCAAACCTGTTGGGGAGCAGATGTGGTAAGATGGTGCACTCTGATAGGGACCAGGGTGAGGATGGATGCTGCAGGCCTGAGGAGGAAATGTTGGCCTCGAGGGTCTCTCACACACACGCACACACACACACATGCCCACAGGCACACACACTGGGAGCCACCGAGGCAGGGAGCCACTTGTCAGATTTGTGCTTTGGAATGAGGCTGGAGGGAGACTGGATGGTGGGGAGTGGGGCCAGAGCAGGAACAGAAAGGGAAGGTGGCGGGGAGCCAGCCTGAACCCTGGCCCTGCCTCTAGCCCCCTGTGGAGCTCCAAACACTCCCCTCACTGTCCTGCACAGTCCTGCTCCCCGCTGGAGTAGCCTCCGGTTAGGGGCACTCACTCCGGGCCTGGGTGCTTTCCTCCTCAAACACCCTCTCCCTCCCCCTCCCCCGGCCACAGTGCTGACGCTTGGAGTCCACCATAGAGCTCCATTCTCTTAGGCTCAGGCATCCTTTCCAGTGGGAACGACAGTAGCACAGTATGCCAGGCCGTGTGGCTGGGCTGGGTGAGTGCCATCCCATGCCCCAAAAGGTCGCTGTTCAGTTCCTGGTCAGGGCACATGCCCGCTGTTGCAGGCTCAATCCCCAGGAGGGGGCATGTCAGAGGTGGCCGGTCACTGTTTCTCTCTCATCCATGTTTCTGTCTCTCTCTCTCTCTACCATCCTCTCTCTCTAAAACATTTAAAAAAGAAGTAGCACCTTATTAGTCATTGGCCCCTTTGAGTAGCTCCCTTTTCTGAGTGCAAATTTGGGGAGAAAGCCTGGTTTTGGAGCAGGAGGAAAGAAAGGAGGGATGGTGTGAGCATTTGTGTTGGTGCGTGCATGCATGTGTGCACATGCGTGTGCGTGTGTGTGAGGCCATATGGTCCAGGGTGACTCCCTCATGCCTTCCTCCCACCTTCCTCTCTGCTGGGAAACTAGAAGAGCCTGGGGGTCCTCGTGGGGCTGTGTACTGGCTCCCAGGCAAGGCAGCTCCATGGGGAACTCACGAGAGTCTGCGGGTCTGCCTCTGCCTCTTCGGCGGCTGGCCTGGCGGGGCCGCCCTGCCCTCCCCTCTGGGAGGGGTTCCCCAGCCCCTGCTTCACTTTGCCCTGCTGGCGTCCACCCCTGCCCTGACTCCAAGACCGTGTCCTTGGCTCCTGCCCTGTGACGTGGCGGCACGGAGGCGCCTGGGTGTCCTTACAGCTGCCTCCCGCCACCTGACCCCGGGCGGAAACACACTGGCTTCGGGGAACGGGTGCTGACTCCCGGGAAGAGCAGTGGTGAGGTGGGCAGGGCGTGTGGTTGAACGCTCGGGGTCTGGGAAAGGCTGCAGCGGCTGGCGCCCATGGGCCTCCCCTGCCAAGGCGTGCCCTGCGGGCAGGAGCATCCCCTGGCTGACTCCCTCCTGGTGCCCACGGAAGGGTCTTACTGCTGTCATTTCTTAAGGATGGTTGTGCCAGGCACTGAGCAGGGCACTTCTCGAATGAATGAATGGACGAGCGAACACACAGACCCAGCCCTGGCCGTGGGGAGCGCAGGTGGGGCAGACGCAGAGACGGACTCATCGGCCGGACCCGGAGGACACCGGGACAGGTCACCGACCCTGAAGGGAAAGGACGCAGAGACCACAAACACAATAGGAAACCGACATCAAGTTTTGATAGTGGAGGCTCTGTCACATCCGTGTCAGGACAGGTGGCCGGAGCCTGGGGGCGGTGCCCCGGGGGGCTGGCCAGGTCAGAGCCCCCTTGGGGAAGGTAGGACTTCAGGGACCCGCTGACTGGCAGGATAGGAGCAGCTCCCGGCAGGCCCCGTCCCCACTCCCGGGTACTTCTGAGTGGCCCCATGTCATGAGGGGACAAAGGGAGAACCTGTGGGTTCTCCATCAGGCAGCACACGTGAGGACTGGGACACCTTTGCTGTCACGCGTGTCCGAGAGCTGTCTGGCCTGGGTCCTGGCGCCCGCATTTACCAAGCATTTACATTTCGCCGTATTTGCGTCTGACTTCTGTTTGAAGAAATAAGGCGGGGGTTGCCTGGAAGTCCCCTGCGTTGCCCTGCCCTGCCCTTTGCTTCCTGAGTTAACCATGACCCTGAAGGTGGCAGGATCCCTTCGGGTCCTCGTCAGCCACTCCGGGAGCATTTGCTGAGCTTCCGGTGTGAGCCAGGCACTGGTCAGGGCAGTGGGGGGATTGCAACGACTCCTACAGACAGAATCTCCTGCCTTCATGGAGCTTTCGCTCATATGTGTGCGTGGCCATAGGCAAATCTCAGCGCGTGTGGTCCTCAGACTACAGGCAAGGAACGGATCCTGCTGTAGTTTGCTCTTCAGTCAACTTGGGTTTCAGGATGTTGTCCCGCTGACTCACGAGAGCTGTCTTAGTAACCGAAACCCCGAAGCAGCCGGTTGTCAAACACCGCAGCGGGCCTGCGCTGCTGCTGCTCATCGCGGTGCGCTTGTCCGCACCGTCCTCACCCCCGTGCGAGTCCCTCCAGGGCCGGAGTGAGAGGGGGACGTGCTGGCATACTCCCCTTCACAGGACGTCAGCCCGCGGTCAGCCTTCTAGTGACACTCGTCCATCACACTGTCTTGTAGCAGAGGCAGGGCCTCGAGGGGTGGGGCCGAGGATAAGCCAGTGTTGCCTGGTGGGCAGCACCGGGTGAGAGCAGGTGTGGAGCCGGGGTGGGCTGGGGTGGGCGGGCTGGGCTCTCACCGCAGGGCTGAGAGAGGGCGTGGTGGGAGTCGGGGAGCTGGGAGAGGGGAGTGGGGCCTGGGAGGTACGGTGCCCCACTTCACTGCGGGCTTTGGTCCTGTGGCTCAGTAACAGTGACAAGCAGGGGGAAGCAGTCCGAGGGCTGGCCTGGATGCTGACCCCGGGCGCCTGGTGAGAGCCTCCCCGGAGTGGGCACTGGTCTCAGTCTCCGCCCTCCAAGTCCAGCGTGGGCCTGCCACCTCCATGTGCTCAGCTGTTCTTGGCAGGTGGCTGTGGCTTCCTGCCCTGGCCCTGCAGCGGGAGCACTGGCTTGGCGGGCGGCAGCTTGAAGCTGGCACATGGCAGCTGGGTGCTCGCCAGGGGGCTGGGTCCTTGGCGTGTAGAGTGAGGGGCTTGCCAAGGGGGACCAGGAAGGCCTGGAGGCGAAGGGAAACCCAACTCCTCCCTGCCCCCCCTGTGATCCTGTGCTGGAGCCGGGGCATTTGAGGGCTCCAGCCCTGCCCAGAGTCAGGGAGCGGGCTTGCTCTTTGCTGCACGGGTTTGACGTGATCACATTTACTCTCAGGTGGGCTCACGGATTAGGTGTGGGGAGAAGGGTGTGAAGAAGTGCCCCTTCTTGGTGCAGAGGTTGGAAGAGGGTGCTGAGGGGTGTCAGCCACAGTCTCCATGGTGAAGGAGCCACGCTGCGGGGGCTGACACCGGAGGGCTGGCGGGGCTGGCGTGTGACTCGGTCTTTCAGGGCTGGGGAGGCGCTGCCGGAGACGGGGGTTGACAGACCCAGTGACCGAGGCCTTCCCTTCCCCTGGGGCTCTGCACACAAACTGGGTTGCAGTCCCGTTTCCCGCTGTGTGAGCTCTGTCAGGCGACTTAGTTCCCCTGAGCCTCAGTTTCCTCATCTGTAGGATGGGCTGTTAGCACCTGCCCCCGGGTGTGTGGGGACTCATGGAGTGCCAGCACGCCGTGTGTGCCCTCCGGGCCACCCCAGTCCTCGCTAGCTACGGAAGGGGCCAGGAGGGCAGTTGAGGCAGATGCTGGGCCACTCGCTCCTGGGAGCTTGTGGCACCCCAGGGAAGAGCCTGCTCTGGGGCCCCCTGAGCAGCCATGCTGACAATTGGGCAGCAATGCAAAGGGGCCCCGTTGGCACTGGGTCTCTCACCCCAGGTTAGGTGCCGTGCCCAGACACGCCCAGGCTCACGGCCCCCCTGTGTCCCCCTGACTCCTCACCCCAACCCTTCCCCACGTGGCCTTGGTCACGACACAGTGGACAGGCTGAAGGGGTGGCTGAGGGAGACGGGAGGCCTGTTGCCAACCCTGCTCTGCCTGTGACCGTCTGTGTGACCTGGGGGAAGCCACCGAGCCTCTCTGTGCCTCAGTTTCCGCATCTGTGTATTGGAGCTGCGCCGACAGTGCCGCCCTCAGATGAGTAATGTAACATCTGCAGAGAAATATTCAACGTGGGTTTGATGCCCCATAGTTCACTGGGCTCTGCATAACCCCCAGACTCCCCTCCCGCCCCCCCCTCCTGCCCCTCGCCCCTCCCACCTGGTAGCTCAGGCCATGCTCTTATCAGCAAGTGCCTGCGACTCACGTTCTCGCTGATGGAATGTGGCATCCAGTTCTTCCTCCACCAGCAGAACGAAGCGTGCGCGGCATGCCTGGCGGCAGGCAGGCTTCCAGGCCCTCTCGCAGGGCACTGCCCAGAGAGATTCCTTAGCCCAGTTTCTCCCTGTTGGAGAACAATTGACTCCATCCTGCCTCCCTCCCGGGACCCTCCCTCCTGCAGCCAGGTGGCTCCCCTCACCCCACCCAGCCTCCTCCTCTTGTCCATCTGTCTCCCCAGATGGGGCAGAAATGTGGCAGTTGGCCTACTTTCTAACTGCAAAGCAGCCATATGGAGGGCTTAGCTGGGGCCGAGTGTCCGCCTGGCTGCCATTAGTGCCGGGCAGCGGCCTGGGCCCTTCCGCTCTCCCTGTGCCCCAGGCCTGAGGGGCCCCTCCTGCCAAGGACCCTCTTTCTTCCTCTCCTCTCCTTCCACATGAGCTCCTGACCACGGGGAGGGGAGTTCTTTGGGTATCTGAGCGGGGAAGGGAGGAGCTTGGTCTGCCTGGGAGAGGCAGAAAGGGAGGTGGGTGCTGGGCAGGGTGGGGGCAGGGGTGCCTTTCCCGGGGACGGGTGTGACAGTGTGTGTATCGTGTGGCTCCAGGCCCGGCAGGCACCTGGCACGGAGCTGCCCCCTCTACTTCCTGTGCTTTGTTCTTTCCAAAGTGCCCCCGCCTGGCTGCTTACGCCCCCTCCCTCTAAGACCCAGCTCAGGGTCACCGCCTCTGGGCAGCCTTCCTGGTTACCAACTCTGCCCATGGGTAGACGCTCTTCTTGGGTGGAGCTGGGTGTTGGCACCTTTCCCCTGGGGCATCGGGTGGGTGTCCCCCCCCACAGTGAGCCCTTGTGGCCCCGGCCTGGACGCACAGGTGCAGGGAGCCTATGCAGAGGCCTCAGGTTGCCCCGGCCTGGACTGGGAGGCCACTCGGAGGCCCCGGGGGGCCCCAGCCATGGTGGATGGCTTGAGGCATTGGCTGGGCCCTGAAGGGCTGCTGTTTGAGGTGGAGCTGGGCTCAGAGGTGGGTGAGGGTCTTAATAAAGGGTCTGGCTTCGTTAAGAATAATCCCTCATGCTTCTCCATCAATGGAGTCCTGACTGTCACCAGAGGCCCTGGGGGTCTTATTCCCTGGAGGGGAATACCCCCCTGTACTCCAGCCTGATGCAGGGAGGATGGACTCTGTAGCTTTGAGCCAACTGCTTCTCTTTGAGCCTCAGTTTCCTCGTCTGTCAAATGCAGTTGATGATAGAAACACAGGCTACAGTGCTTTTGTAAGAGGAGATCAGGGGGATTTAAATGCGTGGGTAATACTCATCCTCACCAGTGCTGGGGGACAGTCTGGGGCTGGGAACTGGCTGGGTGAGGAGGGTACAGGCTCCCAGGGTTTCTATGAGCCGCCAGCTTGGGTGAGTTCAGCTTCTTGCAGAGGAGTGAGCAAGAGGCGGGCTGGCCCTGGTCCCCTCCCCCAGGGCATAGTGACAGGGGGGCTCCCAAAGACCCCCTGACCCCAGTCAGCTCCCCTGTCTCTGCAGCCTCGCCCCTCTTGCAGCCCTACCCTCCTGCAGCCCCGCCCCTCCCGCAGCCCCGCCCCTCCCGCAGCCCGGCCCCTCCCGCAGCCCGGCCCCTCCCGCAGCCCGGCCCCTCTCGCAGCACCGCCCCTGCGCAGCCTTCCCAAGAGCACCCGGCTGGGATCTGACCACAAATAGGAGGTCGGGAGGGGGCAGGGAGGGAAGCTGTGGTGTGAAGGCACCAGCCAGGCCAGAGTTGGAGCCTGAGCAGGGCCTGTGAGCGCTCAGAAAGGAGCCAGCAGCCAGGAGCCTGGACGACATGGAGCTGCGTTTGCTGCAGTGCTGCCCAGGTGTGGCCCCAGCCAGCAGCCTTGCACACTGCTTTCCCAGGGCTGCTGCTGAGCACAGGGCTGGGACAGAGGCCTGGGAGGTGGGTGTGGTGTGGGCGTGGGGGGCTGATGGCCCACGGTGGGCACTCTGCTCTCATTCTCAGATTCACTCATAAAATCCTTACGGTGTGGTTCCAAGAAGCAGGCAGCGCTTCCTCAGCACTCACTGTGCCCGACGTGATTCCGTTTACATGCACTCACTCAGCTTTGCTGCAGCCTGAGGAGCAGCGGTGTTACTGTCTTCACTTTGCAGGTGTATTTGGGCACAGAGCGGTTCGGTAGCGCCCTCAGGGAACACAGTTGTGAGCAGCAGAGCCCAGATTGGAACCCAGGCAGACTAGCTCCTACACGCAATGCCGCATTGCCTCTTGCCTGCTTAATAATGGGGAAACTGAGGCACAGAGAACCTAGGTGACATGCCGGGGTCACCCAGCAGGGGGGTATTGGAACTTGGGTGCTCTCGCCTTGTTCTCCTGGGGGGAGGATGAGTTGGGGGGAAGGGGAAGAGAGACTCCAGCTCTCCGGTCCGCCCCAGGCTGACTGGCCCCCTTCCCGCAGGGGGCGTGTGCATCGCCCAGTCGGTGAAGATACCGCGGGAGCCCAAGCCAGGGGAGTTTGACAAGATCATCCGGCGCCTTCTGGAGACCTCGAATGCCAGGGGAGTCATCATCTTTGCCAATGAGGATGACATCAGGTGAGGGGGCCAGCGGGCAGGGGTGGGGAGCCAGGCATTCCTGCTGGTGACCTTCCTACACAAGTCTGACCCAGAGAGGGGTCCAGAGGGCAGGGTGGTGAGTAAGTGTGGGGCCGGGACACCCCTCAGGCAGGCCACAGGCTAGTGCTAGTGGGAGCCCGGTTCTCCCCGCTACCCGTGTCCTGCATCCGTTCTGCCAGCCCGGGATGGGAGGCCGGTACTGTAATGGAGGGGCTGCGGCCCTGGGGTTAGGGCCAGAGCAGCTAGGTGCTAATCCTACTCTCTCTCCTACTGGCTCTGAGACCCCAGGCGGGCTTTTCCACCTCTCTGGCCTCTTTTCTGCTTAGAAAGAAGGGCTAAGGATGTCTGCCTGGTGGGGTTTGAAAACTGCGTGCAGGAAAGGCACAAAGAGCTTAGAGTGGCCTGGCACGCGGTAGATGCCTAATGCATGGTCGCCGCTTCTCAGTCCTTCCCTCCCTCCTTTCCTGGTGAGCTCAAGGTAGCGGGGAAAGACTTGGGCTGTGGTTCTCATCCTAGCTTGGGGACACACTGTGGGCAGTATCATCCCCTTCCTGGGGCCTCAGTTTTTGCGTCTGGAGAATGGCCAGCCCACAGCTTGCACTCCTGCCCCTGGTGTCCAAGGCACAGGTCCAAAACTCGGTGCCTTTAAAAGATGATCCTTGAACCCCTATTAACCTTCTTTCCTCCTTCCTACCTTTTTCCTGTTATCACCTCTCAGAGACTGGACCTTAGGGCCAAGATGGGCCAGGCCTCTGTGACCCCCTCAGTCTGAGGGGAGACATAGCCCTGCCCTGGGGGAGCCCCAGTCAGAGGGAGGTCACAGCCCCTGCTCAGAGTCTGGTGAGGAAGGCACGCCCCTGCATTTGCAGAGCAGGGTGGGACGGTAGCCCTGGCCTCCCCAGGCCCTGCCCTCAGGGAGCTGGCTGAGCTGCTGAGCCGGAAGGCTCCCCTGCCTCCCTCCCTCCCCCCCCCCCCCCCCCATCGCTAACAAGCGCCCTCTCTGGGCTCATTCTTCGCAATACTTCTCCCACGTGGCGAGGAGCCCACCTGGACTGAGTGACAGAAGCAGATCCCCCGTAGACATTGCGGATCCCTAAGTTTTGGAACATCATTCAGGCCTCAAAACGAAGGACCATCTTGAAGGGAGGCACCTCTGGCAGTGAAGGGTCAGGGGTGTCCTCAGAGTCCCCCTGACACCTCTGAGTGAGCACAGAGCTTGCTCGTGACCCCTCAAAGCTCGTAAGGGCCTTAGTTCTGGCTCTGGAGGTTCCGGTTGCCCTTGGGTCAGGCAGTCTGGGGGCAAGGACAGGAAGTGCGGGGGACAGGGGGGGACCCTTGTGAGCTCCTTGTTCTCGCTTCAGCCACAGTCCTTGCCTCCCACTTCCACCCACAGCCCAGTACTAGTCAGGGCACGTACCCACCCAGATAGGGCCCTCTGGCCTCCTGCTTCGCTCAGATGGGTCCTGAGCTGGGAGGGTGGGTGAGGGCGCTGTGCCATGTACCCAGAGAAGAGGCCCCTGGGGGAGGGGAAGTGTGGAGGGAGGTGGGGGTATTTCTGGAAATCCACATGCATTTCTAGAAGCAAACAGAAGTAAAAATAAACCCAGGTGACTTTGCAGGGGTGGAGGTTGGTAATTTCTGGCTGGCAGGATGCAAGAGGGCATTAATGACTTGAAGAGGCAACAGCAGGTTTGGGGGTCTGCAGATGTCCAGATCAGGAGATGGGAGGAGGGAAGGTGTGGGCTCTGGGGCCTGGAGACAGATTTCTCCCCAGCTGTCCTTCCCAGTAGGTCACCTCTGTATAGGCCCAGCAGCACCCCAAGCCTGGAGCTGGGTCCCGGCTCTCAGCCGTGAGGGGCCTGGCCAGTATCTGGCATCCTGACCTCTGACTTGCTGTGTGATCTTGAACAAGTTGCTTGCCTTCTCCGAGCTCCAGTGGAAGGAGCTGGTTGGGGGATTCCTCCCGGCCTCCCTGTTCTCCTTGAACATGTGTTTGAGGGGCCACTTAGACTGCATCTGTTAAACCTCCGGGTCTCAGCCCTGTGCTGGGTTCAGGGACCCTGACGTGCTTAAAACCACTGCCAGGGCAGGGGACAAGCACAGCCCAGAGGCGGGGAGCAGCTCTGTGCAGGACCTGGACTCTGGCACAGATGGAGGGGGTGATGGGGTGCTGCTGGCAGGGGAGCAGCAGGTGCAGAGGGGTGCATGTGTACGTGCCTGTGTGCATGTGTGTGCATGTACATGTGAGAAGTGGTCAAGAGATGTGGGTGTGGATTTAGGGTGAGGGTGGCTTGAACTTGAGAGGACAAGGGTCGGGGAGATGTAGGTCTGGGATCCTGGGTCAGACATGGGGGAGGTACATGCCTAGGGAAACAGGCCTGGATTTGTAGGTCAGCCCTAGGGGACAGGAGTGGGACTGGGGGAGCACATGAGGCCTGTAGGCAGGCTTGGGCCTAGGGGAGAGGCCAGATCTAGGGGTGCTGTGTGGGATGGGGGAGAGTGGTACCTGTGGGCAGGCTTGGGCCTAGGGGAGAGGCCAGATCTAGGGGTGCTGTGTGGGATGGGGGAGAGTGGTACCTGTGGGCAGGTGTGGGCCAGCGGCAGAGGGAACTGTGGTCTAGGGGGACAAGCATGGGTGCTGGGGCAATTGTGGGCCCTGGGCTCATGTGGGACAGTGGTGGAGGGGGTGGGGGATCCAGGCACAGCCTGGGGGACATCATGGGCCGTGAGGGGGACAGGTGTGTGCCTGGGGGGTGTCAGCCAGTGGCCAGGGTGGGGACAGCACAGACAGACATGGCTGGGCTGGGCCGGTGTGTGTTTCCACAGGCGTGTGCTGGAGGCAGCACGGAAGGCCAACCAGACAGGCCACTTCTTCTGGATGGGCTCGGACAGCTGGGGCTCCAAGATCGCGCCTGTGCTGCACCTGGAGGAGGTGGCTGAGGGCGCCGTCACCGTCCTCCCCAAGAGGATGTCGGTGCGAGGTAGGCCCAGCAGGCCTGATGGCCGCCCGCCACTCCCACCTCCACCACTGTCAGCGTCATCCCCCAATGTGCCTTCTTATCATCCCCTCCCTCCCACTCCCACTCCTTACCTTTCCACACCCCGAGACCCTCTTGGCCCACAGCCTCTCTGTCCTGGGCTGGCCTTCCTGGCCTCACTCAAGCCCTCCATCGAGATTCGGGGCTTTTCTCTCCCTTCTCAGGTATTTTTGGGCGCGGGAGAGTGGGACGCATAGAGAGGCTCATTTGTCAAGCTCTCGCCTTCATCCCCGTATACTCCCACCCCTTTTCCGTCTGGAGCAGGCCCTGGCCCTGCCTGGAGGGGTCTCTGCTGGAAGGCCCGGAGCTGCCCGCAGGCCCCAAGGAGAGGGTGCCGGGAGGGGCAGGAACGCCCTGCGACCCCCCTGGGGCGGGCAGGACCTGAGTGGTACTGGGGTTGGGGCTGCCCCTCTTGGTCTCCCTGGGCAGGAGCAGCGGCTGTGGCGGACCCTCACTGTGGGTGAGGTGTGGCGTTCCCATTAGTGGCCTGATTTGCCAGGGACCTCACTGTCCTCACCACAAGGGAGGCAGGCTCCCCTGCTCTGTTTGATGGAAAGGCCTGGGGACATCTGCCTCCAACAAACTTTCCCAGAGACCCAGCCTGAGCAGGGGAGGGACATGCTCAAGGCCACAGAGCCGTGTCCTCTGTTCTCCCTGGGGCAGAGGGAGCACAGGCAGCCGTTTCCACACCACCCCTCCAGCCCCAAACCTAGTGAACACAACAGCCATAACCGTGGCTATGGTACCTGCAGTGCCGAGCACAGACCTCCTGCTGGTCTCCCCATCAGCCGCTGTCCTCGTGTGGGTGGATCATTGAGGCCCCGAGAGATTAGGTGACACACAGTGGCCATACTTGGCAGAGCTGTGTGTGAGCCCGGGACTTGCCTGTCCCCTTTCTCTCTGGACATTACAGAAGCCGTTAGGGCAGTGGCTCTCATGTGGGGGTGCTTTGACCCTGGAGGACATTGGCGATGTCTGAGGACAGTTTTGCTCGTCACAAGTGGCGGCTGATGCTTCTGGCGCCTAGCAGGCCGAGGCCAGGAATGTAGTTCAGCACCTGCGGTGCACTGAGTGCACAGTGCCAAGGTGGAGCCACCCTGCCCCAGGCCAGCCGCCAGCTCTGACGGACAGCCCCTGGCCGCCCCCCCCCGGGTCTGCCACCCAGGACGCTCGCCATTGGGTGTGGGTCCCTCGAGCTTTCAGCTCTGGCCTCTCCCAAGCAGCGGAGCCACCTGCGCGTTACACGGAACAGCCATCACCATGGAAGGGGCGTTGGGAGAGAGAGGGCATGCTCAGGCTACCTGCCACCGGGGCAGGGTTTTCTGGTCAGAGCAGAGCTGGTGAGCTCCCGGAGCACGTGGAGGAGGAGGCTGCGTGGTTAGTGACGGGCAGTTCTGGACTTGAAGGGAGACCAGCTCCTGGTCTCGCTGTGACTCGGCCACCCCAGCCTCTCTGGTTTGGGCTCCCCTTCAGAACCA